>JACGCM010000593.1:662337-1324674 GCA_014058105.1 Kingdonia uniflora | reverse complement strand
CCCCCCCCCTATGTGAAGTTTTTTAGGTTGACTTCTATCCTCAAATTTTCTAACTTGCCTTTGACTGCGCATTTTTCCCCTATACCGTGGTGTTGGTCATTTCCTACCTGAGACTAGTTTAAGTGGGGGTATTTTAGGGTTTTCAACCCAAAAAAAACTCAAAGAAACCAAATGAAACCCATCCTAACCCCAAATAAGCAAAATTAAAACCCACCCCAACGTCCCCCCCCCCCTCTCTATGTAGGTATGTTATACCGTCCCCCCTATATATTTGGTATGTGATTTGCACGTTTTAATTTTGTTTTTGCCTTAAACCACCATATTAATTATTTTGTTGTATTAATATATGATGAATTAGAGAGGAAAATGTGGTTTACATATATTTTTGGTATTTTTGTAGAGAAACATCTAATTTGTGGTCAAATTAGATGGTTCAGCCAAACAGACTAGGGAGATGTTGAAGTTAAAAGTCAGGATTTTAAATAAAATTTTAACCTTCAGCAAAACGCACGTGAGTTTTTTTCAATCTTCTAACCTTTCTAACATCAATCTTCTTACCTCTTCTCATCCCATAATAAATCTACACTACTAAAAGAAAAGCATTGGAATGAGACTCGATCTCGCCCGTCAATCAGAATCTCCAACACAAACTTAGGAATATCAAAGCCTATCTTTATAACCTTCAAATGATGAGCCATTAGATGTATTCGGCCAAAATCATTGAAAACCCATATTTTTTGCCTGCCTAACTTACCCTTATCAATTTTAAACTTTTAGTCTAAAATAGGTATACGAAATTGTCATATTTGAATTGTTATAGGGTAATATTGTATTCCTCATTTTGCCCTTGCAAAAAAATTCCTAAAACTAACTCCTCAAGGGTATTACGGTATATTTGCCATAACAAAGGTCTGTGACTCTCCCTCGATTTTTAGGGTTTTAATGGCGATTTATACGACTCTATCGATTTCTAGGTATCTAATGGCAATTTCTACACACTCTCTCTCTCTCTCTCTCTCGATTTCAAGGTTTCTAAGCCATTTGCAATCTATCCCAATTCAAACCGATTTCTCCCAAAACCAATCATCTCTCCAACTTCAATCCTCAAATCTTTCGTTCCCAAACCCTCCTCTAATGCTCTGAAATTACAAATTGAAACCTTAACTTCTTTGACCATACCTGTCTCTATGCTTAAATCAAACGACAAATTGGTTGTATTGAGAAGGTCCTGCGACCTCTCTCAAACGTTCTCTCTCTCTCTCTTAACAATCTCCACCATTTGACAAAGAGGTCAGTTGTCTTTTAAATCTCTTCTAAATTTGTTTTAATATAAATCTCCCTAAACTACTACTGTTTCATTTTCCATCAATGATTTTAATAAAGTTAGGGGTGTCTAAATTATTTAAGGAGGATTACTTGGATACCAGGTGTTTGAGGGAATAACTAAATGAATCAAAGTTCCCATTTATCTTAGTTTATCACTATTCACTCTAATTGTGTTCCCGACTATGTTTTGGTGTTTGGGTATTGCTCATTTTTTAGGAAAATGGGGGAAATTTGAATAAACTTGGGTTATTTGAGACTCATGTGTCCCATTATCTTCTACTCTTTTTTTCTTCTAATAAATTGGAGTTTTTGGAGGCTGGAATGTTTTTTGGGACATCAAAATAGCAAAGAGGAACTAGTAAGTACCAAGGCGGTATGTCTAACATATTTTAGTAGGATAAATGCTATTGATTTTTCTAATCTAAAATTTGGAAATAGGAACTAGTAAAATTATTTCAATTTTCAATAGAAAATCTGCTCATAAGACGATCAACATTAGTATTTAGGCAAATGCAAAGGAAAATTTGGATACTATTGAAGTTCGTTATTCTTAAAGAAAAATTAAGATTGAAATTCTATGTTACAATATAATGTACTGGATGATAAAAGTTGGTTTTCTAGTTTAACAATGGAATGAATACTGAAAAATCCTTCCACTATTGTAGACTTACCGCATGAGATGTCGTCCCACTCTCTCCTCTACCTGTATCCTGTTGAGTCAGTAGTATGAACTTCTCTAATGTCTATAACATTCATATCCATGCACTGAACTCATTGAGGCGATAACCGCTCTAGTAATCCATTTATGTTAAACGATAACATCTTGCCAAAACATCTCCAAAGACAACCCCATTTCTGTAAATATCTTATACCTAAAACCCCACTCTTTCTTTAGTTGGCAAACCTTGATCCATTTTATTAGATGATGTAAATGACTATGCTCCTTGTCATGTTATGATATCAGATGAAAAAACCTAGAGCGGGAGGAACCTATCTGACCAATCATGGGAGATCTGCGTTGCCTCAAGATTTGGATAGTAGAGATGGTCTCTATCAGTAAAGGAAGATACCCCTTTCCTTGTAGACATATTTCACATGGGTTATTGTAAATAAAAACATTCACTAGGTCTTGTATGTAAATGTTTAGTTTCTTTACAATAAGCTTAGGTAAGGTGTATCGTCTTAGAGTCTTAAGCGTCTTAACTGTAAGTTTCCTATTTTTACGACAAGTCATCAGTAACTTGGACCTTGTGTAGAACACGGAATAAGAAACCCATATACTGGTTTATTATTCATTTGCAATCCCAAAAAAAAAAGTTTTCCTATAGCCATAATTAAGAAAGTCCCTTCCACTTTTAATTCGACTTTGTAATTTTTAAAACTGGCATTCTTTGTGCCAAAATCCTTGTCCACACAAACTGGTTCATATAGTCACTTCTACATGTTACTAACAATTTGCATAAACAAATAAACACCTCTTAAGGAAATGATCAAGTCTAGTGTATATGCACTATCTCCTTAAGACAGTGCTTTGTAGGAATATAGGCCCCTCTCTCCCAGGAAACAACGATCAGTCGCAGAGAGAAGAAAGTACTTCTATCTCTATGCCAAACGAACTTTGATTGCGTTTATTTTCTCTCTTGAAAATGACTCAAGAAAAACTATGAAAAAACTAATTAATAAAAAATGAAAACGAAGTTGGGTTATATAGAGTATATGTGACTCTTCACCAAGGGTCACACCTCAAGTTAGTGCCTCTTCACCAAAAGGTCACACCTCAAGTTAGTGTCTCTTCACCAAGGGTCACACCTCAAGTTAGTGCTTCTTCACCAAAGGGTCACACCTCAAGTTAGTGTCTCTTCACCAAGGGTCACACCTCAAGTTAGTGCCTCTTCACCAAAGGTCATACCTCAAGTTACGAATCTTCACCAAGGGTCACACCTTAAGATACACCTCATGATGTGTCTGTTGAGGATAACTCAAATCACACACATTACAACTCATAAGAAAACTCTTACCTATAATCTAGAGTTGTGTAACCTACATACCCAATGTGGTATAAAATAAGCCACTTAGATATAAACCATTTAAACTAAGGATAAAACTACAAGGCTTTTTTCCAACACTACATCTTCTATGTTTGTCAACAGTGCTTCTCCCCTAATCCTTGATATGATTTATAAAGTTTGTATATTGTCGCTCCTACGTTTTGTGGTTCTTTTGCTTACCATATTTAATAGTATGAGTTTTTTAATTATTTATTTTGGCAGAGACTAACATACTTATGGATGGTGTAGAAATTTTTAACTAAAAAGGTTATTTTTTATGTATATTTGTACACTCTGACTGTGAATATGATGATATGTCAAGGAAATATTGTTGCTTAGATACCGGCCGATTTGACATTTTTGGTCACCAAGTATATAATGGGACATATCAAAATTCCACTTTTATACTTCTATTTAATAAGTTAGAAGAGAGTCAAGTGACTAATTAACAATTAGGAAAGAAGTCAATCTAATGAACAGTGTGCATTAAGTTATCCTTGGTAAAATTGAAAAAGGTGAAGTTGTTTATGCCAAAAAAATTTCTTCTGAATTTGATAAACCAGGATGTCCATACCAGTATTATAAGAGCTCTTACCTCAACTACTCTTGGTAATGGACTGCATTCAATCTCTTCTTTTGTCAAGAACATAGCAGGCAATCTAAAAATGCAATATCCGCCAGTTGTATAATTTGATTTATCTAACCTCTGTAGTTTATTTTGCATTTCTTTGCTATCTTAACTAAAGTGGATATCATGGATATGTTTCTTACATTCAATTCTTTCTACTAATAATTTCATCAATGCTATGATCTCTAGCTGTGTAATATATACTTGTACTTGTTCTTCTATAGGACGCCTCTCTCTTAACATAAAGTCATTGATGTATAGAGTGGAGGACCCGTTGATTCTTGGGATTGTTGGAATTCATTTCGTGTTTTGTAAACACCATAGTCAGCTATCTATAGCCCTTGATGTACTGTGAGTAACCTTTAAATGTAATTTTATTTTATTATTTACTTTTCGCTCGGAAGTATTAACTAATTGGTCAACCAGGAGTTCACTTCCCCCTGGAAACTCACTTGGATGGTGGTTTGGTAAACCAGTCAAATAAGCTATTATTCAGACTAATGTAAACATTTCTTACTATTTGCTTGGTACATTCACTTTGTAAGTTTAGATATAGACATGAAACACTAAGCATTAAGTATTTAATTCCTATTTACTGTTGTTGATCATTTGACTGGCATTTCTAACAAATGCCAAGGGATAACCTTGTCTCTCTAAACGCCATCAGAACCTTCAGGCTGAGTTCTTTAATCACTCAATACAGGTAGTGTTATGTTCCATAGATATGTTACTTTCTGAAGTGTTTTGCATGCATTGCATGAAATTCAGGTGTGAATCTATGCACCCCCCCCCCCCCCCCCCCCCCCCCCCAAGACATTCTTAAAACTGTCTCCCCTCATTTCTTATGATTGTTAACACAATCATATAATAATCATTATAATATAAGAACTAGTATGAATTTACCTGGATATAATTTCAAGTTATTTGATCTTAGCTTCAACATGGTAAGATGTTTACTTTGCTCTTGTATAGTAAAATGGTTAGCTTACTTTACAACGACATATCATTATTTTTTGTAGATTGTGATTTATGGTGGACTCGTACACAATACTTCTACATAAAATGTACCCACTAATTATATGGATGAATAGATGGATGGTAAAATTTTGAAGGCGAGCACTACTTTCTGCTTGAAAATAATACTTTTTTTTTTGTCAAATTAAGAAAAACTAAAATTTTAAACTGCGGGATAACCCAGTGAATATTCACATCGTGTAGGCATAGTCGGTCATCCATTGAGGTCTTACCTAGATTATATTGGGCACCTCTACCAAAGGATGGATCCACTTCCTGAACAAGAACGGTTTGAGGTATATACCTAAATCTTTCTTTCCCTACAACTCTTTCGGGGGAGAAAGTTATATATTATATTGCTATTCTTTTGACAATTTTCTTTGTTTTGCCAGCTTAGTTACAGGGACTTCCTACAATCTCCATCGCAGGTAAATAAGTATTTCAAGCTTTACTATATATTTATTTATTTTACTTCTCGCTTTGTTTTCCTCTTTTATGTTTAGAACTTCTTACTTTTCTTACGATGTTGTGTTCTCTTTTTGAATACAACCTCTCATGGATAATCTAGAAGTCCTAACAAATGAGACTTTTGAGAAAGATTCAGTGAAGTACAGCCAGGTATTTTTTTTGTTTAGGTGGAGGTATTTCTTTCCGTTTTTCTATCTCATGGTTATAGCTCGCCTCTTAAGACATCATGAAAGGCAACCTTAAATAGGGATATTTATATGCCATAGATTATGTGTTTTAGAATAAGTTTGTTCCCCGATCTTTAAATAAGGATGTTTATATGCCATAAAAGTCACACACCCTAATTTTTAGTTCAGAGATACTGAAATGAATAAACTTACATAAACATGAGGAAGAAAATGCCTAACCTATACTTCCATTATCAAACACTGTAAAATGTGAGTTTAGACTTTTATTCTGAATCTAGCAATAGTAAATGAATCTATGTAGCTAACTTAACCCATAAGTATATCTTCTTTACTCCTTAGTCTTTTTGTTATTCAATTGAGTAATTTCCCATTAATTGCAACCTTAAGATCCTGATTATGCTTGCAAAATTAGATCATCCCTTTCAAACATTGTACTTTCTTTGCTGTGATGCCACATTTAAGTAATGTGAAGCATATGGAACAAATGTACACTTTTTAGTGACTGAATTGACAAGACCTGATGCTAAATGCTTATAACAAGAAAAAACCAATTACAATAGAAGAAAAAAGAAAGAAAGATATAGGCGTCGATTCATAATAGATATATTGTTACCCCATATTGTGCATTCCCCATTTTTAATACTTAATATCACAATTAAGATATCGATATATTTGTTAAAAGGGTATGTTTTGTTTGTTAAGATATGTGGGGGGGGGGGATGTAGAGGAGGGGTTGAAGCTTATTGGAATTACTTATCGATTTGGCATTATTTTGAAAATAACGGATATGGGTTGTATTTTATATTTTCTGCTATGGAATGCCTAGTATATAGTTATTTTCCGAGGCAAATCGTAGTTCTATTTTTGTTTTCTTCTATTAGAGTCTTATCATAAGTTGCCAATGATTCATGTTTCGCAAGTAGAATTGGTATTATAAATGATGTGCGTAATATTTAAGAAATTTAGCCTGATGATTGTCATTGGAGAACGAAGATTTGAAGGGTTTTCTCTGTTGTAGCCTAATGTTTATTTGGGCTCAAGAGAATGCACATGTGATCAAATCATCCTATTACATGAAGGCTAGAGTTGTGGAAGCTTCAATTCTTACTTGTTCAGAATCCATGTATTCTCCTTGTACTGTCGCATTCATATGTTTGGGTATTGTTGGCTTAACTAAATTGCCAACTCAATGAATTAACATGATAAATTTCTCATAAAAAAGAAGAAGAGACATAGTCGTCTTGTCTGCTAAACAGTTGATTATTTGATGATAATGAGCAAAATTCTATGTTTCTTACTGGAACTTTTTTCTTATTGTTTGAGATATTGTCATAGTCCAGTTTTCCATTGTGTTCTTACATTAACATTTGTTTTTTTTTTTTGTAGATTTTAAATAAAGAAGCGATTGAGGCGTCAGAGAAGGAAAGACCTGTGCCGGAGATTAGAACGGGAGATATTGTGCAAATTAAATTGGTGGGTAGGTGGATAAGGGGCTTTACGACGATCTAGCCTTGCTCCTAAGATTATGGTGTACGATTGATCTTTGTTACACTCTATATCCTCATAGGTAAATTTATCACAACTAAAAAATTATTTGGCAAAATAAAGATACTTGAGTCATCATTTTAGGGTATTTTGCCAAAAAAATATTTTAGTTCCTTCATTAGCTAAAACTATAATTTGCATATGTTTTTATTAATTTATTATGAGTATTACGACTTATTCTCTATCATTTAGATAGGTTCCTCGGTAATTAACATTTATTCTAATAGATAGGATGCTTAACAATAAGTTCGTTATCTTTAAGGAATATTAGATGTGCAATTGACAAAAATGGGCATCATCAAATAATGAGTTATTATTGTGTTTCCTTCTGTGTTACAATATACTAGCTTCGCCCAATTCGTTTTGGTACTTCATTGTTGTTGTTTGAATGCAAAATTTCCTATTTAAATTTAATATAACAAGGATTATAATAGTCTATAGAACTAACCACTTCGATACGAAGAAACTTATGAGGATAATAGTATGACTTTCGCAGGAGATCAAACTTACTATTAGAAGGACTTATGCTAAATAGAAACTAATTGGGTATCTGCAAATGATAGTTTTTAACATTATTGTTTATAAAAGTATGATTGTACGCGCAATATTTGAAATGGAAGAAACTGAAGCAGCTTACTTTTAATTTGGTAAAATTGTTTTGAAGTAATACTTGAATTCTATATCATACTACTTTAAAATCCCAAATTTGTAAAATTACATCTCTAAACGTAACCCTAATTTTTTCCAAATCTCACAATCTGGTCTTTGATGGCGACGACAAAAGGTTTACAGAGCCAGAACTTAAAGAAATAAAGAATGTAGGTTTGGTCTATGGTGATTAGTCATGGGCACTGCAAGTTTGAAGCTTGAGAAAGCTCTAGGAGACCATTTTCCACTTTCCCAAAGGGGAGAGATACTTTGGGCCTGAGAATTTCGACAACACTTGTTACTGTAGAAGTGTTTTACAGGTTTAGATCAATTGTTCTCTATTTGATTTCTTTGAATTATTTTGTGTTATTATTTAAATTCAACTGAAAATTAGAGTTGTTTGAAGTCTGATCATTTGGGTTTACGGTGTTTGATAAATTAACTTTTTCTATAGTTATCACTTTAAGTTTTATTGTAGTTTTGTCTGAGGTTAGATTTGTGACTTGCCCAACCATAAAAATTATAGCTGCTATAGAGGGTCAAAAGAGGGGGATTTATTATCTCAATTTATGTTTATAACAGTGATTTGGGTTTTCAACATGGGTCAGTGTATCATTTTGAAGGGGTGGTTGGGATGGATAGAGATTAAGTCGGGTTTAATGTGTCATTTCAATCTACTTAGTTTTCTTCAACTCGAATAGGTTTTTTCAACTCGAATAAGTCATCGTCCTTTTTGTAGCTTCTTAGCTTATTAGATACCTTGCTAACGAGGTTTCTATAAGAAAATACTTAAGAACTTAGATTGATTTAATTGAGACTTGGAGATTATGTGCTATTAAAAGATTGGACGGCGTGAGTTTTGACTGATCCAGCACCAAGCGAAGTAGATATTACATTACGTTAGTCATTTCCAGGGAAGAACTTGGCCCTAAGCTCATCTCTTCCCTACGCCAAGATGTAAATAGTGGTGTCCTTGCCAATCATAATCCGCTCCAAGAGGAACAAGTTTTAAGTTCATGTACTTGTGAAACTGATACACAATTGGTCCAAGTAGGTAAGTCCCATTTCAAAACAATGATTCCATTTTGATATGTAGTCTCATTTGTGAAATAAGGATCTAACAACTCTATGTTGGTTCTTATATCATTGTATGTTGAAGAGTACGTTTACCAGATACTATTTGCACTTAAAAAGTTGGAATTCCATGTATATGATTTGACGTCAAGAGTCTCATTTTTAGGATATGCTACGAATACTTCACGTTGTCACTCTCATACTGCCTTCTTATGACATTATATGTATTAGGTTCCTCAGCTTTGTCTTTTGATTGATACCCCTGTCTATCCTAGGGTAATAGTTACATGATTTTTTAATTTTTTATTCCTCTAATAATATGTATGGGTGTTCTGAAGCTCTTTATTTCTTCACCTTTATTTATTTGTTTAAAGCAATTTTACAAATAAATCACTATTTGGTTGATATTTTATCAGGGTCTTAGGTGTTGTCCTGATTGCAAACTCAGGCCTTAGTTCCAAGGAAAGTGAAGACATAGATGTTTAACGATCAATCAAATGTGATAATAATCTCTCAAGCATCACAAGACTCTCCCTCTCTTACAGATTCGAATATCTCTTGCTAACTTTGTAACATGAGTTTTGTTTTTTTTATTTTGTTTAAACCTTGAGTTAGAGCCAACAGTCTCAGGATAAACAAAAACAAAGAATGTGCAATCTACTAAGGAAAATGCTAGATCATCTTGAAAATGTACTTGCAAATGAACTAATAGTCGTTAAGAAGGGTCGGGATATCGTCGAAGTAAGGCCACAAGTACTTGTAAATTGTAATCACTTTCATCTTGTGCAATTCCACTCAAAGTTCGAAAAATTGTCCCTCTTTATTGAAATTTCTAATAGTGAATTCCAGCGATATTTGGCTATATATAGTTATTTATCCATGCATATTCCGGATTAGTGTCGTAGGCACATTATAGCCCTATCTGTGGATATAATAATTATCCTCTTGCTTAGGTACAAATAAATGTATACTTTGAGCTTGAATTTAGTGCTTGGATACTGCAATATATTAAATCGTGATTCCTATGTTATTCTCTTATTTATATAGTGTGGTTTCTATCACTGTGCACTTGCAGGGAATTAGTAAAGGGTTGGTTGTAGAGAATCTTACTTCGACAATGGTTTGTAATGAGAAGCCATCGGATATTGTGATGTGTATTGGAGATGACAGATCAAATGAGGATATGTTTGAGAAAGTACTGAGTATAATCAATAATTCGTTGTTGCCTGCAGTTCCAGAAATCTTTGCATGTACAGTTGGGCAAAAGTCCAGTAAAGCAAAATGCTATCTAGATGATACTTTTGAAGTGGTGAGTTTACTTCAAAGCCTTTCTAAACAACATGATATCTGAGGCCAACTTTGTAGGGCGTAGAAGAACATACAGTTTCTGAATTTAGGCGAAAGGTGATCGATCATATGTTCATAGTTAGTTTTCTCACTAATCTGGAGACACATTTGATTTGTATATATACAATGTTTCTCATGCATCAAAAATCATAGTTAAGCTAGATTCCCAAACCAGGACATAATTTTGTTTGATATAAATCAAAATTTGTAGTCTTTCTGCTTCCAGTTTTCCCACTGTGTACATGTTACTAGTAGCATTTTGTAGTTACAAATACCTCATATTCTACAACAAAAAAATCCAAATGTTATGAAAGAAATCTTTTCTCGACACCTATATGATGACCCCCTAATACCTCGAGTAATTGAAGCCTATTGTACTCTCATGACACCACAGGTAAATTGCTTTATATAACTATGAACTCCACAAACCCACCAAATGTCTTTCATTATACTTTATTTCAGTGATGTCAAGAAGCATCATTTATCAAACCTAGCATTGTTATATTTAAGTCTCACAGAGATCACCCTTCTGCCTACTACATATCATTAAACATGATGCAATACCATTAACATCAAATGATAATTCAAACCCAAAACTTGCAACAAAAGAATTGAGATATCATATTTATTCTTAACATTTAGGAGATTACCTGAAATAGTAAACCATTTGAATACATAAGGAAGCATTTTACTCGCGTATGCCCGATTGCTAGTAAATAAATAAAAAGCATAGCCTTCAAGTTACTTTTTTAAAGGAGTTGTTGACAGTAGTCACTTGTATCCAACCAGGCCTAAACCAAACATTTCCGTATGTCCATCACCTTCTCTCACTTCACCCCTCCGTCTCCCTCACGACTCTCTCCTTTTGCGTTATCTCAAAAGAGAATTCCCTAAGTGCCCATTGGATTTCAATTCGAAGTGATTTACTGGTATGTCTTTTTGTTCTTACCCAATTGCGATTTTGAAATGAAACTAGGTCTTGATTACCGAATTGGGTGTTTGATTTTAGCAATTTAGGGTTCAATCCCTTTGCAGTTACGAAGTCAAATTAGGGATATAATCGAATTGGGTGTTTGATTTTTATTTATGCTTTCCGTTTGTAGATAACTAGATATTGATTATTTTGGTCGTTTGGGGCACCATAGTACATGATTGATTTTGAGTTGATTTAGTCTGATATTATATATGTTTGGGAACAGGGGTTTTGTTTTGAAATTGATGGAGGTCGATTCAAAGGCTATTTCGTGCGGATATGTAGATGAAGATGGAACAAAAGTTTTTAGGGATGAAGAAGATGTATTTGGTATGTTTTTACCCTCTTCTCTGTGTCTGTCAGATAACAGCAATGATGACGGCATAAGTGGCGATCATTTTACTTTTGCTCCACTCAAATATCATCCTGAAGCTGACGCCCAATTGTGGAAGGTATCGTCTACTATTAATGCTATGAACGATAATATTTGAGAATTGGGCTGCTTTCCAAGAAGCATTTTACAATCTAGGTAAGCATCTGGAGGTAATAATAAAGTACGAAAATAGACCCAGGGCTTACCTTGAGGCTGTAGTAAACTTTGAGATGTATTTGATATCATTTCTGTCTTATGGGAAACTCGAGGATAGAATGGGTTCTTCCAATGCTAAAGCATATGTTTCTTTGAGGCGGAAACTCGAGGGTAGTAGTCAAAAAGTGTACCGGGATATGAACATTTTTTTTGCGGAGCATCCCCATATCAAGTTGGGAGAGAAAGACAAAGATGAATCTACTTCAGAGTTTCATGAGAAAGACGGGTCTAAAACTGCAGATGGCATAGTTGAAGACGGGGATGATTGTGAAACTAGGCCAAGGAAAAAAGTTAAGCTCATTGATGATAACCAACTTATGGAACATCCAAGCAAAATGGTATCGGATATGATTGATACAAAACTTAATGAGATTGGAGCACGTATCGGCATGCAGAAGGTTACCAGAAAAGTTGAGGGAATAGAACAACTCTCTTACATCAGAAAATTTGCAAAAACACTTGAGCAAAAGCTCGTAATTTTCTTCAGTATCTTTGACAAAAACTTACTCACAAGTGGCAAGATGACTCCGAGTGTTTGGGTGAAGTGTTTGAACGACATGCTTTTCGTTCTAGACATCGTTGACCATTACTCAAACCTTGTTGCTACTGATGAATCGGTGGAGCTCAAAGAGATAGAATCACACAAGGTGTAGACTTGATGGAAATGACATCCCAATCCTCTCGACAGGTATTTCCAGTTTTAGCATTAACCAGCTTATTAGTGAAATTCTAGAACTTCTTACACAAATCTATATGTTTATATTGTGTTTGCACTTTATTATTGAATAAGACAAGGTACTTTGATCTTCCTGGAGATGTAGTGTTCTTACTGTGATCTATTATATAATCCATTAATTTGACATCCCCAATTAGGGATCCCAATTTTATCTCCATTAATTTGCTATATAGTGGATTAAGAGAAGTGTTGTGCCATGATTTGTAGGTGAAATGCCGCAAGTCGTGTGCTTATTTGAACGATTAAAGAAGAACTATAGAGATGAAAATATTCCGGTGGCATCATCATCGGAGAGGATAAAGGAGTGAAGTGGAGAGAGAATGGGTTTTTTAGTCTTAAGAGAGATGGATAAGAGTGTTTTTCTTTCAATGTGTGGATAAGGTTTAACTTACATTGCAAATAGGTGAGCTAAATATTTCTCTCAATGTTATACAGATTTAGAATAGTGTTTTTCTTCGTGGATTTGAAACTTTTATGGACTGCCTCCGCCGTCATATTGGGTATGATAATGAGTTTGGATATTGATGATGATATATTGTATTTGTCCATTTGATGTTCTTATTGGTAAAATTTGGTAATATAATCGACCAAAAACAATTTATAGTCATATTCATATGGTTTATTAGTGCGATCTCTGTAACTACAATTTTAATGATGATAATCCTGGGTATGCGAGTGTGCAATTTTGATCAGGAAGAAATAAAAGCAGCTGAATGAATCTGTGAACTCAAACTTGGCAGTAGCTTATTAAATTGTAAGAGCTCTCGGATTTTTGTATAATTATGTTTGCTTCGGATATAAGTTTAATATCTCCAGTTTACTATAACAAGTGCTGACCACCTAAGAGCATCTCCTAAAGTACCTCACTCACTTATTAGAAGAAAAAAAAACAAAAATTGAGTGAGGTCCAATTTCATCCGATAGGACTTAGTTGGTTTTTCAAGATTTAAATGTTTTAAAGAGGAAAGGGACCAACAAGATTAAAAAATAAATTAAAATAAAGTGAATTTGTCCATGTGTCGTGTTGTGGTTTGTTATTTTTCAACCTCAAATTGTAATGTTCAACCTTGAAAACCAAGTGAGTGAGGTACTTTAGGAGATGCTCTAACTCACATACTGTGTCATCTTCATCATAACCATGATATTGGGGCAGCATCTTAAGTTAGAAGTTGAGGCAGAAAAGGTCCTGAAACTCTCTTAACCAACGAGCCATTGGTAAGGGTTGTAGTATTTGGAAATTGAACTGGTGCTCAAGCGCTAAGAACCAGAGCACTGCTAGTCAAGGAAGGTTTTACTTTTTACGCATAACTGCAACAAGGTCTATAGGGTGGTCTTTAAGAAAATTATGAACATGTATTTGAACTACAAAATGATTTGGTTTGGTTCTAAGGAAACATTGCTAGAGATGGTTTAACTACCTAAAAGAAAATTATATCGACGACACAATCACGCTGACGTGCTTGTGAGTTTTGCTTGCTTTGGAACTGCTCACCTTATCGCTTAAAAATATCAAGTTTTGCTTGCTTTGGAACTGCTCACCTTATTGTGTAAAAATATCAATTTTTGCGACGTTGTATATTTACTATGCTTGCTTGGCTTCTTTCTCCTGATTGGTGAGTCAAGCAACTAGGTGGGTGTATTCACCCAAATCCACTCTAAACCCAATCCACCCCATAGCAGTTCACCTCAAAAATAAAAATAAGCCGTTCACCTCAAAAATAAGGTAAAGATTACTCACCGGAGTTCAGAACTTCTCTTCCCACCTCTAGTTTATAAATTAAGGGCCCCAAACATTTCGATCTCATGCCCATAAACCTTATTGGAGATGCTCTCAACCAAACATTTCCCTTTGTTCATCACCTTCTCTCACGTACCATCTTCCACTCTCTCTTTTCGCGTTAGTCTCCTGTCTCAAAGAGAATTCCCTAAGTGCCCATTGGATTTCAATTCGAAGCCGATTTACAGGTATTTCCCTTTGTTCTTACCCAATTGCGATTTTGAAATGAAACTAGGTCTTGATTACAGAATTGGGTGTTTGATTTTAGCAATTTAGGGTTTCAATCCCTTTGCAGTTACGAAGTCAAATTAGGGATATAATCGAATTGGGTCTTTTAGACATGTGTCGTCACTCATCCGATTATCGGTCATGCTCAATGAGCATATAGATCCATAAGCAGGTTGTGTATAGTAGATCAACTATCATACATGGAATTTAACTACTTCCTAAGCAATAAATTCACAAAAGAAAATCAAAGAACAATCTCACATAGATGAGATGCCAAACTAGTGCATGTCACGAGCATTCTATTAAACTAAACACTGAAGAGTTCTCAACTCAGTCAATGATAGAACTAATAAAGCAAAACTACTACTATTCAACAAGTAAAGTTACTGCTTGGGCAATGCTCTCTAGGTGACATCATTCATCTATTGTGAATTTACTACTGTTCATTCTTAGAACTTGATCAAATGCTGCATTGGTATCATGGGAGGAATCTAAAGTTGCAGACTCTGCCGTAGCATACTCTATGTTAGCTACAATTACGTGATAAGTTTGGGGTTGATCTCTTTGGATCGTCTGGAGTGCCTTGCAATCCCGTACCCTACTATTTTACATCCATTTTAGAATTCTTCCTATTCCATTTTGGTATATTGGTGAACTTCTTGTTCCATTTGCCTCAGGTTACTAATGGCAGGAATTTAATCCTGCCATTGTTACCACTTCTCGCCTATCCATAGTTGCGACCCTGTCCGCAACTTCACCTGTCACTAAACCCACATTATGCGACCCTATTACATGTTTACTCTTAGTAGGCATAAGCTTGAGGTTCCTAGCCAGTAGCTATTTGCTTTGCTCATAAATTACGAAAACTCGAATTAGGTCTGCATACACAGTAATCTATCAAATGTTACATCGAAAGTACAATACTTGAAGCGAAGAAAATGTAATAGAATATTCTCAATATCTCTTTTTACTTCAATTATATTACTATGTGAGATTATAGTGGAGTTGCATTGCCGAATAATTTTTTTTGCCACAGTCGCATAATACTATCATTGTATAAGATAATCCATTATCAGGCTTTCCTGAATATGGAGGCGAGGGTGCCAAACAAATCTTCTACTTTTTTATTTAGAGACTCATTGTTCTCAACAATAGTTTTTTCCAGATTCTGCAATAGCAGATGGATTTCAGTATTCATACAGGTCAAGTTTATTGGTACCTGAAATAAAAATTACAATATGGGAAATACTTGATGTTCTGAGTGTCACCAACATTTATTATACATTTAGATCAATACTAGTAGTAGTACTTGATAAACATTTCTTGCATAAATACAATTTATAGTATGTTTTCTTCTATAGTAAAACGCTGGATAGCCATGACAAAGTTTTTTTTTTCTTTTATAGTTAAGGTAATATAATATTCTCCCTGCTTGCAAAAATTAATTAGTGCTATTGGTTTGGATGTTTAAAGAAAATAATAATTTTTGCTAAGAGGGTGATCAATCTTGTGTGGTCGAACTGATTGATTACCATTGCATAGCTTTAGCCTTCATATTTTAGCCATAATATTGGAATGCTGAACAATTAGTTCTTTCAAACATCTAGAGAAACTGCTATATCTATTATCTATAAGTATATTTGTTACAAGCATATACCTCAAATTTAGCCAAGCATTACAACCCCATGTAAGTATATATGTTATCTACTATAGAGAGTTATATGTTATCAGTTTATAAAAGGCATTACAAATCCAATGGCAAATAATAGTTATCAGTTAATATAAAGGGAACAATAAGGCAGTTGTAAGAAGGAATCTACTATATCTGCTATATAAAGATTACAAGGACCATTGGACTTTGATGAGATACATTTTCTTACTATTTTCTACAGGCTGAACATTGATGTATACAGGATCTGGAAGCCCGATGATCTGCATGGGAAATTTTCTGCAAGGTCTGCACATAATGAGATCAGAAGTAAAGGGCAGAAGGTTTGGTGGAATAAATACTTGAATACAAGAGCTATTCATGGCATCTCACCTACTGATGACACTGTTAAAAAGAAAGGGGTGCATCTAGTCTCTTATCATGTGGAAGGAAAAAGATGAAACAGTCAACCATCTAATGTGGGAATGCAAGTTTAGTATAGAACTATGGAATTGGATTCTATCTCAGTTCAATCTGTCTATATCAAGCATCACTTTAAAGAATCTAGTTAAAGCTGCAGACAAGATAATCTCCTATATCAAAGACCTTTGGTTAGGTGCAGCGTGGGGAGGATCAAATCTCAAGCCATAAGCAACATGATTCTTGAAGTAATGCAAACCTGTAGCATGGTGAAAGAAAAACACAAATGGACTGAGATGATACAGGAAACAACATATCTATCTAAATCGTGTATGAAAAGCTGCCAGAAGGACTTGCCTATTGTATGAAAAACTTCAAACCAATGTTAATCTTTATTTGATTTTAGGAATTTATGTATTTGTGTTTGCTATATATACATGTTCTTTTCTATGTATTTGTGTTTGCTATATATACAGGTTCTTTTCTATGTATTTGTGTTTCTATATATACAAGTTCTTTGGTATGTATTTGTGTTTGATATATATACAGGTTTTTTCCTATGTATTTGTGCTTACTATATATACAGGTTATTTCCTAGGTATTTGTGTATACTATATATACAGGCTCTTTCCTATGTATTTGTATTTGTTGTGTATATGTGTTGTTGGCGTTGATGACGAAGGGATGGTGGTGGTGGTGGTGGTATTAGTAATGAATAGGTGGGGGGTGTTTGTTTATAAGCTGAGATGGGTATTTTAGTATTTGTCTATTTTAGTCGGATCTAACTAGCTAAAAAAAAAAAACTAAGGCATCAACTCAGATAGTAAACACCACTAAGTAAACTCAGACCCACACTCGGACTCAAACTCAGACCCACACTCAGACTCAAAGGTAAAAAAACAAGGGGCCCCTAACTCACATATTGTGTCATGTCCATCAGAACCATGATATTGGGGCAGCATCTTAAGTTAGAAGTTGAGGCAAAAAAGGTCCAGAAACTGTCTTAACCAACGAGCCATTGGTAAGGGCTGTAGCATTTAGAAATTGAACCGGTGCTCAAGTGTTAAGAACCAAAACACTGCCACTCGAGGAAGGTTTTACTTTTTACCCATAACTTAAACAAGGTCTATAGGGTGGTCATTAAGAAAATTGTGAACATGTATATGAACTACAAAATGATTTGGCTTGGTTCTAAAGAAACATTGTTATAGATGGTTTAACTACCCAAAAGAAAATCGTATCGACGACACACACGCCGACGTGCTTGTGAGTTTTGCTTGCTTTGGAATTGCCCACCTTTTCGCGTAAAAATATCAATTTTTGCGACGCTGTATATTTACGACGTGTGCTTGGCTTCTATCTCCTGATTGGTGAGTCAAGAAACTCAAGGAACCTCCTCCTAAGAGAATAAGCAGAAACTAGGTGGGTGTATTCACCCAAATCCACTCTTAACCCAATCCACCCCACAGCAGTTCACCTTAAAAATATGGTAAATATTACTCACCGCAGTTCATAACTTCTCTTCTCACCTCTAGTTTATAAATGAGAGAAGATTTAGAGACACTCAAGTGACACTCAAGTCTCACTCAACCACAACCACTCATCTAATAGAGATGAGTGGCTATCAAATTTTAGTGATTTCCTATAAGGGAAATGAGGTAGAAAAATGTAGGGCCCTACCTGCCATACTCTCTCTAGTTGGCAGACATTTCCCTATCTCTTTTGAAACCTTCTGTCACTCACATTTAATATTGTGTTTCTCCTACTCTTTCTTTCCCACTCTCCCCCTCTCTCTCCAAATAAACCAAATAAATATTTCCCTCCAAACATCTCTCTCCCTCACTCTGCCTCTCTCACTCTTATGAACAGTTCTACTCACTTACTCTCTCTCTCTCACTTTCACGAACAGCTTGAGTTTCTCTCTCTTTCACTCTCTCTCTCTTTTACTGTCTCTTCATTAGAGACTGTCATTTTCTTTGTTGGGATATTTGTTATTCCATTTGGCGGTTCAGAGAAAGAATTGAATTCAAAGACATTTTCCATTCCTTTTGGAGCAGAGCTTGGAGATTGATAGTGGAGGTTATTGTCTACTTCAAGGTAAATCCCATTATCATTTAAAATTGTTGTCTATTTCTTTGTCTCTCCCTTTGTGTAATGCAATTTGGTATTAAAACTGCTTATTATTATCAAATTTGTTAATATTTGATCTAAATAACTTAAATTACACTAAAAAATTGAGTTATTAACATCTAGGATTGTCGAATTCGTCAATATTTGACCTAAATAACTCAAATTACATTGAAAAATTGTCGAATTCGACAATTATGGAATTCCCCTGGTTCATCTCCCTTTTATTTTATCTTTGTTTATAAGTCTAAATTGTCGAATTCGACAATAGTTACATTTAACTTTGAGTAATTGAAATGGAGTATTGTCGAATTTGACAATTTACCAATTACAATTGGACTTATGTTTACATAATATTGATGAACTCGATAATTACCCAGTGCAATTATACTGATCCTTTGAGTAATAAATTGTATACAGGTACACAATGAATGAGAAAGTACCTCTAACCCCTTCCAATACAAGAAAAAGAGAGTTGGCCAGAGAAGGAGATCTAGTTACATATAAGAGAAAGAAAAATACTATTGACCTAAGCGCAGTCGTTCCTCCAAACACTATTGACACTGCCAATGAGGGTATTAGTGAACCAGTACCTACAACTGAGTATGCCCAAGCTACTTTGGGAGCTCAAGCTGAGTCTGCGCAAGCTGTAAATATTCCCCAGGGTTCAGAATTTGAGACTGAGTCTGCCCAAGCTGCTTTGGGAGCTTAACCACCGCTCTAAAATGTTTCCCCTAATTATGATGTGAATATTCCTACTGTTGGGGGGTATTCTGAAGGTGAGGGGGCTACAAGCAGCGAAGACGTAGGCCCTAGTGATAAAAGCTTATTAAGGAGCTTCAGGTTCCATTGAGCGAGGTCGATTGCGCTAGGGGTGGTATATTGTTTAATGGAATCTCTTGTTTAATTATGTTTTGTTATTCCTATTATTAATAGTTATATTTTGTTAACATAATCACTATTATTGTTTAGGAGAAGCTTCATATTCGTGTTCACCATCACTATTCTACATGGGACCTTACAAAGGAACCACAAGTGGTACAAGATTTTTTTATGTTGAAAGGTTTAGATAGGATTGGGGTTATATCCTATAACTATTACAACTCTGCCCTGATTTTTGCTTTTACCAAATGTTGGCAGCCGGAAACTAATAGTTTCCACTTCAAATGGAGCGAGATGACTCTAACTCTAGATGATGTGGAACAATTGGTTAGGTTGCCTGCAGATGGTAATACCACGGTCATTGGTGGTACCTTAGGATTCCCTGTAATTCTAGAGGTTTTCGAGAACAACCTCCTACAGGATTTAAATGCATTTAATTCTTTGAAAGCTGGGGGTGCTGGGAATTCGTTGTCATTGAGGAAATTAAAAGAGCACTATGCATATAAGTTGGGAGAAGGTTCTCAGTGACGGTGCCGTTGCAACTGCCAAGAAGAAGGGGTTAATAGCCAGGCCTGTTGCTCGTGCTTATATGTTATATATCCTTGGGTCCTTTCTATTTCCCACGAAAAAGGGCACAGATGTCAGCGTACGGTACCTTTACCTATTTGCCAAGGACAAGGTGGCAAAGAAGTGGTCATTGGGATCAACAGTTTTGGCCTACATATATTACAATCTGGGTACATCATCTCGAGATGATGGGAGGCAATTTACATGTTGTACCACGCTACTCGAGGTTATTCCAAACTCATTTATGTAACTATTTTTTACATATGGTTTGAACCTCTACTAATTTTTTTATTATCTATATACATGTAGTTGTGGATCTTTGCATATTTCCCAAAGCTTGTTGGGATCCCTAAGAAGATGGACTCTGACGCATACGAGCACTGTACTTATTGGAAATGGGACATATATGTTACAGATAGATACGGTGGTACATCTTTACTTAAGTTTAGGGAAGCATTGGACAACTACAAACTAGAGGATATAAGTTCATTACCCTACTACATTGTATCATATTGTACTTGGAGTTAGTAGATTACAGTGTTTCAGCACTATCGATTTCAACAATGTTGGATATTCACAACTAAAGAAAATTGAATAATTATCGAATTCGACAATATTGACTACGTACATCTACTATTGTACATATAATATTGTCGATTTCAACAATTATTCAATTTTTTTTAGTTGTGCATATGAAAATTTATCGAAATGAATATGGTAAATTATCAAAATCGATAATACTCTATCTCAATAACTACCAGTTTCCTATAATATTGTCGAATTCGATAATGTTGTTAAATCCTTCTCAGGCCTACTGGAAAAATTATTCAACTTAATGGTGCATATTACATTTGATTCATTTTTCACGTAGGTTGTATGTGACCCATACAAAGATAAAAGGGATTCCGCACATGTATTCAAGGAGGTCACCTTTTTCTATGGTGCATTAACAAGTCCAGATCATGTTCAGCCCTACTACCCAAATAGGGTTGTGCGGCAGTTCAATCGGGAATAAGGCATCCCCACAAAGTGACTATTGACAGAGGTTTCCAATCTATGGAATGTAAAAGAGCTGAGGAAATTCAACCCTAAGTATGAGTAGGTTGATTGCTTCTCTGGCCAAAAGTGGAAGGAGTTTGTTTTGAAGAAGGCTGATAGGGGGTGGAGGGTACGAGAGGGGCCTCTAGTATGTACGGAGGGATACTTGGAGTGGTTTACCTCTATCTCGTAGACTACGATCTGTCCCATTACTGCTGACCTGACTGCAAATGATGATGTTAGAATTCATCAAAGGAAGGAAGCCAATGTCAATGAGCATGGTGATACCCCCGTGCACTAATCTGAAGATGTTGCTGAACAATATGATGCATCGGTTAGTACATATTACAACTATTTTTATCTCACTTCCCATATATTATATTCACTTCAAACTTTCTAGTCTCTAATATTTTGTTCACTTGAATTACCACTTCTGTAATATCATGAGCATGTTAGACTATCTCCAAATACCCATGGTACCATGTAAATAAGGGGTGGATTTGCTGGCTTTGATCAGCAAATCACAGTAGTAAATAACCTGCTTCAGAAGCTCAAGGAAGATAGAGAGAAGGAGTCTGAAGCCAATATAAACCTAAGAGATGCCCTCAAAGAGAAGGTCAGTTATACCTATCTGCATCCAACATAATGTTAGTTTTTATGTATAGTTATTAGTATAAGTAATTATCGAGTTCGACAATTATTACAATGTATGTGAAGGTGGAAACATGTAAATGGTCGAATTCGATAATTACATAGTATTATTGTCGAGATCGACAAAAACATAGAAAGTAATCAAAATATTTCACGTCAATTTAACCTTAGACAAGTGAATGTGATCTGCTGAAAGAAACCATTAAACAAATGAAGGAGGACATTGAACTAAAACGTGTAGTTGACGAGCAATATATACTAAATTTTGCAAATCTGCCAAGGCAGTTAGATGCGTAGGTAAGGTCTTAGGCAGATGTCATTATCGCATCCATTATTTGTTTTTGTCAAAATCCTAATTTTCCTTGTCAAATTTCTGTTTGTAGATATTGGAGTACAAAAATTTAGAGGAAAAAAATACAAGTTTGGAGGAAGAGCTAAGGCAAAAATCTAGCCTTGAAGACTGTAACCAAAGCTTATTTGTTGAGTTGAATAAAAATGTAATGTAGTATGTAGCTTTTAATAGTGTTAATTTTAATAACACCTAATTACTTATAGTCTTCTATTAATCATTCTTGTATTTGGCATGATTATTTTGTCCCCAATGTGTATAGTATAAAGAGAGCGAGTCACTAAAAGTAGTCAATTTGCTTTTGATAGAGCAGATAGACTTGCAACTTCCTCCAGCTATACCTGTGAGTTTACCAAAATTCACTATTAATTTGTGGTTGAATTATTTGTAAGTCTGGTAACATTATTCTTGTGTTACGTGTTTTGAATAACTTGCTGTGCTACAATCACATCAGCCTGATCCAGACGTAACCTTAGCAAAGAAGTATGAGGACTTGTTGGCTACACATGAGGACGTTAAGAAGAAGTTGATTGCGAAAGAAGATTTTGTAAGTCATTCGAAATGAATGAAATTAATTCTAGTTAGCGAATTGGAGTTTGTGTTTGATAATAGTAAATTTAAGTTTAATTTTGTGTATGACTTTTTTAGTTAGTGAATTAGAATTTGTGTTTGATAATAGTGAATGTAATATTCAAAATCACATTGGAGTTTGTGTTTGTGTTTGATAATAGTGAATGTGTTTTATCGGTTAACCCCTGCTTAAAATCAAATATAGTATCCAAAATCACATTTAAATGAACTGGAGTTATATAGCTCATCTCCCTTATGTCTTTGGAACAGATAATGAACTGGACATCCAAGTATAAGAAAGAAGCAATGAGATGTACGGAGGAAACTAACCATCTCGTAAACTCCCCCCCCCCATCCTTCTTAATTTTATGGAATGCTGATTTCACTGTTTATTTTAATGTTGGCTGTTTTTTCAGCGTCAGAAGTTGGTCAATGCTGAAGAGAGGATGAAGTTTTTAGAAGCAAATAACAGTTAATGGGTATGTCTTATTCTTAACTCTTGTACCTATTTGAGATTTCTCTGTGTAATGCATGGTTTGAAGTAATAATTATCGAATTCGACAATATGGCTTCCAAATCATGTTATTGAAATCGAATATTATCGAATTCGACAATTAAGAAGTGTATTTGTAGTTGTGCATGCAAAATATTGTCGAACTCGATAATATAGGTAATGTGCATGTACCAAGTGTCTTTATCCTAATGTTGGAGTTTTTTTTTTCCAGCATAATAAACTAGTTAATTCTGAAGAGAGGAAAAAGACTTTGGAAGTAGATAACAGTGAATGGGTATGACATATTCCTAACTCTTGTACCTATTTGAGATTATTTTTTTTAATGCATGGTTTGAAGTCATAGTTGTCGAATTCGATGATTACCAACTGCATATTGTCGAATTCGACAATATTGGTAATATACCTGTACACTTGCACAATATATTATTGTCGAGTTCGACAATTATGGCACTGTAATTAGAATTATACATATATAGCATTGTCGAAATCGATAATATTTCTCTAATATTACTGTTTGTTCTAATATTAGTTACTGTTGCAAGAGGTTTGGCATCAAACATTGAAGAAGGCACTCGCAAGTGAAGGGATGGGAGACATGGGGGACCCAACCTCTGAAGAACTTTTTGAGCAGAATAAAAGATTCTTTACAATAGCACAGCAAGGACCCAAGGGAGATTATCAAGAAGACTTGGTTTCCACGGCGGTAACTCTTGAAAATGTTATCATTGCTAGAAGGTAGAAAATGGCTAAGAAGAAGAAGATACTAAAACTTTTATTCCAACCGTGGATGAAGTATCTTGTAGATGTTCATGGCGTCAAAATCAGTGATAACAATTCTGGCTTTAGGGTTACCATTGCGATTCAGCACCAGAGCCAACATAGATTCCCAGATGTAATAAAATCATTAAAGACCTTTCCTTGCAAGGACCCCACATTATGGAAGAGTATCTTCAGCCAAACATTGGGTATACAATTCACTTCAAACGGTGAGAACGCGTATCAAATTCTGTTGCAGGAGTATTCTTATGGTCATCAACATGTAAAGTATAAGCATATGGCGCATTTACTATCCACACTGAAGCATATACATTCTTACCTCTCTTTTGGGTACGTAAAAGAAATACTACTTCAAATGAGGAGAGGTTCCAAGACCTTTTTATGGATACTAATAAGTATTGGTGGTTTCGTTTGGGGGCAGACAACCATTACGTTCGCTTGTTTCCAAGGTTTGATGCAGTAATACCTCCAGTTTATACTATTTTCTATAGTCATGTAAATCTGGAAATTCCTCTGGCTTTTCTGAAGGAACAAGTGACTAGGCATTTTGATGTGAGGGTAAGGAACTTCAAGGCATTACTTAGAGAGTACAATGTAAAGGGGTATAGAGTTAATGACATGGCCGATGTTGGCTTATCGACAATCAAATAGGGTTGTTGACCAAATCTTTGTATATCACAGTTATGTTACCTTAATGTTTATTAGTAGTGTATCCCTTCAAGGTTATCCATTTTTCCCTTTGTGTATTTGACAGTTCATTTAGTTCACTGTTCGTATATCACAGTATATAATTTTTTGTAAAAGTGCCCATTGTTAATTTATTTTTGTAGTATATACATTTCTTTTAGGTCATCTGGATCTCATTTCTGACTGTTCAAAATGTGAATATTGGCTCTAAAGAATATTTTAACGGTGTACTTGGATCTAAAAAATAAAATATTGTTAATTTTGACAATACTTTTAGTGTATATGGTTACTTGCAATGTATAATATTGTCGATTTCGACAATTTTGGTAGTGTATTTCGAATTATGCATTTGTAATATTATCAAACCCGACAATATTTCAAAGTGTAATTAAAGTTATGGGTATATAATATTGTTGTAATTGATAATTTAGTTAAATTATAGAGGATCTATTACATAACCCGACAATTTAATACAATATTTTTGACAACTACAAATTCATAGAGGGTACATAAAACCACAAAATCTCTAAACTGTAAATAATTCATTGTTATTGTCTCTGTAAAATACTGCATTGATATTGTCCTAAATTCCAATTACAAAGCAAACATAATGTTGAATCAACACACTAATCTCTCAATAATAATCAAATACATATTTATTAGTCAATGCATGTGAACTCCTTCTATTTTCCTAGATGTTGTGGTTGTCGGAATTCGATTGCAATGGTTGAACAGATTCCCCATCGCTGTCTCCTACATGGAATACATTATTGTAAATATGGCATAAATATAGAATAAAACACATTTTAGAAAAATCACAGAGAATATGCCGTTTATGCATAGTGTCGAATATATACTTACTTGATTCTGCTATCATTGTTTTAAGAAGTAGGCATGTTCGTTTGTCATGGTTGCCGAGTACTCCACAACTTTTACATGTTCTCTTCTTCTTGATAGCAGCCTCTTCCATCCCCCCTTCTATCTTGCCCCTTTCTTGTGATCAGTCTTCGCCCGTCCTTTTATTTGAACAACGAGAGGGTTTAAAATCATAGTTCCAGACACCAAAGATTCTACGACAGAAGTTGAGATGTTTTGTTGCGATGCATCTATCTGTGTTAAAAAGTCATCGTAGTTTTGAAGGTAAGACTCAAACTCATCTAGCTTTAAAGCCGCAAAATCAAAACTTTTTTTTATCTTCAAGGCCCTTTCGAATAAGTTTGATGCACGAAGGGATAGGTAGTTATGGCGTAAGGCATGTCATGAATTATCTCCTTCTAACTGATTTTCATCATACGATCTTGAAAACTTGTTTGCACCGATCGTCCACTATGTCATAATGAAAGCCTCTTATATTTTGAGAATGTCTTATTTCAAGAAAACCTTCAGGAGGTGACAACATGGAAGTCCAACATACTCAAATAGCATGTATCCACAATTACCAGTTAGTTTTTCTAAGTTTATTTCTAGCTCAAATGACTCGGTATGACCACTATGGGACTTCACCGTAAGTTGTCGAACGTTGCCTTCTATGTGTCTTTTTATTGCAATGAAGTGAACAACCTGGTCAAACTGATCCTGAAGTTTGTGGAACATTGTTTTGGTATAAATCTTTGCAGTATCTTTCAGTAGAGCTTGATGAGGACCAATTTAACGATATCTGTGTTCTGATGCAAATTCTTTTGTACTTTCTCGCTCATATACCTCTAAAAGGGCATCCTCGTACTTGGTCACAAAATTGTAAACCCAGTTATTATTGGTAACCAACCATTAAAGAAGTTGTTTATAGACTCATTCTGTCCTGTACTGCTCATCCCTGCAAAGAAAGTTGACCTATTCCATAATGGTATCCATCTTTGTATAATATTGAAGATTCCTTGCATCCAAACGTTATCATCTAATTTATGTTTATTCATTAGGTCCATCCGTCCATCCACTTGGTTTCAAACTCTACAGCCTCATATGTGTTGTGCATTATCGAATCGATATCTTCTTTTAATGTAGATGGTTCCCGATAAACATGGCCGATTTTCTCAAGAAATTTGTTTGTGATGTGCCACAGACAAAATGGATATCTGGTGTTGGGGAAGACCTAGAAATAAACCATAACTTAGAATGACAGTGTCTCTGAATATTATGTGATATTGTCAAATTCGACAATTTAGTAGTGTAATTGGATTGGAGTTATACTAGTAAATATTATCGAATTCGACAATTTAGCAACTGTAACTGGAGTAATAAGTGATCGAAAATGTTGGTAATGTAAAACCAATAATATACTCCAGTTAACAACTGTAACTGGAGTAACAAGTGTCGAATATTGTTGAATTTGACAATATTGGTAATGTAAAATTGACAATATACTTCAGTTAACAATTATAACTAGAGTAATAAGTGTCTAAGTACTTCTTTTTACCTTGGGAATGGTCGCGGCCATAGTTGTATCTTGATCGGTGATAATTGACACAGGTTATTTGTAGTTCATTACCTTCAGCCAAGTATGAAACAACCATACAAATGTGTTTTCTTGCTAATTTCTTAGCATAGCACATCCGTATTGAATTTTTTGGTAGTGGTTGTTAATCTCTACAAACGGAGCAAAGGGCATCTTGTACACATTCGTCCGATACGCAGTATCGAAGGTGATGACATCTCCAAATGCCTCATATGCACACCTTGAATGTCTATCAATCCAAAAAAAAAACTAGTGCTCGGTCCTCCTCATCTTATTTTATGTCAAAATAAAACATCGGATCTGCAGTTTGTTTCTTAGTAAACCACTCCAACGCGGTTTGTGCATCTTCTCTGACTAGTCATTCCTTAATTACTTTGGCATTGTGGTTGTAACAATCATGGTTACTAAAGGTTCTATCTGGGAATAATGCTAGAACCTTGCTGACCAGAATATTGTGGAGCCCAAATGTCGTTGTAAGGTTTTTTGCTGCTTCAGGAAATCTGTTAACCTTCATCTGGTGCTGATTCCATAAAGATACGAGTTTATGGTTATGGATATCCATGAAACTTGCGACTACATATTTGCCTATTTTGGTATTCAAATTTATGTTCATTGTTGCTTTACACCCACACTTATCAGATGATCTTCTGCTGCCAACTACGTCGTTATTCTTTGAATTCCCAAGGATTTTCTTTAAAAAGCCATTGCTCATATAACAAAAGTGGGCTCTGCCTATATAATCCCATCTTGGACGCTTAGTAGAATTGCGTATCTAGGTAGAGAAACCCTGCCCTCTTCCATATCATTCGTACCACAGGCGTACATCCTCTACAGTATCAAAATGTTGACCCTCGAATGGGACTTTTGCCAAAAGTGGGTCTACAATATGTTTATTTTCACACCTTTCTGGGGACTCCACACCAATAATGGACTTCTGCCAAAAATGGGTCTACAATATGTTTATTTTCACACCTTTCTGGGGACTCCTCACCAATAACTTTTGACCAATTTTCATCGACGGATTCTTCTATTGTCGATCTGACTGAGAAGTTTACACATAAAAGAAACAATTATGAGTTGTAAGTAAAGTAATTGAACAAAATATCACAAACCAAACAAAATTTAAGTCTAACGCATGCTCATTTCATAATTCTTCATTACATCACATACTACAAAAGACAAAATACAAAATACAAAATATAAAAAATTATACACAAAAAATTGTTGTACCACACAAAATTTATTCTCCACATGGTGAATATTACAGCTACTTCATTACATGTACCTGCCAACAACATTACAACCAGAATACCTAAATAAAAAATTCTCAACTTCCACCGACAGAACTGGAGCCTTCCTTCCTAACCAGTTCCCTAGCCCGGGCCACAAAAGTTGCATTCTGCGCCATTAGATGCAGGATGACCGACTGCAACTGATAATACAAATTGAAATTTTCCCTCCACAACGCCGCCTCAGCCTCGCCCATTCCTTCGTAGCTCGCCTCACGCGGTGGCAATGGTGGACCGTTCAAATTAACCGAACCAAAATAACGCAGCACCAGTTTGTCATACAACTGCTTAATACGGTGAGAAGCAGCCTCCCGACGACTCTGAGACCTCGTCTTCACCATTGTCGCTCACTCTGCACAGTAATGTTATCGAGTTCGACAATTTAGTTATTGTGCCTCAAACATTCATATGTAATATTGTCTAGTTCGATAATTCAGTTAGTGTGTCTCTAATAGTCATATATAATATTGTTGAATTCGGCAATTATAGTAGTGTATGTAAGGATCGCACTACTGATATTATCGAATTCGATAATTATTCAGTCTCAGTTTAGTATTATGCAAATAAAATTACTAAATTGTCGAATTTTCATGGGACCCACCTACAGGTAATCAATCAAAGAGAAATTGCACAGGAGAATTCTTCTAACAAATTTTACAACATCCAAGTGTACTACTATCGAGTAAGGGTCATAGTACTTGTCGAGTAATTGCACTATCAGCAAAGGTATCGGAGTTCTTTGGAGAGATCAATTTCACCTCTAATAGCAGAATCGCTTTCCTTTCGAGACTGAAATTTCACCTCTAATGGCATAAATCATAAGCAAGAGTATGTGATATGAGAGAGTATGTGTGTGTGATATGAGTGAGAGAGTGATGGGTTGCTCGAATTTTCAATTTCTGATCGAATTTAAAATTTCTGGGAGTAAGAGAGGGAAATATCTGCCAGTCAGAGAGAGTGGGGCAGGTAGGACCCGGTATTTTTCCACCTCATTTCCCTTATAGGAAATTAGCAAATTTTGAGAGCCGCTCATCTCTATTAGATAAGTGGTTGTGGTTGAGTGAGACTTGAGTGTCTCTAAATCCTTTCCCTTTATAAATTAAGGGCCCCAAACATTTTGATCTCATGCCTAGGCCCGGCCATGGCTATAGGCCCAAGATACGGCTGCTTAGGGCCTTTAATTTTTGATAAAAACTAGGGGCCTCAATCAATCCCAACTCTGTTTGGGCCTCCAAAATACTACCCTATCTTTCTTCTTTGTTTGGGGACTTGGGCCTCATCTATTCAAAGTTAAAACTTAAAACTAACCCAAAAAAAAGTTTGGGAATATCTCTGATTTTGGATTCTCTCTCTCTCTCTCAACTCTCAAACTCACGGTGATTTATGATTAACTCTTCTTCCTCTTTTTCTCTTTCTCTATGTCTTCCTTCGCCCTTGAGACTTGCGAGTTGCGACAATTTGGTCCTTTGGATTTTAGGATTTGTTGATGTAAATCTCTAATCCCAACTTTTTCTCTTATATGTAAAGAAAATCAAAAACCCAATTTCAAGGTAAAAATTTCAAACCCTTGATTGATTTTGTAAATTTCAAGTTTCCAATGTCTCAAAATTCAATTTTAAATTAATCCATTACCCATTACATATTTACATATGGTTTTGATAACTATAATTCTGTAATCTATGATAATCTTTGATTTATTGTTGAATGTTGTAATTATGTATGACTGTATTTGTAATTCTGTAATCTGTGATATCTGTAATTCTATAATTCTATGATTTCAGGATATCTGTGATAATCTTTGATTAATTGTTGAATGTTGGGTCAACTGGATTTTAGGATATCTGTAATTCTGAAACTTTTGTTTCGAACTCTTTGCAAGAAACTTAAAAAATTGTGTATTAAATTTGTAACTTGTTGATCTCTTCAAACCCTAAAACCCATAAACCCAGTTTCACTAATTGAGATGAATCATGAAACGTGTATTAAATTTGTGTGTTTGGTGTGTTTGTTGTGTTGTGCAAAAGCAGCATAACGACAAATAGTACAAATAAGATAGTAAACATCGAGCTGTAAAGTTGTGTTGAATTCAAGGTTAGTGAGAAGAACCTAGTCTATAATTCATTAGTCTTTATAATGTTGCCTAGTCTATGATAGCCTAATTAATACTTTTACAGCCAAGAATGCCAGAAGATTCAAGTTTAAGCAAGAGCCGACTCCATACATAAGCAACGAAGCATAATTGGTATTCTTAGAACTATAAATGATGTTTAGTAGTTTTTAGTTCTTTTATGATAATATGGTTTTGACTTTATTTGCTACTTTTGTAAGTTGGATTCCTTTATAATATGAATGAAAAAGATATCATTTTTTGCTTGACTTGTCACAGTAAAAATTGCAGTTGCATATTTGATATTTTCATATATCAAATATGGGGTTTCAGTAATTGATATTTTCCTTCTAAAGTTATTTGCTATGAAACTTCTCTTTCTCAGTTTCCTAGATGTTCCCATATGTCTGTTAATGTTCTTATTTGGTCTATAATATTGTGTGAAAGTTACTCCATTTTGATTGCTATTTTAACTTTATTTTCTTACCAGATATTTTAGGCATACATTATGTTGAAAATTTGAATTTTGTCCAGTTCAACATAAAAATCCAGTAGGACCTGGGCGTCACCTGGGTGCTTAGTTGGGCACCCAGGTCTTATATAAGAAAAAGGAAAATCATAGCCAGGAAGACCTGGGCGTGACCTGGGTGATAGTTGGGCGCCCATGTCAAAAACAGTTTTACTCAAAATTTAATTTTAAGTAGAAAAACATTTTTCTTTGTTTTTAAAACAAAAAACATATTTTCAAATGAATAAAAAAAAATTCAAGGTATTTTGATCTTCCCGGAGATGTGGTCTTCTTACTGTGAACTATCATATAATCCATTAATTTGATTAAGGATCCCAATTTTATCTCCATTAATTTCCAATATAGGGGATTAAGAGAAGTGTTGTGCCATGATTTGTATGTGATAGGCTTAAATGCCGCAATTCGTGTGATTATTGGAACGATTAAAGAGGAACTATAGAGATGAATATATTCTGGTGGCATCATCATCGGAGGAGAAAGGACTGAAGTGGAGAGAGAATGAGTTTTTTTAGTCTTACATGACGCAAGGTTGTCTTGCTAAGATTTTCAAGGTGTCTGGGCTCGAATCATTTAAATTGAAATGGCCGTCAAGTACAAATCACGGTGCAACGCTTCTCTTAATCCCCTATTGGAAATTTTTGGATGTAAAAAAAAAACTACCTTATGTTTATCAACGTCAAGAAGAGTTGATCAAGTAATTGGCAGTAAATATTTCTCTTAATGTTATACAGATTTAGAATAGTGTTTTTCTTTAAATATTGCTCATAACATGTTGAGAAATAATAAAATAATTTACCAGAGAAGAGGATTTCTTATTGATTGAGAACCGTTTATCTGTACGTAATACAAAGTAGATAACCCTACAATATATGTTAGCAAACCTATTCAAACTCTCCCCATAAAATCTAAAGGCATATGGACTTGTTAGGAGTCCAATAGGACACCCCAACCCAGTTGGGCTCCTAGCTTGGGCTGGACCCAACTCCTAGCACTCTACCTTGGGGCGTTCCATACCTGGACGAATTGCCTCATCAAAACCTCTACCTAGCAAAACCCCCTTGGGAAAAAAGTTGTGCAAGGAAAGAGTACAATCCTATGCCCTATATGAGTTGTGGACGCGTATTTGTTGTCTTATCAAAACCTATAATCAGTAAAACCTCTTGGGATAAAAACAACACTATCGGGAAAAATAGTACAACACGCGTGTGTCCACGCCAGGTTGGGACTACTCCCTCTAACGTCGATCACCCTATGATCTATCTCCCTGAGATATTGATAAATAAATCTTCTGCATGCTGATTCCGTGTACTAGCTGCTTGAACGTAAGTGGTGCATGGGTCTTCATGAATAGGTTGTAAATATGTCTTCTGAAATATCTTGAATAATGCCAATCTCACTTGCCCTTTATAATTATTAAGGATGGAATGGCTTCTGTGAAATGTGATTCGTTTTATCGTCATTGATAAATTGGCATTGATTTGAATGATGCAAGCTAAATTGTCTTCATACATAGTCAACACTTTATCTTGGATAGAGCACGCCACAACTTCAGTTGGTGTATCTTGGAGCGTAACCATCATTCTCTACTAGCTTCATGAAGTTCAAGAATCTTCTCGTGGTTCGAGGATGTAGCTACCGTTGTCTGCTTTATCGATCTCTAATAATCTTTATGTATGCTCATAGATAAACACATAATCCATTTGACAATGGCCTCTATATGGGTCTGAGAAGTATTATGTATCGGTGTACTCTATACTTTTGTGTTTACCATTTCTAGTATAACAGACCCCAGTCTTTTATACCGATTAGATACCTCAGAATGTGCCTAATCTCAGTCCAGTGCCTTTGGGTAGGAACTTAACTATGGCAAGCCAAACAGTTCACTGCGAATGAGTCATCGGGTCTAGTATACTCAGCTATATATAGCAAAGTACGTCCTAGCTTTGGCGTTATAGCCCTAGGAGTTCCCCCCCATTAGGATGGTGAAAGATGTCGTTGTCCACACCTAAGTGATGGACGCGCAATAAACAACTTAGCATCGTGAGCTACATCCATACCGAAGTGTTAGATAACTCTTTCGATATATATTATTTGGTGTATGAGTATGCCACTATCAAGATGTTCGATTTGCAAATTAAGACACTACTTGATTTCCCAAGGTCTTGTATTTCGAATTCCTTCTTAAGGTACTCGGTGGCTCTCGCAATCTCCCCCAGAGTTCTAATGATATCTAAATCATTTAGTATACTGTTATGATTAGTGAAGCTAATATCTGTGTTCTAAATAAGAATGCATGAACAGGTAAGGATATTTGCAAAGTCCCTGACCTTCAAATACTCAGTCAACTTACTATGTCTCATGGCCCTGATTGCTTTAAGTCAATTATAAATTTTCCATTTTTATTAAGTACACACCTCGTGTGTTGGGCTCAATTGCTTCCAGAAACTTATACCTCCCCAGGTGACTTCATGTAGATATTCGTATTTAGTTTCCCATATAAATATGTAGTATTTACATCAGACGCATATATAGTTTATCATCGACAACTTGACAGACTGATCAGTACTGAAACGTTATAGCGTCCAGAACCGGGTAATAGGTCGCACTACAATCGATGCCAGATCTCTTAAAGATTTTTTGGGTAACTAGTTTTGCCTTGACCAAATTATCTTTCCGAGTTAATTGCGTTTCCGTACCTTTCCCATTTATAATCGATAGGCTCAATTGTATCATTTCGTATTATGCTAGCAAGCCCATTCCAAAATTACTCATCCCATCCCAAAATTACTTATCCCTAACCCGAAATCAACTAAAAACTATTTATTAAGTGTAATTCAAGAGTGGGAAACAAACCCCAAATCAACTAAAAATTACTTATTAAGTGTAATTTTAGACTGAGAAACCAACCCGAAATCAACTAAAAACTCTTTATTAAGTGCAATTCTATAGTGAGAAACAATTTTTTGAGAAAGAGATGTTATTGATAGTTGATTTGGTTTGGAGATGGGCGATTTAAAATTAGGGGTAAGTGATTTTGAGTTAGGGATGAGTAATTTCGGGTTGGGATAAGTAGTTTTGATAATAGTGGTTTAGGTTTAGGTGGTTTTTTATTGGGGAATAGTAGTTTTAAATTATTAGTGAAAGGTATTCTCGGCATTTTATATTAATTTTAAGTTTTAATGATCTAAAAACTAAAAATGATAATCACGGGGGATTAGACCAAATTGTGGTTATTATGTTAGGTCTAAAAGCTAATTAGCCCTTATGTTTATGTTGTGTTTGCACTTTATTTTTGTATAAGACAAGGACACAAGGTATTTTGATTTTCCTGGAGAAGTGGTCTTCTTACTGTGATTTGTCATATAATCTAGTATGGGGTCTATAGGGAGTCATGATCATGATTTAAACCCCAATCTATTGGTGTGGTGCTAAACTAGTAAAAAGTGAATTTCTTAATGTGTTTTTCGGTTTATCCGAACTTATTCATGCATTATAATATATATACAAATTCAAGCATTTTCTTTCTTTATACCAACAGCCCATAAGTAAAAACTGGGAGCTAACTTCTATGAAAAAAAAATTGATATGTAAATTTCTAATTCCCATACTATTTTGGAGTAGAATTTACTTGAAATGGCTTACTTAGTCTGATGTTTGCTTAAAAACACTAATGCGATTAATAGTGGATGGTAAAAACTTGTTTCAACATTTGTATTTTGAATATCTCCATTTCATTAGTAGTCTGTGCTAAAGGATACTTTTGTTTTCTGTCAAAATCTGTACATGGTATTCAGTTATTATTGATGGTTTTTATATGGATATGTGGGTGAGTATGAGTTTGTGATAAAGAAGTCTCAAGCTAGTAATAAAATTAACATGTTTCACTAAACCATCTATGAATTCTTTTGAACGAGTTGACCTTGCTTAACTAGAAACATAGGCTAGCCTATTTCAGTCTCAAAGATAATGCCACAACTACTATTGATACACTTGCTTCTATGGTTTTTTTTTTCGGGACCACCATAACCTGCCTCGAATTGAGCATAAGTTTCTGGATCTTTGTATATAATACTTTCTATTGATCTACAAGGTTACCAAGCACGGCCTACATTGTTGATAGGTTACAGAGCAATTATTATTACTTTTGCTTCATAAGTTCATATTGTTAGTGTAATTTTACTTTTGCTTCAATAAAAATCTGTAGAACAATATTCAGACTACTAAGCTTTTAAGAGTCTTTCTTTATAGTTTATATGCAATTTTGTTCTCCCAAAGATGTGTGTTATCATGATTCACAACTGTAATATGCTATTGGCCTTACAGTATCTTTCTAGTGATTTTAAAGCGCATCATGATTTATTCCTTCTAAGTTGCAGCTATTTGTCTACCTCGAAGAGGGGAGCTTACGAAGAATTACGTACTGTATGCATGCTGCATTTTCGAATGTTTTTATGAAGATATTCTTCTTTTCATACACATGAATAGTTCTTGAGGGTTTCATGTGTTTCCTAAGTGATTTTGTGAGTTTAGTTATAACACCCATTGGTCATGGTTGTGTGATGCTATTTACAATAATCCAGTTTTTCAGGGGTGAATTTTGGCATTTTGGTCGCTTGAGGTATCAGGTTGCTACCTAATTCACTGATGATTGTTTGCCATTGCTTAATTGTTGGGACGCATTTTTCCCTCTGAATTCTCGAGCCCCTTGGGTGAATTCTGTCCATTAACTTAATCAACCGTATTACTTAATCCAGCACTTCACTGCTTGTTGAAAACTTTAGGATTATTTATCGGTATAACAATTTTCTGTAAAACTGTACTATTGACCGATTTATGCCCAACAATTGTCATATTTCATAGACTAGTGGAACCGTGTCACGCCACGGACCACACTTTTTAAGCCAAAAATGGCGTCCCTTCAGCACCACCACCTCTTTAGTGGGGCACAACTCATAAACTTTGGCAGAATTGTCATTACCCAATTTAATTTTTAATTCAATTATATGTACTTCGACTGAATATTTTTTGAGTCGTTACTTTTAAACCTGCTACCGTACAGTCCGCAAATACGCCTATCAATGCTATTTACATCTTGTTTGATTTTCAACAGATTCATAGTAGATTAATGTGAAAATATTTTTTGAACACTTAAATATTAGGCAACTCCCCTCACGTTGAACCTATGATTTCTTATAATTATTTGAAGTTCAGTCATGATTAGAATGGATCAATAGATCCAACAAAAGCAAGTACATAATTCCTGCAATACGGTATACTCCGACGCAGTTTGATGTCAATGACAATTCAAGTTGATCATGAACATCTGTTGGCATATTATTGCTTGAATTTCATGATGAATAAGCAAGCTTAGCAAAAATCTCCATCCAGGGAATTCAAGCACTTCTAAAGTTTTGTATATCCTTCTGTAAGGGGGCTGCTCCGGATCTCGAGCTCAAGTCTTAGTTTCGGCCAACATACATTTACTCGACCTCGTCAACATACGGTCACGTGGCACATTAATGACACATTATTGAGCAGTTACAAGGAAGAGGAAATGCACATACTGTTACACAACCGTAACGAAAACTCATCAAAACTATTTTGTAACATATATCATTAAAATAGATAATGGTCATTAAACGGTCATAATATGATACCTATAAATAGGACCAAGGAAGAATAAATTAAAGACAGGATTTTCTATATAGAAACTCTAAACAACACTACTCATAATACTCTTTGTAATAAGTAGTCACTCGATCAATAACATCATCGTTTCTCAAATCTTCAAGAAAGGTCGTAGTTTTGACCTATTCAAAGGTTTCCACACTAATTCTTATGCGTTAGAGATTATTTGTTATTGCTAGTATTCTGCTCATTTCTGGTGTAAGATACTAAGTTTGAGTCCCGAATTTAGGCTCTTATATTTGGCGCCGTCTGTGGGAACAACAAGATTTGCCACAAGTATCAAATCCAACGGTTACTAATTAATCAACCACATTATCAAAGCTTTTTTCCATCATTCAGTTCAAGCTCATCCTCAAGCTCATTACCAGATTAAAGCTCAAGCTCAATACCATCTCTTTGATGTGGTAAATTCTGCTAGAGCACATTAATAAGCTCGAGAACATTATTAAACTCTTCACCAATCTTCAACTACGCTCCATGTTTGACCTCAATATCAAACATAATACTCGACCTCAGCTTTAGGCTTAATGATCAAATTTAGCTTCAGTCTCAATGCTCGACCTCAATATTAATCTTTTCGACAACTCTCAACTAAGCTCGATGATCAACCACATTATTAAGCTCTTCCCCAACTTTCAACTAAGTTCCATGTTTGGCCTCATTGCCAAACTCGATGTTGGAGCACATTAAAAGCTCTTTTCGCATGCTCTCAACTAAGTTTGACCTCATCATCAAACTCAGTGCTCGACCTTATTATTAAGCTTTTTATCAGCTCTCAATTCAAACTCATTAACAAGATCGTATCCAATAAGGTGCTCGAGGTCGAGGTACTCAAGGCCGTTACAACTAATTATCAAGCTCATATCCAATAAGGTGCTCGAGGTCGAGGTATTCGAGCCAGTTACAAATTTATTTTCAAGAAGAATGCTCGAGCACAGAATTCACACTCATCATAAGATAAAAGCTTATTGCCAACTCTTTATCAAGCTCGATGCTCGAGCACATAACTTAAAAGCTCGTCGTCAGGTCAGTAATTGGTTCATCTAATTCGACATAAAAACTAATGCTTGCTTCCTCCAATATACAAACCTCAAGTATTGGAGTCAGTCAATCGGCTTAAATTATACTTGAGGGCGAGCTCAAGCAACATATTACAAATCAACACAGGTTCATCCAATTTGATCAACACATTACAGGTCAACAATTAGTTCATCCAATTTGACTAACACATTACATATCGGCAACAGGTTCATCCAATTCGATCAATTAACACGTTACAGGTCAACAATTGGTTCATCCAATTCGACCAACATATTACAGGTTAATAATTGGTTCATCCAATTCAACCAACACATTACATGTCGACAACAGGTTCATCCAATTCGATCAACACATTATAGGTCAAGAATTACTTCATCCAATTTGAACGACACATTACATCTCGATAACAGGTTCATCTAAATTGGCCAACATATTACAACTCAAGTCATCAATAGACTTGAATCATGCTCGAGGTCGACATTGAAACCTTTTATTGCTTCTTACACTTATGTAAACCCCAAGCAATAGATCCAGTCAATTGACTTAAATCATACTAAGGGGTGACCTCAAAACCTTAAATTCTCAAAGACAAGCATTGATGACATCGACAATGACTACACCAGAATCAAGACAAAAGCATTAGGTAACGGATATGAGATAAACTTCTCAGCCAAAACCACTTATGCTTTTAGTTGAGAGGGGGCGATTGTAAGAGCCTACTCCGGATCTCGAGCTCAAGTCTTAGCTTTGACCAACATACATTTACTCAATCTCGTCAACATACGGTCACGTGGCACATTATGGAGCAGTTACAAGGAAGAGGAAATGCACATACTGTTACACAACCGTAACAAAGACTCATCAAAACTATTTTGTAGCATCCATCATTAAAATAGACAATGATCATTAAACGGTCATAATACAAAACCTATAAATAGGACCAAGGAAGAATAAATTAAAGACAGGATTTTCTATCTAGAAACTCTAAACAACACTACTCATAATACTCTCTGTAATAAGTAGTCACTCGATCAATAACATCATCGTTTCTCAAATCTTCAAGAAAGGTCGTAGTTTTGACCTATACAAAGGTTTCCACACTAATTCTTATGCGTTAGCGATTATTTGTTATTGCTAGTATTCTGCTCATTTCTGGTGTAAGATACTAAGTCCGAGTCCCGAATTTATGCTCTTACAACATCCGAATACAAAGTACAAACATGTACTAGTAGGGAGCAGGGAGCTGTTTACTGATATGTGAAAAGAAGTTGTAGATTGAAAAGATGGGATAAAATATGATACAAATCAAAGGCTCTTTAAGCCCTAAAATTCAACTTTAGATTTTGATGATTACACGGGTTTACAAAGGAGTGGCAATCTGTTATAAAAATTAATAAAAAAAAATCTGTTAGATAATATTTTATTCTACTGAACAGTCATAACACATACATAATATGAGAGAAGAGTAGAGAGATATTATTGATAGTTGTTTTTCTATAGTTACAAATGCTTAACCCTGAATAGGGTTATATATTTTCACTCAAACTCTCCCCATAAACCCTAATTAATGTTATATGGGTTTGCTAGGAGTCCAGTAAGTCACCTGATAGACCATATCAAATCGGGTGTTGTAATATAGGTTAGGGTTGTCGTTCTTCAGGGATGCAAAAATCAAATCATGATTCCAATTATCAAATCTAGTAATTATAAATTATAAAGAACTTATTGATAAAAAAACACTTACCATTGATTTTCATAAAATTCCCAAGATATTCCAAAAGAATCATACAAATCTCTCTGGAAGAATACAAAATAAAGCTACAGTGGTTCCAAGAGAAAAAAAAGATGAACTCTGCCACTCTATCTTTATCCATAACAAAGTCCTAACTCTCAATAACTCCTAATTTTGTGGAGATATTTTAGCAAGTCTTGACTAGTAAGTCTTTCAGCAGCTCTTGACAACTAATCATCTCGAACAACTCTTGACAATTGGTTATCTCCAATAGTTCTTTAGCTTGTAAGAGTTAGGCTTTAAGAAGGGCTTGGTCACAAATGTCTCTTTATCTGCAATAGTAAAAACATACTTTAATTAGACTCAGTAAAATAATAAATAAGGTTCTAGATCGTGTAAATTCAAGGACAAAAATAGGCATTTTTCATGCCTATTAAATACCCCCAAACTAACATATTGCTAGTCCCTTAGCAAAATAAATAAAAAACTAAACTCTTTCGTGGTTTCTTACGATTGCATTTAGCGTATGCAACAAGCCTTTCAACCTATAGGTTACCTTTATAGGACGAGTTATGTCTCGTGAGGGTTTTCAATGAATATACCCACAAAATTCTATCACAGATATTCTGGAATTATAAACAACTAATAATTTTTGCTCCTGTTATCTCTAAAATGGATTAAATTCATCTCAAAGATATAACACTTAAACAAGGGTTAACTATTAGATACGTTTAGAATTTATCAAGTCAATATTACTACTATCAGATTATATCAAATTTGAGAATTTCATCCTTTTGTGTAGTAAATTTAGTTTATGGAATCAAGGTGTTTGATAATCCTTCCAAATAACCTTAGCCTTATCTTGAGTATGGTGGAATAAATCTAGAAGTTTATTCGACAAGTGCCCTAGTTTGTTCGCTCTCATTTATTGATATTTCAAAGAAAATATATATCCAAACAAGCTTTTCAAGGTAAGAGGTTGCATTTGAGTTTTCATTTGCTCTATACTTACAACTTTCCCTCCTTCACATAGTTCTCAACTATACTCGTAAAGATTAGTTTTTTTTTCTTTTTACTTTTTTGGTCTCTTACTTTCATATTGATTCATGGCTTGCCTCAAAATTGGTAAAAATTCTTCCTCTTTCAGTTTTAAATCTTTCTAGGGGCCTTGAATTGTGAATGTCTTTTATTATTTTATTTTATTTTTTTATCAGAGTATATCAACTTCGTGAAGGAGCCAATAATTTGTGAAAATACATACAAACCCTTAGTATGAATTTATGAGAAATGAAATTTTCCTAGGTAATTGTCTCCCTCATTACAGATCCGTCCTAACCCAAACTGTTGATTAATCAAAAAGTGATAGTTAGTTTTAACAAAACTTTGATAACATAACTACGTAAAGTGCAATTATAAGGGTGATTTTCTTATGTAACACATCTAATAGGATGGTAGCACCACAAACTTAAAAATTCTTAATGTACTAATAATTTACGGTTAAAAATAAACCATAACCTTATAATTTTATCCCATATGCAACTCTAGGATTCTAAGAATGTCCAAATATTAGAGTATACAAATGATGTGTCTACAATACCAGAATGCCCTAGAATAACAACTTTTCTTGGAAAATCTTATGAAAAACTTATTTACCCCACACTCAAACTAAATTAGCATGTGTCCCCACAGTTGTCGAAATTAAAAAGAACAGGAAAAAATCTAGAAATACTACCTGAACATGATAAGGGTTGCCTCCCGCAAGCGCTAAGTTTACCATCTTCAGCCAAACGATGGTAGGTACCCCCAAACTAGATAAGACTATGGGTAGAAATAAAGATACCTATATTGCATATGATGGATCCCAAAGATTCATATCCTCACTCGAACCCATAAAGTACTCGTAAAATGGTTTAAATCTCTATCCATTTACATTATTAATGTTACCAATACGAGGGTCAAGAATTTTAATAGCTCCATGTGGAAAAACAGTTTTGACAATAAACAGCCCGGTCTAATGGGATTGAAGTTTTCCTGGAAACAAATGAAGACGTAAAGAATACAATAGAACTTTTTGATCCACTTCAAAGGTCTTTCGCAAGATATTTTAATCATAAAAAGCCTTGGTTCGTTCTTTGTATATCTTTGCGGATTCATATGCATCATTTCGGAGCTTATCCAACTCATTGAGTTGTAGCTTTCGGTGGGACCCAGCCATTTTCGGTGGGACCCAGCCGTTGTAGTGTCAAAGTTAAGCGTTTTTATTGCTCAAAAAACTTTATGCTCAAGTTTGACAGGAAGATGGCATGCCTTGCCGTAAAAGAGTCGGTAAGGTGACAACATAATCGGGGTTTTATATGCAGTACGATAAGCTCAAATTGCATCAATTAATCTTACAGACCAATCTTTGCGATTTAGGTTAAGCGTCTTTTGGAGAATATTTTTGATCTCCCGATTAGAAACTTCAACTTGCCCACTCGTTTGTGGATGATAAGGTGTTGCCACCTTATGGGTTACACCATAATTTTTGACAAGGGCAACAAAAATTTGTTGTTAAAATAAAACCTTCCATTGCTAATGATAGCCCTAGGTGTTCCAAATCGAGAAAAAATATTTTCTTTAAAAAAATTAAGAACAACTGTACTGTTATTCGTTTTCGAAGGGATGGCTTCAACCCATTTTGATACATAGTCCACTTCAACTAGGATGTACTCATATCCAAAAGACTTAGGAAAATGGCCTATAAAATCAATGCCCCAAATATCAAAAGGTTCAATAACTAAAATAGGGTATAAGGGCATCATATTTTCTTTAGAAAGGGCTTCCATTTTCTGGCATCTCTCGCACGCTTTGCAAAATGCATGCGCATCATGAAATAAGATAGGCCAATAGAAACTATACTGCAAAAAAAAATCGCAGTCTTCTTTGAGCTAAAGTGACCTCCACATGCTTGGGTGTGACAAAATGATAAAATGTTACTCAAACTGGGGAATACATCTCCTAAGGATTTGGCCAGTACAATACTTAAACAAATATGGATCATCCCAAAAGAAGTATTTCACTTGACTAAAGAAGTGATTTTGATAGGTTTAGTCCAATGATCGGGAATGGTATATGTGGCTAAGTAATTAGCAATGTCTGCAAACCAAGGTAACTCAGGAACTAAATTTACAACCATTAGTTGTTCATCTGGGAAGGATTCCCTAATCGGTAAGGACTCATCAACAGACTCAATCACAATACGAAAAAAGATGGTCAGCTACTACATTGTCTGACCCCTTTTTGTTTCGAATCTCGAGGTCAAACTCCTGCAAAAAGTAATAGCCACCGGATTAGCCATACCATAGCATCTTTCTTTGACAAAAGATGTCGAAGCGTGGCATGATCCGTGTAAACAATTACTTTAGACCCTATAAGATTATATCTAAATTTTTCTAGCGCATAAACAATGGTCAAGAGTTTTTTCTGGGTGGTCGTGTAATTCAATTGGGCATTATTTAACGTTTTATTATCGTAGTGGATGGCATGGGGATGTTTGTCAATCCATTGTCCCAAAACAACGCCTACAGAATAATTAAAGGCATCATACATTAAATCGAATGGATCACTCCAGATAAATGGTCTAATAATGGGTAATATTGTGAGCTGGGTCTTAAGCTTATCAAAATCTAAGAGACAAGGTGTATCAAACTCATAGGCCAAATCTTTGGCCAAAAGACTACTTAATGGATGAACAATCTTACTAAAATCTTGGATAAAACGACGGTAGAAACATGTATGTCCTAGAAAGGAATGGACGTCATTGACATTTTGTGGTAGGGGGAGGTTAGAAATGACATATATTTTAGCCTGGTCAACTTCTATTCCTTTTTCAGATATGATATCCCCCAGAACTATTCCCCTTTTTACCATAAAGTGACATTTCTCCTAATTTAAAATAAGGTTCTTTTCTAGGCATCTGAGTAATACTCGGGAAAGATGATGAAGGCACTGGTCAAATAAGTTGTCAAATAATGAGAAGTCATCCATGAAAACTTCAAGGAATCGCTCTACCATGTCAGAATAAATATTTAACATGCAGCGCTGAAGCGTTGCAGGAGCATTGCATAAGCCAAAAGGCATGCGATGGTATGTGAATGTACCGAAAGGACATGTAAAAGTCATTTTCTCTTGGTCCTCGGGTGTCATGGGTATTTGGTTGTACCCAGAGTAGCCATCCAAGAAACAATAAAATTTGTGCCCAGGGAATCGCTCGAGCATCTGGTCAATGAAAGATAGGGGAAGTGATCTTTCCTAATAACTGAATTAAGCTTAATGTAGTCTATGCAGACTCTCCATCCAGTAGTCGTTCTAGTGGGTACGAGGTCGTTATTCTCATTCTTTACAACGGTGATTCCCAACTTTTTCTAGACAACATGTATCGAGCTAACCCAAGGATTATCAAAAATGGGATAGATGATCCCAGCATCAAAGAGTTTTAAAATCTCTTTCCGAGCTACTTTGGAAATTGTTGGGTTCAGTCTCCGTTGTCCTTCCCTAGACCTTTTGAAATTATCTTCCAATTTGATTTTATGCATGCAAACAAAGGGACTAATTCCTTTAATGTCCTCTATACTCCATCCAATAGCTTTCGTATTTCCCTTAAAAACACGAATCAACTTCTCTTCCTGAAGGGGTTTTAGGTCAGTGGCAATAATGATGGGCATAGTTTTGTCTAGACCTAGAAAGACATACTTCAAGTTAGAGGGAAGAGGTTTAAGCTTGATCTTTGGGGAGGTTACTTAAGCCTCCGGAATGGCTTTCTTAACATCTGAGATTCCATGCTCACCTTCCAGCTCTGAAATTTCTAAAGCCGAATCTAATAAGGCTTTCACCTCGTAGATGTAAGAATCGTCCTCACAATCTTCATCAAAGTAGGCCAAGAATGCCCCTAAAGGATCCAAGATACTTGACCTCTCAAAAGTGTTACTCACAAGACACTGGATTATATTGCACTCGAGTGGATCAAAATTAGAAGGGGAATACGACACATTAAAGATATTTAATTCAGCTGTCATGTTCCCGAAGGTCAACTTCATAATTCCATTACGACAATTGATTACCGCATTAGCTGTTGCTAAAAAAGGGCGACCAAGAATCACAGGGATCTCGTCCTCAGGATTTGCTACTGGCTTAGTATCAAATATATCAAAGTCTACTGGATAAACAAACTTCTCAATCTGGATCAACACATCTTTAACTATACCCCTAGGAATCCTAATAGATCGGTCAACTAGCTGCAGGGTCCTATTTGTGGGCTTAAGTACTCCGATATCTAATTGCTCATAGTTAGAGCAAGGAATGAGGTTTACAGTGGCACTTAAATTAAGTAGAGTTCTTCCTATCTTACGGGTCGCAATCGAACATGAAATTGTAAAGCATTTCGAATCCTTGTACTTGGGAAGAGATTTACACAAAAGGACAAAACTAACATGTGCATCTAAAAGAATAGACCTATCACTTTTGTGAACATGAAAAGCATTTTTTGGGACATGTATGCACCACTTTAAAGAGCAAAGATCTTTTAGGAATTTTGCATAATTAGGAATGTGCCTTATGGCCGTAAGAATAGGAATGTTAATCACACAATACTTAAAAATCCCTAAAATCTCCTCATAGGCATTGCCCTTCTTAGCCAGAGTTAACCGCTGAGGAAAAGGATCCAGCGGCTAAACATGTGTTATCACGGCTTTTTCCTCACTCATAGATTCTTCTATAGGTCTACTTTGAATTTCTAGCTTAGGTTCCTTAGGCATTTTTACCAGATTATCAACTTTCGTACCACTCCTAGGAGAAATGATGGCGTTGACTCCATCACGATTGGAAGATCTAGAATGTTAAGTTATTCCCTTTAGGATTAGCTTGAGTTTGACTGGGGAACGTTCATTTGTCTCTCGTGCTTATCTCTATTTTTATTTGACCTATTTGTCCCTCAAGTTTGGCAATAGACGACTGAGTTACTTGCATAAATGCCTAAAGAGTATCTTCTAAGGACATAGTTAGAGTACACAGATTCCTATTGTGCAGAAGAACAGAAGACACATTAAGGGGAGCTTGGTATGACGGAATTTGTTGCCATAAAGAACTAGATTGGTGATGGTTTACTTGGTTGTGGGGTTGATAAGGGGTTCTACCAGAAGAACCTCCTTGGTAATTTCTACTTCCCCGAGAATTGGAGTTATTAGAATTATTATTCCATCTACCATTAAAAGATTGGCTATTGGGACGTTGATACATGGCATTGGCTTGGTCTTTCCTACTCTCTTTTAAACTAAGCATGCCTGGGCAATCTTGAACCAGATGGTCCAAACTCTTACAAACCACATAAGGTGGCATCGCCACATGGTTAACAGAAGAAATGGTAGGGTGTTTCTTCTTTTTCCGATTTCTAAGTTCTCAATTTTAGCAAAAATGGTTCTAAGAGTGGCAGACTCTAAATTAGAATCCACTTGGTGCACATTTGCACTGTGATAAGATATTTCCTCTCTCATCGTTTGCCATTGGTAGGTCTTATCCACTACATCATTTAAAAATTTCCAAGCTTCGATATCAGTTTTATCATCGAATGTACCCGCGTACATAGACTGAACACGAGCTCTAATGTCATAATCTAGACCTTTATAGAGAGTTTGAACTATATCAATCAATTAAATCCCGTGATATGGGCATCCTTGCTTTAAATCCCTAAACCGTTCTAGGTAGTCATATAATGACTCGCCTCGGTTTTACGTGAAGCTATAAATACTCTGTCGTATCTTAGCAGTTCTATGGTTAGGAAAATATTTTTTCAAAAACTCCTTAACGAGTTGTTCAAACGTGTTTACAGAGTTCTCATTAAGTGTGTACAACCAATCGCATGCGTTTCCCATAAGAGAAAAATGGAACACACATAATTTTAGAGAACCCTCTGTAATACGTTCAAAGTTTAAAATAAGCATATGATCCCTAAAGTCCCTAAGATGGTTATACAAATTTTTAGTGGGACTACCATAAAATTGGGGAGCATAGATAACAATCCTGGTTTTAACTCAAAGTTTCCTACATTTCTAGGAATCACAATACATGAAGGTTTACTCACAACTGTATGATACATTCGATTGTGGAGAGTGATTTTCTCCGCAGCAGCAGCAAGTTTGAAACAATTCCTGGCAACAGCAGGTTCAGGACCATTAATCCCATCAGTCCCGCTCATATTGATTCTTGCAGTGTTCTTAGTCTGAGTTTGGGTGTTACCCCAATTAAACATATAACTCAATCAATTGATGCGAACACACTAAAAATACCTAAGAATGATGCAAGCACTCAAGAACATTTTACTGGTCTCTTTTTAAGTTAAGTTATGAACCCGGTCTCAGGGTTCAATGCCCCTACTCCTAACAGTACATCAGTTTGAACTTGAGTTGTTTTTACTCTCTTTGGCGATAGCTCGCGTGCTGTTTAGTCGCCTAGATGCACCTGTGCTGGAAGGTGGGGCGAACCTCTTAGAGTCACCTATCCACACTAGTTATACCAGGGAACTTACGTCCTTCAGCAATTATAGCCACTTATTAAGTTTTCCTATTGAGCGTGTTGCTCCAGGTCCAAGCGAAGCCTTTTGATTAACTATATTTTTTATGGCTTCTTATCTAAAAATCTTTTAAAGTGGTCGGGACTGTCGATACCAAAAAGATTAAAAACCGGGTGATGAACTCCCAGAGTCCTAATGCGTGGGTACACACGTGTGATGAAATCCCATTTTGGTTCACCCTTATCTCGGCGTTGTTGTAAAAACTAAATATTTAATCAATCAAACAATAGTTAAACAATGATATACCGCGACAGGGAGGGTGCGGTAAAAAAATGATTACCTACAGGGCGGCCTCTTAGAGGCGCATTTGGCTACCCTGGTAAAACCGTTGGGAAGTCCCACTCATGATCATTTGCAAAGTACGCATTGAAATGATTTCTGGCTTGAGTAGGGCTTCTGAAGCTGTACCTACAACAGAGTATAATTTCCTCACCTTATAGAGCGTTACTCATTAAACTTTACACAAACATTTTCTCAATCTTTACAATACTAAAAATACATAAAAATTTAAACAATTAAAAGTCTTCTTGGCTTTATCGCTTTTCTTTGATGTTGGCTTTGTCACTTTGCTTTAATCAACCATGTCCATATCCTTCAATAACTTGAAAAACAGTACTTATGTATGTTTGTGTTCATGAACTAAGTATGTAGCATAAATGTTACCTAACTGTCTAGATTGAACAAAGATACTGTCGTTCCCACAAGAGGAATATCTAGGTAGAGCTTTTGAACAACAGTTGCTGAGTCAGACTTGTTCTTAGCAAAAACAAGCTCTATAATACTTGGTAGATACGAACATAGTTATACAAAAGATGACGATAACAGCCCCTGATCAATTACCAAAACATAAAATTCAAACTTTAACTCAGTTTTAATAAAATTAGTCAAAAATAGAAAACCATAAATAATATAAACTACTGTAGCAGCAGAGTAAACAAAATAAACTAAGTAAACTACTGTAGAAATAGAGTAAACAGAGTAAAAACCCAGATATTGTGATACGATTTACCCGTCACAAATACAATCTGTCTTCAAGATTCAAATGGAAGCAGTAGTATTTGTGGTAACTCAGATCAACAACAATAACTCAAAACAGCAGGTATAACTCTGGTAACGATAATAATGTATACAACAGGTACTCAGGCAGCACACAACAAGTAGCAACACAGTTATTAGCTGCGGTAGTGATCACAATTTCAGTAGTAATTTGGGAGGCAAATCAACAGCTGAACCCAAATCAATGACCACATGCAAAATCTAAGCCAATTATACAAGAGAGAATAATTCCAAAACAAAACTGGGGCAAAACTATCGAGATCAAACTATAAAATTGGAATGCCAAACTTTGAATTTAAAATGAAGGAGTATAGAAAATACCAAACGCAGAGAAATCTTTTCCAATCGAGAGCAAAATCAAGCTAGAGACAGGGGAATCACAGGAGAAGTAGAGAACTCGAGTCGGTGAGAGAGAGATAGAGAGAGGAAATTGAAAGAGTCTACTTTTTGAGAGAGAGAGATGGAGAATTTTATGGGAGATTTGTTGAGAATTTAGAGAGAGATGGCTGTGATTTTAGAGAGAGTGTGAGAGTTTGTTTTGTGAGAGACTGTTTTGAGTGAGTGAGAGAGAGAGTCGTGGTGAAATTGAGAGAGTAAACAACAAATAAACAATCAAAAGATAAGCCAAAGGTTTTTGATGATGTGACGTGAGCAATCAGAAGCATCTCTTTTTACCTCAGTTTTAACTTGTACAACACATAAAACAAAATACCTCTCAAACGAAAATAGAAATCGAAATAATCTCAAACAAAAATAAAAATAAAAATAAATATTACTCAACAAAAATTCAATAAAAGAATTGTGATTTTAAACCGATAGCATTCCCGGCAACGGCGCCATTTGATAGACCGTATCAAATCGGGTATTATAATATAGGTTAGGGTTATCATTCTTCAGGGATGCAATGAACAAATCATGATTCCTATTATCAAATCTAGTAATTAGAAATTATAAAGAACTTATTGATAAAAAAAAAGACTTACAATTAATTTCCATAGATTTCCCAAGATATTCAAAAAGAATCATGCAAATCTCTCTGGAAGAATACAAAATAAAGCTACGGTGGTTCCCAGAGAGATAAAAATATGAACTCTACCATTCTATCTTTATCCCTAGCAAAGTCCTCCTAACTCTCAACAACTCCTGATTTTATGGATAACTTTTAGCAAGTCTTAACTACTAAGTCTTTCAGTAGCTCTTGACAACTAATCATCTCCAGCAGCTATTGACAATTGGTCATCTCGAGCAGTTCTTTAGCTTATAAGAGTTGGGCTTTAAGAAGTTGGTCGCAAATGTCTCTTTACCTATAATAGTAAAAACATACTTTAATTATGCCTAGTAAAACAATAAATAAGGTTTTAGATCATGTAAATTCAAGGAAAAAAATAAGCATTTTTCATGCCTATCAACACCCTAACCCAATTAGGTTCCTACCTTGGGTTGGACCCAACTCCTAACATTCTCCCTTGGGGTGTTCCATACCAGGACAACTTGCTTCGTCAAAATCTCTGCCAAGTAAAATGTTTTTGGACAAAAAGATGTGCAAGGAAAGAGTACAATCATATGCCCTATATGGGTTGTAGACCAGACGAGTATATGTTGCCTCGTCAAAACATCTAGTCAGTAAAACCACATGATAAAAACTACACTTTCAGGAAAAAATAATATAACACGCATGTGTCCACGTTAGGATGGGATTACTCCCCCTGACGTCGATCTCCCTGAGATGTCTCTCCCTAAGATATTGATGAATAAAAACTTTTGCATGTCAATTTCGTGTACCGACTGCTTAAACATAAGTGGTGCAAAAGTTAACGTGAATAGGTTCGCAAAGTTGTCTTTTGAAATGTCTTGAATAATTTCAATCTCATTCGCCTTCTGTAATTCAGAAATAACTTTTGTGAAATGTTTTTGTTCTGTCGCCATTACCTTGAGTGATGCAAACCGAGTTGTCTTCATACATAGTCGATGATTTATCTTGGATAGAACATGCCACAACTTCAGTTGATGTGATGTATCTCAGAGCGTCACCATCATTTTCTACCAGCTTCATGAAGTGCAAGAATTTCCTCGTGGTTTAAAGATGCAACTAGCATCATTTTCTTCATCGATCTCCAAGAGTTTGTTGTATCCTTGTACACAGACACATAATTTATCTGACAATGGCCTCTATGTGGGTCTGATAATTATTCTGTATCGACGTACCATATAATTTTACTTTTACCATTTTCGGGTTGAATAGACCCCAGCCTTTTGTGTCGATCAGATACTTCAGAATGTGCTTGATCTCCTTCCAGTGCCTTTGGGTAGGAACAAAACTATGGCAAGCCAAATAGTTTACTGCGAATGAGTCATCAGTTCTAGTATACCCAGCTAACTCTAGCAAACTACCTCCTAGTTATGGCGTCATGGCCCTAGGAGTTTCTCCCACTATTAGGATAGTGGAAGATGTCGCTGTCCATATCCAAGCGATGGACGTACAATAAACAACTTAGCACCGTATGATGTATCCATACCTAAGTATTAGATAACGCTTCCGATATATATTGCTTGGTGTACGAGTATGCCACTACCAAGATGTTCGATCTGCAAATTAAGAAAATACTTTATTTCCCAAGGTCTTTTATTTCTAATTCCTTCCTAAGGTATTCAGCAGCAATCGTGATCTCCCTCAGAGTTTTATTTATATCAAATTCATGTAGTACACTATTATGATGACTTATACTAATATCTATGTTCTTAATGAAAACTTAAAGACAAATAAGACTATTTGCAAAGTCCCCGACCTTCAAATACTCAGTCAACTTACTATATTATATGGGCCCTGATTATTTCAAGTTAACAATAACTTTTCCAGTTTTATTACATGCGCACCTCGTGTACATTGAGCTTAATTGCTTCCAGAAGCATGTACCTCCCCTAGTGACTTCATGTAGATATCCGTATTTAGTTTTCCATACACATACATGGTAATTACATAAGACACATGTCTAGCTTGTCCTCGACAACTTGACAGACTGATAAGTATCAAAACGTTATAGCATCCATAACCAGATGATAGGTCCCATTACAATCGATGCCAGGTCTCTTAGAGAATTTATGGGCAACTAGTCTTGCATTGACCTAATATATCTCCAAGTTAATCATGTTTTCATACCATTCTCATTTATAACCGACAAGCTCTATGGCATCACTTCGCATAATGCTAGCAAGATGAACTCCACCTGAATTCCAAACACCTACTATAGGGGCTTAATCTCGTAGAGGGGAGACCAAGCTCTTACACCATGGGGTTTATGCTTAACAAGGGATTCTAACAAGTATGTTCAATAAAAATAAGGGAAACTCTATATAAACACACTTGCATGAAGTCCTTGAATGAGATTCCTCTTAGACCTCTAGCGAGGATTTGAAGGTAAAAATGCATATATGGATGAGATTACAAATGTTTATCAGAAGAGACTGAATACTCAAGCTCCCGAAGGTGCTCGAAGGTTCTCAGAGCTCCTCTTAGGTGTGTGGGCAAAGTTTTTTTAACCCCCTCATGGTAGCTCCCCCTTCCTATTTATAGGGGATAAGAAGGGCCACGTCACCATGGAGAGGTCAAATTGCAAGTATATCCTTTCTAATAGTTGCCTTCTATTAAAGTCGGCTCTGCGGAGTTGTCTGCCTTCAACCATATGCTGAGCTGGAGCGAAGCATGGTCGAAGCTTTATTGGACTGGAATGTAGGTTTATTGTGGGCTTTCGTAAATTTACAAGTGCAGTAGGCTTCAAGTCTCACGGTAGGTTTTGAGGTAGCCTTCGAGTACTTGGTTTGTCTATGAAGGCTATGAGTAGACTATTACATTTGCCCCCTCTCAGCTGGGGCCTCAGAAATTGGTGTGGATGGCTCGTGCTGAGAAGAACTGTTATATATGGGAATTTATATGGCTGACCAGTGTGAATATGTCTATTTATGATGGCATTAATGATGATTACGCTTATTAAGGGATCATTGATGGTCCCTTAATTGTATTATAAAAAGGGGGTTAAGGATTGGGTTTCCTTAACTCATGATCATCTTCTTCCTTTAACTTGCACTGCATTGTTAAAAGTGATGAAGACTCGTTCTCAGGCACAAATGGAGGAATACAAAGAATCAGTGGAATCCAAAGTAACCGAGATAACCCAGAGGTTCTTTGGAAGAAGGGATATGAGGTACTCATTGCCCAACCTCGTTCACCTGTATAGGGGGAATGTGACTGGCCGAGAACGGGAAGAGGCGGAAGTGTTCACCTTCTCGTGGGGGATCGATGTTCCAGCATCACCTCCTGACTGTGACAGAACGCTTGGTTACATTGAGGGCTCTAGCACGATGGCTGGCAGAGGCGGATATTGGTGGTGGTAATGGTGGTTGTACTTGGTATTGGAAGAACTGCGCTCTACAAGTAATACAACTTGGGTGCTTCTTCCTCTTTTGTTATTGTTGTGTCTTTTTTTTTTGAATATGTATGTGTATTTTTTGTAATGAGGAAGTTTTATGAATGAACTATTTTTGGATTTATATACTATCAAATATAACTGGTAGTTTATTATGAATGTTTGGTCGAAGGGTAAAATTGTAAAGCCAATATGGAAAGAAAATGGTTACACGTCAAAGGTAGGTGAATTAGGCCCTCGAATGCAAAATGGAGCGAACAAAATGTCAAGAGACGAGGGTTACAAATGAGAACGAAGGTTAAAGGGATTGACTAAAATGACTCGAACGGTTTGAGTTACTTTGATTGTTCGGATGTGGGATAGAATTGGATCGATTATTTGGATTCAAAATAGGTTTGTCTGCAGTAATTTGATACCTGCAATACATGGCTGATAGGTAGGGCCGTATGTGTCTTGAACAGTGTGCGGAATAGGCAATGGTTATGTCATGTTAGAATTTTTGAGAAGATGAGTTGTTTTACGTGGTAGGCTCATGTGAGCTCACGTATGGAGTTCTATACACAATGAATGGGGTATACTAGAGATTTGCACTACGAGACATGAAAATAAGATGGTGTGGATGGGAGAGGGATTGGTGATTGAGACTTGAGGCTTTACGTATGTTTGTTTGTTGAAGCTAAGGAATGTTGATTTTTGAAGCGGTGATATAGGCGGGAGGAATTTTGTAAATGGCGGTTACCCAGAATTATGGAGGGAAGTTGGAGAGGTGAGAGAGTGGGGTTAGTGAGTGTAATGATGGTAGTTTGGGGAAACTGATACGGTTTAGTATGGTCTATTTAAGAGGAGAGAGAAAAGGAGACAAGAAAAAAATTATTCTGTCTTACTTGTATTTGTTTTGAAGAGAAGAGGAGAAGTGGTAAAACTGTGGATCCAGATTGTCTAAAGACTCCATTGTTGATGTTTGGTTGAATATCCCCAGGGGGCATTTGCTGCAGGTATGTCCCTTTGTTGTCTTTGAATTTATATCATTTTATGATCTGATAGGTATCTTTGGTGAAAGAAGGAACTTGGTGTTTATCATTAATGGTGGGTATATAGGGGAGATGGTGGTGAGTGTTGCATGTAGTATGCTTGTGATCCTTTGAAGTTTGGCTACGAGGTAGTGGGTTGGCTGGGGTAGAATACTATTGCGTGATATCTACGAGTCCGGATTTGGACAAAGTTGATAAGTACTATTAATTCGGTGGCCAATAGTTGGTGTACTCGAATATATCGAGCTGACTTGTTCCCTCCTCTTCTGTAGGGTTTTAATGCATACCCGTGAATCTTCGAAGATGAGGCTAATAGACGAGGTCGACGAATTACTACATGAGATGAATACTTCCAATAGAGGAGAGGATAAAAGTGGTGATGTCGAGGAGTTGCATATTGCAACCGATGTTCCTCTTACAATTATGGCGCCCAACATTGATTCGGTAAGGCAAAGCTGGAGGAAGGAGCAGGTTGTCAGGGAGAGCGATGAGGAGGAGTATATAGAGACCAATCCTATTGGGGATGAAGAGGGTGACGAAGAGAAAGAGGATGAGGAAGATGGGGAGGGTGGGAGTAAGCAGGAGAAAGTTCAAGAAATGGAGTATGAGGGAATCTCTTTTATGGATGTTCCTCTGTATAAACGAGCAAGGCTCCGCTATTTTTTAGTAAAACACAACGTTGTCGGGACAAAAATTTACTTGATTCCATATGGGTCAAAGTTTACCCTTGAGGATGTACCGTCTGAAAGTATGATGGCTTTACAAGGTCAGATTCAGTTGGGTATGTAGTTGTCCTTTCAACGTCTAGTAAATAAGGTGTTAAGTTTCTGGGATGTTGCGCCTTACCAGATCATGAATGGCAATTTTTATGAGATGATAAAAGTTATTGATGGTCAAAATAGTGAGTTGTTAGGCGAAGGTAGACCCGCAGAATGCCAGGACATCATGGCGTTCTACTCGAGGAAGGGTAACCCGAAGGTAGGTGTCATCCTGAAAAATCTTGGCTGTTCGACTTATGCTCGACTGGACGTGGGTGAGATAAAGATCTTGTGGTGGTAAAGGGGCACTTCGAGTACCTCGATGGTGAAGAGGATCTGGCTTTAAAAAATAGGGTTTTTAGCTCGAGTAAGTATGATGTAAGTATCTTCTGATTTTTATCCTTCGATAATTCTCTTATCTTGAATTTGTGTGCACTGCAAGACCTGTAAGTGGAGTACCGAACAACACTCAGCACTACCTAAATGACCTGATTAACGAGAATGACGATCAAATAAATAAGGTCTTTCGAAGGTTGAAGCAGTTGCAAAGAAGAAAGATGAAAATTGACACCCTTCTAAGAAGACCTTCAAATTCGACTGGACCTTTGAAGATGAGAAAAAGGACTGCTCCTTCAGAAGCTACGACTGACATGGATTTCAGCACACTGACGAGGCCGAAGACCACTTACATGCCGATGACTCGAGTGTTCTGCCCAACGCAAGTATTCCCGGAGTTGACTCGGGTAACTCAAAGAAGTAAAGATAAGTGATAAGCCGTATCAAATCGGATGTTACAATATAGATTAGGGATGCGTAGATCAATTCATATGTCTTTTATCAAATTAAGTACTGAAAATTGTAATATGCTATAACAATTATTGATCTTTGATTAAGAAGTACTTACATTGATTGGCAAAGATTACTCCAAAAAGTAACTCTAAATAGTAATACAAATTCTCCCCTTTTTCTCTCTCCCCAAGAATACAAGAAAGTTACTATGGTTAACAAGAGATAACACTTCTCTCTCTCAACAACTCTATCTTTATAACCTAACAAAATCATTTTAACTCTCAATAACTCAGATCTTGTGGAGATCTTTTATCAAGTCTGGACTACTAAGTCTTCCAGCAGCTCTTAACAACTAGGTCATCATTAGCAGTAGCTTTTAGCTTGTAAGTTGGGCTTTCGGGATGGGCTTGGTCACAATTATCTTATTACCTGCAATAGTTAAAGATACTTCAAGTTTGTATAATTTGAAGGACAAAAATAGGTATTTTTTATGCCTATCAAATACCACCAAACTAACATATTACTAGTCCCTTATCAAAAGAAAAGAAAACTAAACTTTTTCATGGTTTCTTACAATTGTATTTAGCATATGCAATAAGCCTTTCAACCTATAGGTTACCCTTATAGGACGAGTTGTATCTTGTGAGAGTTTTTAGTGAATATACCCATAAAATTTTATCACAGACATTCTGGTATTATAAATAACTTAAAATTGTTACTCCTAGTATTTCTAAAATGGATTAAATTCATCTCAAAGATATAGCACTTAAACAAGGGTTAACCATTAGATACGTAAGAATTTATCAAGTCAATTTTACTACCATCAGATTAGATCAAGTTTCAGAATTTTGTCCTTTTATGTAGTGAATTTAGTTTCTAGAATCAAGGTGTTTGATAATCATTCCAAATAACCTTAGCCTTATCTTGAGTATGGTAAAAAAAATCTATAAGTTAGTTCGATAAGTTTCCAGGTTTGTTCGCTCTCTTTTATTAATCTTTCAGGGAAAATATATATCCACACAAGCTTTTTAAGGTAAGACATTGCATTTTGTATTTTCATTTGCTCTTTTATACTTGCAACTTTCCCTCCTTCACATAGTTCTTAACTATACTCGTAGAGACACGTTTCTTTTTACTTTTTTGGTCTCTTCCTTTCATATTGATTCATGGCTTTCCCCGAGATTGGAAAAAAATCTTCATCTTTCAATTCTAAATCTTGCGAGGAGCCTTGAATTGTGAAGGTCCTTTTTTTTTCTTTTCTTTTTTCTGAGTATGTCATCTTCGTGAAGGAGCCAATAACTTTTGAAAATACATACAAACCCTTAGTTTGAATTTTTGAGAAATGAATATTCCAAGGTAATTGCCTCCCTCGTTACAGATTATTCCTAACCCAAACTATTGATTAATCAAAAGGTGATAGTTAGTTTTAACAAAGCCTTAATTAATAACATAGCTACGTGAAGTGCAATTATAAGAGTAATTTTCTTCTGAAATGTATCCAATAGGATGATAGTACCAAAAACTTACAAATTCTTAATACATTAACAATTTACGATTTAAAATAAACCATAACCATATAATTATATCCCAAGTGCAACTCTAAGATTCTAATAATGTCTAAAGTTGATAGTATACAAAAGATGTGTCTACAATACCAAAATGCCCTAGAATAACAACTTTTCTTGGAAAAAGTAGTAAAAATCTTATTTACCCCCACCCTCAAACTAAATCAGCATGTGTCCCCACAGTTGCCAAAACGGAAAAAAATAGGAGAAAATCTATAAATATTACTTTAACATGATAAGGGTTACCTTCCGTAAGAGCTAAGTTTAACTTCTTCAACCAGATAATGGTAGGTACCCCAAACTAGATAATACTATGTTGCATATGATGGGTCCCGAAGATCCATATCCTCGCTCGAACCCAAAAATTACTCATGAAATGGTTTAAGTCTCTGTTTATTTACCTTATTAATGTTATAAGTACGAGGGTCAAGAATTCCAATAGCTCTATGTGGAAAAATAGTTTTGACAATGAACAGCCCGGTCCAACAGGATTAAAGTTTCTCAGGAAACAAATGAAGATGTGAAGAATACAGTAGAACTTTTTGATCAACTTCAAAGGCCTTTGGCAAGATATTTTTATCATAGAAAGCCTTGGTTCTTTCTTTATATATCTTTGCGGATTCATATGCATATTTTTGGAGCACATCTAACTCATTGAGTTGTAGCTTATGGTTGGACCCAGCCGTTGAAGTATCAAAGTTTAGTATTTTTATTGCCCAATAAGTTCTATGCTCAAGTTCGACAGGAAGGTGGCATGCCTTTCTATAAACGAGTCGGTAAGGTTACACTCTAATCGGGGTTTTATATGTAATATGTAATGCGATAAGTCCAAAGTGCATCAGTTAATCTTACAGATCAATCTTTGTGATTTAGGTTTACCTTCTTTTGGAAAATATTTTTGGCCTCCCGGTTAGAAATTTTTACTTTCCTACTCGTTTGCGGATAATAAGGTGTTGCCACCTTATGGGTTACACCATACTTTTTGACAAGGGCAACACATTTTTTATTGTTAAAATGTGACCCTCCATCATTAATAATAGCCCTCAGTGTTCCAAATCAAGAAAAAATATTTTCTTTTAAAAAATTAAAAATAACTGCACTGTTATTCGTTCTCAATGGGATGGCTTCAACCCATTTTGATACACAGTCTACTCCAACTAGGATGTACTCATATCCAAAGGAATTGGGAAAAAGGCCTATAAAATCATTCCCCCAAATATTAAAGGGTTCAATAACCAAAATAGGAGATAAGGGCATCATATTTTGTCGAGAAAGGGCTCCCATTTTTTGGCATCTCTCGCACACTTACAAAATGCATGCGCATCGCAAAATAAGGTAGGCCAATAGAAGCCACACTGTAAAAAAATTGTTGCAGTCTTCATAGAGCTAAAATGACCTCCACATGCTTGGGTGTGGCAAAATGATAAAATGTTGGTAAAACTCATACTGAAGACACATCTCCTAAGGATTTGGTCAGTACAATACTTAAACAAATATGGATCATCCCAATAGAAGTACTTCACTTGACTAAAGAATTGATCTTTTTCAGGTTTAGTCCAATGATCGGGAATGGTGTTTATGGCTAAGTAATTAACAATGTCTGCAAACCACGGCAACTCAGGAACTAAATTCACAGCAATAAGCTATTCATCTAGGAAGGATTCCCTAATTGGTAAGGACTCATCATCAGTCTCAATCATTATGCAGGAAAGATGGTCGGCCACTATATTGTCTGATCCCTTTTTATCTCGAATTTCGAGGTCAAACTCCCATAAAAGTAATACCCACCGGATTAGCCATGCCTTAGCATCTTTCTTTGACAAAAGATGTCGAAGCGCGGCAGGATCTGTGTAAACAATTACTTTAGATCGTATAAGATAGATATAAATTTTTTTATCGCATAAACAATGGCCAGGAGTTCTTTCTCAGTGGTCGTGTAATTCAATTGGGCATCATTTAACATTTTACTAGCGTAGTAGATGACATGGGGATGTTTATCAATCTGTTATCCTAAAAAAGTACCTATAGAGTAATCAAAGGCATTACACATTAACTCGAATGGCTCACTCTAGACTGGTGGTTTAATAATGGGCGATGTTGTGAATTGGGTCTTAAGTTTTTCAAAAGCTACAAGACAAGGTGCATCAAACTCATTAGCCACATATTTGGCCAAAAGGCTACTTAATGGACAAGCAATCTAACTAAAATCTTAGATAAAACGAATGTAGAAACCTGCATGTCCTAGAAAGGAACGGACGTCCTTGACATTTTGTGGTGGGAGAAGGTTAGAAATTACATATATTTTGGCTTGGTCAACTCCTATTCCTTTTTTAGAGATCATATGCCCCAGAATTATCCCCCTTTTCACCATAAAGTGACATTTCTCCCAATTTAAAATAAGTTTTTTTTCTTGGCATCTGAGTAATACTAGGGAAAGATAGTGAAGGAACTGGTCAAATGAGTCGCCAAACAATGAGATGTCATCCATGAAAACTTTAATAAATCGCTCTACTAAATAAAAAAAAATGCTTCACATGCAACGCTGAAACGTTGCAAGAGCATTGCATCAGCAAAAAGGCATGCGACGGTAGGCAAATGTACCAAAAGGACATGTAAAAGTTATTTTCTCTTGGTCCTCGGGTGCGATGGGTATTTGGTTATACCCAGAGTAGCCATCTAAGAAGCAATAAAATTTGAGACTAGCGAGTCGCTCGAGCATCTGGTCAATGAAGGGTAAGGGGAAGTGATCTTTCCTAGTGACTTAATAAAGCTTCCTATAGTCTATGCAGACTCTCCATCCAGTAGTTATTCTAGTGAGTGCGAGGTCGTTATTCTAGTACTTTACAATGGTGGTTCCTGTCTTTTCAGTACAACATAGATCAGGCTAACCCAGTGACTATCAGAAATGGGATAGATGATCTCAGTATCAAGGAGTTTTAAAATCTCTTTTTGAACTACTTCGGTCATTGTCGGGTTCAATCTCCGTTGTCCTTCCCTGGACATTTTTGCATTATCTTTTACTTTGATTTTATGAATGCAAGCTGATGGACTAATTTATGTAATGTCTTCTATACTCTAGCCAATAGCTTTCGTATTTCCCTTAAGAACACGAATTAACTTCACTTCCTGAAGGGGTTCTAGGTCAACGGCAATAATGATGGGAATAGTTTTGTCTAGACCTAGAAAAATGTACTTGAGGTTAGAGGGAAGAGGTTTAAGCTCGATCTTTGGGGAGGTTACTTGAGCCTCTGGAATGGGTTTCTTAACATCTAAGATTTCATGCTCACCTTCCAATTTTGAAATCTCTAAAGCCAAATCCAATAACGCTTTTACCTCATGGATATACGAATCAGCCTCACAATCTCCACCAAAGTGGGCCATGAATGTCCCTAAAGGATCTGAGGTACTTGACCTCTCAAAAGTGTTACTCACAAGACTCTGGATCATAGTATACTCGAGTGGTTCAAAATTAGAAGGGGAATGCGATACATTAAAGATATTTAATTTTACTATCATGCTCCTCAAGGTCAACTTCATAATTCAATTGTGGCAGCTAATTACCACATTAGTTGTTATCAAAAAGGGTCGACCAAGAATCACAGGGATCTCATCATCAGGGTTTGCCACTAGCTCAATATCTAGCATAACAAAGCCTGTATGATAAACAAATTACTCAATCTGGATCAACAATTCTTCAACCACTCCCCTAGGAATCATAATGGTTCGGTCCGCTAGTTGCATGGTTATATTTGTGGGTTTAAGTATCCCGATATACAATTGATCATAGACAAAGTAAGGAATTAGGTTCACAGCGACACCTAAATCAAGTAAAGCTCTTCCTATCTTATGGGTCTCAATCTTACATGAAATTATAGGGCATCCCGGATCCTTGTATTTAGGAGGGGATTAGCACAAAATGACAAAACTAACATGTGCATCTAAAAGAATAGAGGTGTCACTCTCATGAACATGAAAAGCCTTTTTAACGATATGTATACGTCGTTTAAAGTATAGAGATCTTTGAGGAATTTTATATAATGAGGAATATGCCTTATGGTCATAAGGATAGGAAAGTTAATCACACAATGCCTAAAAATCCCTAAAATTTCCTCATAGACGTTGCCCTTCTTAGCCAAGGATAATCGCTGAGGAAAAGGAACTGGCGGCTGAACATGTGCTATCGTGATTTCTTCCTTACTCATAGGTTCTTATATGGGTTTACTTTAAATTTCTTCAGGTTCCTTAGGCATTTTTACCATATTATCAACTTTCATACCACTTTTAATAGAAATGACGGCGTTGACTCCATCACGATTAGAAGATCTAGGATGTTCAGTATTCCCTTTAGGATTTGCTTGAGTTTGACTCAGGAATGTTTATTTATCTCTGGTGCTTATCTCTGTTGCTATTTGACCAATTTGACCCTCAAGTTTGGCAATAGATGACTGGGTTACTTGCATAAACATCTTAGGAGTATCTTCTAAGGACGTGGTTGGAGTAAGTAGATTCTTATTGTGCAGAGGAACATAAGGCACATTAAGGGGAGCTTGGTATGACGGATTTTGTTACCATGAGAAACTAGACTGGTGATGGTTCACTTGGTTGTGTGGTTGATAAGGGCTACTACCAGAAGAACCTCCTTGGTGGTAATTTCTACTTCCCCGAGAATTAGAGTTGTTAAAATTATTATTCTATCCACCATTGAAAGGTTGGCTATTGGGACGTTGATACATGGCATTGGCCTGGTCTTTCTTACCCTTTCTTAAACTAAGTACGTCAGGGCATTCTTGAACCAGATGGTCCAAACGATAAAACCACACAAAGTGGCATCGCCACATGGTTAACAGAAGAAGTAGTAGGGTGTTTTTCCCTTTTGCCGGTCTCTAAGTTTACAATTTTATTAAGAATGGTTCTAAGAGTGGCAAACTCTGAATTAGAGTCTACTTGGTACACATTTACACTGTGACAAGGTCATTTCTCTCTCATCGTTTCCATTGGTAGGTCTTGTCCGTTACATCAATTAAAAATGTCCAAGCTTCGGTGTCAGTTTTCACATCAAATGTACCCGCGCACATAGATTGAACACAAGCTCTAGTGTCATAGACTAGATCTTCATAGAGAGTTTGAATTATATCAATCAGCTGAATCCTGTGATACGGTCATACTTGCTTTAAATCCCTAAACCGTTGCAGGTAGTCATATAATGGCTCTCTTCGGTTTTGTGTGAAGCTGTAGATACTCTATCGTATCTTAGCAGTTCTGTGGTTAAGGAAATACTTTTTTAAAAACTCCTTAACGAGTTGTTCAAATATGTTTACAGAGTTCTCCTCAAGATTTTACAGCCAATCATGTACGTTTTCCATAAGATAAAAAGGGATTACACGTAATTTTAGATAATCCTCCGTAATATGTTCGAAGTTTAATATAAGCATATGATCCCTAAAGTCCCTTAGATGGTTATACAGGTTTTCAGTTAGACTACCATGGAATTTGGGGAACATACACAAGAATCCCAATTTTAACTCAAAATTTCCTATATTTATGGGAATCATAATACTAAAAGGTTTACTAACTACTGTAGGAAGCATTCGATTACGGAGAATGATTTTCTCCACAGTAGCAGCAGGTTCAGGACCGTTCCCATAAGTTCTGCTCATATTGATTTTAGTAGCATTCTTAGTCCGAGTTTGGGTGTTACCCCAATTTAACATACAACTCAATCAATTGATGCAAACACAATAAAAGACCTAAGAATAATGCAAGCACTCAAGAACGTTTTACTAGTCTATTTTTTAAGTCAAGTTGTAAACCCGGTCTCAGGGTTCAATGCTCTTACTCCTGACAGTGGATTGGTTCACACTTGAGTTATTTGTACTCACTTTGACGATAGCTCGCGTGCAGTTCTAGTCACCTAAAAGTACTTGTGCTAGAAGGTGGGGCAAACCGCTTGGAGTCACCTATCCACACTAACTATGCCATGGAACGTACATCCTTCAACAAATATAGCCACTTATCAGGTTTTCCTATTGAGCATGTTGCGCCAGGTCACAGCGAAGCCTTTTGATTAACTATTTTTTTATGGCTTCTTATCTGAAAATCCTTTAAAGTGGTCGGAACTGTCGATACTGAAAAGATAAAAACTGGGTGATGAACTCTCGGGGTTCTAATGTGTGGGCACGCATGGGTAATGAAATTCCATTTTGGTTTACCCTTATCTAGGCGTTGTTACAAAAATTAAACACTTAACCAATCAAACAATAATTGAAAAATGATAGACCGCGATAGGGAGGGTGCAGTAAAAAGGTGATTACCTACATGGCAGCCTTTTTAGGGGCACGTTTGGTTACCCTGGTGAAACTGTTGGGAAGGCCCACCCCGGATCGTTGGCGAAATACGCTTTGAAACAATTTCCGGCCTGAGTGAGGGTTCCAAAGTTATACCTGCAGCAGAGTACAATTTCCTCACCTTATAGAGCATCACTCAATAATTTTTACACAAACATTTTCTCAATCCTTACAATACTAAAAATACATAAAAATTTAAGAAACTAGAACTCTTCGTCATTTTGCCGCTTTGCCTCGATGTTGGCTTTACAGGGAGTTCAAACTTTTACCTTCTTAATAAACCATGTCCATCTCTGTCAATAAAATTAAAAAATAGTACTTATATATATCTAGGTTCGTGAAATAATATGTAGCAGAAATGCTACCCAACTGCCTAGATCGAACAATAGATACCATCATTCTCATAAGAGGAATACCTAGGTAGAGCTTTTGAAGAGAAGTTGTTGAATCAGACTCGTTCTTGGCAAGAACAAGCTCTATAATACTTGGTAGATACAAATAGAGTTATACAGAAGAATTTGTATGGCGATGAAGATTGCGATAACAGCTGCTTATCAAAACCAATCACTATATCTCCCTCAAGGATTCAAAACCAATCACAACAATCAGAGGCCTCAATCACTAAATCACTAGAGAATACATTAACTACAAAATAACTTCAATTTAAAAACATCAATCATAAAACCCCAATTTGAAACCATCGATTAATTTGAGAGATGTAAATGAAACCCTTTAATCATAAAGAAAAAAAAACCCTCTAAGACCTGAGTCATGTACATTAAGAGCAAGATTGGACCTTTACTCGTTGCCCAAAACCTAAAATCCCCAAAACAAATCTGGTGAAATCCTCAAATCAAATCTGCCAAAATCCCTAAATACCCAATTCGAAAAAATCCCATTTCCAGACCTTGAATCCCTGTTTAAATTGATTGTTGCTGATATAAATTATTCTTAAAATCGAAGATAAAGGGGAAACCATAAATTGTGAAATACCCAATCTTTAACACCAAAATTAATGATAGAGAAAATTAAAGAATGGTTCAAAATCCATTTAGGGCTTCGGTGCCATCATCTAAAAATTTGAACAAAAATTGCGCGATATAAACTTTAATTTAAGGAAGAAGTTCATGGCGGTTAGGGTTTCGACGCATTGAGGATAGAGAGTTTTGACGAAGAAGATGAACAAGGAAGTAAGGGGTGAGTTGGGTGATGACAGTGGTAGTGAGGTTTTTTAGCTTGGGTTGCTGTTGTTGTTATTGCTATTAGAGTAGTGGTCTTGGGGAGGAGAATTTTGTGAAACAAATTTGATTTTGAGAGAGAGAGATGAAACCTCAAAACTGTAATTGATTAAAAGAAGCTCCACAATTTTAGTTGTACTCCAAAATAGGGTTACTCCACTGTAGAGGCCTACCCCTCGACCTTACCCATATCGAGCTATCTCCAGTTCAAACTACATCCATATCAACTCACGCATTCTCCACCTGACTTCAACAGTCAACATTGCTACCTACTCCTCGAACTGATAAAGAACGTAGGTCGAGCTCAAACAGAAAAACTTAAACAAGTCAAGGACACCTGTCCCTCACGATGCTAGCAGTTACTCAGTCAACCGCTACTAACCACATTGTTCAGAGAACGTACTACAGCATGATGAAGAACTTCAGAGAAGGTCTATATAAAGAAGAGGTTCCAGAAGAGACAGGGACCAGAAAAAGACATGATAATTGACGAAGAAAACTACATTTTTGAGATTCTCAAAACTTAAAACTTCTTATTCACAAGATCAAACATTTCTAAGTCCAGAAATCACTTGTAATAAGATATCAGCCTCAACCAATAAAAGTCACTATTATAAAAACCCTCACCTCGAGGTCATGGTTTTTTTACCTATTCAGAGGTTTTCTACGCTAAATCACCTGTGTCATTTCTTGCTTTCTATTAGATTTTATCACAAGTACATTGGTGTAAGAGCTCATTCCAAACCACTTTGAACTTACAGAATTAGGCCATTACATTTGGCGTCGTCTGTGGAAAAGATTACATTTCCACGATATCCTAAGGCATACTTTTCTTCTATTACAAATTTTAATCGTGGTTACTTCCAGACGACCAGTAACTGAAATCTAGCTCGAACTTTCAGTTGAGCCAGAACAACTTACAGAGCTACGGGTGAATCTCAACGCTGAGACAGAGAAACGCAATGAGCTCGAACGTCAATTAGCTCATGACTGAGAGCTCCGTGAGAAGGAGCCCGATGTCGAATGACAAGCTCGTTTGACAGCGCTCAAACGACATGAATACAAGATGAAAATAATACAAACTGCCTTGTAGGCTCTACAAAACACTCATCAGGCTTCTCCAATTAGAGATCACGATCAATTGCCATAAGCCTCACAGGTTTCTGCACGGAAAGGTTAGGACCTCATGGAGCCACCAGCTAAGCTATTTCCAAAATGTTCAGCATGAACCTCAACCTTCCATTCATTTGGGTGGTGAAGTTCAGTCTGAGATCTGCCGAGGTCACCAATTTTCCACACGTCCAGAGAAAGAGCAGTGACCTCAACCTTGAGTTCTAGCATGAGATCGTTTTAGTAAAGGTACCGGTACTCACAATCCGCAACCTCCTCGCCAAGTCACTCAACCGACGCGTCACTATGTCACATAAGAACATATAGACCCGTGTATTAAGGAGTTGATCAAAGCACAAGTTTTGGGCACTACCGACGACCTTACCAAGTTACATGGAAGTCCAATTGCCAAAGAACTATTCGATATGGATATACCAAAAGGTTTCCATACTTTAAAAATTCATAAATACAAGGGTACCGATCCAAAAGAGCACATTCAACAATACCGTGATTCATTAGGGTTGCACTCCAATCTCAACCACATTCTCTGTCATCTGTTCGCCATAAGTCTGCAGGAGGAATCTCTCTGATGGTTCCACTCTCTACCTGAAGACTCAATATACACATTCGACCAGCTGTAGAAATAATTCATCAAGAGGTATGCTAATAACAGAGACAAAAAAGAAAATTTATATTCTCTGATCAGTCTCAAACAGTCACATAGAGAGAAGCTTGAAGCTTTTGCAAAGAAGTTTTTGGAGCTCGCGCGTAAAGTAGACAATCTCGATCAGAAAACTGTTATTACTGCTTTCACCAACGCCCTCCAACTCGACTACAAAGCCAAAGAGCACCTCTTCCTCCACAAACCTGCGGCCTTGGAAGATATGATCACCAAGGTCAATAGTTGCATCGACCTGGAAAGAATGATATCTGAAAGACATAAATCTACAAAATTTGTCTAGCAACGAAAGGTCCATCTACAGATCGAAGTACTGAACCAAAGGAGGATCAGGGTGACCAAAAGCGCGCCAAGAGAAATACAGGCAACCCTCAGAAAGGTGATTCACAAATCAAACTGGTCCTCCCAAAGATGAATGTTCGAATCTTCACAATTTTTCCAATCCTCTATAAGGATAAGCTCTATTGTCTCTCTCAACCATTGGAACCAATCGATAATCAGCCGTACTGCATGCATCATAAGGTAAACTATCATTCTACTGATAATTGCTATGATTTATAGAGGAAGCTTGAATATGTTTTCAAGGAGGGATGGATGCTTGAATATATTGTCGACCTGGAATCATACAAAGACGACAGCCATAAGAAGCAGCTTGAAATTGTCCAGGTCTAAGATCAAGCTGAGGAGAAGCATCTCTACCATATGCGCCGCAGCAACATGATCAAGATCAATAAGATTGCCAACTTTAATAGAGTCAAGAGCAAAAGATTATCAGAATGCTGCAATCTCACACCTCAAGGCAAAGAGGTCAAACTTCTGCCTGAGTCGAGCAATCGCCGGCTTGGGATCTCATTTGAAGATTACGATACTAGAAATGTCAAATTTCCACATCATGATATATTAGTTATAATGCTCAAGATGAAGAAGTTTTCCATGCACGCAATGATGATTGATACTGGCAGCGGTATTAAGATCAAGAAAATACTACTTTCTTAACTGAAAGAGGACTTTACTACTATAAAGTCATGCCCTTCGGACTCAAAAATGCAGGTGCGACTTATCAACGGTTGATGACTACTATGTTTAAAGCACATCTTGGGAAAGTCCTGAAAGTCTACATTGACAATCTCTTGCGCAAGAGCATACAGTCCACCAACCACATTTCAGAACATAATACAATATTAAACATTCATCGATCATACAAGATACATCTCAATCCAGATAAGTATCAATTCGGAGTATATTCAGGTCAATTTATAGGCCACCTCATCAGTAAGATGGGGATTGAGGCTGATCCAGATCAGATTCGGGATCTTCTTGACATGTCATCAAAAAAAGCGACGAAAGACGTTCAGAAACTTGTCGACAAGATTGCCGCTATCAATCGATTTGTTTCAAAATCATCAGACCGCTATCATTGGTTGTTCTTATTACTCTGCAGTTATACCAAATGAGGAAAAGTTCAGCCAAATGCAGAGGTTCAATGGACATCATAATACAAAATAATTTTTCAGGATCTTAAAACCTATTTGGGGAAGTCTCCCATCATGAACACCCCAATAGATAATGAAGAACTGATTATCTGCCTAGCAATTACAAATACTTTACTCAGCTCGGTTCTTATTCGACTTGAAAGAAAAATTGAGAAGCCAATCTACTTCATCAGCAAAACCCTCACTCCAGCAGAAATGAGGTACTCTAAAATCGAGAAACTTCTTCTCACTCTTGTTTACCCGTCACAGAAACCCAAGCACTACTTTCAAGTTCATTCAGTCAAAGTCATGATGAACTACCTACTTCGGGAGGTTTTATCAAAAAAAGAAAAATCAAGGAGAATGCAACAATGATCAGTCAGTTTGGGAGAACATAATATAAAGTTTAAGCAGCATCATTCCAAAAAGGGTTAGGCCGCTGCTAATTTTCTTGCAAATTTTCCAGTAAAAGATCCCGAGTCGGAGGAGCACGATCCTGACCTTCCAGAGGAGTGACAGAAGATCCACCCCCCAAAGAATTTGACGAGCGAGCTGAATGAATTATAAAGAAAGGGTAGAGACTTCTTACAGATGGATCAGCAGACCCGCAGGGTAAAGAATAGGAATCGTATTAATTACCCCTTCCAACGACAGAATTGAGAAATCAATCTACTTGGATTTTGAGACCTTAAATAATGTCACCGAATACGAAGCTCTCATTCATGGACTCGACTTCGCTCTTGAGCTCGGCTTCCCAAAACTCTCTGTCTACATAGATCCACTACTCATCGTCTACCATAAAACTGAGCAATACAAGGATAATAGAAAGATGATCGAATACGCAGCCCTCATTGTAGATAGGATAAACAAGTTTGCATAAGCAACTCTCGATTATCTTCCTCGAGGTGAAAACAGACATGTCGATTCCATGGCATATCCAGCCGGGGTCTTGGGCACAAAAGCTTGATATCTCAGATCAAAGTAATTTTAACCCCCAGCATTAATCGTATTTTTGTATGCACGATCAACACTGGGGGAGATAAAGAGGAAGATGATGTTTGGCAAAAGCCTTTCTTAGCCTATCTCGGTATCGACAACAAATGCAAATGACCACTTCCAGCAGATCCGAAAGAGTGCCGACAACTGATCGATAACTACAAGCGCTACACAAATCAAAGTGGTGCCTTAAACCGTTGTTCAGTCAAGAGGCCTTACCTTAAGTCCCCCTCCAAACAGAAACCAGACGAGATACTTTACGATTTACATGAAGGGACTTGTGGCGCCCATGCCGCAGGTCGATCACTAGCAAACAGAGCCATTACATAAGGAGTATTATGGCCTAGCATGCGCAGGCAAGCAGAAGAGTACTCACGCAAATGTGACGCATGTCAACGTAATAGACAAATAATACGTGCCCCTGCGCTCGAACTCCATGCAAGCAAGGTGTTTTGGACATTCAAAAGATGGGCACAAGATCTTGTCGGCGAATTTCCTAATTCTTCAGGTAACCGCCACCACCGATTATTTTACAAAATGGGTAGAAGTAGTTCTACTCTATCGAACCAGAGAAGAAGAGGTCATCTTTTCTACCTGGGAACACATCATCACTTGGTCTGGTGCCTCCACCTAATTCGTATCGATAACGGGCCCCAATTTGTTAGAGAAAAAGTTATTACTTTCCTCAACCAATACAATATCATCCACTCACCATACAATCCCTACAACCCTTAAGGCAATGGCCAAGCTGAAATAACCAACAAAACCATCGTAGATGGACTTCAGAAAAGGTTTTATTCAAAGAAAAAAGGGAATTGGGTTCGAGAACTTCCTCAAGTCTTATGGGCATATCATACCACTCTACGTTAATCAACAGACTGTACTCCATTCCTCAATGCCTGTAGCACCGAAGCCGTCATTCCCTCTGAATACCATTATCCAGTCAAAGATCACGAGCTAACTGAAAAGGAAAATGAGTTCGAATTGGCTTACAACTTCAAATGTATCGATGAAACCAGGGAATACTCCATCGTTAACCTAGGTCGATATCACTAAATATTGGCCAGTTCATATAATAGATGAGTCAGAAGCCATACCTTCCAAATCGATGATCTCGTCCTCAGAGAAATACTACAGCACTACAAATAGCCTCATATTAGGAAACTAGCAGGCAATTGGGAGGGTCAATTCCTTATCACAGGTCTCTCAGGCCATGGATCATATTACCTCATGATAGAAGAGGGAGTTCATATTTCAAATCTTTGGAACACTAGGTGACTGAAATGGTACTATCGTTAAGTCTCTCACTACTCTATTTTAATTTCTCACTTTTTCCATTCCAAAAGTGAGATTTTTATCTCTATTCAATGTATATCATTTTCTATTCAATAAAACTTCAATTTTTTCTCCCACATATCTCTCTACTTCCTAGACAATGCATAAATTAAAGCATAGATAATACTAGCATTCAATCAACCTCTATACAAGTTAAATCAAGGATAACACTTGGTTTGGCTGACTCTACTAAATCTCTACGATTAAAACTAAGGTAATACTTGTTTTACATTAAATACTCTACCAGGCATAAGATAAAGCAAATGTAAAACTTGCTTTCGTCTACCTTAATATGGCTGCGATATCACACCAGTTAAATCAAGGATAACACTTAGTTTGGCAGACTCTACTAAATCTCTGCAATTAAAACTAAGGTAATGCTTGTTTTACATCAAATACTTTACCAGGCATAAGATAAAGCAAAGGTAAAACTAACTTTCATCTACCTTAATATGGTTGCGACATCATACCAGTTAAATCAAGAATAACACTTGGTTTGGCTGACTCTACAAAATCTCTGCGATTAAAACTTAGGTAATATTTATTTTATATCAAAGACTCTACCAAGTATAAGATAAAGCAAAGGTAAAACTAGCTTTCATCTACCTCAATATGGTTGTAACATCACACCAGTTCGATCCAGGCTAATACTTGTTTTGGCTGACTCTACTAAATCTTTACAATTAAATCGAAGGTAATACTAGTTTTTAATCAAAGGCTCTACTAGACATAAGATAAAGCAAAGGTCAAACTAGCTTTCACCTATTAATATGTTTGTAGCAAATTTCAGGCTCACATACAACCACTATAATGGAATTTTTTCTTCTGCTGTGGGGATGTCAGCTACGCTTTCCCCTATAATAATAGGTCAATCATGCACAAATTCTACAACAGGAGGTCGATTAGTCATAAATTGTTGAGCTCGAGCAGTCACAACAATCCTGCCCTGCTCTATTAATTCAGTAGATTAAGGGCCTAACTCTATTTCTATGGAGCCCGTACAATTTCCTCGATCTACATCATCCCTACAAATACATCCCCTGTCTGACAAACTTTTGAACAAGGTATCTCTTTCTAACTCAAGCTTTTTTACCTCCTCTACAAAATAGGCGATCGCCGCCTTCAACAATTCTGAGTATGTTGTATGAGATATAACTGCCATTAAAAAATTTGTACTTGCTCGATGAAGACGTTCTTCCAACCTCGTATACTATTCTTTTTGCCGTATCACTTTTTTATCCACTGGCGATGAATATGCAATGCTCTCTTCTAATTTCTTGTCAGCTTTAGCTGATTCAGCTTGATTAATCACTGTTAAATCTACTACATAAGCATAGTACCTCAATCTCCCTATCAAATCTTCCACGGCTAGAATTTTTTGTAGCAGCTTGTCTTTCTGCTGTATCAAAATCTCCTTCCCTCTGATAGACAGCTATAGCCCTTATTCCCTGGAAATTGCAGCATCCAGCTTCCTTTCGCACTCCCTTAACCGCTCAACTTCTTTTTGTACATGACCTTGAATTTAAGCGACATCCCCATCCAACTCTCTTATTCAAGATGAAAGGCTAACTACATCCCCTTGAATAAGGGAAAGCTTGGTATTGTTTTTATTCTTCGTCGAACGCTCTCCAGTCTCGGTATTTCTGGTACGCAAATTGGCCTACGCTAATTCGGTCTTCAATTGCGTTACCCTTTCATTCAACTCATTACACTTACGTTACACAATCCAAAATTCCATATCTTTGGCAAGTAAGGTTGTAGACAACTGATCAACCACAACTTCAAATGTAGATAGATCATCTCGAGCTCTCTTCAGCTCGCTATCCTTCTCAGCCATTTTCTTCTTCAATCGCTCTAGCTCGCTCCTACTATTCACTAGATTAGTTTAAATTTGTTCCTGATTATTCATTTTCATGATCAATTTGTCCTACAAACTGGCCACAGAATGATTTAACCCATCCTCCAATCTTTCTAGCGCCTGTATACGGTGATGAGCCATCTCAGCCTCCCTACTCTTTGCCATCAACGTATCATTCTAGCTTTTGAGCCTCGTTGTTTGTACTTTTAACTCCGCAAGCTCTTTTTTCCCATTCTTAATTTCGGCATCCTTCTCCTCGATCTTTCGAGCGAGGTCGACAGCAGTCTGTGTTGCCTCAACAAACTTGAAGTGTACCATTACATGTTGATCTTATCTATCTTTATTCACCTCTCTCAACTAATCAAACTCCTCTACAAATTCTTAGTTATATTGGAGTGCATCATCTTCGCGTAAGCGAGCTGACTCCAATTTGACTTGTACATTCAGATACATTATATTAAGTTCAATTCAGAACACTCATTCAATACATTTATCTCCCTGATGTAAGGCAGATATTAGAAACAACAAATATCCTTCCTCCCATGAGTTTGTTCGAAGTCTAGACGAACTTCAAATGGAAACTATGAAAGCATGAAACTGAGTGCTTGAACCAACTCTTCTAACTGAAGGTCTTCTTAGAGAAAAAGAACGATGGAAGTGCAGAAGTAGACTTCCATTCTCCACCTTCCTCCTCTATCTTCCTCCTCCACTGCCATCGTCGCCTCACCTATAACCACCACCCCCGTAGAGTTAGTAGAGATGAAGAGAGCCCGACCTTAGAATCCATTATAGCACAAGACATTAGCGCAATTGCCCCATTACTAGGCCTATCCCTGCATCTATTTCCCCAACCTTGTCTTCCGCAAGAATACGGAGACAAACCTAGCATTGCTCGCTGTTAAGATAATGTAGTGAAATATCCATCTACAATAAAAATCCTCCTCAGCTTCAGCCGCTTCATCTTTCGACATTCCTTGATATGTTGGAGGAACAGGAATGGGAGTAAGAATCTCCAAGGAATGATCCCCGAAATACTTAAACTTTAACCTCTATATTTCAGAAGCGATTCTCTCTTCAAGAACCATTCTTTGGGTCTTCACCATCTTCAAAAATTTTAGAGAATTTTACAACAGAGCAAGCTTACTTTGCCATAAACCTCGGCACCTGTACTATTTATATAACCCAATATTTATTGTGCAGGAACGTTTTCCCAAACATCATCATTCAATACAGATAAAACTCTTCAAACCCTAACTGTTGTGTACATCAAGATTTCCATTAACATTCAATGCGCGCATGTTCCCCCATACCACGCGCATTTTCCATACAGTCAAACAACATCATTACTTCCTTCATTATTCAAACTTCCAACCCGAATACCCATTTACCTGCAAATTATTTCTCAACCCAAGCCACTAGTGACTGCAGTTGCGAGGGGGCGATTATAAGGGCCTATCCCTCGACCTTACCCATATCGAGCTATCTCCAGTTTGAATTACCTCCATATCAGACTCACGCATTTTCCAACTGACTTTAATAATCAACAATGCCACCTACACCTCAAACTGATGACGAACGTGGGTCAAGCCCAAATAAAAAAATATGAACAAGTCAAAGACACCTGTCTCTCATAAACTTAACAGTTACTCAGTTAACCACCACTAACCACATTATTTGGAGAACGTGCTGCAGCACTATGAAGAACTGTGGAGAAGGCCTAAATAAATAATAAGTTCTAGAAGAGACATGGACCAGAAAAAGACAGGAGAATTGACGAATAAAGCTATTTTCTAGATTCTCAAAACTTTAAACTTCTTATTCATAAGATCAAGAATTTTTAAGTCAAGAAATTACTTGTAATAAGATATTAGCCTCAAGCAATAAAAGATATTATTACAAAAACCCTCACCTCGAGGTTGTGGTTTTTTACCTATTCAGAGGTTTTCCACGCTAAATCACATGTGTTATTGCATGCTTTCTATTAGATTTTTTACAGGTACATTGGTGTAAAAGCTAATTCCAAGCCACTTCGAGCTTATAGAATTAGGCCATTGTACTCCACGTTGTCTCACCTTTTTCTTAACCTACACAGTAAAAAAACCCTTTTAAACAAAAATGAAAACAGAAACGAAAACGAATAACTAAATACGACTAATAGTAACCTAATATTAATCAATTATCAAACAGAACGGAAATTTAATAAAAGACGCACGATTCAAAAATCATTGCATCCCCGGCAACGACGCCATTTGATAAACCGTATTAAATCGGATGTTGCAATATAGATTAGGGTTGTCATTCTCAGGGATGCGTAAATTAATTTAAATGTCTTTTATCAAATTAAGTACTAAAAATTACAATATACTATAGCAATTATTGATCATTGATTAAGAAGAACTTACATTGATCGATAAAGATCACTCCAAATAGTAACTCCAAATAGTAATGCAAATTCTCTCCTCTTTTCTCTCTCCCCAAGAATACAAGAAAACTAAGAAAACTACGGTGGTTAACAAGAGATAACTCTCCTCTCTCTCAACAACTCTATCTTTATAACCTAACAAAATCCTCCTAACTCTCAACAACTCAAATCTTATAAAAATCTTTTATCAAGCCTTGACTACCAAGTCTTCTAGCAGCTCTTGACAATTAGGTCATCACCAGCAGTAACATTTAGCTTGTAAGTTGGTCTTTCGAGACAGGCTTGGTCACAATTGTCTTATTACCTGTAATAGTCAAACATACTTCAATTAGGCCCAGTACAACATGAAATAAGGTCCTAGATCATGTAATTTGAAGGACAAAAATAGGCATTTGTCATACCTATTAATAAGCAAGTTGGGGAGGGGGCTGCCTAAGAAAAGGGCTCACGACCAAATAGAGGAAGTAGCTACTTTATCCGAAGCTAGACAGCACGCGGCTGAACAAAAGGATGTAACTCGAGCTACTACCAAGTCGATGGTAAACTTATGCGCTTCGAACCCCGATGAAGCGAGCCAGAACAGAGTTGGTAATGCGACAGGTAACTCTTGATTCTGGAAGAAAAAAAATCAACGTTGCTCCCTTAATAAGTGTTATTAAATTCTGTATGATTTGGTATTGTTTAGATGCAGGCTTGGCTGATTTGTTTTAGGAAGGCCCAAAAGGAGTCGAACCATAGGTTGAAGAAGTTGATGGACGGTGAGGAGCTTGCGAAGGGGACGATAGCATCACTGAACACCTGGATGGCCAAAGTAGAGCGTCAACAGCTTTTAGGCCCGGGCTGATTCGACGAAGGAGAATCTTACCGTAGTCAAGCGTTGTATCGAAAAGGTGGCCGAGCTGGAGGAGAAGTTGAAAGAGAACCGCGCAAGGTTTCAAGCAGACTTTGACCGGGAATGCCTCCTGACTTCCTCACTTAAGTAGTTCATAGACGAGCTAGGCTATGACCCAGATACCCTTGAGCGATATCCTTTGGATGAGCTTTTGCTCCCTGAGGTGGAGGGCTCGGTACAAGCCGAAGAAGTAAAATGGGGTAATGTGGTGGAGGATTCGATCATTAAGAGTGAGGTCATTACTCTAGATGTTGATAGGAACTCAAGTGTTACTGCTGTTGGGATCAATAAGGAGGATCGAAGTAATCCCCTTGAGTAATAAATTCTTGTTATTATGAGGATGAGTTAATTCTGTTAAGTCTTGATTTGTAACTTGTTGACACTAGCTTCTTCTTGTTGTATTTTGATTCTGTTCGACTATTGTTATTGGTTTGCTTTTGTCTGAACTGAGCTGATTGGAGTGTGATGCTATATTGGCTTAAAAAACTTTTAGGTCACCCCCAAGTATTAGTCGAGTTAAAGGTTGACTTGATACCTAGGTTTGGCCAACTCAAGATGTTATTGGAGCTTCGAGGCACTTTCGAGTATTTCTATCTACGATGTTGAGCCTAAATAAAACCAGACGCGGTCAGCCCCGAGGTTTCCCCCAAGTATTTAATCATTCGATTATTCATGCCACTTGACTTTGCCTAAATCAGGAACCTAAAAGAACTTTGAGGTCACCCTCAGGTATCAATCGGGTCAAAGGTCTGACTTGATACTTAGGTTTGACCGACTCAAGAAGCTCATGGAGCTTCGAGGTCACTCCCCGGTATTTCTATCTACAGGTTTGAGCCCAAACGAAACCAGACGTGGTCAGCCCCAAGGTCGCCCCCAAGTGTTTAATCTTTTGATTATTCATGCCACTTGGGTTTTCCAAAATTAAGAACCTTGAAGAACTTCAAGGTCGCCCCCAGGTATCAGTCGGGTTGAAGGCTTGACTTGATACTTAGGTTTGCCAACTCAAGAAGTTCGTAGAGCATCGAGGTTGTCCCCAGGAATTTCTATCCGCGGGTTTAAGCCTAAACAAAACCAGAAGTGGTCAGCCCTGAGGTCGCCCCCAAGTGTTAAATCTCTTTATTACTAATGCCACTTGGGTTTACCCCAATTCAGGAACCTTAAAGAACTTTGAGGTCGCCCTCAACTATCAATCGGGTCAAAGGTTTGACTTGATACTTGGGTTTGACCGACTCAAGAAGTTTATGGAACTTCGATTATAGTAGGAAGATAGATGGAAGGAGTGTTGTAAATAAATCTTCTTATTGATTCATGATACTTTGGTTACAACTGTGGTAGGTATATGTGACCATCTTCTGTTATAGGAAACTGGCTATATCGCATTTTAAGGGTTAGACAGGGGTTGTTCGTCTTCTATCATGAGGTAGTATGATTATTTTTCTGTTTTGTCGTAAACGACTTATGGTCCTTCCCAAGATTCAAATAATTTGCCAGTATTTTGAGGTTTCGAGGAGGGGGTAACTCTTCGAAGAACTAGGCCTCTAATTGCAAAGTTCCAAGACCAAACCCTTTTATTGTACGACTTCGCTAGTGAAGCATGGTATCGACCAACGTTGGTTAAGGCTCAGTCTCGATCGGGCTTCGTCGATCCATAGCATGTTACAGGCGAGTTGGAACTCGTTTTCCTCAACTGGGAGTTCGAGGTCTCTTATGGGACTTTAAACTAAGTTGGTAGGACTGCTTCGGCATCGTATGCAAATAGGAAAGGAATGTAACCCGTCGCCTTTCTTGGTATTGTGCGGTAAGCCGAGAGGACGTATTGTAACTCTTTAACCCATCGGCCCTTCTTGTCATTGACACGCTTCTTAAGACAGCCGACTATGGTTCTGTTTATGGCTTTGATCTGGCCATTACCTTGCAGGTAGTATGACGTAGAGAGAGAACGTATGATGATATACTTTTTAAGAATGCTCTAACCTTGCTTCCCACGAACTGTGGCTCGTTGTCATATCAGATCATATGAGGGCATCCGAATCGTGTAATTATGTTCTCCAATAAAAATTTAATTACTTTTTCTTCTCTTGTTCTACATAACGGTACTGTTTCGACCCACTTGGTAAAGTAGTATGTGGCAACGAGGACATGTTCTCTCTTACCCAATGTTTTTGGAAATGGGCTCACCAGGTCGATGACCCATCATTTAAAAGGCCAAGAGACTTGGCTACATTGGAGATCTTGTAAGGGGCTCTTAATGTCGGAGCCATTTGGGATGCCGAGCCATCTATGAATAGTCGTTATCCTGTATTAGGGTTCCAAGGGTTATTTTACTCAGTCTATTCGTCTGATATGTCATCTTCATGCTTTTACCATTCAGTATCCTCGACTGGGAAATCGACTAGAAAGTCAGTGACCACTTGGCCTTTCTGGGACATCTTCTTCTCAAAGGTGACGTCGTGTTCACCGAGGTAGATGCACTAATTTTATACCCGTCTAGATTTTTATTTTTGGTGGGGACTTCTCGAAGGGGGTAGCTTGTGATTACCCTTATTCGATGAGCTTGGAAGTAGGGTTTGAGTTTTTTGGACCTATAGACGAGGGTAAGTAGGAGTTTTTTGAGCTTTGTGTATCTAGTTTCAGTTGGGGTCAAAGTTTTCCTGATAAAATAAATTAGTTTTCCAATGTCTTGATCAGCCTGAATAAGGACCAAACTAATTGACCCATCTGTAACTACAAGATAGAGGGAAAGTAGTTTGCCTTAGACTTGGGTACTCAATACTGGTGGTTGCCTAAGGTAAGTCAAGAGCTCGTGGAAAGTTTGCTCACATTCGAGTGTCCACTGGATCTCTGGGTTTTTCTTCTTGGTTTTATGAGCTCCTTGATCGTGGAGGAGAGAGAATAACCAAGCACATTTGTCCGAGGATTTAAAAATAAATCTATTAAGGGCTACAATTTTTTCTGCGACCTTCTATACTTCTTTTTTTGTTTGAGGAGAGGGCATATTAACTAGGGCTCAGATTTGGGTAGGGTCAATCTCGATCCCTTATTTGTTGATAAGGTGCCCAAGGAATTTCCCTGAAGAAATACCAAACTGATACTTATCGGGATTTAATTTCATTTGTATGATTGATGGATTGAAAAAACTTTGGTCAGGTCTTGGATGTGGGTATTTTTGTGGAGACTTTTGCATAGCATGTCGTCGATGTATACTTTGACTGACTTGCCCAACAATGGTTTGAACATTGTGGTAACTAAATGTTGGTAGGCTACGCCCATATTTTTGAATCCGAAGGGTATGACATTAAAATAGTATAGCCCTTATTCAGTAATAAAAGATGTTTTGATTTGATCTTCAGGTAGAAAGGGTACATGATTGTAACCAGAGGCGGCATCCATCATTAAGAGTTATTCGTGTCCCACTGTGGCATTGAGGAATACTATGATAATAGAGAGGGGAAAACTATATTTAGGGGTATGTTTGTTGAGGTCAATGAAGTGGACACAAAATCTGATTTTAATTATCATTCATTTTGGGAACAGCTACGATATTTGAGATCCAGTCAGTATACTTAACCTCGCGGATAAACCCTGCAGCTAGAAGTTTATCCACATCGAGGATGACTGCGTCTCGAATCCTCGGGGCCAAGGTGTATTTCTTTTGTTTTACTGCTATACACTTGGGCATGAGATCAAGTCGATGACAGGCGAGGGTAGGGTTGACACCTGGCAACTAGTGAAAAGTTCATGTAAAAACGTCTTTGTTGGATTAAAGGAAAAATGGTAAGCTATTATGTTTCACTGTTTGTCAGGAAACTTCCAATGAACGCTCCTCATTCAGGGCTGTTGAGTTCGATATATACTGTGAGCTCAATGGTTGGTGTTTTGATGGGGGTATTCGAAGGTGTAGTGAGGAAAAGTTGTTGTGATTGCTATGGTTTGACCAACTTAAATGTGAGATCGATCCCTAGGTATTCGCAGGATCATGCTAGCCGTTAGGATCCCTTCATGTCCCAGGTACCGCTCGGGGTAGTGAATCACAATACTTGCTAGTAAGTCAAAGGTATTGCCTTCATAACATGCAGCCAGTCGCGGCCCAATATGCCGAGATATTCATATTTCTTACCGATGACTAGGAAGCTGGTTTATAATACCATCGGGCCGGTGGTAATGGGGAGGCTAATTCGTTTGACTGCAACTTCTATTGACCCGTTGAAGCCCTTTAGTTTGACGCTGGCCGGAGTTATTCGGCCGGTCATTTGCATTGCTTTGACTGTTTGTAGAAAAAGTACATCAGTAGTATAATGGCCTAATTCTGTAAGCTCGAAGTGGCTTAGAATTAGCCCTTACACCAATGTACCTATGACAAAATTTAATAGAAAGTAAGAAATGATACAGGTAATTTAGCTTGGAAAACCTCTAAAATAGGTTAAAAAAGCCATGACCTCGAGTTTAGGGTTTTTATACTAGTAACTTTTATTGTTTGAGGCTGATATCTTATTACAAGTGATCTCTTGACTTAGAAATGCTTGATCTTATGAATAAGAAGTTTAAAGTTTTAAGAATCTTAAAAATATAGTTTTCTGGGTAATTTTTCGTATATTTTTTCTAGTCCATGTCTCTTCGAGAACTTCTTCTTTTTATAGGCCTTCTCCGCAGTTCGTTATCGTACTGTAGCACGTTCTCAGAACAATATGGTTAGTGGTGCTTGACTGAGTAAGTACTAAGTTCGTGAGAGACAGGTGTCTTTGACTTGTTCAAGTCTTTCTGTTTGAGCTCGACCCACGTTATTCATTAGTTCGAAGAGTTGGTGGCAATGTTGAATGTTGAAGTCATGTGGAGAATGCGTGAGTCTGATATAGAGGTATTTCAAATTGGAGATAGCTTGATATGGGCAAGGTCGAGGGGTAGGCCCCTACAATCGCCCCCTCGCAATCGAAGTCACGAGTGGCTTGGGTTGAGAAAGAATATGTGGGTAAATGGGTATTCGGGCTAGAAGTTTGAATAATGAAGGAAGTAATGATATTGTTTTGACTGTATGGAAAATGCGCGTATTATGGGGGAACGTACATGTATTGAATGTTGATGGGAATCTTGATGTACGCAACGGTTAGGGTTTAAAGAGTTTTGTCTGTATTGAATAATGACGTTTGGGGAAATGTTCATACACAATAAATGTAGAGTTATATAAATAGTACTTGTACCGAGGTTTGAAGTAAAGTATGTTTGTTCTGTTGTATAATTCTCTAAAAATTTTGAAGATGGCGAAGACCCAAAGAATGGTTCTTGAAGAGGGAATTACTTATGAAATACAGAGGTTGAAGTTGAAGTATTTCGGGGATCAGTCTTTAGAGATTCCTACTCTCGTTCCTGTTCTTTCGACGTATCAAGAAATGTCGGAAGACGAAGCGACTGAAGTTAAGGAAGATTTTTATTGTAGATGGAGGTTTCACTATGTTGTCTTAACAGGCGAGCAATATTGGGTTTGTCTCCACATTCTTGCGGAAGACAAGGTCGGGGAGACAAATGCAGGGATAGGCATAACTACGGGGCAGTTACGTTGATGTCTTACATTACAATGGATTCTAAGGTCAGGCCCTCTTTATTTCCACCAAATCTGCAAGGGTAGTGGTTATAGGAGAGGCGGTGATGGTAGTAGAGGAGGAAGACAGAGAATGAAAGTCTGCTTCTGCACTTCCATCGCTACTTTGCGCTAAGAAGACTTTTAGTTTGAATAGTTGGTTCAAGCACTGAGTCTCCTGCTTTCATAGTTTCCATTTGAAGTTTGTCTAGACTTCGACACAACTCATGGGAGGGAGGAAATTTATTGTTTCCAATGTCTGCTTTGCATTAGGGTGAAAAATTACTGAAGTAGAACGAACTGAAGGATTTGACGTGTCGGAGTGCCTGAAAGACTTGTTAGCTATAAAAGCACTTAAGAGATATGTTATCGGTAAAGTTCCTGATATTAAATTCTTTAAAGGCTTATTATCTGTAAAATCACTTGAGAGATATGTTATCTGTAAAGTACCTGTATTCTATTTTAAGAAGAATAAAATTTGTCATCCTAATTCGTGTTGATGTAAAATAGAATAACTCATAAAATTGAGTTGTATGAGATTAAAAAGTATAACTTTTGGAAAAATTAAGGTGGTAGAAATATGTTGGTATTGCGAAAAATATGTGTCAAATACGATGTTCGATCTGGGGCAATAAATTGGGGGAGAAAAAATTATGGAAGTTTTAGAATTACATATCAAGATCAAAGAAGTCGAGCTCTAAGAGGTCGTTCGGGGACATTAGATTTGGAACGGATGAGATCCATTTGGAATAGTATGTAATTACTAAGGTCGATAGGGTGAGATATGTTCAAGTTTTCTTAAGATACTAGGGTTTCTGTTATGAGATAATAGGATGATATCACGATTTGCGGGGAATTTGAAGCAGAAATGTATAAATAAGGTAGGAAGGTATGTTAAATTGGCTAAAAAGGATTATAATGACGTGGACTCGATCCGAAAGAATTTGTTATGCTGCAGAGGGGAGGCTGGCGATAAAGATAGCTGAAGTGGAGGAGCGAATTTTTAGATTGTTGGATTATGATACTAAGCTGCCATTGAGGGAGGTTCAACTTGAAGGTTTAGACAAGATTGGGAGAGAACGAGAGTATGAACTTAATTTTATGAAGAGATGTTCAGAGAAATAGTCGTAGATCTTGAAGCTTGAAAATGTTATGTGAGATCGTTTGCTGTAGAGGAGATCGAATTGGAAGATGTGAGGATTACTGGAGGATATCTGATTAGATGTGGCTACCCGGGGCATCAAGGCTATTTTAGATGTAATTATATGTGAGGTGAATAAAGTGAATGTAAAATAATAGTGATATGAATGTATGTAATTATATGAGTTTGAATAATTTGAAAGAAAATGGAATGAGAATAAGAGTTGAATAGATCCTCTATTTTTGCAAATTTTGTTTGTTACTATTGTGAAAAGCGAATTTGAATATTTTTAAAAAAACTTAAGAACTTTGGAATTGACGTCAGCGTTGCTATAAGTAGAAGAAGCATGAATAGAAAAAGTAGGGAGCATCTAATTTTATCCCTTGTGTAAAAGCTGTGAAAACCAGATTACGTGTAAGCGTAAGTCATCATGAGTGTGGTGAGGTCAGAGGGAGATTGGGAAAAGAGAGATAAAAATAAATTAAAATATAAGGAAAAGGGCAATGATGGGAAAACATTTTTACCAAAAAAGTGTAAGACGTCTGACATGAATAGTGGAAGGGATACCTCGGTTCTAAAACCGAGGACGACTCGTACGAGGCTCAATAACTACCAGAAGTTAGGAAGAGAAAATATAAATACTATTTCATCTTTGTCATTCAAGCGTTTCTTAACTTCTGAAAACTTGATGAACAGTGAAAGAGGAAGGAAGAAGAAAAGTAAAAATAACAGAGAATCGTGCGAGGATTTAATCGAAAGTGGCCAATAGACAAAGTGTGAGAGAGTTACTGAGATGGAGTCACGAAGGTAATTATACAGCAGTGTTGTAAGTGAAGGATTTGGCACTGCCTCGGATTCACATTCCGTCATAGAAGGTTAGTAGAGGATTTGTGATGTATATATGTGTGATGTTGAAGATCATGTTCTGCTTCTAGGTAAATCTACAAATTGTTATTTATAGTAATCTCTAAAAATCTGCTTGATACATGATATATGAAAGATATTGTATATGGTTGACGTATATGTAAAAGATAATGATAAATACCTAGACATGTGTGTAGGTCGATTGCGATGAGTATTTGTGTAGGATAAAATCTCTTTTTATAGTTAATATGGTGAGTTCTCCTGTTAATGAGGCGTCGACCTCTGGTCGGACGGCTGAGTCTGAGATTGAAATGTCTGATAGTGAGGAAGATGTAGGTGTTGATCAATTTCTAAATTTCCCTAGAAGATTGATATCATATCCTCATCATTCTAACGTATTCAAAGAGTTTTGTAAAGCTAAGGCTTCTATAGAATGTACATGGGGTAACTATATGGAACACGCCGGTAGGCAATTTACGGGTTGCACTGCAGCAACGGGAGAAGAATATTTTTATTTGTTGGCTAATTTGGAGAAGGAGAAAATGGATAGGGGTATAGACGAATCGATCTCTTTAGAGTATTTCGATGAGAATGTTCGGAGTAGACATTTAAAGGGTTTTCTATGTTACCTACCTCAGTTGGAGTACGGGTTGAGTCTTTCCTTTAGAAATCTGGTGAAAGGGATTATGAACCTCATCGGGGAATGTCCAATTTAGATGAACAGGAGCATGTGGGAGGTGGTAAGTATTTGTGAATCTCTAAATACACGGTCGAAAGGAGATGGGAGATGAAGGAGGATATCCTATGAGGATGTGTTGCAGTTTTGTAAAAAACTATTCTACAAGTGGAGGGGAATATTTCTTTGCGGGCTCGACTCGGCCTCGTTTCTTCGATCTGAACTCAGCATGTCGACCATGAAATGATAATGCGATATGGGTGAAAGGTGATTCACTTCAGAGAGATGACGAAGAACCCATGGAACTTTTGTCTTGAACTGTAAAACAAAGTAAGTATAACAATGTATAATATATGAGATTGATAGTTGAAAATGCATGATGCTCTGCTGATGATAATGTTCTGTGAATGATAGGTCCTAAATCTCAGGTGACGAGGAAAAATTTGTTGCCGGATACAGTTGCTTAGGAATAGACAGAACTCGAGGTTGTATTGGAAGAACTTGGCATTAGCAGGAAGAAACGTTTTAACAGTCAAACTAAAAATGTACAAAAATCTTAGTCGATGAGGCTAATGACGGGCACTGACGCCAGGAAAAAAAAGGGAATTGATGGGGAAAGGCGAGCGAACTTGCCGAAGGCCCCTAGAGTGAACTGTACAGGGCTACCTAAGTTTATCACGTCGAGCAAGCTTGCTCGAATATTTTCCAAGAAATAAATGCCAAAGCGTCCTTCGACCTCTGGAAACATGGGAAGCGGTGAGGCCGTAGAAAAGGCAAAAAAGAAAAGGATTGAGCCTTCCAAAATGCTGGGGGTAAAGGTCATAAAAGATCGACCTGGTGTGGAGGATGATTTGAAAGTGGTGGAGAAGAAAGCCAGGTTGGCAGCTCTCCACGGGGAGAAGGAGATGAGTAAAATGGCAGGTTCATATGTTCGAATATGTATCATGGTGAATTTTGTATTATGATTCGAGCTAATCAACAAGGTCATTTTTTTTTGCAGGTTGCTCGTCTGATAAAGGGAATATGCCTCAGGGTTGAGAAGAAGAGAGCTAAGCTGAATAGGAAGAAGGTTGAGCTCGATTGAAAACTAATTTGCTCAAGGAGGGAAAATGGATGGAGGCTTTGTAGGCTTCGTAAGTAGTAGAGATCAACAATCTACATGTAGAAGCGAGAGCAAACTTGAAGGAGGTAGTAGTTGAGCGTGACAGACTCGGGTGCCACCTTATGTCAAAAGGATATTCTGAAGATGAGGCGGATGCCATTAGGGCCGATACCTATATGGAGGAGGAGGAAGATGAAAAGATTGAAGATGTTGTTGGCGTTGTGGACGGGCTAGATGGTGTGTCTCCTCAGACAGTAAGAGACAACCAAGGGGATGACAAGGAGCGTCCAAAAGGGGAAAATGAGAAGGTAGAGTAGTGTGATGATTTTGTGATTGCATGAATATTTGGGAATGTTTGTAAATTGATTGGATATTTTTTGTTGGATAGAATTTTGTAGGCTAAGTTGCTTTTATAAACCTTGTTGTAAGAACTTAAGGACGTACGCCTCAGAATAAAAGATTTAGAGGCTGAGCTTGCAAAAGAGAAAGATGCCTCAACATCCCTATTGTCTTCGCAAGCGGAACTCCAGGTTAGAACAGAACAAGAAAAATTTGATTTGTATGTTTCATTAGTATAGAGTTACAAAGTAATAAATAGAATGTAAAGATAGACCAAACACCTATTATCAGCTTAAGGGCAATGGCACTGAAAAGGTGCACAGGAAATACCAAAGTATTGACAAATTAAGATATAGAGAATGTGTACCTTAGACTTGGAAGTATATGTTATGGAGCATCTATCTGAAATTGTACTTCGACCTTAAGTTTAGAAGTAGTCTTGTACGGTAGATGTCAAAAAATAGATATCTTGTTAGAAATGTGTCATGTAGATTGAGTATTCTGAATCGAACTTGATATAGTATATCTGTAATGTGCAAGTTGAATTGGAGTCAGTTTGTTTGCGTGAAGATGATGTACGCCAATGTAACCAAGAATTTGCAGAGGAGTTTGATAGGATGAGAGAGGCGAATGAAGATAGAGAAAATCAACATGCAAATGTGCACTTCAATTTTGTAGAGGCAACACAGACTGTTGTCGACCTAGCTCGACAGATCGAGGAGAAGGATACCAAAATTGAAAAAGGGCAAAAAGAGATCGCGGAGTTAAAAGAACATGCAGTGAAACTCAAAAGCTAGAATGATGTGTTGATAGCAAAGAGTAGAGAGGCTGACATGGCTCGTTATCGCATACAGGCACTAGAAAAATTAAAGGAAGGTTTAAATTAGTTGGTGGTCGGTTTGAAGAATGATTTGATCAAGAAAATGAACAATCATGAGTAAATTCGAATTGATCTAGTGAATAGCAGGAGCGAGATGAAGCGATTGAAGAAGAAATTGGCTGATAAAGATAACGAGCTGAAGAGAGCTTGGGACAATCTATCTACGTCTGAAGTTGTAGTTGAATAATTGTATACAGCTTTACCTGCCAAAGATTTTAAATTTCGGATGGTACAGCATAAGTGTGATGAGTTGAACGAAAGAGTGGCGCAATTGAAGACCGAATTGGCTCAGGCCAATTCGCGTAGCAAAAATATTAAGACTGGAGAGCGTTCGAGGAAGAATAAAAATGATGCTAAGGTTTCACTTGTTCAAGGGGATGTAGTCAGCCTATCAGCTCGAATTAGAGAGCTAGAGAGGAATATCACTCAAATTCAAGGCCATGTGCAAAAAGGAGTTGAGCGGCTGAGGGAGAGCGAAAGGAAGTTGGATGCTGCCCTTTCCAGGGAACAAGGGCTAGAACGGACTATCAGAGGGAAGAATATTTCGATACAGCATAAAGATGAACTATTACAAAAAATTCTGGATGTGGAAGAACTGAACAGGGAGATTGAGGTACTTCGCGCTCAGGTGGTCGATTTAAAGGCGATTAATCGAGCTAAATCAGCTAAAACTGACAAAAAATCGGAAGAGAATATTGCTTTCACAGATCGATTATATAGAGAAATGACATGATTAAATGAATGGTATACGAGGTCAGAAGAACGCCTTCATAGGGCGAAAGCAAATTTCCCTAGGTTTGTTGTAACTGAGACATCGTACTCAGAACTGTTGAGGGAGGCGATTACCTATTTTGTAGAGGAGGTAAAAAAGCTTGAGTTAGAAAGATATACCTTGTTCAACAGTTTGTTAGACAGGAGATGTATTTGCAGAGCTGATATAGATCGAGGAAATTGTATACAGTCCATAGAAACGGATTTAGTCCCCTGACCTGCTGAATTGATAGAGCATGGCAGGATTATTGTGGCTGCTCAAGCTCGAGAATTTTTGGCTGACCGACTTCCTATTGTAGGGGAAAGCGTAGCTGACATCCCAACAATATAAAAGAATCCATTGTAGAGGTTGTATAAGTAACCTGGAATAAAAAGTAGTTGTTGCAGACAAGTTGAGAGATGAAAGCTAGAATTACCTTTGCTTTATCTTATGTCTGTTAGAGCCTTTGATGTAAAATAAGTATTACCTTAGTTTTAATCACAGAGATTTAGTAGAGTCGGCAAAATTAAGTGTTATCCTCGATTTAACTGGTATGATGTCGCAGCCATATTGAGGTAGATGAAAGTTAGTTTTACCTTTGCTTTATCTTATGTCCGGCACAGTCTTTGATATAAAACAAGTATTACCTTAGTTTTAATCGCAGAGATTTAGTAGAGTCAGCCAAACCAAGCGTTATCCTTGACTTAACTGGTACGATGTCACAACCATATTAAGGTAAATGAAAACAAGTTTTACCTTTGCTTTATTTTATGTCTGGTAGAGTCTTTGATGTAAAACAAATATTACCTTAGTTTTAATCGCAGAGATTTAGTAGAGTCAGCCAAACCAAGTGTTATCATTGATTTAACTGGTATAGAGGTCGATTGAAAGCTAGTATTATTTATGCTTTAATCTATATATTGTCTAGGAAGGAGAGAGATGTGTGGGAGAAAAACTTGAAAGTTTTATTGATAGAAAAGGATGTACATTGGATGGAGATGAAAATCTCACTTTTGGAATGGAAAACGCGAGAAATTGAAATGGAGTAGTGAGGGACCTAACGATAGTACTGTCTCAGTCGCCTAGTGTTCCAAGGATTTAAAATGTAAACTCCCTCTTTTTTCATGAGATAATATGATCCAAGGCTTAAGAGACCTGTGATAAGGAATGGACTCTCCCAATTGTCTACTAGTTTTCCAACATAAGGCTCTTTGCAGTGTTGAGGTATTTCTCTGACGACGAGATCATCGATTTGGAAGGTACAATTTCTGACTTGTCTATTGCATGAACTGGCCAACATTTGGTGATATCGACCTAGGTTAGCGATGGGGCATTCCCTGGTTTCATCGATCCAATTGAGGTTGCAAGCTAATTCGAACACATTTTCCTCATTAGTTAGCTCGTGATATTTAACTAGATGATGGTATTTGGAGAGAATAACGGTTTTAGTGCCATATGCAAGGAGGAATGAAGTACAGCTAGTTGATTGACGTGGAGTGGTACGATATGCCCATAATACATGAGAAAGTTCTCAAACCCAATTACCTTTTTTCTGTGAATGAAGTCATTTTTTTAAGTCCATCCACGATGGTTTTGTTGGTGATTTTGGCTTGGCCATTGCATTGAGGGTAGTAGGGATTGGACGGTAAGTTGATGATATTGTGTTGATTAAGGAAAGCTATGACTTTCTCTCTAACAAATTGGGGACCATTATCAACACGAATTAGGTGGGGGCACCCAAACTGAGTGATGATGTGTTCCCAGATAAAAGAGATGACCTTTTCTTCTTTGGTTTGACAGAGTGGAACTGTTTCTACCCATTTTGTAAAATAATCAGTAGCTACGAGTAAGTGGTGGCGGTTACCTGGAGAATTAGGAAATTCGCTGACAATATCGAGTGCACATCTTTTAAATTGCCAAAACACCTTATTTGCATAGAGTTCGAGCGCAGGGGCACGTATCATCTGTCCATGTCGCAGACATACGTCACATTTGTGTGTGTACTCTTTCGCTTGTTTGCACATGCCAGGCCAGAATATACCTTGTATAATGGCTTTGCTTGCTAGTGATCGACCTGCGGCATGGGAGCCACAAGTCCCTTCATGTAAATCTCAGAATATCTCGTCTACTTTCTGTTTGAAGAGGCATTTAAGGTAAGGACCCATGACTGAACGGTGTTATAAGACACCGTTTTGATTTGTATAGCTCTTAGAATTATTGATCAGCTGTCGGCGCTCTTTTGGATCTACTAGAAGTAGTCATTTGCATTTGTTGTCAATATTAAGATAGGCTAAGAAAGTCTTTCACCAATCGTCGTCTTCCCCTTTATCGCCCCCAGTGTTGATCGTGCATACAAAAATGTTATCAATGTTGGGGGTTAAAATTACCTCAATCTGAAGATATCGAGCTTCTGTGCCCAAGACCCCTGCTAGATATGCCAAGGAATCGGCGTGTCTATTTTTACCTCGAGGAAGATAATCGAGAGTTGCTTGCGCGAACTTGCTCATCCAATCTGTAATAAGGGTTGCGTATACGACCATCTTACCATTCTTCTTATATTGCTCAGAGTAATTATGGACAATGAGTAGTGAATCTGTGTAAATTAAGAGTTCTGGGACGCCGAGCTCGAGAGCGAGATCGAGTCCATGAATGAGTACTTCGTACTCGGCGACATTGTTTGAGGCCTCAAAATCCAAGCGGATTGATTTCTCAATTATGTCGTTGGAAGGGGTAATCAATAAGATTTCAATTCCTAACCCTGCGGGTCCTGTTGATTCATCTGTAAGAAGTCTCCACCCTTTCCTTGTAATCCATTCAGCTCGCTCGTCAAATGCTTTGGGGGTGGATCTTCTATAACTTCCTCTACAAGGTTAGGATTGTGTTTCTCCCACTCGGGATCTTCCACTGGAAAATCTGCAAAAATCAGCAACGGCCCGACCCTTTTCGGAATGACATTATTTGAACTTGATATTACGTTCTCCCAAACTAATTGACCATTGTTGCACTCTTCTTAATTTTTCTTTTTTGGATAGAACCTCCCAAAGTGGGTAGTTCGTCATGACTTTGACTGAATGAGCATGGAAGTAGTGCCTGAGTTTCTATAAAGTATAAACAAGAGTGAGAAGAAGATTCTTGATTTTAGAGCACCTTGTTTCCGCTGAAGTGAGGGTTTTGCTGATGAAGTAGACTGGTTTCTCAATTTTCCCTTCAAGTCGAATGAGAATTGAGCTGAGTGAAGTATCTATAACCTTTAGGTAAATAATTAGTTCCTCATTATCTATTGGGGTGCTCATGATAGGAGACTTCCCCAAATTGGTTTTGAGATCCTAAAAAGTTACTTCGAATTCTGATGTCAATTGAAGCTCTGCATTTAGTTAAACTTTTTCTCTTTTGGTATACCCGCAAAGTAATTAGAACAATCAAGGAAAGCGATCTGAAGATTTTAAAATGAATCGATTAATAACGGTAATCCTGTCAGTAAGTTTTTGAATGTCTTTAGTTGTATTTAGAGATGGCATGTCAAGGAGAGCTCGAATATGGTCTGGATCGGCCTCAATCCCCTTCTTGCTGATGAGGTAGCCTATTAATTAACCTGAATGTACTCTGAATTGACACTTATCAGGATTGAGACACATCCTGTAAGATCGAAGAATGTTGAATATTGTGTTGAGATATGAAATGTGATTGGTAGACTACATGCTCTTGCACAAGAGATCGTCAATGTAGACCTCTACGACTTTCCCGAGATGTACTTGGAACATAGTAGTCATCAACCGTTGATAAGTGGCACCTGTATTTTTGAGTCCGAAGGGCATGACTTTGTAGCAGTAAAGTCCTCTTTCAGTTATGAAAGTGGTTTTTCTTGATCTACATCTAATAGTAGAATCTAATTGTATCCAGAAGCAGCGTCCATCATAGATCAGAGTTTACGACCTGCTGTGGAATTAAGGATCTGATGAATGTTGTGAAGAGGAAAACTATCCTTTGGAGTATGTTCTTTTAGATCGATGAAATTTACACAAACTCAGACTTTTCTATTCTTCTTTAGGATAACAACGATGTTGGATATCCAATCTAGATATTTGGCTTCTCGAATGAATCCCACTTTGATCAATTTATCGATCTCCATGTTAACTTCATCTCGAAGTCGCGGTGATAGGCATCACTATTTCTGTTTGACTATCGTGACATTGATGTTGATGGCCAATTTGTGACATGCCTTGGCCGGATCGACCCCTGACATCTCTTTGAAAGACCATGCAAAAACGTCTTGATTTAGTTATAAGAACTGAATAAAAGTATCTTTTTTGTGTTAAACCAGCTTAGTACCGATAAAATTACCTCTACTAGGTCTATCAATGTTGATGTATTCGGTGGGTTCCTCCATGGAAGGCTGATCATCGAGGTGATCAGCTTTTTGCAATTGTTATGCTACATATTTGTCAGAGGTATCTAGAATAGTAGAGATGGTATTTTAACAAGCTCGAGAAAGCTTTTGACTACCCCTGATCCCATAGATACCATCGTTATATTTGAAGCAGAGTGCATGATGATAGGTGGAAGAGATTGCTTCCATGTTATGAATCCAGCAATGGCCCATAATCCTGAGATAACGAGATTTAGCGTTGATCACATAGAAGATGACGTCGATTGTGGCTGGTCCTGCGATAATAAGTAAGATGATCTTCCCTACTCGCTCTTCTTTAGAACTATTGAATCCACTGATATCAGTGTCGTTTTGAATAACTTGATCGGCTAATCCTATTTGGTCGATAGTGCTCTGAAAGAGAATCTCAATACCGTTACCAGCATCGATCATCATTGTGCATGACAAACTTCTTCATCTTGAGCATTATGACTAATACATCATGATGTAGAAACTTAATATGGCTAGTATCGCAATCTTTGAATGAGATCCCGAGCCAGCGATTGCTCAACTCAGGCATAAGTTGGGCTTCATTATCTTGAGGTGTGAGATCGCAGCATTCAGATAGTCTCCTACGCTTGAATCTGTTAGAATTGGTAATCTAATTAATTTTGATCATGTTGTTGTGGCGCATATAGTAGAGATGTTTCTCCTTGGCTTGATCTTCAACCTGGACAACTACAAGCTGCTTCTTATAGCTGCTATCCATGTATGATTCCAGGTCAACAATATATTTGAACATCCATCCCTCCTTGAAAATGTATTCGAGCAACCTCTGTAAAGCATAACAATTGTCAGTAGAATAATGGTTTACCTTATGATGCATGCAATGTGGCCGGTTCTCGATTGGTTCCAATGACTGAGAGAGCCGGTAGAGCTTATCCTTTAAGAGGATTGGAAAAATTATGGAGATTCGAACATTCATCTTTGGGAGGATCGGCTTGATTTGCGAGCCGCCTTTCCGAGGGTTGCCTGCATTTTCCTTGGCGTACTTTTGGTCACCCTGATCCTCTTTCAGTTTAGTACTTTGATCTATAGATAGACCTTTCGTGGTTAGGACAGATTTAGTAGATTTATTCCTTTCGGACATCATCTTTTCCAGGTTGACATAACTATTGACCTTGGTGATCATATCTTCCAAGGTCACAAATTTGTTGAGGAAGAGGTGCTCTTTGGTTTTGCAGTCGAGCTGGAGTGCGTTGGTAAAAGCAGTAACAGCTGTTATCTGATCGAGATTGTCTACTTTATGCACAAGCTCCAAAAACTTCTTTGCAAAAGCTTCGAGCTTCTCTCCGTGTGATTGTTTGAGACGGATCAAAGAATATAAATTCTCTTCTTTGTCTTTGTTGTGAGCATGTCTTGATGAATTATTTCCGCAGCTGGTCGAATGTGTATATTGAGTCTTCAGGTAGAAAGTAGAACCATCGGAGTGGTTCCTCCTACGGACTTGTGGCAAACAGGTGGTAGAGAATGTGGCTGAGATTGGAGTACAATCTTAGTGAATCACGATATTGTTGAATGTGCTCCATTGGATCGATACCCTTATATTTGTAAATTTTTAGAGTATAGAAACCTTTCGGTATTTCCATATCGAGCAGTTCTTTGGCCATTGAACTTCATTGTAACTTGGTAAGGTCATCGATAGTGCCCAGAAGTTGTGCTTCGATCAACTCCTTAATACGTTGGTCCATATGCTCTTGTATGACATAGTGACACGTCGGTTGAGTGACTTGACGAGGAGGTTGTGGATTATGAGTACCGGTACCTTCACTCAAATGATCTCATGCTGGAACTCAAGGTTGAGGTCATTGTTCTTCTTCTGGACATATGGAAAATCGGTGACCTCGGCTGATCTCAGACTGAACTTTACCACCCAAATAAATGGAAGGTTGAAGTTCGTGCTTAACATTTCTGGAAATAGAATTGTTGGTGGCTCTTAGAGATCCCAGCCTTTTCGGTGTAGAAAACCAGGAGGCTTCTGGCAATTGATCGCAATCTCTTATTGGAGGAGCCTGTAGAGTGTTTTGCAGAGCATGCAAGGTAGTCAGCATTGTTGTCATTTGGTCTTTATGTCGTTTGAGCACTGTCAAACGATCTTGTTGTTTGACGTCATACTCCTTCTCACGGAGCTCTCAGTCATAAGTTAATTAATGTTCGAGCTCGTTGCGTTTCTCTGTCTCAGCATTGTGATTCGCCCGTAGCTCTGTAAGTTGTTCTAGCTCAACTGAAAGGTCGAGCTGGATTCCGGTTGCTGGTCGTCTGGAAGTAACCATGAGTGAAATTTGTAGTAGAGGAAAAGTATGCCTTAGGATATCGTAGAAATGCAATCTTTGCCACAGACGACGCCAAATATAATGGCCTAATTCCATAAGTTTGAAGTGGCTTGGAATTAGCTCTTACACCAATGTACATGTGATAAAATCTAATAAAAAGCAAGAAATAACACAGGCGATTTAGAGTGGAAAACCTCTAAAATAGGTAAAAACCTATGACCTCGAGTTTAGTGTTTTTGTAATAGTAACTTTTATTGCTTGAGGCTGATATCTTATTACAAGTAATCTATTGACTTAGAAATGCTTGATCTTGTGAATAAGAAGTTTGAAGTTTTGAGAATCTTAAAAATATAGTTTTCTGGGTGATATCTCGTGTATTTTTTCTGGTCTCTGTCTCTTCTGAAACTTTTTCTTTTTATAGGCCTTCTCAATAGTTCATCATCATGTTGTAGCACGTTCTCCAAACAATGCGGTTAGTCATGGTTGACTGAGTAATTGTTGAGTTCGTAAGAGACATGTGTCTTTGACTTATTCAAGTTTTTATGTTTGAACTCGACCCACGTTATTCATCAGTTTGAAGATTAGGTGGCAATGTTAATTGTTGAAGTCATGTGGAGAATGTGTGAGTCTGATATAGAGGTAGTTCAAACTGGAGATAGAGGAATAAGCCTCTACAGGTGGCACTCCCAATGTTGATCAACATCGTATGGAGAAGGATGTACCTCTACCTTGACGATGATGACCAAAGGATCAGAGTGGGGAAAATGGATATGGAATATGCCACAATCGATTAAGAATATACCTTCAGGTCGAGGATGCTGACTAGTTTCAAGTAAGAGGACCGATAATTTTTGCTAGTAAGTGAGCTTGCAATACTCTTCGACCCGTTTCCTCTTACTTAGGGTTTGAGATACGAACCATCGAGGTAGCTCGGGAGGTCGACAATATACTAGTGCAGTCGTCCAACTTTGGGTAACATCTCAAGTGACCATTGTAGAGCATAACAACTATTAGTCAGATGACAGTTACACTTGTGGTTCTAACAATATGGTTCATCCTTTTTGACTTCAAACGGGTATTAGGTTTGCCAAATAAGGTCAGCTTGAATGATTGGTTGGATAGTGCTAATAGGGACATTAAGTTTGGGTAGGGCTGACATTGGTCACTTCTTTCGAGGTTGGTCATATTGGCCCTCGTGGTCGCCACATTTTCTGTTATTGGTCTCGCTATACACGGGAGCGACCATGGTTGTACTTGGCTGTCATGGTTTGTTGTGATTGTTGGTTTGGGGTTGTCCCTAGAAATTATTCATACGAAGATGCTCAAGGTCAATATAACCATTGATCTTAGACAGCATCTCTTCGAGGGTTTTAGATTTCTGGATAACGATATATTCCTTGACCCGGCTGTGGTCTAGTAGGGTGTTCGAGTAGGCTAGCACTGCATATGAACAATCGAGGTTCTTAATTTTTTGTGATTTATCTAGGAATTGTTTTGTAAAACTCTCGAGTATTTCTGCAGGTATCTTTCAAAAGTTGAAAAGGGAATCAGCCATGACTTCACGATCTTTGTTGAAGAAAAAATAAGATATAAACATAATAAAGAGCTCCTCGAAGCTTTGGATAGAACCATGAGGTAAGTTATGGTACCACTTGAGAGGGTTGTCTGTAAGGGTAGTGGGAAACATTTGACAAAGAATATGATCGATCGATGAGTGGAGGCTTAACGAGTTTTAGAACTCAAGGACGTGGGATTGTGGGTCTGTGTTTCGATATTTGTAAATTTTTTGGGTATGGAAGTTTAGAGGGACCTTGATAGCTAGAAGCTTCGGGCAAAGGGGATTATTAAGTATGTTCCAGGAGTTTAATATGGGGCTAGAACTGATTTAGATGGCGGCTTTGATGTGCCAGTCGAGCTTCTGTTAGGTGATATAGGCTGCTCGAGGGGGAGAATGATGTGGTCGCGGACGATATGGCTTCGGGTTGAGGGTGTGTTTGGCATTGCGTTCCCCTAGCCATTCTCGGACTGGTCGCCGAATACGGGGTCTGGATGTTCAGAATGTTGAGCCTCTCGAATCTTCCAAAACAGGGACACCTAGGTAGATTGAACCTTCGGGTACGATATTGGGGGCACCTTCGACGCCGAGGTAGACCAGGGGTGCCTCAATGTAGGGGTGAGGACTTAAACACGCGTGGGTGGATATGCACGAAGGTACCAGGACTCTAGACCGAACAGAGGCATCTTGAGTTTTTGCCTGCTGCAGTCCCTTTATCGTGTGACATAGCTCACCAAGGGCACGGCAAAGTTGGTTTGTGTGACACTCTTCCACTTGAGGAAACTGTTGGCTTATTATGGCCAACTGAGCAATGATGTCATCGGCCGGGGTACCGACTATGGCTGAGGTGGAACAGAGGATAGAAGTCATCGGAGGTTGGCTAGATTGGGGAAGTTGTGAAGAGAAAAGGGAGGGTATAGCACAAACGACACCAAATATATGGGTTTAATCTCGTAGAGGGGAGACCAAGCTTTTACACCATGGGGTTTATGCTCGACTAGGGATTCTAACAAGTATGTTCAATATAAATAGGGAAAACTCTATATAAACATACTTGCGTGGAGTCCTTGATTAGGATTTCTCCATGACCATTAGCGAGGATTTGAAGGTGAAGATGTATATATGGATGAAATTACAGATGTTGATCAGAGGAGACTGAATACTTGAGCTTTTGAAGATGCTTGAAGGTTCTCAGAGCTCCTCTTAGGTGTGTGGGCAAAGTTTTTCTAACCCCCCTTATGGTAGCCTTCCCTTCCTGTTTATAGGAGATAGGAAGGGCCATGTCGCTATGGAGAGGTCAAATTACAAGTGTATCCTTTTTGACAGCTGCCTTATACCAAAGTCGGCTCTGCCAGAGTTGTTTGCTAAATTGTCTGCTGAGTTATCTACCTTCGACAATATGATGAGCTGGACTAAAGCATGGTCAAAGCTTTATTGGACTCGAATGTAGGTTTATTGTGGACTTTGGTAGATTTGCAAGTGCAGTACGCTCTGAATCTCATAGTAGGCTTCGAGTTAGCCTTCAGGTACTTGGTTCGTCTATAAAGGCTGCGAGTAGGCTACTACATCCACTTTGGCCAATGTACAACAATACATAGTCATTTATAATAAGTGGTTATGAATCCTCATCCTTGATGGCGAGCATAACATCGAATATGAATACCTTGTCGGCAAATCTCTAATGAACGATCTACGTTGTGCCATTACAGACTTTTAATAGATCGAGATCTCCTTATTATCATACATATGTGCCACCCCGGGCTTGTCTCATAATGCATCAACTAGTCGCGTAACTACTATTGCCTCGTCGATGGGTGGTTCCATCCTCGATGAACCGACTACACCATTAGTCATATTTGTCCCTTATTCTGCAGCTCCTTAGCTCAGAATACTTTCTTCCAATGGTACTCTGCACTAAGCACGAACCTTAGATTCGTTTGTGGTACTAATTCCCCTAGAACGTTCAAATGTGTAGGTACATTACTTGCAGGTACATACACCACGATACTTCAACAGTGCCTATGAATGTGTCTGACAATTCATTTGAGACCTATTACAAGTTTGTAATCCGTTGAATCTTATTGTTACTTAACTTATGTAAAGGGATCTAGATAAGACAGCTATGGTGTTTCCAACTAATCTTGGAATTATATCATCAGCATTGACTGTCATATCCCCCCCCCCCCCCCCCAATGCTGGAAATATCATCTTATTAAAGTGATAATCTGCCCTGCAGTATATACGTCGCCAATGAGTTTTAAATATTTAGTGATAAATGTGAATCATAACCCACATAATACCAGGCCGACGTTGAGGGTCCCATCTTTGTACGTTATGTTGGTTTGATTTGCACCTACATAAAACATCCAAATGTTCGTCGATGGGGGACACTGGGGTCTAACCCAGTTACTAGTTATTTTGGGGGGAAATTGATGGTTTATGCATTCCCTTAATGTCTGATTATTATATCCCACACACACTAGCTGGAAGCTGTGACCGTAATAATAATGGCCTAACGATTAACCTAAATCGCTTGATTAGGTTCTCTGCCAAACTCGAGTTGGTTATGGTATGAGGTACTCACGATGCTCAATCATCTATCCCGAGTCAAACTCATAAGCCCTTGTCCAGTCACATCGATCAACTTAATCAGTTAATCCAGGAACTGAGCCTGCGATTGAATAATCTAAGTGAGAAATCGTGTTAACGTTGCATTCCTAGATGTTAATCACATGCAAAAGTAATACCATCTCCAAGATGCCCCTATTATGACCATAAATACTCAAGTGGGCCACTATGTGGATGGATAGGTCCGCATGTATCTCCATGGATGCGTTTGGAGCAAAGGCTGGAGATCTCACTCCACCTTGGTCATACTAGGATGGGTAATAAACTTTCCTTAAAAGCAATCGTTACACGTACACTCTCTAGATCTTCTCTCCTTTTAAGCAAAGTCGAGATGTATTCCCGATAATCCTCCTGATTATCCAAGCCCTGAGGAGTGTATAGGAAACTATTCTAATAGCGTATTCTGACCTTTAGACATTGAGGGAATGTATAAACCGTGTCTGTCATTTTCTTCGATAGTCTTTACATGATAAGCATTATCATGTGTCTCCCTAAAAGGTTAAAACTCAGTAAAATCCTGCTGAATTTACTAGCGTATAAAGCGAACTAGATACCCCGTATTATATCAATAATAGTGTGACACACTAAGTGTGTTCTATCATATTGGTCGTGCCAATAATATTCATGACATTCCCGATACACAAGTAAGAGACAAGAAATATGTTCATATCTCAAAAGGATCGAGTGTGTGGTAAATGTCTCTTAGACATGTGTCGCTACTCATCTGATTATCGGTAATGCTCAATAAGCAAATAGATCCATAGGCGGGTTGTATATAGTAGACCAACTATCACACATAGAATTTAACTACTTCTCAAGCAATAAATTCACAAAAAATCAAAGAACAATCTCATAGATGGGATACCGAACCAGTGCATGTCACGAGTATTCTATTAAACTAACCAGTGAAGAGTTCCCAACTCAGCTAATGATAAACTAATAAAGAAAAACTACTACTATACAATAAGTATAGTTACTACTCGACAATACCCTCTAGGTTACACCATTCATCTGCTGAGAATTTACTATTGTTCACTCTTAGAACTTGATTCAAAACTCTATTGGTATCATGGGAGAAATCTATGGCCACCGACTCTGCCGTGGCAAGGTCTACGCCAGTTGTGATCACGTGATAAGTTTGGGGTTAATCTCTTTAGATGGTCTGGGGTACCTTACAATCCCGTGCCCAACTATATTGTACCCATTTACGAATTCTTTCTATTCAATTTCGGTCCATTGGTAAACTTCTTGTTCCCCTTGCCTTAAGTTATTGATGGCTGGAATTTTAATTTTGTCGTTGCCACCACCTCTCGTCTATCCACAGTTGCGACCCTGTCTGCAACTTCCCCTGTCACTAAACCCAACATTGTGCGACCCTGGCACATGCTTACTCTTAGTAGGCATAAGCTTGAGGTTCCTAACTAGTAGCTCATTGTTTTACTCCGAAATAAGGAAAACTTAAATCAAGTCTGCGTGGATAGTGATCTATCGAATATTGCCTCGTAAGCGTAATATTTGAAGCGCAAAAAATTTAATAGAATATTCCTAATATCTCTATTTACCTCAATTATTTCTCCACGTAATATTATAGTGGAGTTGCACTCCCGAATAAAAATTCTGCCGCAATCATACAAAACTATAATAGTATATGGTAATCCATTTATAGGGCTTCCTAAATATGGAGGCGAGGGTGGGTGCAAACAAAGCTCCTACTTTGTTAATTAGAGACTCATTGTTCCCAATAATATTTTTTCCCAAATTCTGTAATAGCAGATGGATTTCAGTATCCATAGAGGTCAAGTTTATTGGTATCGAAATAGAGTTACAGTATAGGAGGTACTCAATGTTTTGAGTATCGCCAACATCTATTATGCATGTAGATCAGAACCAATAGTACTAAGCATTCCTTGCATAAAGATAATTTGTAGTATTCAAGTTAGTAATTCCCAATCATTACTTGTAGGTAAACCTTGTTCATATCATATTACGCATGAAATCCTATTTAAGTACATTATTTCCAATCATTACTTGTGGTTCATAGTATCTAGCGTAATGAAGTACATGATTCCCAATCATTACTTGCAAGTGAACCATGTTCATGACTATATACTCATGAGATTCTATTAAGCGTTAAATCCGAATTTTACCCCATAAAATGGCGATATTAATGTTTAAGTATGTTTTAATAGTATCTTAACCAAGATAGTTATTCAAAACTACTCAATGTTGTGATTTTTATTCTTACAACTAGGGTGTTCTAATCCTTAAAGTTCTATAAGGTCTGTATATTCTAGCCAAATGACCCATTTGCAATAAATATGAGGGGTATTAGATATTTAGCTGACAAGTGGTCCTACCTCGAAGTCTGTTGAGTTCACAAGATAGGTACATTAGTCTTGTCTTTGAACTAATATTTTAGGGTATTATAGGTTGCTATTACTGCCTATATACCTCTAAATATTATCAAATAATATCAAATTGTACCTAGATACGTAAAATTGGTTCATCAGACACCAAGTTTTTAGAAAATAAGACTAAGTCAATCCCCAATTGATCTTTAATTATTGTTTATGACAATTAACCATGATTTAGATATGACACTCAGCTGTATTCTAAATTAGTTTTGGTTTTTGTATTATCTCTAATACCTAGTCAAGATAATTAATATCCTATGGGCATACCATTAATATCCTATAAGCTATCGTAAGATATTTAAGTAGGTATTAATCTATATTCTTATATCACATATAAATTAGTTAGTCAGTTTTCATGTACAAGGAACCCATTCCCAAAAAAAATCATAAAAAAATAATTAAAAATGGGTCCCCCCAGGGGTAGGTTCAGTCAATCAAAATTTTTCAAAAAAGCTTTGAATAAATTTGACCAAAGAATTGACTTTAAAAGCTATTTTTAGTGTCTGAATCGATCAGGACCGATCTGATTTGGTCTGGGTCAAAGTCTGGACCAGGTTGACCGGTCTGGACCAGTTTGACCGTCAAACTGATCTGCCACATGTCACCACATGGTGGCACGTATCACTGCCTACAGTGTTGTACCGTGTAATCACCCCTGTAGTGACATGTGTCACTACTATAGTATTGACAGGTGTCACTGTTATAGTACTGACACGTATCACTGCCACAATGGGATACGGGTCACTGCTATAATACACGTGTAGGTCCCATGTTATGTCTCTACCACGTCAGCAAGGAGTAGGCCTCACCTGTCACGTCAGCTGTCATGTGTCCTTGACACGTCAGTAGATGTGGTCCCACCTACCACGTCAGCAAGGTAGGTCCCTCTGCCACTTCAACATGTCACGTATCTGTTAGTCAGCAAGGGGTGGGCCTCACCTTTCACGTCAGCATGTAACGTATCCATGATACGTGTTTTCCATGTCAACAAGGTGGGTCTATCTGCCACGTGTCCTTGGCATGTATCACTGTGGCCCCGTCCCCACCACGTCAGCACCCTAATATGGTTTGATTTTATAGATTAAGTCTGATCCAGGTCCAATTTTCAAAAAATGGATTTGGATCAGGTCAACTTTGGTGACGCCATCATGATGTTTTAATTAAAAAAAACCCAGCAGATTTCATCATAACCTAATATGTCGTCAAATAGTGGGTTTTTGGCCGTGAACTACCCAATTTCCACGTCGTTTTCCCAGCGACAGGGACCTCTCCCGGAGGAGTGTAATATATGAACATGATCTACGCAATAAAATTATAAGTGTATAAATTTGATAACTAGAACGATCCCTATTTTAGTTTGAAAATAACCCTTTCACAAGGATAAAAATCACTAAAAATAGGTCTAATAATTTCAAAAAAAAATTAGTTATTAATATACATACTCAGATATACATATCATATATGATTGATCATGCAATTAATATATATAAACGATTTTTAAAGAAATTATACATCTCCACAACGCAAAAAAAAACCAAAAACGATTCTTAAAGAGCCTTTTTATCTCTTTTGATCCACTCCACTAGCTCTTCGTCGTGCTGATAACGTGTTGGATAATATTCCATTCTACTGAACAATCATAACACACACATAATATGAGAGAAGAGCAGAGAGATATTATTGATAGTTGTTTTACTGTGGTTACAAATACTTAACCGGTTATATACTTTTTCTCAGACTCTCCCCATGAACTCTAATATTATATTGGTTTGTTAGGAGTCCAGTAGGACACCCCAACCCAGTTGAATTCCCACCTTGGCCGAACCCAACTCCTAACAAACTAAAAGAATAATCAAAACCATAGAAATCAGTATATGGATCGACAATAGCATGAACCAACTAAAACCCATTTCTTTACTATGACTTGTGGTTCCTAAATGAACCCTGTACTCCATAATGTTTGTGTTAAACATGATGGAGAATGGAAGACCCTAAAACAATGCTCCTCCCAATCTGGATCTTCTACTGGGAAGTCTGCCAAAAAGTCAGCCACTACTTGACTTTTTTCTGAGGTTCTCTAGTCGAATTTGATATCGTGTTCGCCCAAACTGACTGGCCACTATTGCACTCTTCTCATTTCTCTTTTTTAGATAGAACTTTATGAAGTGGGTAGTTTGTCATGACTCTGACTGAATGAGCTTGAAAGTAGTACTTGAGTTTCTGTAAAGTGTAAACAAGGGTTAGGAGAAGTCTCTCGATCTTGGAATACCTCGTTTCTGCTGGTATGAGGGTCTTGCGGATAAAATACACTAGCTTCTCAATCTTTCCTTTGAGTTCCTATTCGTGGAGCTCTCGGTCATGTACCAATTGGCGTTCGAGCTCATTTCGTTTCTCTGTTTCAGCGTCGAGGTTCGCCCTTAATTATGCTAGTTAATCAGGTTCTGCGGAGCTGCCATGCTGAACCATCGAGGTTGGTCGTCTGGAGTTCACCATGACTGAATGTCGATCTTTGAGTAATTGTGTGCCTTAATATTTTGTGGAAATGTTTTTTTTTCCCACACAGCACCAAAATGTAATGGCCTAATTTCGTAACTCGAATGGCCGCTTACGCCAAATGTACTTGTCAAAATACCGCGAAGTACACCATTTTTTTTTTTTTTTGTGAGCTCTCCACAACCAGTTGAGTTCTGACATGTCCAGATGAACAACTCACACCGAAATTTTAACCTACTCGTCCAGGGAGCCCAAAAGTTGGAGTTCAAAGTTTAATGTGACAAATTCACCCAACCCAAACCCAGCCCAAAATTTCAACTGCTGGAGATGCTCGAACACCTAAGAAAAATTCAAAAGAAGCAGTCTCCTTTTCTCATCTCTCAACTCTCAATTCCACTCAAAAGAAATGGAACCCCAAACACCTCTTCCAATCACTACTACCACTCCAGAAGAAACCCCACCACCACCTCCAATCACCCACCACCATCTCTGCCCACCCTCTACAGCCTGCTGCAACTGTGGCAATCCAACAACACCACCACCAACATGGTCAGACACTTCCCCTCCTCCAAACTACCGTCCAATTCGTTCCCCAGCAATAAACCTCCCTCCAAACAACTCCCAACAATCCATCATCCTCGCACCAGTCCCCAAATCCCAACAAGTCCCAACCCTCACCCCTCCTCACAATTACCAAATCCCAATAAAAAAAATCCAATCCCCAGACGACATCCGTCGTTTCCACGACTCATTTTCAGGTAAAAACTTCCTGGGATTCATCGTCTCGTTAAGCGAGTCGATTCGATCCAAAAAAATATCAGATCAATGTCACCAATCCCAAACCATCAACTACATTATATCCATTATTGATAAGCTTAACGGGTGGGTTGATGAGATACCGCCAGTGCAGCAGTCTGCGCGGTATGGGAATTACTCGTTTAGGGTTTGGCACGAGAGGTTAAATGAGAATGTTGGTAACCTAATGGCTGGATTACTTGAGGAGGAAATGAGACCCGCGACTGTGGAGATAGTACCGTATTTTACGGACGGGTTTGGGAATGCGAGTAGGATTGATTATGGGACGGGGCACGAGACGAATTTCATGGCGTGGTTGTATTGCTTGGCGAGGTTAGGTGTTATTAAGGAGGAGGATTATCAAGCGGTGGTGTTGCGGGTTTTCGTTAAGTATCTTGACTTGATGAGGAAGTTACAGAATGTGTATTGTTTGGAACCAGCAGGGTCGCATGGAGTTTGGGGTTTGGATGATTACCATTTTTTACCGTTTATATTTGGGTCGTCGCAGTTGATTGATCATAAGTATATGAAGCCGAAGTCGATTCATAACCAGGATATACTTGATAACTTTGGTGATGAGTATATGTATCTTTCGGGGATTTCGTTTGTAAAGAAGGTGAAGAAGGGGTTGTTTGCTGAGCATTCGCCGTTGCTTGATGATATTAGTGGTGTACCGAATTGGAATAAGGTGAATAGTGGGTTGTTGAAGATGTATAAAGTTGAAGTGTTGGAGAAGGTTCCTATAATGCAGCATTTCTTATTCGGGTCGCTCATTAAATGGTATGCCTATTTCAATTGTGTTTTAAGTAGTAGCTTATACTAATTATTTTTGGCATTACTAGTTTCGCTCGTAGCTTATGTTGCTGTAGAAAATAGGATTGCTTTTGAGAAAATTTAACTTAAGTAATTTGAATATGGGACCGGGGAAGAAAGCAAAACTGTATTTTATTTATAAACAATGGAACATATTCTTTGGACTTAAGTCAAATCATATCTTATTTTATTGCACAGACTTAAACTTTTCAGATAAAGGTCAGACATTCTAGTTTATTTTGCATATTGGTTTTGCTTATTACAGCTTGAATGTCAAAATCGTTTCGAAGAAATGCGTATCCTTATAGAGGGAATAAATTACTATAGAATACAAGCAGAGATTATAAGCCATTCAAACTACTCTACGAGTATAACGGGGAGAATAAACCACTGGTGTTGATAGAAATGGAATGCAGTTGAACTTGTAGTGGACTTAATCTAGAAAAATCCTTAGAACTAGGAATGCAATGCATTGGTGTTTTTCCCTTGTTTTGTTTTACAAGATAATTTGAAGTAACCTCATTTTTCTTGGGGGTTTCCTTATTTTTAGAGCAAAGTCATTCTCTTGGTGTTCTTAAGGAGGTGTTAGCGAAGCCAATAGGAAAACATATCCTCTTCTTCGATTTTAAATTCGAATCTGAACAAGTCTCGAGGAACAAATTTTTTGTCGAGGATTTTAGCCATTTAGCACCCTTGGAATTTATTTCAATCTCGACTTTTCGTTCCAATAATGCTGTGAATAGAACCTCTTTCTCGCCGAGGTCAGTGCAGTCTGTGTCTTCTACTGTGACCAATCCCTTCAAACCACTCTAGTTCATCTCTGGCAATTCTTCCATCACTCCCTTTAATAAACCTCACAGTGTTTGTATCAGAAGACACACTCTATGGCAAATATGCAGTCGCTTCTTTCACCATGACAACTAAGTTGTTGCTTTGGTTGCAATAGCGAATGTGTGGTCACTTTGGTTTCAATGCTCCAAAATGCTGGTTTAGTGGAACTTAGCCTATGAAAGTGACGACAATCTACCCGAAGCAATATCTGCTACCACTCTTATAGTATTTTTGGAACATGATTGAAACTGTACTAAGACGAAGTCAAAATTGCACACAAGTACAGATTCAGGTAAGCTTCAGCTGGTGTCCTATATTATGAAACAGAAAAGGACCGGTTGTTGATGGTTTTGGTTTAAGTAATTCTCGCAGATATACTATTGATCATCTCATGTAACTCCAATTACATTTGTTGTGGTTGTTCCTGAAAATAAGACTCATCTCAGTTAGGGGATCCGAGTTATGGTTTCTCCAAAGCATCGCGGCAAAGTAGCTAAGTAATGGAGACAAGTTATAAGTTTATCTCGGATTTATATGGCGATGGGATTGGTTGGTGCTACTTGGGATTCCAAAGAATATAAATATATACATCATATGGTTTCGAAAGAGATTGTGCTTGCAGAAGATCAACATATACAAGGGACTAGCCTTATTAAAGGGGAGGAGGACATAGTTCTGGAGGACTTGGGAGTGGATGAAAACCGAATTATGTTTTATTTGAGGTACAGTTTTTAAGGGATAACTAATGTAGAAATGTTGTGTTTGAGGTATAATGTTTTATTATGAATTCCGAATTATGTTTTGTTTGAAGTATAGTGTTTAAGGCGTAACCAGCCTTACTAAAGGGGAGAAGGACATAGTTCTGAAGGACACAGTGTGGATGAATTCTGAATTATGTTTTATTTGAGGTAGTGTTTAAGGGGTAACTAATGTAGAAATGATGTAACGTGTATGTATTTCAATAGGACTGTTGGGTGGGACTTGAGACTAAGAGATGTGAGCATCATAGGTTGCAGACCTGCAATATTTGGGAAGTGATTATGCATGTATAATATCAATTAAAATTCAAAATATCTCTATCATAGGAAGAGGTTATAGTTTTGGGTGGAAATTTTGCGTGGGGCTCATAGACGCTTAGATGCCTAGATGAACTTTATGTCTAGTTAATGGTTCAAATGAAAAGAACTTAATTTAGAAATATAATGTTAGACCTAAGGCTTCAAATCGTCTTCTATTGTTCGATAGTAACATTTAAGTTTGAAGATTGTTGTACATAGTCAATCTCGACCCATTAGCTGTCTTTTGGCCAAACTGCACTAGCTCTAAAATGTATGGACTAAAACCATATCAATTTTCTGTAACCAGCTATTTTTTTTTTTTTAGATTCTTTCCTTGGTGCCATTGTTAATTGTCGATTCATGTAAACATTTTAATCCAAAGATCTCGCTGGTTCCCACATAAAATTCATGCCAACACATTTTTATAAATTACTGACTTAAAGAAAACATTGAGTTAAAATTTATAGCGAACATCATCCACGTAAACAATCTAAAGTTGTTAAAATAAATTAATAGTCAAATAATGAAAATAAAGTTATTGTCTCATTGATTATAGTGTATGCCCTTTACTTGTTTCAAGGCAACCCTTTATAATGTCCATATGGGCGACTTAGAAGTAAATATTCTTCTAAGCACGTCTTTGTGTAAGTTATAGAGAAGATTCCAGCATGAAGTTATGTTAGACACAACATACCTAGTGGCTGTTTGGCAACATTGAAAAAGTAGAAAAATCAATAGAAGTAGAAAGATAAAAAGTGTGTTTTCTAAACATCGCACTTTTCCATCCAAAAGCTAGAAAGTTAATTTAGCAATTATAAATTGAAAAACAAAGTAGAGAGAAATAAGCCATGTAAAAAATTAAAATTGTGGGGAACAAACTTATTGACGTGAGTCTCAAAGAGATGAGGTCTTCTTGTTTGGAGAGTGAGAGAAAATTATTTGGGTAATAGTTATATTCCTTGAATTAAAAACTTGAACTCGGTGGATTGAAGTTTTTGCTTACTTCCATAATTTCATTATTTGCAATGGTAATAATAATGGATTACAATGTGAGGATAAGCTTGCTCTGCGGAGGAGATGATGGTTGTATACGAATAGTTGTAACACAAGATTCATCTCTCTTCAATTCAATAAACTTACTGAAAAAGTTTGCTATTTGAAGAATAAAAGGGACACAAGTTGATAACTATTTTGATATCACTTATGTCAAATTAGAAACCTAAGCATCAAGGAGCAAGCTTTTTCCACTAGGTCAAGCACGATAACAATCTCTTTGGAAATTTCTCATATAAAAATAAATTTTTGGACTTGGAATTTGTAACATATAGGACTTGACGGTCATGTTAGGAAACATCTAATGTTGGGAGATCATAACTAGGTTCACCGATTTATGGAATTTGGATCTTGATGTTTCTTAAGAATGGTGGAAGAAAAAAATTTGGTTGGAGTTTTTGATGGGGGTTGTGATTTGCGAGGAAGTTGTTTGAGGCGCTTCCGGCTTCCAATGGAGATAGATGAAAAAGAGCATGCTATTATTTGTTGTAGAGGAGAGAGGGAGGGACTCTCGTGATGCATAGTCCAAATCACTTCCTCAAAAAGTAAAAAGTAAAAAAACTTAGCTTTCTCCTAAAGTAAAATTTTATCTTAACAAAGCTACTTTATTTGGTATTGGCAAACACAACTTTCGGCTTTCTTTCTGCGCAAAGTAGAAAAACTACTTTATACGCTGCATCCAAACATAGTCCTAAAGTGTGCAAATTGTTTCTTCACAAGCTCAAATGTCTTCTGGGTTCATTATGTGATGATGAATGTTGATAACATTCCAGTTTCTTGGAATTGCTGGATTTCACATTGTCCCTGGATATTAAGCCCATATCCATGAACCTAGTATCATCTAAATAATACATGGGATTGAAATCCAATATTGGAAGGAAATTTGGAATTCTCAAATAATCATTTGCATATTTAGGGCTTTCATTCTCTTTAGAAATTTGGATACAGAAAAGGGATTTGTATAAGTCTGTGCCTGAGACAACTTCATTGTGGAAGTTCGTTTGTTTGACTAATGGTATACAAGGTTGATCCTTAAGAAGAAACATGGTGATTTTTTTATGGAAGGAATATAGTTTCTTGAGTCCTATCCACATGGATAATAAAAACAGATGTATTGAACAAGTTGGAGGCACTCAGGTTTTGGCCAGACTATATATAGCACCGCAAATCGCAAGTACTCTCTGCCTTTTCTTTTCTTGAGATGTCACATCTTGAGACTTTGATCTCAACTTTCATTTATTGGTGTTGTTGGGCCTCAACTCTCACGGCTTATAATGGTCCTAAGCCTCTTTCCTTTTGTGAAGATGTGGTGCTTACATAGTTACTTCAAGGCAATAGTCCTATGCCAATACATTTGCTTTCCTCCCTTGTTAATGCTGTTTCTGTCATATCTAGACTTGAATCTATGTTTTCCACCTTCTTCTGGGGTTCTAGTAATGTAACTACTAAAAAAGTGGGTTTCATGGGATGCTATTTGTAAATCCAAATTAGAAGGTGGGTTTGGAATTAGGAACTTGAGAGATGTTCAAGCCACTTTCATGATCAAAAAGACCTAGGTTATTCTGCACAACGATTATTTGTTGACTAGTTTATGAGGAGCAAATATTTCATGAATGGAGAACCAGTGAGAAATAAAATGGCAGCCTCAAAGTTTTGGAAAGCCATTTGTTCACATATTGATATGGTAAAGCAGCACACTACTTGGGTTTTTAGTGAAGGTGGTGTTGATTTCGTGAGCAGCAACTAATCAGATTCTGGTCCTTTGAAAAATGTATCGAGTGCTCAAAACCTCAACTGATTCAAGTGAAAACAGTCCTTATTAATGGAATTTGGTAGTGGAGCAGTTTACTTATAGATATTCCTGCCCAGTGGAAATCTGTACTTTCTCAAAGATTTTTCTTTCATCCGACCAAGACAAGGCACTACTGCAGAGAATGGTGAATGGTGAATGGTGAATGGTGAATGGTGAATGGTGAATGGTGAATGGTGAATGGTGAATGGTGAATGCTGAATGCTGAATGCTGAATGCTGAATGCTGAATGCTGAATGCTGAATGCTGAATGCTGAATGCTGCATGTGCCCTCATTCGATAGTTGATCTTCACGAAACCTGGTTTTCTGTAGATATCCTATCCTCTTTTGTTTTATGATAACTATGGGTAAGTAGGAACAAAAACTTATATGACAACATTCCCATGAATGCTCTTGCTGCGATATTTACAGTTAAGACAGGGTTCAAGGAAATATTTTTTAAATTGCATCTCATCAAATCCCCTTCATATACTTATCTCCTTTCTCTTCTGGGTCAAAAAGTTGAACCTTTATTTGTCAAAATTAAAGCTCCCCCTACTGTTAAATGGAATTACCCCTGGTTCAGTGTAAGCTTAACACTGATGATTGAGCTCTTTGCAGTCTAGGGGGCCGTGGGGGAGAGGAATTTAGACATTTGATTGGGGACTTCATCTAGAGATTTGCCTCTGGGTATGACACAGGTTAAAGTATTCTTGTTAAATGATTGCTTTACGACAAGGGTTAAGGTGAGATGTCATTAAGGGGGTCATTATTCTCTACTTTACGGCAATGCTATTCTAATAAACCTGTTTCAGGGTATTTGCAAAATGCTAGACTGGGTACTGCTTTTATAGCGAAGGAAACTCAGTTGCTAACCTTTTCTCTAAATTAGGGAGTTTTCAGATTAATTTCTTTAATACTTGTATTAGTGAAAAAGTGATCCTTCCTCTTTCTATAAAGGTAGCTCTCAAATTCAATGAGGGTTGGGTTTTGTAAGAGGCTCTATCTAGCCTCCAAGAGACATGGTAGTATGTCCAGTCTCCTGATCATTTTATCTTTCAATTTAATGAAGAAAAATCCAGCCTTTGTGTCTATCAGGAACTTTGCGGTTGATCTGGACTTCATCATATAATGTTTGATGGTAAGAATAATAAATGTTGTCACTGAGAGGTATCAAATGGTTATTACCATTTCCCCTGACCAATAATCCCCTGGAAGTCCAGTACCTAGAAAGCCTCAAGTTTTAATTTGAACCTGCAGTTGGTTAGTTTTTTTTTCTTTAAGTGGATGATAGTTAAGTTGCTGACATGAAATGTAGATGGTTCCATTCTTTTAATCTAGAGTGACAATATTTATTTACTTGTTGAGGTTTGTACAGGGAATGAAGGAGAAGATTCTGCCGCCAGCTTTGTAAGATTTCTGCTGTGGCAAATCTGGACCATCAAACTGAAGAAAAGTATGGTGTTCTGAAGTTTGATTTGTATATTTATGGCAACACTATAATGTAGTTTCAGTAGTTTTATGAAAACTTCGATCAACTTTGAGTATCTACTATCTTGTACTGTTGCACTGCGTTTTTTTGGTAGACCTATGTAAAACATTCTAATATCTCAAATCGCTGATGGTTTAAATACAAATGCACTGACTATGGTTTGTTTTACTGTTCAAGTGTGACGTGTTAGTTTTAAGCCTTGTGTTTTTCCGACAATTTAATTTTTATTTTTATGTGTTCAAGAATAATGTTCTGAAATCACATAATATAGTCTTATACAGTGTAGTTGCTGCAGATATGAATTTCCTTGTTGGAGAGGGTTTCGAGAGTTAGAATGCTTTTTAAAACTTTGGCATGCCCACATTATAATGATTCCTATTATCTTCGTTGGACTTGGGCTGAGAGAATAACCATTGCACTGTCCCTGATCCGATGCAAACATGCTTAAGATTGTGCGTTGGAGGACCTCAACATCTTCTAAAAAAACTTTAGAAGATTGAAATTTGGTAAACAATAAGTATTATATGCTTTGTCAAAAGAAATATTCAAAGCTATTGGGGAGGCAATGTTTTTACTTTTTGTGATAGGTACAGTCCTAAAGACAAATAATACAAATTCACAAATAGGTAGGTCCCACACTCTGCTGGAGATGCTTTTTAGGGTGCATAGTATCATGGCACCAACATGCCAAACTAGGTATGCTTTTTGACCGAGGTTAAATTTGTAATTTTAAAAGTTTTGTAGTATCTTATATACTAGTACTACCCATGGCGAGATGAATACGTAGACGCGTCTTTGGCGCTATATTTGATTCATCAAGTGTTTTAGGTTGTATGATTGATGCATTGATGTATTGATGTATCTGTGTATGCATTGATGTATTGATGCATTGATGTATTGATGCATACACAGACTTGTTTTCTATCTAGTACTTTTAGCTTTTCTACAATTGAAGCATCACTATACACCAATAGTTCCATCCCCTCTCTTGTAACCATCATAAATAGAACTCAGGAACAATATTACCTCAGAAGGTTCAAGAATTTTAAAAATAGAACTCATAGGAACAATACTACCTTGGAAGGTTAATATGCAAAAAATTTAAAGGACATGACACGACATAAAGCTGATCAATACCGCAAAGTCAAATTACAAAATTGCAAATGTTATTGAGAACATCTCATAAAATTAACTAAGTAAATCAAATAGAAAAAATGAATGCCTAATCAAATATTTAACTGATAAAATTGTATTAGATTAAAATATTCGTTATATCTCCATCGGATTTGGTTCATATCATCTCTAACAAATCTCTAGACAGACCCTAAGACTTATTAATAGGCAACATGAGCTAGTGGATCCTTGCTATTATCTTATCGTTCTCCAATATAAGGGTCTTGTCTTCTTTAAAATTCTTCTCAATCCCTTTCTTGCATTATTTCGGAGTTAATTTAGAATTCGTAAACCAGCATAAGAAAAAATGAAGGCAAAAAGAAAATAAAAAAAAGAACGACATACGTAAGGACGATGTATGATACATGGAAATACATTAGCATGGAGGCACACATCTCTTATAGGCATCACTTTAACTGACTACTACCATAGAAAATGGAGATTCTTGATAGCCCATTGTGGTCCGCATCATCCCATTATTTCCATGAATCCGATCTCCAAACCATGTTTAAATCCCCTAAATCTTACCGAAAACGGGGGCAACAAATGTCCTAAAACTGCTAGCAAATAAAAACCATCAGTTAAGCATAATAGGCTATAAATAATTTGCTTCAAAACATTATAATCAAAACCTCTAAATCAGCCACAAAATAAACAGAGCACATCATAATGACTCCAGACGATCTTTATAATCAAGCATGTTCAAAATGCCAGCAACATATACTTGAGAGAGAGAGAGAGAGAGGTTTTACCATTGATTCGAAAGGATAAAGGTTTTGCCATTTGAATAAAGCTTCAATAATCCTATAATGATCTGTTAATCAAGAAGAAGAAAAAAATAAAATAAAGTAGAACCCATTAACTTAACATTGAGGAAATTGAAAGGATTAAAAATCGGGAAATTAGAGCCACAAAAGGTACAAAGGTCACCAGATCTTCAAATTTACTGAGGGCAAGAGAGAGAAAAGTTTTGAGAGGGAGAGAGTCGTAGGGTTACAGTTTTATGGAGTGGGATTTCATGGGAGAGAGACGTGGGTCTTGTGAGGAAAATGGAGGTAGGAGAGAGGGAGGGGAGGGGAAAAGAAATAATCGGGAGAGAGTAAAGGGATCTAGAACCTCTCCTTGTTAAAACTAAAATACCCCGCACTTTGTTTAGCCCTACCAAAATTTAAACAGATCTCGGCCGTCGATTTTGATATTTTAGCCAAATCTCCACAAAAATTTCTTTAAATCCCAGCCCCTCTTTATCTTGGAGACAATGGCAAACATGTCTATAAAAAATACCATTCTTTAATGTATAATAGACTAGGTTATGAACTCGTGCTACGCACGAATGCTTAAGTTCATATTGTTAGAAATAAACAAAGTAATGAAATAAAAGTTGAGTATTTGTGTTCTAACAGTAAGCATTAGCTAATAACATACCTCCAACTATCATGATTCCCTAATAAGGAATCATTTCCAAGGCAAAATAATGAAAATGGCCTACAAAAGGGGAGCATTAGTATGGCTTTAAAGCTTAACTTGAACAATTTTAAATTTTGTGAGATTCAACACTAACGAATATGATACCAAAACTTGAGAAGTGATAACACCCACTAGAACTGGAGTAAAGCATTTATAGATTTGACATCCCTCATTTTTTCTTTGTAATGGATGATTTCAGTAGAAAGAGCCACCGTTAATCTCGCTAACATCACACAATAGGTTTTTATATTGTTTAATTGTTTTTGTGTTAAAAATAAGTTTTAGGAAAAAAATGGTGAAAGTGAGCCGATGGTTAAGTGAATAAGCATGAGTTGATTTTTAGTATTATCAAGAGAGGATTATGAAAGGAAGAGGAAACATATTTATAAATTGCATATGCAGAAGTTAGTTTGGGTAAAGGAAGTTATGACCGGCCAAAACATTCCTATTGAGACTTGCATTAAGTTCTAATATAATAAAGACGTGCTGAGCCCAAAATTACACCACACGTAATTGGGAGTGTTGAGATATATAGACCTACATCGAGCAAAAAGGCCTTGCACTTTAAAACAGAAGATCCTATTGGTTTTGAGATGCAACCTCTAGTTCAAGGGGACTAATCGATTTAGGGTAATCTAAGTATAGGATACTCCAAAACAATGCAACTTACACCACTTTTTCCAATGCTTTAATCTGAGGTACTTCCAAGTTTAAAATATATACTTTATTTCGAGGCTAAGGAAACTAAAAGACACAATTAATTGTAATTTACAACATCTAGCTCTTTCAAACTCATATCTTTATTGCAGCTTTAGCAAGCTTGTCAATGTATTCAGGATCCCATTTTTTGAGTTTTTCCTCAACAACAATGGTAGTAAGAAGAATTACTTGTTTTATTATATTTTATGCAAATTCATCGATCCTTGCATCCCTATCTATATTGATGAAGTTCTAGGTTAACAAAACGAAGAACATTAAAAGAATAATAAGATATATACATAGAGACATATTATGAAACTTAAAGCATGATAAAATAGGGTCTATGTAATGGTATATAAGAAAATTACATTCATTACAAATCCTGGAGTTGGATCCAAATGGACTTGAACCACCATCCTCTCAAATTATGATTGCTCTTACCTTTTTGAGCTTATAGATCCAAAGACCAACTTATATGACATCGGTTAATAAGTAATAACTAACTCGAAAAAAATTAAGATGCATTCACATTCGAAACAAAAGGCAAACTCATCTTAGATAAGAATAATAAAAAAAGGTATTGAATGATAATGCCATTATTTATAACATAAAACATTTATATTAGACTCACATCAAAATTTACACAACACAGGTACATAAAGGCAATCATGCGTGTATACACATATAACAAAAACATACAAAGGGATTTAATGCAATCGACAACATAACGTAGAAAACTGACAATGAGAAAATGTACACCAAATAAATAAATTTTAATGTAGATACCAAGAGTTAAGGATCTCAAGAAACTATGGATGAGTAAACCGCAAGTATGGAGGTTGGGTAGACAATCATTCATTATCATTTCATCCACTAACTTAAATGCGAGATCAGTTCCACCGTTCCTAGACATTCCATCTATCAAAGTTGTGTAGGTCACCACATTCAACGACAACCTTCTTTTAACATCTTATCAAGCATTATACATTTAGATGACCTTTTATATGTCCTATTTTCTTAAAAAAAGCTTGACTATCATAATTGCTTGTACTTCATATTTGATTAAGTTTTTGCTTATTGGTTGGTCTACTTATTGCAACAGGAAAAAAAAAACCACTCTCCATAAAACTCCTAAGGAAAATACTAAACAACAATTCAACAACCCATGGAAGCATAAGCAGATTTATGGAAAATAAACAATTGTAGATTCATATTCATGGAAGCATAAGCAGATTCAGAAAACAGATAACAAAAAGTTTTAATTAAATTTAAGATCTAGAGAGAGAGGTGTACCTGTTTTCTTGTAAGAGGGATTGCACTTCATAAAAGTAAGCATAGTGAACTTGGAAGCTTCGAACAAAACCTTTCGAAGCTTAGAGATTGTGTGAGAGCGGATATTATGGAGTTCTTGATTCTCTTTTTCCTCTGGCAAAAATACACCAATACTCCAAAACTAAAATGCTTAGCACTAAGCTGAAGAAAAAATTGATGAATCTTATGAATAGTAAAGATTAATAAAACCCAACTAAATTTTCATAAATTGAATGGTTTACAGGCACATCATCTAAGTTTGCAGGCAGTTAGGTTCTACAACTCCCATAAATTCTTGCCATTGGACTGCACTCCAAAACCAAACCAATTTGCATCATCAATCAAACCCCATTAAGATAAACTTACCATCAACTAATTAGCCACAAAGTTATACCAACATTGAATCATTAATACCCAAATTCAAAATCAACTCCAAGCCAAAACCCAAATGCTTGAAACTAAATGTTGCAAATCAATTCCTAAACCCAACCAATTCACCACAGTATGTAAAACCCACTAAATTAAACCTATAATAAACAAAAATCAAATAAGAAATTAAGTAAATTACCAGCCAACGCCACTCTCCAAGAAAAATAGCCTTCATCACAACAACCTTAGTGTGACGTGGCTGTACCATGAGCTCCTCATTACTCTCCCCACAGTTCTGAAACTATGAAAATTCGCTACTAATAGAGCCCTCCATTGTTCTTCATTTTTGATAATTTGTTAATGCAAAAAGAGCTGGGAATGCTGATACAATCTAATCTGATATAGGAAAAAACCCCAACTTTGTATGGTGATTTTCCATTAACAATCGAATTATTAAAACTCTAAATCTAAGGAGAAAAGAAAGATTATTTGTGTGGGAGGCACTAATCTCAGAGTGTGAGAACATTTGAGAATGAGAGTTTTGAGAGGGTTGGGTAGAAATGCTAGATGAGATTGAACAAAACATTTCCAAAAATGGTTGTATGTAAATCCACCCAAATCACAATTATTATCAAAATTGAAGCACTAACAGATGTGTCCAAATCCATCCAAATTGAAGCAAAACCCTTTACCTTACAGTTCCTCCTCACTACTCTTCCCACAGCTTCTGGGAAAATCCACCATTGCTCTTCTTAATTTGCCATTAAAGGAAGAAATCCCTATAATTTTTGGTGATTTGCAATTAACAATTGAATTGCTAAAAACCCAGATCGAAGTAGATGAACGCAAAACTTTACTTCTTTGTTGAGAAAGAGAGACACACATACAATGAGAGTGTAGGATTCTAAAGCGTAGAGGGTCAAGGTTTTTTTTGTTAGTTTTTTTTTTAGAAGAAAGTGTCGGGGGAGGAGAACTAGAATTTTGTCTCGAGATTGGGTTGTGAGAAATTTTAAATACACCCTGAACTCTAAAAGCTCACCCCATCCCGCTATTTTTTTTTTAAGTTAATTACACCTTAATAGTTAATGACAAGTATACAGGGCCGGCCCTAGCTATAGGCCCAAGAGGCGGCCCTCGGATTGTTAACGTAAATTTGGGGCCTCCAAATGATAAATTAATATATTAAAAAGGGCCCCAAAAATCACAAAAATAGTAGTTGCCTTGTTGGTTTACAATAATAAACCCTCACCATAAGGTCAGAGGTTCAAACCTTCACCTTGTTTAAAAATTTTATCAAATTTTTACAACTAAATATGCCCTATCAAAAAAAAATCTCGGCGGGGGGCCTCATTTCCGAACCTCGCCTAGGGCCCACTAAACCTCAGGGCCGGCCCTGCAAGTATGCTCCCAAAATAAAAACATAAATATTTTTCAATCTAAACATTTACCCCTTCCCTAATTCATACTGGATTAAGTTCTCTTAAGCCCAACAAGTTCCACTACTCTAACTAGTGGCGAGGAAGAATAATTTTTTATTATTAACATTTTTAAAGTTATATAATTTCGATTAGTCTCATCATCTCTATATCTAATTAAATAATGCAAACAAAGCTTAATTAAAAGTACAATCGGGGGAGTCTTACTTGAAGTCCTAAAGCCCTTAGAAATGAAGACTTAACAACTCTATAAATGAAAAGAAATGCTAAAAGAGCAAGAGTGAAGTGGGCTACATATTTATTTGTTTTCCTAACTTAATTTTTCAGTTCTAAAAGAGATGGGGTGAGCTCATTAACCTAGATAAATAAAAGTGGGGTAAGGTTAAATTGGGGTGAGCTAATTAAAGAATGGGGTGTATTTAAAATTTATTTTGAATTTTTCATCTTTTAGCCTTAAAATTTAAACTACCAAAACTGCCCCTCTTGATCCCAATCTCGAGGCACCCACAACGCATCCCGGCCCCTCTTTGTCTCTGGACATAAGACAAACTTGTCCAAAGCAACAAAAACACCACCCCGGTATATTATATATATATCATACTAGTTCCAAAATAGCATTTCTTACTCTAAAGAGTAAAAGACTAATAAAGAGAAGAAAATGTTTGTTTAGTTTAATGCTTAATAAAACGTCAAAAAATATTCTAGAAGTCAAAGAGCCATCCTTACTCATAGTTAGGGCAAAAATACTTTGCTCACCCCATTTATAGTTAGGGCATCTCCTAAAGTGCCTCACTACCTTGGAATCCAAGGTGCCACCTAAGATTTGTGTCCTCCAACGGTGCCTCACTGACTTGGATTTCACCCTCCAAATCTATGGTTGAGTCTTAGATTTTAAGACTTAGCCATGGAATTTAATGTTGCGATTGGGCGCCTAAGTGTTGGGCGCCTGCTATGTTTTAAAACAGGCACTTAAGTTAAAAAAAATTAATTAGGCACCCAACTATTAGATGCCTGTTCCACTGAGTAAACTCATTGGAGCTTCTAAAACTAAGTCATTTCCCTTTCTTCACCTCTTAAGCAAAAACCACCTCCAATTGCACCATAACTCATCTTCTTCACTCAAATTGTTTAAAATTGTTGAAGCTTCATCTCTCAAGGTAAGCTCATCTTTAATTTTACCATATCCCATTTAATTTCATAGATTACAATATTATATGGTTTTAAGTTTTTCTTGATTATTAATTTATATTGAAATTAATAGATGAGTTATATGAATACTACGCAAGATAAAGATTCCCCTACCGATAGTAGTTTATATCAACAACAACAACAACAAATTCCACCTAATTGGTTGCAATTCACTCATTCCTCTCAACCTCAATCATCTCAATCACAACCCTTTTAATCATTTCACTCGCTCAATAATTAGGTACATCCCTCTCAACTGTTCATAGCACCCAATAATTGGGGACAACCCTCTTAATTTGCCTTTCCTGCTCAATTCCAACATCTTTCTCCATTCGCCAATCCCTCACAATCTCAATCATCTTAATCACAAACATCTTAATCGGTTGACTTATCTTAATCCGAAGACGTCAGGGTTGTTGATAGATAAAAAGGCAAAGGCAAACGTTGCTCGACTAAGAAAAATATCAGTGGAGGGGCAGAGTCTCAGTTGTTGAAAGAGACGGGCATTCAAAACAAAAATCTTGTAAAAGCTTGGATTCATATCTCAGATGATAGAATCAAAAGCAACAGCCAACAACTTGATTTTTTTGAGACTCAGTTTTGGATGTATTTCATGATTTTAAAAAATATATTAATTTTCTAAATAAACTTGAATAAAGAAAAAATAAATAACTATAACTATTAATTTAAAATATTATACCTCGATCAATTGGAAAAGGTCGTCAATGTATTTCAGCTCCTATTTCGATGTTTGGTCAAGGCAGTAGTAGAGATGTCCTAATATAGCGAAGCCAAAATCGATCGTAGGTCCCTTTTTTTCTATGATAACAATTGGACCCAACAACTCTAGTTGAGCCCAACTCTTCGAGTTCCCAAATAAGATACCTCCAAAGTATAATAACATAAATGCCCTAAAGATTGTATTAGTATTAGCCGGATCTTTGATGTTTACTCTGGTATGGTCAAGGTAAGTCCGGAGGTGAGCAAAACTAATACATCCCTTTTTATAATCTTTAGACTCCATATCGGGAAAAATTCTTAAGGCGTTACTATATTCCGTGTATGACTCATCCAATACCATCGGCTCTCCTGTCCCGATACCTATCCCGGTATGCACTGTAAAATCTCTAAAAGTGATCCCTAGCTCTCCACAAGGTAGGTGAAATGTGTGAGTGGTTGCCCACCAACGCTCAACCATTGATACTATTACTTGGTTGTCGAAGTTCCCAATTTTATAATCAAATAAACTCATCAAATTAGTAGCCTTTAATTTCTGCTTCAAGTGAGGTACCTCAACAAGAATTAAGTAAATTTTGCGGAGCTTGACTAACACTGATCTACATTTAAATCCAACTCGAGCCTGTAACAGCATTAAAAACACAAATAAGAACATCTAAACTAAATTCTACTGGAAGTAAATACTTTGAAATAAGTATAAAACCAATAATTTACTAATTTGCGTTGTTTCAACTTATCGATATAGTAGCAACTGATGTGGACAAATGACCCTTCCCATCCGATTGTGTGAGTCATCAAAAGTAATGTGGTTCATAAATTTTGTGGGAGATGTGGAGGAGGTTAGGTGGAGACATTGAGTTCTTCGTAAGTGATTTTCCGCTTCTTGCCCGATAAAAATCGTATTTGGGAAGCATAACCTTGGCCTTCATCGGACTCGAATTCCTCCTCATCGTCGATTCCATCGTATTCTTTCTCTGCTGACGACATCGTCAAATCCTGCATGAAAGTTAAATACCAATTTATATAATGACCACCACAAAACCAATTTATATAAACTAAGCATAAACTTGACACTTGTAAGGATATTTTATAGACTAAAATGAATCAATTTATATAAACCAATTTATACTAGAATAAATCAAGTATGACTATATACTAAATTCAGTAGCATTACTCCAACAACTTCAAATATTCCAACATCTCTATCATGCATGGCTATAGAGAAATGCAAGACAATTCAAGAATGAATCAAATACTCCAAAAAGATTCCTTGAGGTGGATAATGACTAACAATTAATTAAAACATACAAGGATAAGCTCTGCTCATGATAGTCATAAGTATTGTGATAAAAAAGATTCCTACCTAGAACTGAATGACCATATTGAACAAAGTGAAGTTAAAAACTGGATTTCTGCTATATTGAATCTTCCAACAAATTTCACAAATTTCATAATGTGGAGACAAACTAATCCAACACATTCAACAAACTAATCCAACATTTTAAGCATTGATCATGGTCTCAACACTATAAAAGTTTATCATGGTCTCAGGTTCTTTCTTCATTTTGAGAGAGAAAAAAACTTGAATCATGGGGTTTCTCTTTATGCTTGGAATTTTCTTATTCTGAAGATGGGTGTGAAGGAAGTAAGATCAAGACTCAAGAGTTGTACATTTATCATGCATGGAGGGCAAGCAAGTATTGTTTCTGACTTTGAGAGACATTGAAACATTGAGACTAGTTATTTCCCCTTTTAATTTGGCTAAAATTTGAGAAGATAGAAGACAGATTCTTTTAGACCATCAGGCGCCTAAGACTTGCGCGCCTAATTTATAATAAAAAAAAAGTAAGTTGGGCGCCTGTTTAAAAACAAAACAGGCACCCAAGTGTTATGCGCCTAATAGAATTTATTTAAAATCCAAGTCATGTACTATTGGGGGAAATAGAGTCTAACTGACTTGGATTTGGCTTTTTTTTAACCAAGTTACTCAGGTACTTTGGGAGATGCTCTTAGAGAGAGATCTGACATCTCCACTTTAAATTACATGTAGCAGAGGAAAATTGGCAACCGGTATTCTGTCTTTCTCTCTTAAAACTTCTATCTCCCTTCTCCTCAGATAACTACTGATCACCTTCCCTCACTCTTTAAATCTTAAAACTCATCTTTTAAATCTGAAATTGACCATCATATGTGAATCCCATCTCCTCAAATTTGTAAGTTTAATTTTAAACCCGTTCCCCTCTCAGGCTCTCAAATCTCAATTCTCACATCTAAAACATATTTTTCTCTATGTGCATTCATCCTTCTCTCTCTACTCGCTCCATTAAAATAAAACTCATCTTCTTCAATCAAATTGCTGAATCAATTTCTTCTGCTTTAATAGAATGTCAAGCAATTTTCTTACTCTATCATCTTTAAGAACAATAAAAATCTTATCTTTCTCCCTTCAAATCTGGACAAATCATTCCCTATCTCACCTTCATCTCCATTGTTCTTCTTCGATGGAATAAATAATTAATCTCCATCCATTAAGCGTCAGCTTGCATGGATTATGTTTTAAACATTAGGTACTCTGAAAAATGTTGCTAGAACTACATTTATTGGAAATGGAGTTGTTAACAAAATATTATCAGATTTGAGGGACAAAGTTCTCGCATCCATTCTCTTCTCTGTTGATGCTGCCCAAAGCGTGTTAGTGCGCTTCAGTTTAGTTCATGGCTTCCAATGTAACCAAAATCAATTATATATATCTTGTATATTCGATGAGGATGGGAGATTTTTGACATTAGAATAGGGTGTTATTTTCTACAGATTTTTAGAAGAGATGATGAGGGAATAGAGAGAAAGTGGTAGGAAATTAAACCGGTACTTCAAGACACCCGATTTTCCCTTTACACAGGTCATGAATTGAGAGGGGCTTGAGGCAGCCCTCACCTACTGGTAAGGTGACACAAGTAGAACTCTAGTAATAGTCATTGTTCTTTCCCATTTCTAAATACCAATCACAATGAAATACTAGAGTTTGTTATATTTAATCTTATCAACATTAATCTTGTAATAGGTAGCAGGGCCGGCCCTATGCGAAGAATTAAAATGGGTCATTTTTACTTGTTTTTTTTTTGTAATACTTGTTGAAAGTTAATAAATCTAGAGCAATATAATACTATAACTTTTGAACAAAAGGAGAGAGAGAAAGAAAGATTTATTGATTCATCATAATTGTGTTCACTATACATAATCCAGAGATATATATAGGTAACCCTACAACATAAGTTACCTAATCTACTCAAACTCTCCCCATAACCCTATCGGGCCTATGGGGCTTGTTAGGAGTCCGTATAGGAAACCCCAACCCTGTTAGGTTCCTAGCTTGGGCTTGGACCCAACTCCTAGCACTCTCCATTGGGGTGTTCTATACTATGACTACTTGCCTTATTAAAACCTCTGCCTAGCAAAACCCCCTTGGGAAAAAAGCTGTGCAGGGAAAGAGTACAATCATATTCCTTATATGGGTTGTGGACAAGTATATGTTGCCTCATCAAAACTTCAAGCCAGTAAAACCTCCTAGGATAAAAACTGTACTATCAGGAAAAAGAGTACAACACGCATGTATCCACGTCAGGCTGGGACTACTCCCCCTGACGTCGATCTCCCTAAGATAATAAATCTTGCAAACTTTGCATGCCGATTCCATGAACGAATCTCTTGAACGTAGGATATGCAAGAGCCTTCGTAAATAGATCATCCAGGTTATCTTTTTGTATGGACTTGAATAACGTTGATCTCATTCATCTTCTACAACTCATGTATGTGGAAGAACTTTGGTGAAATATGCTTCGTTTTGTCACGTTTAATAAATCTGCCCATGACTTGAACGATACAAGCTGCGTTGTCTTCATAAAGTATCATCGGTTTATCTTGGATAGAACTCATACCGTAACTCCCGTTGATGTGGTTGATCATAGACCGCAACCAGAAGCATTCTTTGCCGGCATCATGTAGTGCAAGAATCTATATATGGTTCGAGGATGTAGCAACCATTGTCTGCTTCACTGATCTCCGTGAAATTGTAGTATCTCCATACAATAACACATATCCCGATTGTGATCGGCATTTATGTGTATCTGACAAATATCTTACATCGGCGTATCCTATAATTTCCCGTTTGCCAAGTTGGGGATAGAATAGACCCCAATCTTTCTTGCCGAAGAGATATCTCAGAATGTGCTTGATCCCATTCCAGTGCCTTTGGGTAGGTGCGAAACTATGGTATGCCAAACAGTTCACTGCAAATGAGATATCGGGTCAAGTACACCCTGCTAAGTATAGCAAAGCACCGATAGCTCCTAGATATGGCATCTCTGGCCCTAGGATTCTCTCCCCCTCGTCAGGAGGATGATAGATGTCCTTGTTCACATCCAATGAATGGACAAGCATAGGCGTTTTGGCATTATGTGTCGTATCCATACCAAAATGTTTTATGATTCTTCCGGTATACGTCATCTGATGTACAATTATGCCGCGACCTAGATGTTCGATTAGTAAACCAAGACAAAAATTTGGTCTTCCCAAGGTCTTTTATTTTGAATTCCTTCCCAAGGTATTCGGCAGCATTCGCGATCTCCCCCAGAGTTCCGATGATATTTAAATTGTCTACATAAACTGCAATGATAGCGAAACCAGTATTCGTTTTCATGATAAAAATGCATGGGCAAACGATGCTATTTGTAAAGCCCTCGGCCTTCAAATATTCAGTCAGCCTATTGTGCCACATGAACTCTGGTTATTTTAGACCATACAATGACTTATCTTGTAGTTTTACTACATAGGTACCCCACGTGCATGGCATTATCACTTCCAGAAGCTTAAACCCTTATGGCAGCTTCATGTAGATCTCCATACCTAATTTCCCATATAGATATGCAGCAACTACATCCATAAGATGCATGTCCAGCTCATTATCAACGACTGACAGACTGATCAAGTAATGGAACGATATAGCATCTATGACTGGAGAGTATCAAAATCGATGCCAGGTCTTTGGGAAAAACCCTGAGCAACTAGTCTTGCTTTGTACCTTACTATGCCTCTAAGTTTATTACGTTTCCGTACGAATACCCATTTATAACCGACAGGCCTCATGGCATCTTGCCTATGGACTATTGGTCCAAACACTTTGCGTTTAGCTAATGAACTGATCTCCGTATTGATCGTAGACAGCCAATCTAGCCAATCTGTATGACTTCTACATTCGTCTACAGTGAGTGGTTCTGGATCATCATCCTCGATGGCGAGCGCAGCAGTGAAAGTAAATAATTCATCAACTACTACTTCTGAACGATCCCACGTAGTGGCATTAGAAACAAAGTTAATCGAGATCTCTTGATTATCATCTACATGTACCTCGCCGGGCTTGTTTCCTAATGTTGCACGTGGATATGTAGTTACTATAGCCCTATTGGTGGATGGTTCCATCCCCGATGGACTGACTACACCATTAGTCTTTTCTTTTCCCATACGCTGTTTCTTAGCCCTCGGCTCATCGTCCATCTTTACAGCGAAACGTCTTCTCGTGACATGCAGCTTGGATTCATTAGTGGGTTGTACACCAGTTTCCTAAATATCCAGTCGTGCAGGCATATTACTTACAGGTATGTGCACCTTGGTTACTTTAGCAGCATCATTAAATGCATCTGGCAATTCATTAGCAATTTGTTGTAAGTATAGAATCCGCTGCACTTCCTTGTCACAATAATTGGTTAGGGGATCTAGATGAGACAACGATGATGTTTTCCAACTAATCTTGAAAACATCCTCAGGATTGACTATCATATCTCCCCCCAATGCTGGGAATATCGTCTCATCAAAGTGAAAATCTACAAATCTCACAGTAAATACATCACTCGTAGTGGGTTCTAAGTATCGAATAATATATGGTGAATCGTAACCTACTTAAATGTTGAGACGACATTAGGGTCCCATCATCGCACGTTGTTGTGGTGCAATGGGCACCTGTACGGAACATCCAAATGTTTGTAGATGGGCGACACCGGGCTCCGACCCAGTTACTAGTTACAATGGGGAATATTGATTATTGGTTGTTGGACGAATTCTAATCAGGGCGGCAGCATGCAGAATTGTATGACCCCACGCAGTAGCCGGAAGCTGAGATCGTAATAACAGTGGCCTAACAATTAACTATAATCGTTTGATTAGATTCTCTGCCATCCCATTTTGGGTATGGACATGGGGTATTGGATGCTCGACATCTATCCCATTAGCCGTACAATAATCAAGAAATGTCTTTGAGGAAAACTCGCCAGCACCGTCAAATCTTACAGATTTGATCGGATGATCCAGGAAATGAGCCCGCAATCGAATAATATGGGCAAGCAGTCATGGAAACGTTATATTCCTAGACAATAAAAGGCAAACGTCTGACCATCTCACAGATGCGTCGATTAAGACCATATAGTATTTGAACGGACCACTATGTGGATGGATAGGTCCACATATATCTTCATGGATACGTTAGAGAAAGGCTGAAGACTCTAACTCTATATTGGTCTTATTAGGCTGGACTATAAGCTTTCCCTGAGAGCGGGCATTATACGGATAATCTTGCAAAATTCTGATATTTTCTCCCTTGAGTGAATGTCCAGAGGTACTATTGATAATTTTCCTCATCATTCTCTGTCCAGGGTGTCCGAAACGATCATGCCAAATCTTAAATGTTTTCCCTTGTAACGGAGAAAAATTAATGATTGCATATGTTTCGACATGCCAAAAGGCAGTAGAATAAAGCCCTGAAGAATACATTGGACACCGTTCTAATATAAGTTCTTGACCGTTAGGCGAATAGGTGATGCATAGAATTTGATTTTCATCATCTCCTATCGTCCGGACTTGATAACCATTATCATGTATATCTCTAAAGCTCAATAAATTCTTGGGAGATTTACTAGCAAATAACACGGTCTAGATACTCAGTATCGTACCATTAGGGAGCAATAGTATGGCGCTCCCTGAGTCCTCAATGATACTGACGAACCCAGTAACAGTGTGAATGTCCCCAACATAAGCGGTCAATTACGAGAAATACTTTTTATCTCAAAGGATCGAGTGCGTGGTACCACTGTCTACTAGACATGTGTCGCGACTCGTCTTATTATCAATTAGTGCCTTATAAGAAGAAAGATCCATGGGAGACCTATATATATATAGCAGATTAAAAACTATATATGACAAATGAACTACTATTTTTAAATAATCAACATTGAATAGAACAAAATAAATATCATGTATGTCACAAGCACATTATTGAAAGATAAATTATATGTTCCCAACAAAATCAAAAATACTGACAATAAAAAGTAAAGCAAATCTATACTAAAAATAGAAACTACTAGTGTTCTCTCTAATGTGACATCCCATGTCTATTGGGGAATCATGACGGATTACTCTGTATGTTGAACCGTGGCGGTATCAGTATCGCCGAAGAAGTCTGACACTGTAATGCCACCGGGGGCAGAGTTAGTGTCAACAACTGTATGATAGGTCTGGACTTTGTTATCTTTAGCCACCCTTGGTGCTTGGTAATCTCGTGCCCAGTGTTCTGTACCACCGCAGTTAAAGCAAGTAGATCCCTGATCTGGCTTCTTCTCTTTCTTCACATTGTCTGGTGTTCCAGATTATTAAAATTTTCACCTCTCCGAGGGCCAAAGGGTTTCTGGTTCCCTCCCATCCTGTTTCTCTGGTATCATCCCATGCCCTTTCCATTTATGCATCCCTGACGTACAGAGTTGTTTCCCCCAAATTGAACATTGGCGTACTCCCAGAGGGCCGCATAACATGATTCTTCATCAGAAGTTCATCATTCGGCTCAAAGAGGAGCAGTGCCTAAATCAAGACTTCATGAGTCTTCATATTTTTTCGCCGATATTGCCTCTGAAGCACAATATTACTAGCATGGAAGGTGGATAGAGTCTTCTCTACAATTTCAACATCAGTGGCCTTCCTCTCACACATCTCAAGTGTAGAAGTGATTTTATGGGCTGGTGAGTTGTAATCAGCGACGGTCTTAAAATCTTGGAACCTGAGGTTGTTCCATTGGTGCATAACCTTGGGGAGCATAATAGTCTTTTGCTGACCATAATGCCCCTTAATACTTGCACATAGGTTAGCTGGCTTAACCTTGTTAAGGTATTCAGTTTTGAGGTCATCCTGAATATGATGACGGAGGATAAACAAAGCTCTTGCTTTGTCCATAGGTTCTTCCTTGTTGCCAATGACGATGGTCTTCTGCAGACCGAGAGACTTCAAGAACAAGTCAGCGTCAATACACCGAGTGAGGTAATTAGCTTCAGTGAGCAGCAATGGTGAAAATTCAACATTTTTAAGCTTCGCGGACATTTGTAATACAAAATAGATATCGTAATTAGAGATAAAACATATCAATTGCATTAAAGACAAATCATAGTACTTATAATAAAACAAAAAAAATGATTCCCAATCATATTATAAGTAAACCCTATTCATATTCTAAAATTCATGAAATTCTTCTACAATAATTAAATCCCAAATTTTACCCTGTAAAAATTATATTTATTTTAATCTTAGGTGTGAATTTAATAGAATCTTAGTCAAGATTGTTATTCAAAACCACTAGATGTGTGTTTCCCCTATTCTGAGAACTATGGTATTCTAAGCCCTATAGTTCTATAAAGGTTTGTATGTTTTAGCCAAATGACCCTATTTGTTACGAATATGAGGGGTATTAGATGTTTTAGCTGACAAGTGGTCTCATCCTGAAGTCTGCTGGTTCACAAGATAGGTTGATTATGCATGTCTTTGAACTAACATTTTAGGGTACTATAGGTTGATATTAATGCATATATACCTCTAAATGTTATTATGCAACATCTAATTGCACCTAGATACGAAAAATATGTTCCTTAGACACCAATTTTTTAGAAATAAGACTAAGTCAATTCCCAATTGAGCTCTAGTTATTTGTCTGTGATAATTAACTGTAATTTAGATATGACTCACAATCCTATCTAAATTAGTCTTGGTTTTGTATTATTTATGATCCCTGATCATTATAATTAGTATCCTAGGGGCATATCAGTAATATCTTATAAGCTATCGTAAGATACTTAAATAGGTATTACACCATTAACTTATATCACATATAAGTGAGCCAATGTTCCTATACGATACACATATTCCCAAAAATTGTAAGAAAAAAATATTATAATTTTTTTAAAAATGGGTCCCCCACGGGGTAGGTCCAGTCAATAGGAATTAAAAATAATAATTGGGCTCAATTTGACCAAAAATTGGGCTATTTATAGCTATTTTCTAGTGTCTAACACGGTATGGGTCAAGACCTGCACCGGGTTGACTGGTCAGACCCGGTCTGCCACGTGCCACGCACGCACGATCATGTGCCAAACACATGTACTGCACACGTGTCATGCACGTGGCTGCCACGTCATTGCTCCGGTGACCGCCGGGGAATATTCCGGTGACCGTTCGATGAATATTCCGGCGAACTTCTGGCCTCCTCTGACCGCCGGTAATAGTCCGGCGACTGCCACGTACTAGGCGTGCCACGCATCCTCGACACGTGTCACGGCTGACGTCATAGTGGATAATGATGACATCATATAGGATAATTATAAAATTTAAAAATATTTTAATATCTTGCTGACGTCATCAACAAAAAAAACACCGTTTTTGGCCGTAAAACTGCCTAGTTTCAACGCGTTATTCTCGGTGATTGGAACAACTCGCAGAGACGTATCATATATCATTGGAAAGCTCTCAGAGTAGGCTATCCAACCAAAGTGGTTTTACCCCTATGTGATGTCCACAGAGAAAAATATATAATTTTGAATATAGCCCTTTATCAAGGATAAAAATCACCAAAACCCCTAATTTTTAATCAGAAAAAATAGGGAAAAATAAGTTTTTTAATCATGATAATCTATCATATAGTATAGATCTGAGAAAGATCGAATATATATTCACAAAAATTGTAAAATACCTCTTCTCCTAATCGCTTGGTTTCCGTGAAAACTCTGATTATAAAGTAATTTCTGCTCTCATCGTTCCTAGAGCTTGCGTGCTGATAACGAGTTTAAAGATGATAAATCTAGAGCAATATAATACTATAGCTTATGAACAAAAGGAGAAAGAGAAAGAGATATTTATTAATTTATCATAATTATGTTATCTATACATAATACAAAGATATATATATGTAACCCTACAACATAAGTTACCTAATCTACTCAAACTCTCCTCATAACCCTATCGGGCCTATAGGCTTGTTAGAAGTTCGTATATGACACCCAAACCTTGTTGGGTTTCTAGCTTGGGCTTGGACCCAACTTCTAACAGTACTAACTAAACATAGAAGTTGGGTTTGGGTTTGTGATTGACATTGTGGGCCTTGTAAAGTTGAATAATGGGTTTAGGTTAAATTTTTTTTCTTTGGGCTATAAGATTTTTTTGGGGCCCTGTGCCGTCGCACACCCCCATGGCTGGGCCTGATAGGTAGTATGAATCGCATAAATTCTATGGTGAATACCTTCAAAAATGTGCGTCAATTACCAATACCCTGTGATTTTTGTAAGCCACTAAGTACTCAAAGTGCAAGACAGAATCACTTATATCGATCCAAAGACAAAGTAACCAGAAACCGTTTCCACGTGTGAATTTTGCTTGTGTAGTGTTGAGAGGAGAAACTTAAGAACATCCACAGCAGTAAGGTCGGTTGCATAGGTGGAGGCAACTAACCTTGTTTTTTGCCAACCAACTACCCAGCAGTAAGGTGACTTTGGCAAGGTGGCACCCAAATCATCACAAAAATCCACCCTCAGGATTGGTTCATAGACCCGCAGGGTGGATTCTATTTTGTTCAATGTCGTGCAGTTCAAAACTGTACGATAAAATAGACGCCTCAGATTTAGACACGTCACAAGTTCTAACTGTTCGCGATACGTGGAATTTTTTTTATTAAATTGAAAGTGCCATAAAATTTTGAACTGCAGCATTATTTATTTTCTCTCTCTTCATTTTATTTTCTCTCTCATGCCATGTGGCCTTTTGCGATTGGTTTAAATATAATGAAAATAAGTGGGTAGGTTTTCGATTGCTGTGTAAAAATCAAGGTTGGTTATTGTTTAGGCATTTTAGTCGGTTCAAGGCGACCATACTGTTGCATATGCTCTAAAGGGGGAACCATGTTCTACGTTGTACATTAAAGTTGGGTTGAAAAAATAACATGTTCTATGTTGTGGGTAAAAGTTCGCCGAAAAATAGCTTAGTTACTATAAAAATAAAAAACATGCCAAAAAAGCATGGCATGGCTGGGCATGCCGGATAAAATGCGTGCCAGGTACCCATAATGCCTTACACTCGTCTCTTGAAATTATTTCTATATCTTTTTCCTCCATTTTGGTTTTGGTTTGAAAGGATCTCTGAATCATTTCATCAAGTAAGTCATCTTCGTCTCTCTCATCTTTCTAATTCTATCTTCGATTTCATCATAAGTCATAACCCATAACTTGAAATTTCCAAACTTTGAATTTGATTGCTTATTTGGTTTTAACTTTTGTTTAATTGTGGGATCTTATGTTATGGTACAGGTACTGACGATTCCATGAAATCACAGTTTGTGTTCTGGGTCAATCTTGAAATTACATAAAACCATATGTTTACAAGTTGGAATTACACGTCGGGTTTATGTTTAATTTGGAAAAATAGCATGAAAGGGTTAGTTTCATTGAAATAGGGCCTTTTTAATTTCTAAGTTGGTTTTGTGGGCAGGGAGTAATTGTGGTAAGATTAGATAGATGGAAGGCGGGGGCGAGTTGCGGCGCTGGGACGAACTAATACCTGATGCGTTAGGTTTAATTTTCAGCAGTCTTTCTCTTCAAGAGAGACTGACTATTATTCCTGGAGTATGTAAGGCTTGGGGTAGAGCTGTTACTGGGCCTTATTGTTGGCAAGAGATTGATATTGAGGAATGGAGTAACCAATGCAGACGTGAACTTATTGACCAAATGCTTGAAATGCTGATTAGGAGAAGTGATGGTTCAGTTCGTAAGATCCGTGTTGCCAATATCAGCAATGACTCGATTCTGTCTTTTATCGCAGACCAGTAAGATTACGTACTAGAATTTCTATTTTTTAGTGAGTTCTTTTATGATTAATATATAGTTAAGTGATTTTTTGGTATTTTTTGTTTTGTGTGTGGAAGTGCTGGTTCTCTTCAGAAATTGCAACTTCCGAGGAGTGAAATAAGTGATTCCATAGTGGAACATGTCTCAGGGAGGCTATCGAACATCAGTTTCTTGGACTTGAGTTATTGCTCCAAGATTGGTGCCCCTGCCCTTGAAGCTATTGGGAAGAACTGTAAATCCCTTGTTGGGTTGCGACGGGCCATGCACCCGTTAGATGTTGGAGACAAAGTTTGCCAGGATGACGAAGCCCATGCCATTGCTACCACAATGTGCAAACTCAAGCACCTTGAGCTGGCTTACTTGCTTTTGACTACAGAAGGTGTTCTTGAGCTCCTCTCAAACTGCAGGGAGCTCGAGTTCTTGGATGTGAGGGGTTGTTGGGAGGTGAGCCTCGAGGAGAAGTTCCTCAAAGAGAATTTCTTAGGTTTGAAAGTGTTGGGACCCCATGTCAATGATTGCTATGAATGGAATGGTTGGGATATTTGCTCTGATTATTCAGATTCTTCGACTTTCGAGGCCTGGGAGCAAATGGAAGCTGAAATTGATGATTATGATTTGTATGACGATGGCAGCTTTGATGGGCTTTCGGACGATGTGCAGAGTCTGGGGGATGGCAGCTTTGATGGGCTTTCGAACGATGAGCAGAGTCTGGAGGATTTGGACCTGAGGTAATAGTCATATAGATTATATTGTTTACTTTATAGGTGTTTTAAGGTACTCCTTTTTTAATATCTACTTGAACAAAGAATTAGAAGTAAATACTCTTCTATCAGAATATCATCATTCCCTTCTCCTGGATCAAGCTCGTTTTGTTTTCATAATGAAGTTATGTATATGACACCACATACCTAAAGAATTAAGTATTCAAATTGTTTCTTCACAAGTTAAAGTGTTCTTTGGGTTCATTAGGTGATGACGAATGTTAATAACCGTCCAATTTCTTGGAATTGCTGGATTTAAATATGTCCCTCAATCCCGTATTGGGAAACCTATTATTATCTAAATAATACACGAGATTGAAATTCAACAAATGCAAGGGCAATGTTAAATTACTTTTTTTTAATATATATTTTTCATTAACAGGAAGTGTTATAAGTTGGTGGAGGGGTTTTGTAGTACGAAGGTCTGGTTAGTAGGGCTTTTGGTCTGTTGTCTGCGATATGACACCACTTACCAAACTTACCAACCCATGCCGCACTTGCCTATTTATTGAATGAAAACTAATGGTTAAGGGGAGCAGGGTAGTTCACTTGGGCTCTTGAACTGAGTGTTTTAGTGGCATCTCAAACCCTTAGACCATACTTTCATATACTGTGTGGCTTGTAAGGTTTTTGTTCAGCCTCTTAGACATGTCCAAAACCACTGTCTTTTTTCTTCTTCTGAAAAACGGTTTAGAAGAGATGGCGAGTGTTAGATCCAAGAGATGTCATCCTCGACAATGCTAATAATTTGGATCTTGCTTTTGGTGTTTTCTAGAACAATTATCAGCTGAAAGGGTCTAATATGCTTGCTCTTCAAACACATGTAAAACTCATCTTTAATGAATCATGTACGAGTTTGAATTCCCTCAGGATTTTAGTGGAAAACTTTTAAAGTTGTGTAATTCAGACATAAATTTATGTAAATACCCATGTGTAAATTTGTTGATCAATGAAATCTGGTGGGGGTCTGCCTAATCCTAGCTTCCCTATTTGAAAAAAAGAGAATACGAGTTTAAAGTTTTTTTTTTTTTTGCCTTATCAAGGGTAGTGGGCTCATTGTTTATTACAATTTCCCCCAACTAGTCCCTTGGAAGTCCAGTACCCAGAAACAAACAAATTCTGATATGTGCCTGGATAATTCTTGACTGGTACCCCGCATTGTGATCAATGTATTTCTTTTTTCATCCATATGTTGTTGGTTTGTTTTACAATGCTAATTTTTTTTCTTTAAGCGGATGGTAGTTAAGTTATTGATATGAAATGCTGATGTTTCCATTCGTTTAATCTAGTGTGACAATATTTATTTACTTGTTGAGTCTTGTACAGGGACTGAAGTCGAAGATTCTGCAGCGAGCTTTGTAGGACTGCTGCTGGGGCAAATCAGGACTATCAAACAGAAGCAGAGTCCTTGTTAGTCTATATAATGTAGTTTAAGTCGTTTTCTGAAGACTTGAATTAGCATTGAGTACCCGGTGCTGCTGCACATCGGTTTTTGTGTGTGGACGTATGTAAAACATTCCAATTTCTTGAATGGCTAATGCTTATAGTACAAAATGAACTGATGCTTAATTTGGAAGGAGGTATGCTGTTATTTTTCACCGGGGTATTGTTACGTCGCTGCTTCGGGAGACATTATTTTGTTGTCTCGAAACTACAAATTACAAAACAGAGCTAGATGGGAACTTTGAAAGAGCTTTCAACTAGTTTTACTTGAAAGAGTAATATGAGCTAAGGGGGTAAGACATGTTCATGGAGAGTATTTTGATCGCTGGTGTTTCACTGCTTTAGAATCACTCATGTTTAGAGCATCCACAATAGCTAGGTGGATTCTGACGTGGCAGGGTGAATTTCAAATCCACCCCAAATGTTTCCTACCCTCTAGGTGCATTTTTGGTGAATTCATGTCGTGCCCTTCTGAACCGTGTGTTGGGTAATGGACGCTCCAGATTGAGCTACGTGGAGAGATCTTTTTATTATTATTATTATACAGCGCGGTTCAGAATTGCGGGTTGTGAATTCACTTTGAAATTCACCTTCAACTGCTGTGGAAATATGTTGGATGGATTGGATTCATCCTGCTTTTGGGCGAATCCACCCACCCAACTGCTGTGGATGTTCTTAGAAGAGCCCTGACTTGTAAAATTAACACCAACCGACAGTTAAGGCAACAGATTATTATAGATATTCGTCTACTACTGAAACTCTTCTCTTCCCCTGTATGGTTCTTTTCTTCCTCCACTCTCTCCATCGTCTCAACCTTTCCCCGTTCACCTTCTACTCTCATTCTGTTTGCCTTCTCCAAATGAAGGTTCACGTTTAAAGTTGTGTGTTTCTAACGGTGCTCGAGCTTTGATCCTCCCCTCCCATGGTAAACTAGTACTATATTGATACTTCCCCATAGCTTCCTATCTATTTATTTATATAGTCTCTGATCGTCTGACACCCTTTCGGGTATGGTCTAGGATATAAAACTAGGGAAGTTCGAAAAACACAAATTTGGTTCAATCTCTCCATCTTCTTCTGTAGCTGCAAATCCCTAATTCTAATTTAGGTGCGTTATGTTTGATAGGAAGATTAAGAGTTTTACTGCAATTAAAATTAGGGTTTTACTTAGTTTTCCTATAAGTACTAGAGAATATGAAAAGTAATAGTTAGTTTATTTATTGGAATCAAAAGAGTCTCTGGGAGAGTTTCATGGAGTTCCCTTTGTGTTCTTCATTGTGTATGTTAGATCGCAAGAAGGTTTAGCTAATCGATAACCGGATTCTTCTAAAGTTTTTATTTAGTTCAGGCATCAACCTAAACGCTCTGCATCAATTTCAGTTTTTTCTTTTTGTCCCTGTTAAATGCTGAAAGAACCAACGAATACCACCTTTGAATTTCACACTTTTAACTTTCGGCAATGTACCCCTTTTGCAGTTGGTATATTAAGAGCCAGCCGAACAAATATCCTTGGAGATGAGCTTATATTTATGTTTTTTTTTTATTTCTTCACTGCATAATTCTTGTTGTCCCCAGTTTTATTACAACTAAACAATCTAATCAAGTGGATTCTTGCCAATAATACCCAAAGATTGGTGACGATAAGAGAATTGAATCAAGAAATCATCAGAAGGCTACAATATGAATCTCAAGTTGAAGGTGGTTCAACCCATTTCCTAATCACTAAAAGTTTGTCATTATTCTCATTCGAATATAAGTGGGATCTGTTTTTCTTCATGGGCTAATATGTCTACCATATTTTTTTTTTTCAGATGCTCAAGGGTCAGAAAGGTTTGGATGCAGACCCATACTTGTCTAATTCAATTGATGGATTGCGACCACAACAAAAAATCTAACTGAAGATTGAATTTAGTGATGATAGGTACGTCCTTGAAGATCTCACTAAATCTCTACATTTGCATGGTTTTCTGAGCTTAATTATACTACTATTTATCTGTTTGATGAATGAATGAGATTTTAGTTAGAATTATTAAATTTGATTGAAATTTGAAATGACAATTTTTTGCATCAACCAATCATCAAAATTCCCTCTTTTATATGTTTTTCCCAGCTTTCCTAGTAATTTGAAAAGTTTATGGTTAAAGTTCACACTTTTTAGTGAATTTGGAAAAGGTTTCTTTGATTTTGGCTCTATACATTGATTCCATATTTGTTCGGTAGAGATAACGATAGTTTTCAGCATACCATCAAACAACTCATGGTAGAACCCATGAGCTGTTTGACAGATTTTCCATAAAATGCATGTTCTAAACCTGGCGTCATGGAAGGCAATCGTCTAAGGGTATATCGATCGCAGCGGTCAGCACTCCGCTGGTTGTAAGACTAAAGAACTTGTTCTTCCTTCATAGTACTTAGAAATGTCATATTGTTACCATGTTGATGGACGGGTATGCTAAAATTGGGTTTAGCTTGTTCTCAGTTGGGGATTCAATACTGCGAAAGATATTGTTAGTAATTACTTAGGACACATACACTTGTACAATCTTGTGTTAATCACTAGTTTGATGGATATGTATCGAAAGAGTGGAAGTGTTGAAGAGGCCTTCCAAGTATTTAAAAAGGCGTATAGCATGAACTTGCTTTGCTAGAGCACCATGATTATATCTTTTACATCTCATGGAATGTGTCAAATGGAAATTCTATATTCAGTGATTTGTTAAAAGAAGATGTAAAACCAGTTGGAGTAATGCATCCTGGTATCTTTACTGCTTGTCACCACGAGCTGCTTGTAACTGAAAGGAAACAACTCTTCATAATATGGAGCAAAATTTTGACATTGAACCTTTAGGAAGGAGCTATGCTTGCATGGCTAGGTTCTTTGGAGAGTCGTATAAGCTTATAGTAAGTAGGCCTATAGAACCCAAGTTATGTGTTTGGGGTTCTATATTGCCTGTAGGATCCACCCGATTGCAGAGCTGCCTGAAATTACAACAGTGAAGTTGTTTGAGGTTGCACTAGATAATTCTGGTGATTATGTTCTTTAATCTAATATTTGTGCTGCTTCTGAAAGTTGGGATGATGTTACCAAAGTGAAAACAATAATCAGGAAACAAAGAGTGATAAAGAACAAGGGATCAAGCTGGATAGAGCTGAGCTCTGTAGGTCCATGAGTTTGTAATGAGTGATATTTCTCATACAGATTCAGAAAGTATCTATGCTCTTCTAGATTTGCTTTCGGAAGAAATAAATATGTGGAACCGGCATTGCGTCCCTCTTGTTTTTTTTTTCCTCCTCTCTAGTTTCCCACACTCACGATTTGTTATCACCGGAAAAAAAAGGTGTTGGATAAGTGGTTTTGGGGTCGCGTCATGGATGAGACAATGTGAACTATATGCAACAAGATTTGGAGAAGTCCTCAGCAAATGCAAAAAAATTATTGATTTTTCGAAATGAATGCAAAGCCCCTAGGACACAAGCCATACCGCTAGGTTACGAGGGGAATGCATCATTCGTATCATTTGTGGTTATATACTTGTTCCATAACAAGTTATGAGAAAAATATTATTTGATTTTTAGTTTTTAGAGATATCTTTTTTCTTGGGTTCTCCGTCAATCTCTAACTAAACCTGATACGCTTTGTTGTCCACCCTCTGGCAAGTTCATTGCCCAACTCATGTGATATTGCTGGCGAACATGGTCTACACCAACTTCTTCATTGCCCCATATCTGAAGATGAAGCCTGTACAAATGAGGAAAAAAAGAACCATATGATTTTAGCATTGATTTTTTTTTTTTTTTGTATCTAACAAAAAAACTTCATCAATACGACAAATGATTTTTTCAAATGTCTTTTCATTAATAGTGACACAACAAAAGATAAATGCCTCAAATGCACCATTGAAACTTTGTGAACAGCGAGAATAATAGTAGATATGCTGTCCAGGAAATGACAAGTTTTAACTCTTATAGAATCCACATTAATCATACATCTACCCTAGTTTAAATAAGCTTCAAGAATGTATTAATAACAACTTCTATATATAATGATTTTATATATGCTCCCCAGTACCCTATACATATTTTGTGAGTTTCATTATGAGCTCTTTTGAAGTTAATTACATCCATTTCTTTGTATGTGAATGTTAAGTATTTCAGCATGTGCCTCGAGAATTGGCAAATGAAAATTAAACTCACGATCACGCGAGTCAAGATGATTCATCAAAGAAAGTGAAGTAGACACAATAGAATTTTGAACCTCATTTTTACTGCTTGATCTAATAGGAGCAAGTCCATCTATCTCATCAAAGAAGATAATGAATGGTTGATTTTTATGAGCTTCTTCAAATAGTGATTTCAGTTTTTAGTTTTTTTTAGTTTTCCAACCCATTTGATAAGCATATCACCTCCCTTACACATGTAAAAGCTAAATTTTAGAATATCAACTAGTTTCTTTGAGGCACATAAAAAACTAATGTTTTGGCAGTTGGTGTTTTTCCAGTGCCTCGAGGATCACAAAATAGTACCCTTCTTAGAGGAACATTACAGAACTTTTTGAAAAAGTCCGGATAAAGCGAATGGAATTGTACCATTTCTCTAAGATTGTGAATATAATTAGAAAGTCCCTCAATTTCGTCAAAGCTCACATTTTTATCAACATCTGTAGCTTTTATTATTAACCCTCATTTTGCAAGCTTTTCCCTCTAGAGACTATACCTCTCATTATTGTCCTCCTCCCACCCATCATAACTTACTTGAATATCTAATTCAGTGAAAACGATGATGAGTGGGAGGATGACGATAATGAGAGTGAGGATCTTCAATGTGAGGCTTTTGAAGATAGTCGATAGTAAAACCTTTGATGAAAACGTAAAATTTGACGAAATTGAAGGACTTTCTTATTACATTCAGTCTTTATGAAATGGTATAATTCTCATTTCTTTGTTAAGACTTTTTAAATAGTTTTCCATCGATCATCAAAGAAACATACTATTTTGGGACCTCATTGCACTGAAAAAAAAATTCTGACAGCTAAAACATTAACTTCCTATGCCTAAAAAAACTAGTTTTTAATCAAAAAGTCAGCTTTTACATGTGTAAGGTAGGCGGTATGGTTAAAAATGGTTTCGAGATAAGAAAGAACAAAAAACAATATTTGCAAAAGCTGATAAAAATTAACTATTCATTATTTTCTTTGATGTGATAAATAGACTTGCTCCCATTGGATCAAGTAATAAAAATGAGGTTCATAATTCTTATTGTTTTTACTTTACTTGCTTGGATAAATAGTCTTGACTTGCGTAGGCAAGTTGGTGTGATTGGAGCCACAAATTATAACGATGTTATTGATAAAACTTTGTGATATCCAGGCCGGTTTCATCGTGAGTTTAATTCTTATTTGCCAAGTTTCGAGGCACGTGCTGAAATATTTGGCATTCACACACAGAAATTGAAACAATCAACTTCAAAAAAGTTCGTAATAGAATTTGAAAAAAAATGTGTAAGGTACTTGGGTTCGGATATGAAATTTTTATGTACTGAAGTTGTTATTCGTGTCTTTCCTGAAAATGTCTTGAAGCTTATGTTAACGAGGGTAGATATGCGATTAGTGTAGATTCAATAAGAGCTGAAACTTTTCATTTCGTGGACGCCATGTCTGCCATTAATCTTGCTGCTCACAAAGTTTTTACGGTGCATCCGAGGCATGTATCTTTTGTTGTATATAAATGAAAAGGCATTTGAAAAATAGTTGTATTGATTAAGGTTTTTTGCTTGATATGAAGAAAAAAATTAATGTTAAAATTGTATGGCTCTTCCTTTACTTCTTTGTATAGCCCTCATTTTTTTATAGGTAAATTAGCTTTTAGACCCTAAATAATGACTACGGATTGGTTTAACTCCCTATGATTGTCATTTTTAGCTTTTGGACCCTAAAACACCTCGGAAGTTACTCTCCGAGATGAAAATAATATGAAGTACCATAAATACCCATAGCTCTGCCACGTATGATTTAATCTTAATGCCACGCTGTAATTATGAGTCCCACGTATGATTATATCATAATGACACGTTGTAAAACCAGATCTACATATAATTTTTCATCAAACAGATCCAACGGCTACGATAAATTCGACCGTTGCAACCTGAGTTAAGGCTATTAAACCAACCAAGATCTTCATCTTCGTCTCCTCTCTCACATTAATTACTTCATCTTCTACTTTTGGAAGTAACTTCATCTTCATAACTCAAAATAAGTGGTGGTAAACATGAAGCTGGCACACAATCTAGGGTCAGAAGTTTGTTTTGCATCTACTCAAAATAGTGTCTAAAAGCTAATTATTTAAGACACAGGGGGTCTAAAAACTAAAATTAAAATATTAGTTTTGTTGAACTTTTTACAAGTTGTTTGTCAAATGTACAATCTTGAAGGTCACATTGCATTGAAATGTCTTTGGGTTTACACAAAATGCAAGAAAGCTACGTGCAATGGCATTATGAAGCTGATGATATCTCTTACTGAAAATAACTATGAAAAGAAGTTCTTAAAGTGTCAACACTTAATTTGTGGATCCTTTCAATGGTTATTAGATGTTGTTAATCAATCCAGGGGAGCAGAAGGAGGTTCATCAAGTTCAAATGGCTGTTTTGGATGAGGTCAAAGAAGCTATTGGGTGAGAGACTGTCCTTGGGTTAGATTTTCCTGCACTGCACATGGAAAATAATAAACAGAAAATCCAACATCTAATAATAACCTCATTAATCACCACAATTCAAACCCACCCTTAGTTAGAGATCATGCATACCTATAAATCAAATCAACAAAAACACCCACCCAATTCAACAACCCAATTGAAGGAAATCGATTTAAGAGAGAGACGTACCTTCAAACTTCGAACCCTTGAGTGTGAGAGAGAACAAACAGGAATCTACGCGTTAGGAGAGAGAGAGAGAAATTGTCTCTCTTTTAATTTTTGGATTTTTATGTGTTTGGGTTTTTGTTATCGTTGTTTCTGCATTTGGTTTTTTTTGCTAGACCTGCCTCAAAAATACTTGGGAGATACTTGGTCAGATTCAAAAATATGATAAAGGTTATACTTTATGTCAAGAACTGTGTTCAGATTCAAAAATCAAACCCTGGTAGTATTGTCACTTGTAATAGAGAAGATGGTAATCTTAAGTTTGCAGACATGTGCATTAGTTTTAAGGCAACTTTAGAAGGGTTCACCAAGGGTTGTAGGCCAATTCTTGGTCTAGATGGTTGTTTCTTGAAAGGCAAGTATGGAGGCCAATGTTTGAGCATCATATCTCTTGATGCAAACAATGGTATTTTCCCTATAACAGTCTTTCTTTTTAGAAGAGAGTGTCAAGCTACATGGATAAAGTTCTTAACTTTGGTGCAAGACCTTATTATACCCATCTAAATTGGCATTCATATCTGATAGACAAAAGGGTCTTGTTGAGGCAGTTTCACAAGTGTTCCCTCATTCCAATCATAGATTTTGTTTTAGGCACATGTACAAAAACTTCAAGCAACTGTACAGAGGTACTTATTTGATGACATTGGCTTAGAATATATCAAAGGCATACAAAAAATCTGTAATGAAAACAAATTTAGACAAGTTGAAAGTTGCAGAACCAGATGCAAAAATATGGTTAGAAAGGGAGTCATACGAATCTTGGTATAGGTCTTACTTTGATGCTTCTACAAAGTGTGAGCATGTGACCAATAATTTCTCATAATCATTTAACAATTGGATTATTAAGATCAGAGATAAGTCTTTAAACAAGATGGTAGAAAGGCTAAATTTGATGCAGATGACACTCATGTATGAAAGGAAATTGAAGGCAAGAGAGTGGGATAATAATGGATTGGTACCTAGAGCAGTGAAGATGATTGAGTTGTTAAAAATATACAGTCACCACTACAGGTTAGAGGGATTTAAAAAGGATATTGAACTTGGAAGAACATACATGCACTTGTAATGTTTGGCAGATCACTGGATTGCCTTGTGTACATGCAGTCAAAGTGATTGATCAACTGAAATATCAGTGGGTTGGGTAAGTGCTCTTTTTTTTAGTTAATATGTCCTAATTGTAATTTCATGTCTTTTACTATTTCACAACTTTATCATGGCCTATATACAAATATTGGAGTCATTACCATAGGGTGGTAGACTATATAGCAACATACGACCAAGCTTTAAATCCAATTGCAAACTCATCAGGAGAGAAGTATGCTACTTTTGCCCTTAGATTACTAAATTATTAATTTCTCTTGATTTTCATAGTATACATTTACTCATGAAACAGCCTAGAAGATATATCAGACCACCACCATTGTTGAGACCAGCAGGGAGACCTAGAACACTAAGGAGAAGAGAGGCAGATGAGGTAAATGGTGTGGTGAGACAACCAAGAAGATGCAGTAAGTGTCAAATATTTGGGCACAACAACAGAACTTGTAAAGGTCAACCTGCAAAAAAGCCAAGCCAGACATGGGGAGAGGAGCAAAGGCATACAGATTAGACACTGAATTTAGGACACCTTCAACAAGGGGGAGGGTGAGAGGGAGAGGGAGAGGGACTGGTAGAGGAAAATGCAGAACATCTGAACCATCACAACCACCTCAACCTTCAACTCCTATTTCAACTCCTTCATCGCATACTAATACTACAAATTAGATAGTATTTGTAGTATTAGTATTAATTTGTAGTATTTGTATGTGATGAAGGAGTTGAAATAGGAGTTGAAGGTTGAGGCGGTTGTGATGGTTCGGGTTTAGACCATGATGAGTTAGACTATTTCTGCATGCATCCTACCCCATAGCTGCTGTGTTAATGTTCAAGGAACCTAAGATAGAAGACCATATTCCCCTGGAGAATATGGAGTTGATATAGATGATTCCTATTTTCTTCATTAGCTTTACGGAGTGAACAATATGATGTATCAACCGTTCCAACCTTGACTAGAAAAGCTCTGGTTTTTAATCTATTTTTGGGTGATAAGCAGAATATGAAGGCATGTTTTGGAGGTGCATCCTTATCCCATGTTGCTTCCGCCCATGTTAGAGATGGATGTTGTTTTCTCAGTCCTTCCCAAGTAGATTTTGCTTTGAATCTTCCATTTGTAGTTAATATCCATATCATTGTATCTCCTTTGGTAATATCAGGTTTAATTTGATCATGAATTAAACTTCACAGAGCTCTAATCTCATCTAATATTGGTCTTCGTTGAGGGGTTTGCCGATCCTCTTCTTCAGTTATCAGACTTTTGATTGTGATATTATGGAGTCCAGAAAGGATATAGCATTGTTATTAAGTTTGTTTATTAACACCCCCTCTTTAATCCAACGTTCATGCCAGAATAGAGTGCTTTCTCCATAACCTACAATTTTCTTGCAATGCTTCAAAGCAAAGTTTATCTTGCTAAGCAAGGATCTCCATGCCCATGATGAGTCAGTGGGCACTTCAACAGTCCAAAAGGAGCATTTTTTCAAGTAGTTTTCCTTGATCCAATTCATCCATGGGTTTTTGGTACCAGCAACTAGATTCCAGAGTGTTCCCATCATTATGGAATCACTAAATTCCTTTATTCTTTTGATTCCCAATCCACCCTCGGCTTTAGGAGCATATACATCAGTCCATGCAATTGCTAATAGTGTTTTGGTATGATACTTATGAGATTGATGATATTCAAATATTGATTCTAATAATATCCACCATCCATGTTGCACTAGGGGTTGTAGTTTTGAGACACACAATCAAATCATCTGCAAAATGTGACTTAAAATGCCCGTTTACAGTTTAGTATAAGGTCGATTCTCTTGGTTGCAGCAGCTTTATTCACCATTTCAGAAAGTAGTTGCATCGCAATAACAAAAAGGTAGGGGGAGAGAGGTCCCTTGCCTTATACCTTTTGAGCAAGGAAAAAAACCACAAGGCTGCCATTAACATCAACTCTTTGAAGATGAACATAAAAGTTGGTATGCAGTTCTGAACCCACTTGATAAACACCTTTGGAAAATTCATATTCTTAATCATTTAAAATATATACCCCCATTAACATAATCAAATGCCGTAGATCTATCTTCAAATGCATTATTTTTATACCATTCTTATTGTCCATCAACCTAGCTAGCTCATGTAGGATCTTTTATATTATCTCACCTCTCACAAGGGCTGATTGGCTTAAATCAATTATTTTCACCATCAAAGGCCTCATTCTTAGTGCCATGAGCTTAGAAATGAATTTGTATAATTGCACAGGAAGATTGATCTGTGATCAGAGTATGAATCAGGATTGTTTACCTTTGGGATGAGCTTGATCACAGTTATATTGATGTCTCTCAGTATTCTTGATGATTTGAAGAAGGCTTTGATTTCTCTAACAAAGTTTGTCCCCACTTTGTCCTCGCAGTTCTTGTAAAAAAACCAACAGTGTAGGAACTTTGTCATACTTTTCACTTAATTCTATGTTTTTTTATCTCTTCAGTGATAAACTCCATGATTAAATCATTCTGCTGCTGCTCATTGAGTGTGTGCTGACTGACTCTATCCAACTGCACTTGATCATCTTCAGTATTTCTAAGTAGAGAAGCATAGAAATCTACTGCATCTGGTAGGTCACGGCCTCCGTCATTTTCCCACCTTTGACAGTCTATCTTATTTTCTATTCTCGTGTTTAGTTAATAAAGAGCTTTAGCCCTACTAGTGTTAGGAAACTAAGGGGCAAATTGTAACGCGGAAGCACAAGATTAATAAGCAAGAACTTGAAGATCTAACTCTGACCACAGAGATTCAAACCAAAGCAATAAACGCACACACAAGATTTCAATTAAGGTGGAAACCCAAAAGGATCATAACCACCCCGACAAGCTCAACGAATCTATTATCAAATTAGGGTTACAAGAAAATCTAGAGATCTCTCAACCTCACCTCTACCCTTACAGATAATCCCTAACAAAAAACCCTAGAAAGAAAACCCAAGAAATCTCTTAAGAACAAAAACCTTAATTTCTCCATTTCTCTCTCTAGTTCATTTCTCACCTCTGAGGTTTGCTCTACCCTTACAGGTAATCCCCAACAAGAAACCCTAGAAAGAAAACCCAAGAAATCTCTTAAGAGCAAAACCTTTAATTTATCCTTTTCTCTCTTTAGTTCCTTTCTCACCTCTGAAGTTATGAACTCCTTACAAACATAGTCTGACAAAGCCCTAACTTTATAGGTTCTCCATGAGGTTGTCAACGAAGTACGCATCACGATGCAATTTAAACGACCCAAAAAAAACTTTGCGTAGCCTATTCGAATACATCAGTGTCTAACCTCTATTGATGATCCAGGAGGATCTTAAGAGTTTTTAGACTTGTATTAAAGTGTATTCGAACAAACTCTCATTTGTATTAGAATAGACTTCTTTCCTATTCGAATAAAATAGTTATGAGTGTTCTGTTCGAACAGACTTTGGTCTAGGTTTTTCCTACACTCACCAATCGGAACCCACTTTCTGATCAACTTTGTAAACCGTGCCATTGCTCCACCTTGAACTAAATTCCCCTTTCGAGAAATCTCCAAGCTCTGTCGGTACACACAACATTCACATCTCCACCCACTGATTTACCAACCAATCCATACAAGTTCCTACTGAGAACTCCTTTCATAATCAAAGAAGACTTCCAATAAACTTTCATTACTCCACCTTGTCCGGAGTAATTGTAACCCTCATTATCTAATTTGGAAAGTGAAATTAGATTATGAGTCATACTCGGCTCATGTCGAACATCATTTAGAACTACGATGCGTTCATCAAACATCCTCACGCGAATATTACCAACTCCCAAAATTGGCCTTCAATAGCCATCACGCGTTGACACAAACTTGTTACCCTCATACCTTGCATATTTGCTGAACCTTATGTGCACACACATGCAATGTAGTCCCGTTATCAAACATCCATCCTCTATTGTGGTGAGAACCTTTAGCGGCTACCACGAGGAGTGACTCGTCACCATCATCTCTAGTAACCATCGCCAGTCTGCTAGTGTCACCTTCGGAGCCTTTTGTCGTACTTACTCATTTACCTTTCCCTGCTTTGCAATCCGATCTATAATGACCCGATTGACCACAACCCCAACAAGTCCATTTTCTGAACCTATTAGAGTTTTTCTTCCCACTAGCCACCATTTCCGAGTTTACCGCAGAGAATTCGCTATACTTAAGCCTTCTCTCCTCGGAAAGAAGCGTACTTGCAACCTCTTCAAAACTCAAGGTTTTATTCCCATACATCAACGTGGGTTGAAGATGCTTGAAGGAACAAGGAAGAGACCATATGAGTTGAAGCGCCTTATCTTCATCCTCAACTTTAACTTCGATCGATCCAATTCCGAAACGATCCCGTTCAAAGAACCTTGGTGATCACCAATGCTCGTACCCTCATCCATCTGAAGCGTATGAAGTTGTTCTTTGTGGTACAAGCGATTCAAAAGACTCTTCGTTTGGTACAAACTTTTGAGCTTTTCCCAAAGACTTTTTGCGGTCTTTAGGGCGGTGCTACGAGTTTGGGGGCCTAAAGCTAACCCAAAAAATGGGCCCTGATTAAAAATAAATTTGAAGCACCGAGCAAAGGAACAACAAATTTGATGTAAAAAGCACTTGCAAATTTATTCGATAGGGGATTAGCAACTAGTTAAAACACCGCAAAATGTATTTTTTGGATCGCTGAGAATGATGTACTCCGTAATATCATTAAGGAGACACAAGTACATAGGAGATAATTTGCCTGAGAAAGTACATTACTAAATAGAAAATGAGTTTCAAGACCTCCATTATCAACAAGATGATAATAAAGTCTAGCCTCATTGAAGAGATGAGAGATAAACTCATCCCAATGAAGAAAGAGAGCCCCGAAATGAGAAATAGATTTGGTGAGAGATATTCTTCATGAAAAATGTTAACTTCTAAATGAGACTTACATGAGGTACAAAAATTGCCTTAAAAAAGTAAATTAAGGAAGGCAAATACTTGGTAATTCAGAAAGAAGTGGTGGGTAAAAATGGGTTTTTAAAGGAAATGCTTCTAACTTAACACAAAAAGTACCTATCATAATCAGAATTTTTAATTACAGTTTAGATTTTTTGGGATTTTGGTGCTCTCGGCAAAGTGAGGCCCAAAGTCGGCGCATTGGTTGTTTTACCCTAGCGCCGGCCCTGGCGGTCTTCTCTTCAGCCACGTTTTCCAAAATGTTTTTAGCGAGACAAAGGCGAATCCCGTTTGCAACCCTTGAATCCAAATCTTCCTAGTCTATTTCATCGTCGATCGTCGTCCACTTTCTGGGCCGCTACACCTTCAACCGGAGATTTAGGTATAGACTTCCCCTTCAATGCCTTGCGTAACCCACCTTGAATCAAGGTATCCTGAACTTGAATTTGCCACTGATAGATCTTAGAAGATAAAGATAAAGGAGAGAAAACTAAAGAACACAAAAGACTACATTGAATTGAATTGGGTAGGTTACAATCTAAGCAACTTGACTACTTATAGGCTACAATATAAAAGGAAAATATTATACTACCTTTAGCATTATACTAACACCCTTGCCAAACTCTAGATGATACAGCTAGTAACATCGAGAGTTTGCAAGTAGAAAATAGAAGCACTAAACCGTATCCAAAGTTTAATTTTGAAGCAATGCCAGAACTTGGAAGCGAAGTAGATGTTATCCACAATGCCTACCAGAATAGAACCAAAGCTCAAAAATACTCGGATATTACCAACACGAAGATGCAGCAAAACTACACAGATGCCATATCAATCGCCAAATGCTACCAAAACAAATCAAAATAACTCAGAGCAAACTATCCACCAAATCTTAATCAAATGCCAACTAACTACCGAATGTTAATCAGATGTGAACTATCCGCCAAATGCTAATCAGATACGATCTAACTACCAAATACTAATCTGATACGAACTAACCCCCCGATGCTAATCAGATGCAAATTATCCGCCATAAGCTAAACTGATGAGTATTAACGCCAGATCCTAAACAGATGCATACTAACGTCTGATCTTAAACAGATGCAAACTAATGCCAAATAACTGAATGCGAACTCTAACCGCCAATTACTAACCAAATGTGAACTAAACACCACAAAATATGAACCATAAGCATACTAACCGCCGAGCGCGCCAGTAATTTCTTAAATTCCTAACTTGAAATTTCCATATCACAAGTAACCCAACTCAATTCATGACCTTCGCCAATTTCATCAACTACTATCAAAACTTTTACCCCAATCACAAGCTTGACATCAGATTCAAATCAACACCTGAAAGCGTATGCCAGTAATCTCATATCCACCACAAACCAGAAATTAGTAAACGACACCTTAAGAAATCAGTAAATAACACTTCAGAAGCAGTATTGGATCTCGAGAAGTTGGTTTAACAACCTAAAAATTAGATTTAGCATCCCACACTCTGCCACCAGACTTCATTCATCTCCTCCATCTTCTCCCAAATTGAATCAACATAAGATAGAAAACATCAGAAATTGTAAGCCTAGAAGTTCATACTTTTTGGCCCTTCAATCGAACCCAATCAACCAACTCTTCATCGTTTACAGCCATAAATCATTTATCAACACCCAAAAATCGTAGACAACATCCAAAATTTGTTTCGGCACTACCCAATCGGTTTCACCACCCTAAAACTAGTAAGCACTTCTTCCAGATAAACAGCAACCTTAAAAACCTATAAACTCTTAAACAACACCAAAAAAACTATTAACCACAACTCAAAAATTACTTGTATCACATCAAAATTAGTAAACATCACTCCTTGCATCAGTACAATGATCACATAAACTGATTTTAACCCCAATTACAAAGTTACAGCAATGAACCTAAAATTTCAAGCTATTTAGAATTAAAACACCAAAATTTTAGAGCATGAAACAACCCCCAAATTTAATTGAACATGTTCATCTCCAAAAATCGTCATCCTCTTGAATAGAAAATCAAATTTGACAACTGTGATTCAATAATCAATCTTTGAACCCAAGTAACAATAACCAATTTCAGCTTTAATCATTGCCATAAACGAACTAGCAGATAAAAATCAAATCAGATTTGATTCAGTAGAAAGAACCCTAGATACCAAAATCAGATTGTAGGGAGGGAGAAAAAACAAACCAAATTGTTACGGCTGGCAATGGGTCGGGTTTGGGGCGGGTGGAGTAATACCATCCCATACCCGCCAAATTACCCTACCCAAACCCGTCCCAATACCATTTAACTTAAATGGGGAATACCCAAACCCGCCCCAGCACCCATTTAAAAATCCATATGTTTGATACAGTGTTATTTAATGTTGTCAACAGAATCTAAGTTTTACAAGACTCTAAAGAAACACAAGTATTATTAATATACCAAAGATGGGATGTGATTCAGACGAGAAAAAGGAAAATATTTGACATCATAAGATTGGTGCGAGGTTTGATGAAAGCCATTTTCCAAGAAAATTGTTGAAAATGAAGTTAGTTTGGTAAAGAATGTTGTTTTGGGTTTGAAATTGAATTGAGTCTCATACTGATTGTAATGATGGAGTACATAGATGGAGATGAATACTGGTACATAGATGATCAGAATTGGTAAGAAATGAACTGAGTCACCAGTTGAGTAAAAAGGGGATATGAGGTTTGAAGAATTTCAACTAAAAACTAAAAATTTATAATCTTTTTAATGATAGCAAGTAGTTGTATTAATCAAAAGGGAAAAGGGATGAGAATACCAATTGATTCAGAAAGAGAAAATGGATACCTTTTAAACAAAGATCTTCTTTTACTTCTCTTTTTTGTTTTTATCTCTGAGGAAAGAAAGAAAGAGAAATTCAAAATCTTCTTATATATTAGAAAAAGAATGTAAGTTTCATCATAGATCCATTAAAATCAGAACACTTACTTGACTTGAGCTACAAATGAAAGTTAGTTTGGTGAAGAATGTTGTTTCGAGGTTGAAATGAAGAGAAGCTGATGACAACACAGGAGGCTGGAGGTTGAAATGAAGACAGGAGAGGAGACATGATGTTGGACATAACTAACATGTCTTTAGAATTAGGTTTAACTTAAGGGTATAAGTCATATCTTTTATAACTGGGTCGGGTGATGGAGCCCCATTTATTTGAGCTTAAAACCAGACCCGTCCCAATAAATAAATGGGTTTTTTTTAAAACCAAACCCACCCCATACCCGCTATAGTCATACCAAACCTGCCTCATTAAGGGTGGGGATCCAATGGGGCGGGTTAAATTGTCAGCCTTACAAATTGTAAGATAATGAAGCAATACTTAAGCCAAATCAGTTTACAATAGTAAGTGTGTCATAGATGCAAAAATCAAACCATTAGCATAATCAAATTTGATTTCAAGTGATTCAGTTCAATCAGTCTCCAATCAATAAACCTTAAACGGAACCAGATTTGTACAACCAAATCTATCTTAATCAACAACAGCAGAACCCTAAATCAATTTTTAATTAGATTTCATCTAAACTCAAAATCAGATGCTAAGATAGACAATTGTAGGCAGAGAGTGAGAAAGAGTGAGAATCGTAACGGCTCTGATACCATGATAGATCTTAGAAGATAAAGAGAAAGAAGAGAAAACTGAAGAACACAAAAAACTATATTGGATTGAATTGGGTAGGTTACAATCTAAGCGACTTGACTACTTATAGGTTATAATAGAAAAGAAAAATACTCTACTACCCTTAGCATTATACTAATATTAAATCTATTTATAACAGCCACAATCCAAAATTAATCTTCCCATCGAACTTCTCCACATCAAATTTGATCGCGTTAGAGTACTTAGATCCTCCCATCTTGCTTCTCTACTTGCCCCGAACCTTGTTCTGAGGCCAATTGTTAGAAAACTAGGGGGCAAATTGCAACGCGGAAACAAGATTAATAAGCAAGAACTTGAAGATCTAACTCAAACTATAAAAGATTCAAACCAAAGCAATAAACGCACACACAAGATTTTAATTGAGGTGGAATCCCAAAATGATCAAAACCACCGCCGACAAGCACGACGAATCTATTATCAAATTAGGGTTACAAGAAGTTCCAGAGATCTCTCAACCTCACCTCTACCCTTACTGATAATCCCAGCAATAAACCCTAGAAAAAAAAAAACCAAGAAATCTCTTAAGAACAAAACCTTAACTTCTCCCCTTTATCTCTCTAGTTCCTTTCTCACCTCTGAGGCTTTGAACTCCTTACAAACATATTCTGACAAAGCCCTAGCTTTATAGACTCTCCATGAGATTGTCAGCGAAGTACACAACACGATGCAATTCGAATGACCAAAAAAAAAACTTTACTTACGGTGTCTATTTGAGCAGATAATATGTCTATTCGAATACACCAGTGTTTGACCCCTCTGTTCGAATACACTAGTGTCTGACCCTTCTGATAAGTCTATTCGATCTGGAACCGAAAAATCTGTTTTTGAGCCGTAACCTCAACAAGTAGTTCTTTAGTTGGTTTTATTTGTAAAGAGAAAAGAAGATTATGGGAGTATGGGGGAAAACTAGAAACCCAAGTTCTTGATTTGATTTAACAAGTCTTCCGCTATTAACTCTTAACAAATATAGTATCAATGTGATGAGTGAACCCAAAGGTACCCCATACGGGTGGCGTTGTCGGCAGGGATGCAATTCGCGGGAGGTTATGCAAAACCTAACTCTGTCCTTCACCATATGAAATGGAAGTCCAGTTCCCACAGAGAATCCAGCAACGGTATCCTTCCACATAGCAATGTATTCATCAAGTATTTCTATAGTGCATTTATTCACATACTTGCCCTCTGCAAGACTGAAAATTGGCTTATGATATTGTAATCTAAAAATGCCTTTGGAGGAATAATAACCCCCGAGTATAGAGGCGTAGCTAATTTGTATTCCAGCATTCTCTCCTTTGATCTGTATATTTTCGTGTTCTTTCTTATCTGCCATTGTTCCTGAACCAGATGTTCCTTCAAAGTGACGTTTCTTCAAGTTCTCATTCATCATTTCAGTATGTGAAACATGTGTATTTAGCTTGCTCTTGCTACTTCTAGTTTGGCTATCGTCTGACTTATTTGTGTTTCCCATTAATGCTGTAGAATTATGTAGGAACCAATCTGACTGATTCGGTCATGATGCATCTTGATTATGTAAACATATAAAGAGTACCAATTATACTAATTTATTTTTAATAACATGAACTTTTCTTCATCTGTTTGTATTTGTGTTTCTGAATCAGAACCTTCCGTTGACCTCAGAAATGTTAGCTGAGGTAATGGAGTCCATGTGATGCTGGGGACTTGTTAGGAATGCTGTTCGTTCCTGTTTATTATTTAATTACATTTGATTAGAAGACGTATTATGTTTATATGGATTCATTGGTTTGGTTATCCTTTGTCTCTTTTTACGAATTTCTGATATGAAAAACTGCCAAGGATGAAATCACGCGACATGTTAAGTTTGATCTGCTTCATAAAAGTCGGGTTGATATGAAATAGTTCCAGTTGGAAATAGAACTGTGTATGTTCATGTTATGTAGATATTGACTCAATATATGTAATTTCAGTCATATTTTCTTAAGAATACTTAGAGAAAACTGAAAAAACCTGTAATGTAATATTCTTCTGTACAACTGCATAATACCTTTATCTCTATAAGCAGTTTCAGGATTATCACAACAGTCTTTTACTGGCTTGGTGGATCAGAAATTTTCAAGATTATCTACTCGTTTTATCTTCTTTTTTTCCCCGTTTTTGTCATCCTAATTACTTTTCTTTGGTGTGTTGGCACCTCTAGTCTATCTTCAGAAGATAAACTGAGATCAAAACTCATATAATATAGTTTCTTCACTGGAGCAATTGCTCAAGGCAAAACTATAACTTCGCACATTTGTATGCTAAGAATTGGACTTGTGACACGCCTGAAAAAGAAGACGAAATGGTTGCTCACTGTCCTAATGGAATGAGAGATATGGTCGTGTTTCGTTGTTGTTGGGGTTTGCGTCACGAAGTTGGCTTAGGTTGTGCCGTGCCCTTTATTGCTACTAAAATCAATTTTTATTGGAGTTTGCTCATCTCTAAATTTATTTTTTTTTGGTAGCTTATTATCTCTTCTTTACCAGTTACAAATTCTAAATGTAACATGGAAATTTTTTGACCATCTCCAAAGCTTTCATTCCAAAATCTCCGATCCCTCTCACATTAGCACAAAAGCGCCCAAGTTGAAAACTAATATTGATCAAATTTGGCATTCATGTTTGCCATCATTCATAGTGCGTCAAATTGAAAAACTCTAATCCTAGCAAATATCATTCGTCTGGATTTAGTTTTTTTTTTTAATTTGATGCGCTACGAATTATTGACAAACAAGGTATTAGCTTACACGTAACAACCACTAACGCCAGGGCGAAAGAATCAGCAAATGGTGGCAAACTTATTTTCTAAGAAACATCTTCGATTTTTTGCAAGTTACGAAATCACAAGTTGAATCCCTTTGTTTTGAACCCCGCTTTGTTAGTAAACAAAGTTGAACATTATGAGTTCCAACAATCAATCAATAAATGTTATTAAGATTATTAGATTACCCTTAGAAGAAGAAACCCAACTTTGGCACAAACTTCTCTTTTTGTTTTGCTAAAATCCATACCAACATTTAAACCACTGCTGACCAAACCATCTCACTTTTTTTGTATTTAAAGTTGCAGTTTTCTCTTTTCAGCAAGTAAAATTTTCACTACTGACAAGTGTCAATTCTCAGTGTTTTTTGCAACCGGCCATTGCAGGTTTGAAAAACTATTATATTTCCTCACTAGTCACACTTGCATAGAGCACAAAACATTCTCACTGTAAAATGTAATTTTTTTTTCTTAGTTTCACACTTATGGGTTTTTGTTGTTGCTTCTGTTGTTGGTATTTAGTCTTGTTTTTGTTCTTGTTGTTGGTGGTTGCACTGCAGCTGTGATTAGGTTCACTTAGGTGGAGCTCTCTCTCTCTCTCTCTTTCTCTTATCTCTGATTCTTTATTTCATAGTCTCACTCTTCTTCTCCCCCTTTATCTCTGGCGGATAAACCGGTGTAGATCCAAGGAGAAAGCTTGGGAAGGAGTAAAGATTTCATTCCATTACTACTGGGTAATAATAAAAAATGCTTAGTTACTGAATTCATATTTAGTGTGAGTGGGTATGCACATTTTGGTGAAGTGATGATAAAGATGAGACATTTTTTATGTTTTTGATTCTGGGTATTGGTTTTTTTTAGCTCATTTGAGTTTGGTTATGTGACGGGTGGTTTTTAATGATGATAAGATGGTTTCTGTTTTTATTTTTATGTCTGCATTTAAGTGGTGTGGTAAATGGGGTATCTTTTATGTGTAGGTATATTTAGTGGTTTGTTTGATTAAGTTTTGTTATTTGGGTATGATTGATCTGTAAAAAGCTGGATTTTTATTATTTATTTAGTTGTGTTTGGGGACAAATTTGATATCTTTACTTGATTCCCTTGTACTGTTTCTTCTGTGGACTTTGATCTCTCTTTCTGAATGCATATTTTTTTGTTTCATTGATTGTGATATGAAGGAGATTTGATAGCATTTCATTTCACTGCATGTCTTGGTCTCCTTGATCTGTTCTACCTTCTGGGTTTTGAGCTTTTTACTCTTTTAGCTTAAGCAGATCAGCTGGTTCTCTCTTATCCTCTTTGTTTCTACTTTCTAGCCTCTATTCATGTGTTCTTGCAATTTGTATTGGTATTGATATATTTAATTGACTTTTTCGATTCTTATCCATAAGAAACATCTATTTGTAGAATAACTTCAACTGTAGTATTATGATAATGACTCCCTCAGTTTATTATTTGAATAATTGAGCAAAAATGAATTTTTTTTTCCTTCCCTAAGTTCCTTTTGATAGGGATTTTGATTTCTAGTTTGGTTTTTATGGGCAGGCTGTAATTGAGTAAAGATAGATGGAATGCCAAGGGGAGTTTCGGTGCTGGGATGAACTAATACCCGATGCGTTGGGTTTAATTTTCAGCAATCTTTCTCTCCAGGACATACTGACTACTATACCCAGAGTCTGCAAAGCTTGGGGTAGAGCCGTTGCTGGGCCTTACTGTTGGCAAGAAATTGATATCGAGGAATGGAGCAACCAATGCAAACCAGAACACGTTGATCAAATGCTTCAAATGTTGATTGAGAGAAGTGGTGGATCAGTTCGTAAGCTCCGTGTCGCCAATCTCAACAATGACTCCATTCTATCTTTTATCGCAGACCAGTAAGCTTAATATTTCTTGTTTTTCTTTCTTTTATAGCTAATTTATTACTATTAAAACACAGTTTAGTGATTTTTGGGTATGCTTCTTTTTTTGCTTTTGGAAGTGCTGGTTCTCTTCAGAATTTGCAACTTCCAAGAAGTGAAATAAGCAATCCAATAGTGGAACATGTCGCAGGGAGGTTTTCCAACATCAGTTTCTTAGACTTGAGCTATTGCCCCAAGATTGGTGCCCCTGCCCTTGAAGCTATTGGAAAGAACTGCAAATCCCTTGTTGGTTTGCAACGGGCCATGCACCCGTTAACAATTGGAGACAAAGTTTGCCAGGATGATGAAGCCCATGCCATTGCTACCACAATGCGCAAACTCAAGCACCTTGAGCTAGCTTACTTGCTCTTGTCTACAGAAGGTGTTCTTGAGATCCTCTCAAACTGCAGGGAGCTTGAGTTCTTAGATGTGAGGGGTTGTTGGGAGGTGAACCTCGAGGAGAAATTTCTCAAAGAGAATTTCTCAGGTTTGAAAGTGTTGGGACCCCTCGTAAATGATTGTTACGAAACGAATGATTGGGACGATTGCTCTGATTTTTCAGATTCTTCGAGTTACTTGGCTTGGGAGTACATGGCAGCTGAAATGGATGATTATGATTTGTATGATGATGACAGCTTTGATGGGCTTTGGGACGATGAGCAGAGGTTGGAGGAGTTGGAACTGAGATTCTACGAAGGGTTTGGTGAGCCCGTCCCGTTCGAATGGCCTGCATAAGTTGAGTACTTGTAGGAAGTGTTTGATCTTGTGTTCAAATGGCCTGCATATCATAAGTTGAGTACTGGTAGGAAGTGTTTGATCTTGTTCTCAATGAAGGTTAGTTGCACTATTTGTTTCTCTTAGTATTTGTGCTTAGCTTCCCCTTCTGCCTTGCTTGGAACTTCTTATAATTTTAAAAATGTAATGGTTTCAATGAAAGTGGGGTTGTGTGGTTTGTATCTTCGTGCTTTCTTTCAAATATTAATCCAAATAAATAAATATTAGATTGAGATTGAACTATTGAAGTCCTTGTTGATCTTATTAGTTTACCTTAAACCAACAAAGTGGAATGACATATAGCGGTAATTCAGTGATGTTTCATATGGATTTGTTGAATTATTCGTTTGCGACTTAGAAAACGATCGACCAATAAATAAGTAATCACTTATATTTAACATCTTATGTTGAATTATTAAATATTTTCTTGTTTCATTAGTCTATATATTAGAATAGTGAAGCTTTTAAGTCCAATTTGTTAATATAATAGTCTGGTTGTGAGAGAACAAGATTCCAAACAAAGGTGTTGTAGTCCTAACTTTAATCCAGCTAACTATGAACTCAAAACATGAAAGATTTGTTGATAAACTATAACTGAGGTATGTAGCTCTTCAAATCTTCTCTTTTCAGTATAATGTTACTTGACCAGTTAAGTGACATATTTTGGGACTATCTAATCACTAATTTGGTCATTTAACTGTGCATTAGACAAAAAATAACAAGGTGAAAGGACACAGGCCTGCTTTAAACGGGCAAATCAAATTATTTTCCATTTTCTTTAGCACTTTAAAAGTGATTAACCAACAAATCACTTTTTTGATTATTTTTTTTCTTGATCTGTTTAGCGGCATTAGTTTTAGATTAGGTAAGCTTATAAATCTAACCTGCTTAATGTATGCAAGGATAAGATTCCAAACAAAGATCATAAGTAGGGTTGTCAACCACATATTAGGGATCTTTTTAAGCTTGCATAGATAGGAAGGTACCTATTACTATCTTTGTAACTTAAGGAAAACCCCACAACTTTTGCTTCTTTCCTAAAAATAAAGGAACCTCCACAACATGAGAGCTTTGCTAAGTAGATTTGGATTCTGTCCCTCAACTTGAAGAAAATGTATTTGGATGATATCTCTCTTGGCCTCTTAAAAGGGAGAAAAAGCTTATATAGCTTTTATCCAAATGCAGGATGTCCCTCTGTGTTTGGTGAATAAGAAAGTACCTCTTTCCTATGCTTCTTATTAGCTTATTTTGTATGGGAACAAACTGATGTTGGAAAAGAAAATAGTAAGGCACCTCTCCTAATGTCTCAGCAACTATATTATTTGCTAGAGATGTTCTTAGAGCATCCACAGCTAGGTACACCCTGACGTGGCAAGGTGGATTCTCAAATCCACTCTCTTCACCTCCCAGGCAAAGGCAATCCACCCTCAGGGTGGATTTTTGGTGGATTGATGCCACGCAGTTCTGAACTGCGCGTTGGGTAATGGGCGCTCCAGATGGAGATACGTGGCCAGATTTTATGTTTTTTTATTATGCCACACGGTTCAAAACTGCACGTAGTGATATTTACCTTCATTTGTGATCGAACTGTTGTGGGGTGGATTGGATTCACCCTGATTTTGGGGGGTGGATTGGATTCACCCTGATTTTGGGCAAATCCACCCACGCTACTGTTGTGGATGCTCTTAAGGAAGTGTTTCACTATGATTTGAAATGAGAGTTGGGGGGCGGGGGGGGGGGGGGACTAAGTTTCTATCTATGCATATAAGACAAAATTTGCAGGTACAGAACAGAACTAATAAAGGAGCTTTATATTCCAGTACAAATCAGTGGTTCTTTTGACCCAATGTTTTAGAATTTTTGAATGATGATCAAGAGTATATATGGAGATATATATCTTGACAAACAGAAAGAAAGAAAAGGAGAGAAGAGTGTGAAAGAAGAACAATATTTGGAGTTTGTAATCAATGCAAATGTGCATTGGTTTGCCTTATGAGAAGAAATAACATTAAGAGATGTACCAGGAGTGCAGGCATTGATCCCTCCCTCTCTCTTCATTTGAGTTTGAAAGAGAAAGAAGAGAGTAGTGGTTGATCAGGCTGGGACCGGTTAATAAATTGCATGCTTTAGTGTGTTTGCTTGACATGTCATCCTTGTTTGTATCCCTTTGTATCTGCTCAGTAGTGGTATACATGTGCCTAGTTCATAGCAATTTATCTGAACTGCAACATTGCATAAAATGACTGAATGCCTTTGGGATCGGCAGGATAGCTCAAACCAGTTGGACCTGGACTTACCCTCTTCTTGTGTATCTGATCAAAATAGTCAATAATGTAAGTTTTGGATGACCTGGAAAGCCGACCGACCGCATATTTCCACCAATTTCCATCAGATAAGTGTCTGATTATATCGAGTTGACAATGCTAGTAGTTATATTCCAGAATTGCTGACTATAGATTATGTTAAGAACATAATGCTTCTGGTTGCTGCAGTTTTTAGTTTTTACCCTAGAAATTCACTTTCCTACTAAACAATATTTTAGTTTATAAATCATGGCTTAGTCTTATACTGCAGATTACTAGTTTCAGAGATCTGAGTAAGAAATACTATGAAAGTACATAATGTTATTGGACACATACACAGATATACATGCATAATTTTTTAACAAGTCAAAATTTGAAAGAGAGTCTGCCAAAATATTAAGCACCGTCCATGTGCATGGTGACAGTTGAAAGAATAATAAAGTGGGGACAGACGTTATCAGACAAATATAAAGTCATACTCATACTCAAATCCAACCCCTCAACAACAAAAATCTAATTGTGGTAACCATACCACACCAGTCATTCTTCATCATTTCTTTGCCCTGGAGTTGGATTGTGACTCTTCTTTAACCACTCTTTAGATTAGCATTCACAATAGCCTCATAGAGCTACTTTAGAGAGGCAAAATCGCCTCAGCGATTCACGCTCCGATATCTTAGAGCATCCACGGCAGCCTCTCGTCGCGGGGAATGCATTTAAAAGGATACAACCTATTCTGCAACATCAACCAGCAACATGAAAAATCTCAGGCAAAAATCCCTGCAGAACCCAATTAAAACACTGTTACACTAGTTTTATTAACTACATAACTAATACAAGAGTTTTGTTGTTTTGATTAGGGTTTGAAAAACAAGGTGTGCTTCTGCACATGTGTCCATAGTACTGAGTGTAGTTACAAAAGGAAACAAATACTGAGATTCCCTATGTAAGAGCACAGAAGACCATGGACCCTCTTGCTTACACAACCCCATGCAGATTTCAGATGCAGTCTTAGTAGTACACAAGCCCAACTCACCTTGGTTTGGTGGGGTGGGTGGGCCACTCTTACCAAGGTCAAATATGTACACAGATCCTGATCAGACCAATTTTCCATTTCAGATCTGAGATAATTTGATACTTTACTCCCATGGAGGTGAATAATTAGGGTCCCCAACTTCAGTTTTAGGGCTTCACCCATGGTGGTGAATACATTAAAGGATATTTGATCATAACAGCATATTCAACAGCTAGGTGCACCATGACATGGCAAGGAGAGAGTGAATTCACCCTCTTTCTCACCCGCAGCAGCTTAGTAGATTAGCCTATGTGCAACCCACAACCCACCTTGAGGGTAGTCATACCACCCTGATGAAGGGAATTTTTACTTTATTGGTGCCCCTCACTTCTGAACTGCGAGACACCAAAAGCTAATTATATTATAACACTTGTTAAGATTTTAGTGGTTTTAATACCTTGAAGTGAGGGGCATATATAAGCCCCAAATTAATTAATTCAAAACTACGTGGCATCATTTAATTGGTTCTCATTGTAGAAATAGATTAGAGAGAGAAAAATATTATTATTGAATTGATTATTTAGGTTACATCATACTCTATATATAGGATAGAGATAGTAAACTACTTCTATGAATAACCAATGTAGGACTAAAATAACATAAAATAACCTTGCTAATACTCCTCCTCAATACCAATGTGCATACTCAATACCATCAAACAATTTCGTCGTGTATAAACCTGTAAAGGACGTGAAACGAAGGTAAAACTAAAGGTGGGATTGTAGACTCACACGAAACACTCAACGGAAATGGATCTGAAGGAGAAGATAAATCTTCTAAAGAAAGAGGACAAACTGGAAAACACTTCCCCTGAGAGAAAAAACCGCCCGTAAAGAACGAAGCATGTTCAAAGAAAGTAACGTTCATAGAGGTGAAATAACGACGGGATGAGGGATGGAAGCACCTATAACCCTTCTGAGCATGAGAGTAACCCAAAAATACACATTTCAAGGCACGAGGATCTAGTTTAGAGGCTGACCCAGTAACTTGGACGAAACATACACACCCAAAAACACGAGGTGGAATCTGAAAAACGAAACAATTAGGATAAATAATAGAATACGGGGTGCGAAAACCAAGAACTCGAAACGGAGACCGGTTGATAAGAAACACCACCGTTAGAATAGTGTCAGACCAAAAATGCGAGAGGACATTCATGCCAATTGACATAACACGAGCAAGATCAAGAATATGACAATTTTTCCTTTATGATTTACCATTTTGCTACGGAGTTTTCGTATTGGAGGTTTGATGCTCAATGCCATTGACATTGCAGAATTTGCGAAGACCTTGGGACATAAATTCTCCACCTTGATCGGAACGAAAAACTTTAATAGTTTTCCCAAACTGAGTACAAAATATTACGGTGATTGTCTGAAAAATAGAGGAGACCTCATCTTTGGATTTCATCAAATAAACCCAAGTACACCTCAAAAAATCGTCAATGAACAACACAAAATAACAAAATCCTAAACTAGAGGTAACTGGGGCAGGACCCCAAACATCCGAATGCACTATCAAAACAATAAGTTTTATTAATACTCAACGGATACCTGCCACAACGATGTTTAGCTAGTTCACACGTCTCACAAGACAAGTCAGAAATGGATACTTTAGAAAAGAAAGACGGAAACAAATAATGTAGATACTCAAAGGAAATATGACCTAAGCGGTGATGCCAACGTAACACCCGTTTTATATTTTCAGTACTAAACATAGATTTTAACTGGAGAGGTTGAGGAGAAATAGAAAAGACATGTCCATCCAAAAAATAAAGACCACCCTCTTCACGTCCACTGCCAATCATCTTCCGTGACACCAGATCCTGAAAAACAACATAATCAAGAAAGAAGGTTATACTGCAGTTTTTATTTATGGTAATTTTACTAACAGAAAAAAGATTAGTATCCAACTGAGGGACATGAAGAACATCAAGTAAAGAAAGGGAATCTGTAATTGAGATACAACCCTTTCGTGCAATAGGAGTCTCAGTTCCATTGGCAAGACGAACAGTCCGTCGCCATGAACTAGAAGCATAAGACCAGAAAAGAAAAGACATACCAGTCATATTATCGGTTGCACCCGAGTCAACAATCCAAGGCGAAGTTGGAGATGCAGAAACACTAGTTGCAGATGCGAAGTTACCTGCATGAGAAGCTGCCGATGTGGAAGACATAGAGAGAAGTTGTCAAAACCTGTTGATTTCATCATGAGAGAGAGCACTAAAGGCTGAAGAATCTGGAACACTATAGTCGGTAGATAAGTGAGCTGAGGACTGAGATGGGCGGGGTTGATAACCAGCAAGATGACCGTACAAAGCATAACAAGTTGTCTTTAGATGTCCCCACTTACCACAATAATCACACCTCTTTCTTGAGGGGCGAGAGTTACCGGAAGCCGCTGGTAACGGAGTATGGCTAGGTGATGATGTATGTGAAGTTTGTGAAGGAACTGGCGGTGGTGCTGGATAAGCATAACGAACAGCCAAAGCAGAAGTCTCTGAAAGGATCCCGGAGACAGGAGGCATAGGTGACCGACGACTCTGATCGGAGAAACAATATGCGTGTGCCTCTTCAAGAGTTGGGAAAGGAGTCATGTCAAATAGATGAACTCGTGCATACTCAAAGTCGGGATTGAGCCCCGCAAGAAACTGAAACACTCGAGTCTTCTCTACAATCTTTGCATAAATATCTCTACTGCCGTAGGTGGAATAGGAACATTTTCACTTGGTGTGCTAGTTGGCCACTCGATGAAGCTATCATAATGAGATAATTCTTCCCAACTCGATCGAAGTCTCGCATAATACATCCCCAAAGTCTGAGTACCCTGTTTAAAATTCCCATCTCATTGGAAAGTTGAAAGATCCTAGCATTATTCTCTCGCTGAGAATATACCTTACGAAATGATTCCCAAATCATATGTGCATTGTTTGTGAATAAGTATCCAGCGGAAATCGTCGACTGCATAGAATTAATCAACAAGTTCTCACCATCGAATCATCCGAGAACCACTTTGCATACTTCAGATTTGATTATGCAAGTTCTTTTTCTGTGCCAAGAAGAAACCCTATCTTTCCACGGCCACTAACAAACAATTTCACAGACTGCGCCCATCGAACATAATTCAAGTCATCTAATAGCTGTGAGGTAATCTTCAAATTTGGATTATCATGAACAAAGTTGAAGGACTAGACATCTTCACTCGTTTTAATCGAAGAAACAGTCGAACTCGAACTCGACTTGTCACCGATAGCCATCGCGATCGATTACCTCAAATAAACCAAATAGATCTGAGATTCAGATCAGCATCAATCGCATCTCGCGACCAGATCCAAAAAACTAAAAAAAAATTGCAGAAGCTTAGGTTACGATCAGAACAACGCTACCAAAGAGTCAGTGATAATCGTCGTTCTTCAAAACAGAAGAGAGAGAGAGCGGCGGCGTGAATCATACCAACATGAACGAAAATCGCAACCCTAAAAAAAATTCGGGGCTCGACCTCCCAACAAACTCACCGCCGAGTTCGATCAGCAAGGGTGTTGAATGAGGGTAACTCGCTTTGACACCATGTAGAAATAGATTAGAGAGAAAAATATTATTATTGAATTGATTATTTAGGTTACATCATACTCTTTATATATAAGAGATAGATAGTAAACTACTTCTATGAATAACCAATGTGGGACTAAAATAACATAAAATAGCCTTGCTAATACTCATACCCCTCACTTCTGAAGTGTGAGGCATATTTAGACGTTGGATTTGTGACACGTGAGCATATCTCAGCCGTCCTTTGTGTCGCGCAGTTCAAAACGGAGGGCATAAAATTCAGCTTGTTTTAGTCTTGAACTGCTATGGGGCGGATTGTGTTTTGGGGTGAGGTGGATGAATTCACCCTCCCTACTGCTGCATTTGCTACTGCTGCATATGCTCTAAAGGGTGAATAAATTAAAGGATGTTTAATCATAAAGGATCCCCTCACTCTGATTTGTCAAAAGTAATAATATCTTCCAAATTTGTCATTTAATCAGATCAAAACTCGTTCTGGTAGATCGGTCGTTTCAACTCGCTCGGATTATACCCTGGCACATAGTTTATTTCACATAACTTCTTGTGGGGGAAACATAAGATCTAAAGTGTTCCTATTACGGATTTCAATCACGCCTAGCAGATTTATGGCCTACGAGAAAACGATAATTGTGGAAATTAAACTTCAGTTGATCTATGAACATATACACAAACCGTAATCAAATTGGTGGCGACACATATTTAGAGTTTAGCAGATTTGAGCGATATATATCTTCGCTCGCAATTACAGGAGGTATATTCCATGTTCCTAGAGGACCTGACATATTTCCTCCTACAAAATAAGGGAAAAGGAGTTCAAACTTAAAATTGTAAGAAGTCTAGATGTGATAATAGAACTATGAGTAATGAATAAAACTTTACCTTCTTTTGTGGCTTCTTCACATCTTCTCCGATAATTCAAGGAGAGGTCAGGATCCAAAGTCTTTGATATACATTCATACTTCTTTTCGGCCTCAGTAATGTGTTTTGCCTGAAATTTCAAAATAAAGTTAATAATATTATTAAGCATTCAAGACGACGACATTGTGTTTTCAAATGACCTTACTACAGGCAATAAATAGATGATTTTCTGAAGAGATGGACAATGTAATATGGCGAGGAAGATAAAAGACTAGAAATGCATACTTTTTTTGGGTATTGATATACAATATTATAAAAGTAGTGTCCAAGACAAGAACAAAAAAGAGTGTTTTTGCCGTCCTGCTTCTGTAGATTTCATTTAGAGCTTCACCGTCGCACTTCTGTAAGTGGTCAAACTAAAAGAAGAAACCATGGTACTGCTACGGTTATATTTAGTAAGACAACAAAGTTCGGTTAAGAGACTATAGTTATGTGGGGGACTTGTGGGATTACTCAAAGTCCCTCGCAAAAATTTGGATGCAGAATTGTGAAGACACTTGTGTAGGATACTAGCGTCAACCCATGCTATGCAATTCTGTCAAATTATACTCGCAAAACTGGTGGCTCCGGCACTTGTTTTCAAGTGGTATTGTCAATTGATTCCCACAGTATACGTTTGGTTTCTAAACTAAACCCCTTTCTTACTCTACTTCGATGGATTTGCCAAATTCATGTGCCTTCTTCCCCACCTTAATTAACCATGCAACACAGGTGTACTCGAAATCAACGTCTTAGTAACATTTAGATAATTATTTTCTTATAAAAATACTTTTGTTCTCATGGATGTTATTCAAAAGACCTCGGTGAGAACTTTTCAAATCTTCATTTTTAACAAACACAAGACAAAAAATTGTGCTATCAGCACGTGGCACTCTAAATATGTACCACCAATGAAACTTTCTTCCTAATTGTTTTCGATTTCTCATGTTTTTTTATTTCCAAGACTACCCGCGGGAACATCAACCTTCTATCACCACCATGTCCTCCAAGACGGCATGACGAAGTTTTCGATGGTGAGTGTGCACACGGCTTATAGCTTTAACTCATGACATGGGGCAAAACTTAACATCGGAAGGGTGTCCTGGTTTCTGTTATAGATAGTTTTAGTAAGCAAAAATTCTATAGATTTTTTGAATAATTACAAAAGAAGTGAAAAAAAAGTGGATGTTATAGATAGTAATTTGACCTAGAAACTCAAATATAGCTTTGCCATTCTATATGTATACAATAGTTAGTAGTGTTAGAGCATCTCCAACAGCATGGTATGCTGTTACACTTTTCACATACTTTTGCAAAAACCCCTTCCAACAGGGATATGGTGTTCAGCATACTCACCCCCATACCCCTCCAAAGTATGCAAATCCGAAACTTAGAGAGTGGTATGTGCATACTACTTTTGTGGGTCCCCTACAAATATTTCTTTTCTTCCTTTCTTTTCTCTCTCTAATAAAGGAGCATTGTGGGTCCCAATTTTTAATAAAAATCTTCTCTCTCTCACATAAAATAATATTGTGGGTCTCAATTTTAATAAAAAGCTGAATTTGGAGAGAAATTTGTTGGAGCAAAGTGGTATGCTATTCCGGAAACTAGTATTCAAAACCGGAATAGCATACCTTCTATGTTGGAGATGCTCTTAGTGAATTCGCAAATACATACTACAGATATGTATATGTACATATGTATATACATATATACACACCGTAAGCTCACCAGCATGATTGGTGCCATTGCAGCTCCATGAACTCCAACAAACATGCGAAGAATATTGAAATTATTGTCCAGCACATCATCCTGTAAAGGAAGCCATGATCCTGCCCGTAAGGAAAAGTATTTGAAAGACTAACAAATACACGAGTTACTTTCGTAAATAAACGGGATACCTCGTAATCAAACCTACAGCATCACCGTCCAATTGCCATGTTTCAGAATGATCTTATGCTTGCAGATAAAAATGAAAAATGAATATTCAGGAATAGGTCCTCTTTTTACTCATCAAACGGCATATACACATGGAAACAATACACACACGCACTCTATCTTAAGAAATATTGATAATATTCTTCATATTTTTCACTCTAGAAGAAAAAAAAGGATACAATGCAGATGGATTCTATTTCCTACATCAATGGGCAAATTTCACCAGCCCTCCATTAAACACACGCACTCTATCGTAAGTAATATTGATGATATTCTTTATATTTTTCACTCTAAAAAAAAAAAAGGATACAATGCAGATGGATTCTATTTCCTACATCAATGGGCAAATTTCACCAGCCCTCCATTAAATGATCCCATTATATGACCTTACGAAGTGAAGAACACTCAAGTGCATAGACAAAATCTATAACCACATATACTTCTAAATTTCAAGAAAAGGTCATTCTAATATAAAAGTAGTTAATTTGATAGGAATCGTGGTCGTTTCGACCACGACCTATCATGGGCGTCTCTTACTTGGTGCACTCCTCGTGAGTCCGACATTTTAGTTTCCTAGTATGCGTAGATTCTAGTTAAGATATGTTTCCTATTTTTGGGTAAGTAGTGTTTGAGAAGGAGAGGGCTTCATTTCTATAAAGGGGAGTCTTGGGGATAAAGGTAGGTAGAGTTGGTGTTTGAGAGAAAAAACCCAAGTTAGGGTTAGAGAGAGAACTATTGTAATTTTCTTTCATAGAGAATTAATTCAAGAGATAGTTTATTCTTTTCGTTGATATCATTGCTTCCGCTTAGTTTTTTATAATAATTAGTCTACCCTATATAAAGATGTTGACTAACAAGTTTGCCATATGATAATGGCAAAATATAAGGAAACCCAAAGAAAGGAAGAACTTACAAGTCGTCAGATACCTCGACAAGGAATTCTGAGATTGATAAGAACTCCATCACCAAGTCGTTAACCTTCACAGCTTAAATGAAAAAATTTACAACCCATAAAATCATAGCAATATCATGTTTTTGTACCATAGATTGTTGAATTTTGACACAAAGATAACATACAGAACACCCACTGATGATAGTGTGCATGTACAAATCTATACAATTAAGCCAACCTGCCTTGTCAAAATCAAAATATTTTCGTAGTGTGTTCAAATGGAATTTTGGCATATCGGGTTTGTGGTTTCGTATATTTGACCATAGAGTAGAAGCGGTTATCTTTGAGATTTACTCACATTTTTTTCCTGGGCATCACCATCCATATATGAAGGGAGTGAGACTTGAAGATTTTACGATGCGATGCGGTGGAAGGAATTAGTTATAGTGGATCCGACTTGATGATACGTGTATTTAATTTTGTTGTGCTTTTTTTTCTTTCTTTGCCTTCGGAATGTACTCTTTCCACCTCACAGAGTTTGTCTTGAGTTTTTCAACAAAATATATTTTACCTTAAAAAAAAATATTTGACCTTAGAGTTCTATTTTGTTTTATTGCAAAATGATGGGGTCCATTTAAAATCTAACTATGTTTTCATTGATATATTTTCAGGATTTGATATGTTTTCTCCCAATTATGATCAATTACATGAAAGAGACATTGGTAAAACAGTATCCTCTTCAATAAAGATTTGAAAGATACATGACATTCCATTCACTCTCACGCTATCTTCCTTACTTTTTTTTTAGATGAGTGTTATACAATGTTCTTTGTCTACATGCACTATACAAAGATGCCTAATTAGGAAATAAATCTCTCTCTATTAACAAAATTTGTTTAGAGATGATAGTTGACGAGAATCTTCAAAACATAATGGACACCTAGGTGGATAGCTAATGACAGAATCACGAGAACCCTCTCCATCAAGCCATTTAAGATATCTACAGTAGGTCCATTTCCGAGTTTCATATGGTCCAAAGCATTTGGAGCCAACTCTTTTTCTTTTTAATCTGGAGCTTACGTAGACAGTTAAGATAATGTGGATAGGATTACTATAGAGCTTGATGGCTTCCTTACCAACCACGTCTTCAGAGAGAGCAGAAAATTGGTGATTATTTAGGTACTTTAATTTGTAATTCTAACACTTCATTATTTCAACGAGCTCCTGGATTACTGGTTGTACCGGGATGTCAAAACTGCCCTATACACTAGAATGCAATCAGCATTTTCTACTTACAGGTAGAGAGGGTTTCACCTACCCATCTTGCTTTTGCATGGAAAGAAAATAGAAGATTAAACCGAACAAATGCCCTTTAAACCAGAGTGGGAAGTAGGCTTGAACCTGACCCCTCACTTGGCAAGATAAACCTCAATCATGAATGACCTATTTGCTGGATGCTTAGCAGATGAGTTCATAACTAACATTTTGGTAGATTTGGAAGTTTAATTCCACTACTAAACACACTATCATCTAAGAACCTATAACGGCAATCTGGCATCTTCTCTTCCGCAGCCAATTTTCATTCAGTCAATAGAGGCTTTGGTCATAATAAGGTTTAATGATTAATGTGGTGCCTGAATAGGATTAGTGAGTTTGAAGATGGTTAAGATACGTGGTGCATAATCACTTCTTCTTTTTTTGTGGTGCCTAAACATTTTGGTAGATTCTGGACATCAATTGAACAGCTCCTGTGGTATAATGTAGAATACGGATGGGTCAACCCTTCACCCCACTAGGGATGAAGAAACATGGTGTATATAAAAAGATTGGTCCTACATCCAAGTAGGTACGATTGAACAAGTGTTATAACACTGCTGAACGATTAGCAGGTGCTCGGAAAGTTAAGAGTTTCCAAGTTTTCAAGGATTCGAGGCCAGGGTGTCCTTTGTAAAGCTTACTTTAGTAGTCTAATTATAACAAATGACATTATTCTGTCTTCCCTGGTACTTATACATTTAGTTAAGAGCTAAAGGATTAGAGCTTTCAGAGGATAATATGGCAGCAGTCCCAAAGTTTATGTTCTAGTTTAGAGATATTAAGATTGTTGTGCAGGTATACTATAAGTGAGTAGCTCATATATCTCAGGAGCGAAATATCATTCAGATGACTTACGGAACTTAGATTTCTATATTATAATATAGTATAAGTGTACAACCCCTATAAAATGATCTTCCCGTAGAAGAGATCACATGAAAATAGCAGCAGCCATATGACAACAATTTATAAAAAAAACAGAAGCAAGCTGATAGAGTTTACCTGCTTTCCATTCAACTGGTACAATAAAAGATTCAAAACACGATAATCAAATGATTTCAGTCGAATCGCTCTCATCACATCTTCGACCATAATCTGAAAGATAAATCTTCAATCAAAATTTGAACAGCAAAATTTAGAGCAACCATATCTTACTGTAAATATTATCTCCAAATATAATGATTGACAAACTATAATTAACATTGAAACTGTAACATGGACACTGAATATTATCAACAATATTTGTGTCGATATGCATCCAACACCGGCACGTAGACACACGTGCCCCGGATATTTTCAAAGTTTTACATTGCCGTGTCAGACACTCCATACCCATACTAGACACTGACGTGCGTACTCGTATCAATGTAATATTAGTGTCACTTAAATCCTTAAATACCTAAGCTATTAGATAGCTCTCTACCTACGTAGATACAAAAACTAACGTAATATTATGCTCTTGAAATTAGATAAGAAAAATTAGATCATATCCCGCCCGCCCCGCCCGACCCACACACCTACCTCAACGGAAGAATTTGACTAAGAATTCTCACGGGCAGCGTACTAATCATAAAGTACGAGGTCTAACTGCTAAAAACATGCCTCTAAATCCATGAATCATCCTCCCTGGGTTAACACGCCCAGAGTATCTTGAAAATGGAACCGCAGTAGGGTGATGACTGATCGAGGAGGGACTGTATGTATTTGATCTCACAGGATATAGCGTGAAAGTGATGGTAAAGTGACTAGCGGAACGTGGTCACCATAAAATGGTGAGAGAAGCTTGACATTCGCAAACCGTAATCGGCTCGTCTCAAAGGGAAGGTCCAACTTATAGACGTTCTCTCCTATGAATGACACGAAAAGGACATATGAAGCTTTGGAAACTTTTCCGACAGGTGCTCTTTATAAATATATAGCATAACCATATCATGTCGCTGAAAAGTAATGTGTCGACGATGAAGGCCGACTTTCCTATAACAAGAGGCATACGTAGTCTCAAGTCTTTCACTCACATTCTCATGAATAGTTTGAATCAAAGGCAGCAAAGTCAGCTGCTGATGCTGAAACTGGTTTTGATGGTGGGATCGGAGTAAGATCTAATACTGCCACCGTGGAGTGCTCATGCACGACCTGAAATTGAGACAACCCCATTGAACTGTTGATAGAACTGTTGAATCCGAACTCAGCCAGGGTAAGTACAAAATCCCAGTCTTTGGGGTGATGCTTTGAGAGATACCTCAAAAGATTTGCTAAACTGCGGTTAACAATCACAATTTGATCGCCTAAATGTGGATAAAATGTCCTGAGGAGCTTTCACAAAGTCCTCCAAAAGCGCCTTATGAGATGATCATTTTCATCTGAGGTTATATTCTTTGGAACCCCGTGGCGTTTGACTACATCGCAAAAAAAAACATGTGTAATGTGAGATGCGTCAATCATTTTCTGGCACGGGATAAATGAAGCCATCTTGAAAACATGTCAAACACCACGAACACCGAGTTCATCCCCTTGGCCCAACATGGTAAACCCACTACAAAGTCTATCAAAATATATCCTAAGTCTTGTATTTCGCTGCTTAGCCTTCAACGTTGCATGTGTCTTAAACCGACGAGTAAACTGATTGATGACTCATCACATTGGAGGCCAAAAGCATCTCTCCTGCATCGAAGACATGGTCTTCGTCACTCCGAAATGACCAATCAGCCCTCCTGCAGGTATCTTGGTCGTCAATCATTCCCGCAGTGAAGCTGCAACAACACATAACACTGTCTCCCTAAACAAATATACATCCTGAATAGAATACTCACTGTTGATCCCGCGGTTCTGTTGACAGGCTGCATAAATAGGGCCAAGGAAACGTGATCTTTAGTCTTTAAACACTATCACAACATTGAGATTATCTCTTGCAGCTCAGCCCTTCAGACTTTTACTCAAAGCCAAGGCGTGAAAAACAAAAAGTCCCTCAATTTTATACTTACATAAACGGGTATTCCCTAGCAACCCCCAAAACAATACCTCAAACTCATTGGTTCATGGATTCGCACCACTTTGAACCGCATACAAGTATTACCACCATAATTTTGTCTTGATGGCCACGACAGTTTAAACCAATCACTTCAATCCACTCGGACTGAACCAAATACGATAGAAAGCTTAATATTGCAAAGTTTTTAAAATAAGAATTGCTAGAATATTTTACTTACAACTTGTGGTAGACATATAAGAAAGTATATTTGTAGGAGTTCAAAAATAAGCAAGCATATAATCAAGAAGTGTCCATGCAGTACTTTGTGCTGGTAAGTGTCGTGTATTGCGGAAATGGGTATGATAAACATACCACAAAATTTGGAAGTGTAGTTGCTACATGCAACGATAAATTAGAGTTCCAGAGAAAAAAACCTCAAACAACTAGAAAGAGCTTCCATTTACAAACTTAAGCGCAAATATGAAAGTAGAAAATGTTCATATAATGTATGTAGCTGGGTACCTCATTTTTGTTCATAAGTGCGTGACACAGCTTCCTCTCTAGATGCCAATACTCTTCTCCACACTTGAACTCTTCTCTTATTCTGAATACAATATGCAAATAATAAAATAAAAAATATAAACTTCTAGTAGAAAACTGTTGGTCAATAGGCAAGGAACTCAGACCTCTCTGTCAGAAGTCCGTGGTACTCTAATAAATAAACAAGAGGTTCAAATGGAGCAGTTTTGAAAGCTTCCACAAAATTATCTGTAAATTGTGGGTTACGTTCCTGCACATAAGACACAACCAAACTATAAGAGTCAATTACCCACCTAGGGAGGTTGTATATCGAACGGCAACGAAATAGTCTAACTTACCATCATATAAGTAGCACTACTAGTTCCCTTTGCAGATAAATTAGAAATTTCTTCATTTAAACTGTCTAGCTGTATATAGGAAAACAAGAAGCGTTACTGAAAATATAGTTTGTGAAACCCAATGTGGCAACCCCTAGATATTGTTGCCTCAATAGCTATTACAGAGACATACTTGTGTGCTTAATCTATATCAACAGATGAAGTACCATACAAGGTACCTGATAAAGACTAGTGCTGCTTAATTAAATTGGGGGAGTAGCTATCAAGCATAATACCTGATAGATATAACTTTCTGTGAACGAGAGCATCGGGAGATACTTGAATACTGATTTTGGCTTGTTTGCATCCATTCCATGAAACATGAAGTAAGACCTGCACTGCTAATCAGATAACAAAATCATTACAAACTATATGCAAAATGGTATACAATAAGGTCTCCCCGCCAATTTACTAAGAAATTAGGTATTTGCCGCATTCACTTGTGTTCTCCTACTGTTTGCATTCTCAACCAACCATAAAGAGATAGTCATTTCTCCTGATGCAAGTGGGTGCAAATGCATCTGCATGCAGCAAATCAAGAAAGTACTTCTAATTAACCGCTGAGTAACAACTAACGGACAAAGAATCTCTTACAAAATCTTCTAGAGTCGAATTTGCTCGTTGCATTGCATCCAAGCCAACCAAGGCCATCTTATTGTCGAGACATAGTTCTTGATTATCTGCAACTAGGAACATAGTTCAGCACTTTCGTTATAGGCTTATAGCCAACAAAAAAACACATTTTCAGTAGTTTTACAACATTTTCAGATCAAAGAAACACGTTTTCATCAAACCTAAAGCAAAGCTTATGGAAGTCCAACAAGAATGGAATTTATTGAACCACTCGTATTGGAAGATTTACAACTTGAAACAAGAGACGGTCAAGCAAATTGGGAGATAGAAAAATTGCTTCCACCATGTCACGGCCCAGCCCGGGACCGCCTCTACAGTGCCCGGAGTGCAGCGGAATAAGGGACCGTGCGACGTACACAGACGCGCGGTCGGCGTGTACCAGCCATCTTCACGGGCGCGGTGCGCCAGTGGCATACAACCCACGGATGCTAGAGCGACATCCGGATAATCCTGGATACTCATGAGGGGTCATCGAATATGTATTCGGGATAGGCAACAACGCTGAAGGTTCCCTCAATAATCCCTACAGCGTAATCTCTCGCGGCGCGCGCGAGGTACGGAAAGCACACCTGTCCTGTAGCGGATCAGGATAGCTCAATATGCCGGTTTCTAGATAAGGGACTCATATCTCAAGGGGCGACGAGCCTGGACTAATTATATTGTCCATCTGTAAGGGGTGGTGCGTCTCGGATAGCCCGCAGGGCATAGCGGCGCCATATGAAGCCCATTTTGGAAAACTGGCCCGCATTGCGAGGCAATGTCCCCTGGCCTTCCCTAGGCCTAGGAGAACTCATAACTATCCCTTGTAGATAGTCCATGAACCAGGGTCCTTGATGACCAAGCATTAAAGCTCTTTCAGTCATGGGGAGGATCGGACCAAGGTTCCTCCTTAATATAGCTACTAAGTAAATAGTCAAGTTCCAAAAGGAAACGTTAAAACATGAGACGAAGCGTACTAGCCCTTTTCGCCCCCTTAACTGAATCCGATCTCGACGAAACTTGGCGTACAACTATATTAGGATATAGAGAACATATACATTCGGACAGAACTCAAAACGCTCGGGTGGATTTGGCCGGCGTTTGGTAGGTCGTCACACACCACCTTCAAGAAAACTCAATAGCCAAGAAGACTTATTTGAGCATTTGCATTGTCTTTTTAGCGCAAGGATATGCAACAACCATACAAAACTTTTCCAAAAATATGTTACTGCTGGCTGCGATAGAGGAGGTAGTAGTGCAGTACTTATCGAAATCGACTTGGTACTTCTTTGGAAGAATGAAAATGGAAACTAGCTCTCGGCTGATAAATTACCCTTTTAAAATCAAGAAAATCAAACATATTGATGGTTCTTGGGCACTTTAGATAAAAGATGGAACATACAATTATGGGGCATGTTATAATATGCCTGGATACCTTTCTTTTCATAGAATGTCAAAAGAGAAAATTTCTAGAATGAAGAAAATAACTATGGTAGGCATAAATCCACAACAAGTGCTTACTTCCCTTCGACAGAGTAATACAAATTTTCAAGCAACATTCAAATAGCATTTATTATATGAAATCCAAGATACGAGCGGAAGAATTAAGAGGTCGTACTTCAATTAAAGCTTTACTCCAAAAATTCTCAACGGTCCGTTTAACATATAATATTAAATGTGATTTGGAGGGTCGGTTGATCTACCTGTTTTTTTGTGCTCACTTATAGACACCCACAATGGAGATTAGATGAGCAGAAAACATGAAGGTCAACCAGCCTTCCAAATCACATTTAATATTATATAAAAAAACCTTCTGTTCAGTGTTCTTCGAGTAAAGTTTGAATTGGAGTACTACCTCATGATTTTCTGCCCTTATCTTAGATTTCATATTATACACGTTTTTGAATGCTGCTTAAAGATTTGGAATACTTTGTCAAAGAGAAGTAAGCACTTGGCTTGGAGATATGCCTGTCATATACATTTCCTTAATTCCTGAGATCTCCTCTTTTGAGAATAGAAGAAAATAATGGTGTCCGAACATATCATCAGAAGTTCCATGATTGTGTGCTTCATTTTTTTATCCGAAGTACCCAAGAACAATCAATTTGTTTGTTACCCTTGATTTTAAGAGGACAATTTATAAGCCCAAAGTTATTTTTCGTTATCATTCTTCTGAAGAAGTGCCAAGTCGATTTCAATAAGTACCTCTTCTACCCCAACCAATAGTCAGATACTTCTTTAAAGAGTCTTTTATGGTTATTGCATATCCTTGCGCTAAAGACATATACTGCTATGGTCAAGTATTTCTTCTCCGCTATCAAGTTGTGGAATTAATTTTATTGCAGGTATTGGAATTAATTTTCTTATCACCAAAATTACTTGGCCATCTACTGTTTCAAGTTGTGCATCTTCTAATATGATTGGTTCAAAATTATTTTCTTGTCGGACTTCCATAAGCCTCATTTTAGGTTTGATGAAAATGTGTTTTTTGAACTGAACATGTTAGACCATCTATTGTTTCAAGTTGTTCATCTTCTAATACAATTGGTTCAACAGTATTACTTTCTTATTGGACTTCGATAAGCATCCCTTTAGATTCGATGAAACTGTGTTTCTTGAACTGAACATGTAGTAAAACTAATAAAAGAAAAGACGAATGAAAAGAAGGAAACTCTCCCAAAAAAGAAATTAAGATAACACTTAAATAGGGAAGATCTGTTTCAAAAAGACACCTGCATACTGGTCCGGCCATTTTAGGAAGAATATTCATCATCGGTTACATTACAGAAGATCGCTTTAATAGATTCCAATTGGTGGACTTTCTTTGTAGGGAGGAGATGCCTAGGGGCTTGCTTCTAGAGCTGTTTCAGACTGCTTCTAGTCATTTTCATGCTTGTGTGAGGAGTTTGCGTGTGCTGCTGTTGGTGCACTACTCTTCTTTATTGTTTGCTTATTGCCATGGTCCTTAGTGACTTTGGTTTTATCTTTTTTCTTTCTTAATAAAGCAGAGGAGGCGGGGGGGGGCGCTCTACATACCAACCCCCAGCTTAATTATAAAAAAAATGGTGGGAAAATCTTGGGAATAGAAAACCGCTCTTGGAGATAGCAAATGCTTAACAAAAGAACATCTTTAGTTTATGTAAGACCAAATCTTCTTTCTGGATTCTATTGATATACATGCTTTCTCTCTAGATTCTCTCCATCCTATTTTATCTTTCTAGATTCTCACAGACCAAATCTTCTCTCTAGATATTTTCTCTCTTTGTGTTCTCTGAGTCCAATTTTGCTGACCGCCCATTATAGGCAATCCTCGTGACCAAAGCATTCTATTGGTCTACATTGATTACTGGCTTTACTAGAGCACAGAAATGGGATGAAATTTTGCATCTTTTCTTTTCCATGATGAATGACAGAGTTGCCCCTGACTCCTTTTTTTGGCCAAAGCTTCACAGTAGTGAAATTACCATTTCTACAGAAGGCTCTACTCAAGTATGAGATTGCTTGAAACCCAATAAATACCTTAAAGTTTGACACACATTTTATTGCGAGTACAAACTAATGAAGATAGACATTTGGTGGCACACCACAAACAAAGGTATTGGTAACACTTCACAAAAAAGCTTTCCTTCCCTTTTCAATCCTTTCCAGGAAAAAAGAATTGTTTACCGCTCTTCTTTCTTTTGAAAGATATATATACACCCAATTTAAGTGGTAATATAACCTAACTAGGGTATTTAAATTAAGGATCAAGGGTAAACCATATGACATGTATATAGTGAAGGGGCACCAAGTCGAACTTTAAGTTGGGATGAAATAAACTGAGAAATATTCACGCAAATAGAAACATCGAAGACGCATGTTTTACTTCTATATTTTCAACAGCGCCATTCCCATTTACATTTTGACGTGGCACGTGCCTATGGATCGTTTACCACAGCCAACTCTTAGTCTCTATTTTAGGTTATGTTTTTATTCTGTTGGAGTTGCTCTAGACTTTAGTTTTAGTCAGTTTACTAGTTGGATTGGTTAGGGGAGTTATAGGAGTGAACTTAGGGAAACCTAGGTTATAAAGGGAGAGGGTGGTGTAATCTTTTTCATTAGTTGCTAATGAAAGTTTGAAGTTATCCTAGTTGAAACCCTAGTTTCTCTAAATCTAGATAAACCGTGATTATTCTTACGAATCTATCTTTTCAGTATACCTTCTTCTTCTTCTATGACACAAGGCAAGAATTCCTCTAGAAGCGCGGGTGAGATCTGTCGAATTAACATCATCAGATAACCCTAATTTGATTATGCAAAATAATTGAAGCTGAAATTACAAGAAGTTGGGAAACTTAATGTTTGTACCTTGGGAAGAAACTCGGAAATTAGATTGCATTTCTCCTCCAGTTTGAGTGTCCCACAAGGTTTAGCCTTTGAAATTCGATTAAAATGGTTTAGATGATATAATTAAGAGGGGGGAGAGAGAGAGAGAGAGAGTATTAGTACCATGAAGAGCAAGAAATCGGCGAGTAAGCGATCAGAGTATTGTTGATTGTTGTTGGAAGAGAGATTGCGAGTTTGCATCCATGAAATTGTTCTCTGCGTCTTCTCCAACTTACAAAAAGCTTCCATTGCTTGCTGCTCCAAAAATCCCAATTCTTGAGGTTTATGGCGCCAGAATATGAGAAACAGACCCAATTACACAGCTAAATAAACATAGACCATCTCCAGCAGTGCCTGATGCTGATGCTCCAAGCTCTCCTAAGGAGCTCCTTGCCAACAAATACCTAATTTAGAGCATGCCTTGCCCGGCGAGCTCGAGCTCCCTTCGCAATTTTGGTGCTCGGTTTATTAGATCTCACCTCTGATCTTGAGCTTAGACCGCAAGGCACTACGGTAGCGTTAGTGTTGTTGTTAATGCCTTGAAATCTCATGGAGAGCCTCGCTCCAACAACCTACTTATGTTAATGCTAATTAGGCATCTACATGATAAGTGATGTGTGTTGGGCGAATAATACATACAAAACACGATAATATGCTACTGAAGATGAAAACATAGCCGTCAAGAAAATTGAGTCACATGAATCCAATGTAAACCCTGCCCAAGCAAGCTGGTTTTCTTATTAAAAGTAACCAGTCATGTTGCTAAAGTTTGTCTAAAACAACAACAACAAATAAGGTGTCTGTTGTAAAACATGGCAAGATCTATAAACATTATGGATCTATAAGAACATAGGACTTAATGCGATAATCACGATAAACGATAGTGCATAAACATAATCACATACCTTGATCTATAGCTTGATTGATTGAGGTATGTTCTTGTGTTCGTCAGTGGCAGCGTGCGGTGACAACTAAGTTTTCTCTCCCTTAACCTTTTCTTTGAGATAATACTTTAGTTGATGAGCTAGGCACACTTATATAACTCTCCCTTAACCTTTTATTTGAGATAGTACTTTAGTTGATGGGTTACGCACACTTATATAGGTAGAGATAGAACATAGTTTCCTATTTCAATTAGGACTACTTTTCGTCAAAGTAAGAGTTGTAGGAAACCACTTTCCATCAAAGTAAGAAGTTGTAGGAAACTCTATCCTCATTAACCAATAAGATTAGTTTCCTATTAGGACTTGGATCATCATAATTAGAAACCCATAATTACTATATGACCCCACTTACTAAATGACACTTTGAAAATCATACTCGATAAAACTTAATTGTATATATATATATATATATATATATATATACTCGAAATAGGCTCAACGATTAAATAACTGACACGCGTGCAATTTAAAATATATCTAAGTCATACTATCTCTATTGGTTATCATAATACCAAAAACAAACAATTTACTAAAGAGAGTCATGGCGGTCTTATACAATTTTGCGACACATTTCCTTCCATGTACTACAGGAATAATAAACTATTTAACTTGGTTTATAAGCGTTAACAAATATGTCTATAAAAGGTCAATCAATAATATTTTGCCAAAAGACTTTCCTGTTATCATTCATCCAATCACATACATGTGTACATATTAGGGTTGTTCACCTAAACCCAAAAACCTGAGAACCCGAAAACCTGAGAACCCGAATCGGGCCGACCCGAACCGGCCGGTTCGGTCCAGGTTAGGGATTTATCGGTTCGGTTTTGGATTTGAATCTTAAAACCCGAATATAATCGATTCGGGTTCGGGTTCATGATTTGGTCTATGTTAAAACCCGACCCGAACCGACTATATATATATATAACAAATCTCTCTCACTTTTACCTTATGCACCTCCTCTAAACTCTTTCTCCAATTCTCCTTCCTCTCTCTAAAACTCTTTCTTCTTCTTCAAGCTCTTTGTATGTGAAAGACCGCAGTCAAGATCTGTTGGATAGCATAGGGTGGTTGTTCATCTTCAAGATCTGTTGTTGGATAGCATAGGGTTGAGATTGTTGTTAGAGACTTGAGATTGTTGTTATTGTTGTTCATCTTCAGAAGTATGTGAAAAATAACAAGATCTGTTGTTATTGTTATTCTCTAAAATGTTGTTGTTGTTGGGTTGAGACTTAAGATCTAAAGTCGGGTTCAGATCTGTTTTTTTTTTCTTCTCAAGCCTACCTAAATCATGTTGTTGGATGAGATCTTAATATAATTATTGTTATTTTTTTTTGATGAGATATTATGAGATCTGAAGTAGAAATATTGTTGGATGAGCATCTGTTTTTTTTTTTCAGATCTGTTGGATGAGATTATGAGATCTTAATATTTTTTTTCAAGCCCACATACATTTCTTATTATTTTTTGAAGTTTCAAAAGCATCCATCAATCATGGCAGCTTGGTTTTGTTTTTTTATACCTTACCTTCACTGCACAAGTACTGCATCTGCATCTTAATACGATTAGACTCTGATTTGATGTGACCTTAATTCACAACCCAAAAAAAAAAAATAGAGTTCAAAACCCGGCCAGAACCCGACCCGATCAATTCGGTTCGGCTCCGGTTCCGGTTCCGGTTCAAATGTGGCTTAACCCGGCCCGACCCGTGAACAACCCTAGTACACATAATGGTAAACAAGAAAACATTATAAACATATATACTGTAATCAGATCTCAATAAGATGTCTAAAGAAAACAATCAAACTAAAAATCTATAACTATAAAGAAAAATATCATGGAATCCGCCCAAGACCCATACTCTGAACATGTTCCTTAAATGTCTTGGGTGGTAATCCCTTAGTCAATGGATTTGCATTCATAAGCATTGTGCTTATGTGTTTTATAGACACTCGTTGTTTATGAACAGACTCCTTGATTGATAAATATTTTAGTTCCATGTGTTTAACATCATTAAAATACTTATCATTATTGGAGAAAAAGACTGTTGTTATATTATTACAATAAATTCTTAGCAGCTTGAAAATAGAATCCACAACACCAAGTACTGAGATAAATTTCCACAACCCTAAACCATGATATGTGGCCTCATAGCATGCCATAAACTCATTCTTTATAGTAGATAAAAAAATACTATCTTGTTTTACACTTTTCCATGAAATTGTTCCTCCAGCTAGTAGAAAGACATAACCAAAAGTAAACTTCCTACTATTAGGGCATCCAACAAAATCTAAGTCTGAGTAACCGATCACTTCTAAATGATCAGGCATCATAAATATGAGCATGTAATATTTTATTCCTTGCAAGTACCTCATAACCTTTTTACAGCTTTCTAATGGTCCATCCCTAAATTGATTTGATATCTACCCAGCATACCAACGACAAATCTTATGTTCAGTTTAGTACAAGTCTGCGCATACATTAGACTCCCTACAGTAGACACGTACATAATCTTTTTCATCTGTTTACGTTCCCACTTAGTCTTCAGGCATTGCATAAGACTAAATTTATCACATTTCTGAATTGGTGCATCACTAGCTAAACAATTCTTCATACCGAATCTCTCAAAAACTTTATTGATATAGGCTTTTTAAGATAACCCTAACAATCATTGTGCTCAGTCTCGATAGATTTCGATTCCAATCACGTAAGATGCCTCACCTAAATCTTTTATTTCAAAGTTCTTAAAGAGCTTTTTTGTCTGATGAATTAGGCCAAGATTATTACTAACAAGTAAGATATCATCAACAGACAAAACCAAAAATATAAACTTACTATCGCTGACCTTGAGGTATATACATCTATCAACAATGTTTTCCTTCAAACCAAAATGAACAATGGTATCGTAGAACTTAATGTGTCATTGGCGGGAAGCTTGTTTAAGACCGTATATTGATTTCTTAAGCTTACAAACCATATTTTCTTTCCCCTCTTCAAAGAAACCTTCAGATTGATTTATATAGACATTTTCATCTAATCTCTTATTCAGAAAACAGTTTTCACATCCATTTGGTGTAACTCTAAATCATAATGAGCCACTAATGCCATAATAGTTTTATGTGAGTTCTACTTTTATACAGGTAAGAAGGTATCCTTGTAATCAATACCTTCTTTCTGAGTGAAATCTTTGGCCATAAGTCGGGCTTTATATCGTTTGATATTGTTATTACTGTCGCGCTTGGTCTTAAAGACCCATTTGCAGCTAACTTTCTTATATCATTTTGGCAATTCAACGAGATCCTAAACTTTATGATATTCCATTGATTTCAACTCTTCTTTCATAGTATTAATCCATTTAGTATAATTATTACTATCCATGGCTTGTAAAAATGAAATTGGATCTTTAATAGTCCCTATGTCAAATTTAGATTCTTGTACGTACACTACATAGTCGTCTAAAATAACAGATCCCCTTTCCCGTTGTGATTGGCGTGGTGCTATTTCTTGTGGTGCCTCTATTATCGGTTCATTGGTGACAATCTTATTATGGAGTTGTTGATTGCCCAGTTGTTACTCGGTATTATTGATTTGATCAACAACCATAGGAACAACAACAGGATTAAGAGTTATGGGTAATGGGACTTGCACCCTAACTTTCTCAATAACCATATTTTGTGATTCACTACTCGCACTAATTTTGCAATTTTTAAGGAATCTTGCATTACCAGTTTCAACAATCCTCATACTATGGGTAGGCCAATAAAACTTATACCCTTTGGACTTATCAGGGTAACCAATAAAGTACCCACTGATAGTTTTAACGCCCAATTTCTTTTCATCTGGATTATAAATTCTAGCCTCCGCTGCACATCCCCAAACATGAAGATGTCTTAAACTAGGTTTCCTTCCAGTTCAAAGCTCGAATAGAGTTTTCAGAACTGCCTTACTAGGAACCCTATTAAATAAATATACAACGGTCTTTAAAGCTTCAATCCACAAAAATACGAATAAAATTGAATTACTTATCATACTCCTAACCATTTATATTAAATTAGGATTACGTATTTCAGCTACACCATTATGTTGTGGTGTTCCTAATATTGTGTATTGAGCACGAATAACAAGCTTTTCTAGGAGTTTGACGAATGGGCCAGGGCACTGACCCGATTCGTCATATCTTCTATAGTATTGACCACCTCTATCTGACCTAATAACTTTTACATTTTTGCCTAATTGTCTTTTAACCTCAGTAATGTATACCTCAACGGCATTCATTACTTGAGATTTTTCACTTAATAAATAAATATAACCATAACGTGAAAAGTCATCAATAAAGGTGATAAAATATTTTTTTTCCCATAAAATAGAAAGTGGTAAAATGTCCACAAATGTATGTATAAATAATTTCAAGAAGCTTCGTAATTCTTATGACACCCTTCTTGGTGTGTTTGTTTTGTTTGCCTTTAATACAATCCACACACACACCAAAATCAGTAAAATCTAGGTTCGGAAGGTCACCATCTTTTACTAATCTTTGCATTCTTTCTTTAGAGATATGCTCATGTCGTCTGTGTAGTGGCGTATTTTTCGGAAGGAGAATCTTTGCCAATACTTATTCGTAAAGAAAATGCAATAAAGACTAGATAAACAAGATTTTACGTGGAAAACTCAGTAAAAACTGAGAAAAACCATGACCTCGGGGAGAATTTTGATACAAAATCCAGTATATTGCAAGCTATTATAGAATTTGGAGTGATAGTAGGGTTAAGAAGTAACAATGGTAAAGTTTGCGAATTGTCAGGCCCTTATCATTTATTCTCTGCCTGTATTTATAGTAGACACAGACAGTTTACAAAAAGAAAGAAATAGTCCCCTATTCTGGGGGGAGTGGGCTAACTTCGTGAATCTTTAACTGTTATTTTCTTGACCAGACACAATGGCTAGTTTTGGCAGGTCGAGGACTTGAGATAACTTCTCGAATATTGGCCTTCGATTATGTATGACTGGCTTACTCTTGTCGAATTTGGGGAATATGCTACTACAATCGCCCCATTCTTGACATAAGTACTTGTGGTTGTGTCGAGAAGAAATTGGAAGTTGAAGAGGTTGCCGAATTTCATTATAAGTCATCATTGCCATTTATGAGGTTAAAGTGAACTGTATCTGGTCAAATCATTTCCAATGAGCAATTAATGCGGTACAATGAACCTGGTATAGGAAAGTTGGGTATAAATAAGTGGTTTAAGGAGGGTGTGATGGTGGTGGTGCAGAAGGATGCCGCCCCAAGTGTGGTCTAATGCATTGTCTGAGGCTGAAGATGGCGAACAGCCTGAGGTAAAAATCTGTCCCAAACTGGTTTTTTATAATTTGTCAGTTAATCGTATTATGACGTTGGGGTTAGAGAGAGATAAAGTCAGAGAAGATGTGTATCTGTTAGAACCAATTGTGTCATTATGCGGTGCTGAAGGTAATAGAGTGCATCAGTTTGAGGGAGAAGGGATAACTATTCGTGTTGATGATGAAGATTTGAAGCTTGAATGGGAATCCAGGGATCTTGCTGAACGTAGGAGGCTTCTTGTAATATTTTGTTGCCTTTATATGTGGAAGCAACTCTTAGAAGTTTAGTGACTTGAGATTTATTGAGCTTCTTAGGACTGGAAAGAGGCTTCAATGTCAGATTTTGGTGAAAAGAAAATACAGAGTAATCAGTCGTGTAAGTCGAATGCAAAGATAGTAGTGTAGTGATGTAATGTAATCGAAGGATAAAGTTTATCGAATGTAACATGTAACATTTGTTTATCAAATAAAGATACTGCTTCGACTTCTTTTTTTCTTTTCTTTTTATGTTGTTGTCATTGGATATGCATATATGTTTTTATTATCAAAGGCATCAATGAGTAAAATGAGTATTGGAATGTACAAAAAACTCGAAGTATAGTTTGACGAGTGGGTCCAGGAATAGATTTCAAGGTTGATTGAGGTAACTATTTGTGAATGTACATTTATGAGGTGAATTAAATTCTGGTTGTTGACTTTGACTGAAAAGGATTATAAATACCCCCTGTTATGTGAATGAGAATCATTCTAGTTTGAAGAGATGGTGGAGACGAGATCGCAGGCTCGTAACGAGGTATATAGTCATGTGCAAGTAAAGTATTGGGAAATATACGACAAGTATATCGGACTCCTGCAGAATGTGGACATTTACTTGGAAGATCTTGTGGAACCTGATTATAATGGTATGAGCGAGGTGGAGGCCAAGGACACTGAGGAGGATTTCATATTTCGTTGTCAATTGCAATATTGGACTCCTCATGAGCGTGTGGCTTTCATGTGGACGCGCGCAAAGAAATTGGTGAAGAGAGAAGATGATGCTATAACGAGGGGTTTGTAATTTGAATGTTTGAAAAAATTATGTAAAGGTCGTTTTGTTGTCGAAATGAAATGAAGATTTAAATTTTATGTGAGTATGTAGGTAACGATGTTAGATTGTGAAATTTTGCTTTTTGTCGAATGAAGTTTGACTTGTGAAATGTTGGAATGATAGAATAACTAGTACTAATTGATTGTGATTAAAATCTCTTTTTTGTTGAATATTTATGAAATATAGGGGTTTGTATATTAAATAGAGGTTGGAGGTGGGGAAGATAAGGTTAATCACCGATGGCAAGGTGTTACCCTATGGGTGAAATATGGGAGTATAAAGAAAATGATGTGCAGTATCTCTGCAAAAAAATTAGGTGTATATTGCTGAGTACGAATGTTGCAGAAGAAATTTTTTGAGATATAGAAGAATTATAACACAAATGTAGGGGTTTGTTGAGTTTGAGAAGGCGAAGGGTCAAGGACATCGAGAAAAAGCGTGAAGGCGTCACGTTCGGGAGGCGAACGGTTATGAAGTGGTGCGACGAACAATCACGTGGGATCTATAAATAGTTCGGAGGTAGGCGACTGTTCGTACTTTGCAAATTCAGTAAAAAAAAAATCTCCAATGCAAATTGCTCGTTCTCGTCGTTAGATTTGTTGGCTATAATTGGGAAGGAGGAGATTGTTGTGCTGATCAAAAGAGCAAAGCGGGCTAAAGAAAGAGATACAGAAGCAGCGATGTTACATGGTTAGTAATTGCGTTTGATTTACATTGTTCTTTGCTTGGTTCTTGATTTGTAATGGTAGATGTAGATTGATATAGAGTATATGTAGAAGGAAATGTGTATCATGTAGAGGATGTGTTTGTAGATTTAAATGGGGTTAGGGTTTGTGACAGAAGTGATGGAGTTAGGTTTAACGACTGCAAATGGTATGTTTTGATGATAATGGAGTTGCAGCGGTTAATAAAGGGGTTGTAGGTGATGGTGGTAGAGAGAGAACTGTTTATAGGGCGGTAGAGATTGCGTGATATTAAGGATTTAGTTGGGTTGACGGCAAGAAAGTAAGGATTTCATGCCAAAGTAGTTGTAGATATGGCCGGAATTGTCGCCGGTTAAGGCGATATCCGTCGTTTGAAAGTTAATTGTTTTGGCGGGAAATAGTCTAAGTTTTTTTGAGAACTTTTGATTTCCTAAAAATATAGCAAATAGATATTAAATAATTGTTGATGTTTTAATTAGAATAAATTAAAATTTATCGAGAACAGAACATAGTGCAGTAGTCGATGAATATGACTTGGAAAATTCATATAAGTGTATTGAGAACTTCGCCTAGTAAAGAAATTATAAAAATCATAGTAGCAGACAGTACGTTGAGAAGGGTATGTTGGAGAGTATTCTCGTCAACTATACAAAGATGAATATATGAACTTATGAACATATATATGTATCACATATGATAAATACTAACTGAAGAAAAAATATCGAATATGATTTACAGGTTCTTTAAATGGCTGAACCAGCTCAAAATGATGAGAAAGATATATACGCGAATATGGAAGATGTAGTTCCCCTGATGATTGTTGTGAGGAACTGTATACAACAGTTGGGGGGTATAGGGTAGGGTCGAGTAGTGCAGACTTAGGTAGCGTAGAACAGTTTAGGATGACACCTAATATTGTCAAACTTTCTGATGAAGAGACTACGGAGACGGATGTGGATCACGAGCCCCAAGCTAGTGATCGAGAAGGTAGTGGTGCTGGGGAAGAAGATGTGGAGGAGGGTGAGGATGTATGTTATGAAGAGGGTCCAGAGACCAAAGAAATATTAAGTTTTAATAAGAAGTACAATATTCCAGCTGATATAAGGTTAGAGGAATATCAGTATGAAATGATCGACCATAAAATACCTTTAAACAGGATTTTGGTTCATCGAAAACAAATTAAGAAAGGGTTGAAACTTCTCCTTATAGCTGACCAAAAAAAGTTAATAAACTTTTTTGATGTGGCACCGGGGCAGTTCAATCTGAATGTGTATGATTTTTTTAGGGTATGTAGGGCAATAAATGGTCGACTTAAGGCCAAGGGGGAGGAGTTAATAACTGTCGATGATTTATGTGTGTACTACACGCTCAAGATGAATCTGCAGAAGTTAGACTACCGGTACTTGGCGAGGTTTATGAAAAGACCGTTATTTTATGATATGGTGTCAACTGGGGGGCGATACACTGATGAACGCTTACTTGTCTCTGGAAATTGTAAGTTCGACAAGAAAGATCCCAGGAAACCCTTAAAGAGAAAGACTTTTCACTTAGGTGTGTGGTTAGGTAATTGTAATTGTCGATATTCGAATTGTTTGAATGGGATGTGTATTGTGGCTAACTATTTTTTGTTGTTTGCAGCTTTGAAAGAGGTCGACAAGAAGTCAAAAGTAAAAGAAGAGCTGTATAAGGTGAGGAAAGATTTCTTTGGTAGGATCGATAACTTGGTCATCGACCAAGATCTCATGAGCACTCTATTCCAAGATGTTGGTTTAAAGAGGTTGAGGGCTAAAGTATATGAAGTGCCTGTTATCGATGGAAAGATGTTGGGGAAGAATAAGAGGGCCGCAAAAGCTAGCTTGCCACTGGAAAATCCTTCCTTGGCTGGGTACAACACTAATACAGAGATATATGCCATGTTTTGGGAATCTCTGGGAAAGAGTAAGAAGGGGAAGGTAGTGAGTTCTGATGTTCCTCCACTGCTTCCTCATAAGAAGACTACTCGACAGTCGGCAACGGAGGGGGTGGCTGGTACCGCTAAACCAGTTGTTGTGGTGGATGGGCATCCTCCACGGGGTTCGGGCAGTATGCTCCCAAAGAAGAGTGTTTGTGGTGAGACGTCGAAGAAGAAATTTGTCGAAGAGTCTAAGTCAGAAATTCAGAAGACCATGAATTTATATACATCTAGAACGGACGAGCTTAAGACGGAACTGGATGATTGTTTGGCGGGGATTGAGAGCTTGAATACGTTTTTTAGTGAAGGTCAGAGGAACATGTTGAAGGTGAGAAATTTTAATGCTTTGCTTCGATTGAAAAAATTGGTAGGTCACTCGAATACTCATTATATGACTTTGATACATATTAAGAAGTTGGTGACTAAAACTGTAGGTCGCGTTATGGGCAGTAGTGAGCTGGAAAATCAGATAGTTGCCTATCAAAATATAGAGAAGGATTTAATCATGGAGAAGGCTGAGTTAAATACAACATTGAATAGGTACAGGCTGGATGCGAAAAAGGTAAGGGAAGCAGAGCTTTGTGAAGTAAAGAAAGTATCAGAGAAAGATAAAAATGAGGCTTTGGCATTACAGAAAACCAACTTTGAAAAGGATGTAAGGGAACAAGTTGCCGATGCACGGAAAGCAATGATGCTAGAGCAGAGCAAACTTCTCGATAAGGTAAGGGATTAGATGAATGCTGGGAAACTGGAAAAATATAGGGATGTGAGGGTGCATTTTGTTGGACATTATAAGGAGTTGGTGGAAAGGAAAAAATTCTACAAAGGGTTGGCTAAATCTGGTGGTGTTGTTTTTGATGATAGCTCAGAAGATGAAGTACCCCAGACTCACGAAGTACGCGGGGTAACTGAAGTTATCGAAGATAAAGTGATGATGGGGGCCGATGGTGCTCGTCCTGGGGAGTTAGCAGATGTGCAGGTACCCGAAGGTGCCCTGAATGTGAATGAAGAAAAATCTCCTTCTGAAATGTTAAACATTGTGTAAGCAGTGCTATGTTGGTGAAAGTATGTAAAAATAGTCAGTAGGACCAAAACAATTTAGTCTGTAATGTGCGATGAATATTTGCGTTGTGGAAAAATTTTATTTGTGAAAAAAATGTGTGCATGTGTTTTGTAAATAATTATAAGTAGTAGATTCTATAAAGTGACATATCGAATGTGACTATAGGTTGTAGTAGATATGTAAGGAACGCTTGTGTGTGTGATATGTGAAAAATGGCCATGAAATGGCAAATAATGAGAATGAGTACTAGATGTATATCCTTAGATGGGTATCTAGATTTAGATTTGAGAAGAACAAGAACTCTTTTAGAGGTTGTTCAATAAGTAAAGAGCGCGAAGTCGAATATCCTATAGTTGGATATTGTTCGCGTAAAATTGAATGATAGTCTTTAGGCGTACTTGTTAAGTATTCACCAAGAGCAAATCAGGATAGAAAGGATTTTGTTTGTCTAATACATACTTATCAAGTATGGGTTGAGATCAAATCAAAAATAGTAAGGATTTATTTGTCTAATGCATACTTGTCAAGTATAGATCGAGATTAAATCAAAAAAATAAAGAAAATGTTTGTCTGATGCATACTTGTCAAGTATGGATCAAGATCAAATTAAAATAGTAAGGATAATATTTGTCTAATGCATACTTGTCAAGTATAGACCGAGATCAAATCGAAATAGTAAGGAGTAAACTGATAACAAAATTTATTTATTTGAATCGATGAAAACGGTTACAGTGTGTCATCTGTAAAACAGTTTCAGTTGAGCAGTGTTCCATGGATATTCAAGCTATATTTCATCTTCAGTCATTAGCCAATATGTTCCACTATCTGTTTTGTTGCTGACAATGTATGGCCCTTCCCAGTTTTCTAATAATTTTCCAGAATTTTTAGGCCGAGTACTATCTTGGATCCGTCGTAGGACAAGGTTTTCAATACCAAATATCTGTTTTTGAACTTTTTTGTTGTATGTTTTTTTCAATGTGTCATGGTATCGTCCCAAATTCGCAATGGCCTTGTCACAGGTTTCCTCTATCCAATTGAGGTTGCAAAGGAGACCGAGTTCATTGTCTTCATCTAGAATTTTTTGTCGGGTACTTGGTAGATCGAGGTCTGAAGGTATGATTGCTTCGGTACCAAAAGCCATCATGAATGGAGTGTAGCCTGTAGAAACTCAAGGAGTGGTTCGGTAGGCCCAAAGAACACTGAGCAACTCATCCACCCATCGCCCCTTCTTGTCGTCGAGGCGCTTGCGTAACCCTGATTTGATGTTTTTGTTAATGGCTTCGGCTTGTCCATTGCCTTGAGGATAATATGGTGTGGATGTTGTTAGCTGGATTTTGTATATATGGAGGAAAGCAAGCACTTTTGCGCTGATAAATTGTTTGCCATTATCGGAGCGTATCATATGTGGACAGCCAAATCTGGTGATGATGTGCTCCCAAAGGAACTTGATGACTTCATTTTCATCAGTATGGCAAAGAGGAACTGCTTCAACCCATTTTGTAAAGTAATCAGTGGCGACTAGGATGAACCTTCGGTTTCCCAATGCTGGATGGAAAGGCCCAATGATGTCAATTCCCCATCGCTTGAACTGCCAGAGGACATTGTTAATATGCAAGTCAAGGAATGGACTTTTGATTTTTTGGGTGTAGATTTAGCATTTATAGCATTTACGCACAAAGTCTTCGCAGTCCTGTCTCATCTTGGGTCAGTATAATCCTTGCGTGAATTCGCATTGGGCTAATGATCTTCCTGAAACATGTACGCCACAGATACCTTTGTGAAGTTCTCTAATTTTGATGTGAGCTTGTTTCTGTGAGATGCATTCGATAAGTGGTCCCCCTCCTGTGATTCTATATAAGATGTGATCTTGGACGGTAAATTTGGGGTACTTGGACAAAAGTGATCGAGCTTCTTCTTTGTTACTGGGGAGGATGTTGGAGTTGAAGTACGCATATAATGTTCTCCTCCAATCTTCAGGGTCTTCATCTTTAGCAATGGTGATCTAGATTGTTGATAGTATATCGAGGCTGGAATGCTCGATGATTTCAATTTTTAAAAATCTTTTTTCACAGTCCTTCAGCATGGCAGCGATGCAAGCTAACGCATCGGCATGTCGATTTTCTTGTCGAGATAAGTAAGAAATTATTGTATGTTTGAATTTTTGCATCTTTTCTTCGACCAGAGCTGTGTAGTTAACCATTTTTCTGGCTGTTTTGAAAGTTTTGTTGTAATGATTTTCCATGAGTAAAGAATATACCTAATTCTTCTGCGCCGAGAGTGAGTACGAGATCGATACTGTAAGGGCTTATTTCTAATCCTCGTACTAAGTTCGATATTCGAGCTCACATAGTTTGAATAAACACACTGATAACCAACCAAGGATTGAGGGCAAGCAGATTGTAATACAGACCTCCTCATCTACAGTTCGGGGATATTGAAGCAGCCAGTAACATCGCACTGCAGAAGATACTCAGATATCCATCTATAGTTCGAACATCGTTAGAATTGTATCTTCACCAACAGTTCAAAGTTATAGCTAAGGTCATCAAGAGATCCGTTACAAGATCAACAATTATCATATAGAAAGACGTTACAAGAGACCTCATAAAAGACTTATCAAAACCTGAAATTGTAATATTCCTTATTAAAGCAATAACGGTCATGTTAACCTATAAGTAGGACCAGAGAGCTACAGATGAAAGATACTGCTCTGAGACCTTCTAAGAGACCTTTTATAATATTTCTCTCTCTTTGTAATAGCTAGCAATCTATAAACATCTCTCTCTTTCTAAATCCTCAGGAGAGGTCATGGTTTTTAATCCATTCAAGGGTTTTCCATGCTAAATCTCGTGTTAGTTACTTTTAATTGTTAGATAACATTCTATATTTCAAGGGTGTAAGGCATTATCTTCGTCCAATAAAAAAATAGGCTATTACATTTAGCACCGTCTGTGGGAATCGAAGCATATACTCAGCGTCCTCTGATCTAGTTTTCATATTCATTTTTTGAAGGATGGAAAATCTAGAAATACCCAACGTCCTGCCTGACGCTACTGAGGGAGTGACGGATCTGCGAACTACTATGCAAACAGAAACTAAACAGCGAATAAAACTAGAGAAACAACTTGCCAACATGCAGAACACGATCAGAGCACTTCAAGATCAATTAACAGCAAATCCGAGACCACAGAACGCTCTGCCTGTAACCTTGAGAGTATCAGTCCATGATCGCTTTGGAAATCAAAGAAAAAATCTAGCGCTTCCTCAAATTCCGACAGAACCAGTTCTACCTCAGGGTCACATCAACCCACAATTACCCGCTGGAGCGATAATCGATCTGTAACAACAAGAGGAACAAAATAGAGAAAAACCTTAAATTTCAGTCTATGACCGCATGGGCGAAGCAACAGGAGAACATAATCTACCAGGAGGACAAGCGACAATACGGGATATCACGTCTCGACAACATCTCACTCCAGAGCAGGTGGACAAGCACATCAAGGAGCTGTTAGACGCTTAAATACTCACTGGAAGAAACTGCTATACTAAATTACAGAAGAGTCCGCTCGCACAAGAGTTGCTGGACGAGGAAGTACCCACCAGTTTTCACACTCCGAAGATTCAGAAATACAAGGGGGGAGATCATGTGGAGCACATCCAAAAAATTTAGGATTCTTTGAGACTGCATTCGACGTCCAACCACATCCTCTGCCATCTCTTCCCGACCAGTTTAAAAGGCGAGCCTCTACGATGATTTCACACACTCAATGAAGGATCCATCTTTACTTTCGAGCAACTTCACGAGCTGTTTGTCAAGAACTATTCGCACAACAAAGACAAGGAGGAGAGTCTTTACTCTTTGTTCAGCCTCAAGCAGGAACCAAGAGAAAAATTGAAGACATTCACCAGGAAGTTTTTCGGGTTAGCTCAAAAAATTGATAACCTCGATAAGAAAATTACGATCTCCACTTTCACCAATTCTCTACTCGTGGATGGACGAGTCAAGGAGTACCTAATCCTCAACAAGCCACTGACGTTAGAGGATATGATTGAGAAGGTCAACAACTTTATCGACCTCGAACGACTGACAGCTAAGAAATCAAAACCTCAGCGCATCACTCTATCCACCAAAGATCATCCCGAAGAGCGTGCTCACAACAGCAGTAAAGACTATGGGGGTGATAAGAAAGGTTTCAAGTCCTATGACAATCGAGCACGCCAAGGACGAAAGAAGTCAATTCCATGCATACCACAGTTAATAACTACTCTTGCGAACTTATGCCCGCTGTTAGAAAAAAATGAATTCTTCAGAAATGCCAATACTATTCCACCTATACAAGGAATGCCGTACTGTATTGACCACAAGATTCAACATCATGATACGGAGCAGTGTTTCTCACTAAAATTTCTTCTCCAGAGTATATTTGCAGGTGGTCGAATGCTTGAGTATATTGTTGACATCAAAAGTTACAAAGATGGCAGCTACAAGACTGACGCCACGATCGTCCAAGTTGACGAAACAAATGAAGAAAAACATTTGTACTTCATCGAGACTCCAGTCAACAACTCCAGCAGATCCAAACGTAAGCGCGTTGGACAATGCCATTATCTGACAATGGTAGACAAAGAAGCTCGTATGTTGCCAGAATCTAGCAATCGACGAGCTGGGATTTCTTTTGAAGACTGTGTCGTTCGTCATGTTAACTTTCTGCACCATGATGCTCTTGTCATCATGTTAAAGATGAAGAACATAGTTCTACATAGGATGATGGTAGATACCGGCAGCAACATCGAAGTATTATTCCAGAGCACAATCGACCAAATGGGTTTAGCAGACAAGGTCGAACTGAGTGACATCAATTCAACGGCTCTAAGGAAGAGCGTGTGGGGAAAATCACACTTTCCATCATAGTCGTGCCAGTCACACTTGACATAGTTTTTTACGTCATCAATGCCAAATCCCGTTACCTGGGCATCATGGGACGACCATGGTTGCATAACATGAAAGCTATTCTCTCCACATATCATCAGGCATTGCGATTCGACTGGAAAGGAGGGATCTATGAAATCAAAGGAAGCCAGAAATTGGCTCGAGCTTGCGATAATACTATTTTCATTGAAGCTGAGCCAGCTACAACAACTCCTGCATAGCAATTATAACAGCTAATTCCAGCAGAACCTTAGTTGCCAAGCGTCGAACCAACAGAGTACATCGAGATCAGTGGCGCGCAAAGAGGAACTCACATTGGAACTCTCTTGAGCACGAAGGAATGCTCAAATATCATACAATTCCACACAGATAATAGTGACGTCTTTGCATGGACATTTCACAAAATGCCAGGGATCGATCTAGTTATGGCATGCCACAAGCAAGCATTGAAAAATAAAGCTGAACCGGTTAAACAAAAGCAACGAACTCTAGCACCAAAACTGTGAGACGAAGTGAATAAAGAGATCAACAAATTGATTAAGGTCGGTTTTATTCGCAAAACTATTTATCCGGACTGGATCTCGAACATTGTTGCAGTCCCAAAGAAGAATGACAAGATCAGAGTCTGCGTTGATTTCACAGATCTCAACCGATACATTCCGAAATATAGCTTTCCACTTCCAATCATCAACCATCCGCTCGATTCTATAGCAGGGCACGAGCTTCTCTTTATGATGGATGCTGCATCAGGATATAATTAGATACCACTTTTTCCTGAAGATCAAGATAAGACTGCGTTCATCACTGAACAAGGCTTATATTGCTATTAAGTCATGCCTTTCGACCTAAAAAATGCCAGCGCTACCCATCAGAGATTGATGACACAAATGTTCAAATACCATCTCGGTAAAACAATGGAGGTCTACATTGAGAATATGTTATGCAAAAGTCTTAAGAAAGATTACCATCTTACAGATTTAGAAACAACTTTCAAGATTTTGTGATCTTACAAGATGCGTTTAAATCCTGATAAATGCCAGTTCGGAGTACAATCCAGAAAGTTTTTGGGCCATCTAATTAGCAAAAGAGGCATTGAAGCTGATCCATCACGCATATGAGCTCTCTTAGTTATGCCTTCACCAAAGACAAAAAGGACGTTCAGAAGCTAGCCGAGACGATTACAACACTCAACAGATTTGTATCCAAATCATCAGACAGGTGTCAACCTCTGTTCAATCTGTTAAAACAGGGTACATCATGAGGAAAATCAAAGAAAGATTCAGAGATTGAATGGACAGACAAATGTGAAGCGGCTTTCCTCGAACTCAAAAGTTATTTAGGCAAACCACCAGTTATGAGCACAACTCAGTGTATACCTAACTGTCACAGATACATCTCTCAGCTCCGTTTTACTCTGACTCGATGAAAAGACTGAGAAACCAGTCTATTTTATCAACAAGACTCTGACTCCCGCTGAAACAAGATACACCAAGATCGAGAAGCTTCTTCTAGCTATCATCTATACATCACAGAAATTAAAGTAGTATTTCCAAGCTCATACTATTCATGTCTCGAAGAACTATCCACTCCACAAAATCTTATCCAAGCGCAAAAAAGCTCGATGTATTCAGCAATGGTTAGTAACACTCGGGGAACACGATATACATTTCGAACCACGTCACTCCAAAAAAGGTCAAGCGATAGCAGACTTTCTAGTAGACAATCCGGATTGGGAAGAAGATTTTATTGGTAAAACAGATGAACCACTCACAGACCAGTCCGAAGATAAATCAAATTGGGTAACAAAAAAAGGTTGGCAACTTTTGACTGACAGCTCCGTCGGACCAGCCGGATCAGGAATTGGAATTGTCCTTATTACCCCTTCCAATGATCGGCTCGAAAAATCTATTTATTTCAATTTTGAAGTAACCAATAATGAAGTAGAATATGAGGCATTAATTTATGGCTTGGACATGGCACTCACACTGGGTGTAGCAGAGATCTTTGCCTACACAGATTCATTACTAATCGTCAACCATTACACAGGCGTCTATCAAGCCAATGGGAGAATGGTCGACTATGCTGCTGCAGTGGTCGAACGAATGAACAAATTTCAGACAATTTCTATGGAACATTTTCCAAGGGGAGAAAATAGACATTCAGATACGCTCGCTTACCTTGTTGGTGTCCTTGGATCAGAAGCTCGTTACTTAAAAATCGACGTCATTTCTAACCCCAGCATTAATGCAATCGTATCCAACACCATTAATACTGGGGGCAACTAGGAGATTGAAGATGATTGGAGACAACCTTTCATTACATACATCAGACCTCAAAATAAATTCGACGGTCCACTTCCAGAGGATCCTACAGAACGATAGAGATTTATTGACAATGCTCGAAGATACGTTGTTCAGGACAATCTCCTATACAAAATTTTTGTCACTGGTCCATACCTCATTTGTCTCCCTGACAAAGAAGCACAACAATTCTTGCACGATCTACACGAAGGCACGTGCGGATCCCATGCAGTAGGACGATCTCTTGCAAATAGAGCTTTAGCTTAAGGAATGTTTTGGCCTAAGATGAAAGCACATGCAATCGAATATGCTCGCATGTGTGATACTTGTCAGTGGCATGGCCCTAAAATACGAGCTCCAACACTCGAACTACATTCAAGCCAAGTCACTTGGCCATTTAGACGATAGGCTCTCGATCTCGTAGGAGAGTTTCCTACAGCACCAGGAAAACAAAAACATTTGTTGGTCACTACAGATTACTTCACTAAATGGGTAGAAGCAGTCCCGCTGTGTCGAACACGAGAAGAAGAAGTCATCAGATTTATCTGAGAGAACATTATTATTCGGTTCGGCAGACCACATCTTATCAAAATTGAGAATGAACCACAATTCGTTGGCTCCAAAATCGTGGCATTCCTCAATGAGCACAACATCATTCATTCCCCATCCAATCCATATTATCTTCAAGGAAAGGGACAAGCTGAGATTACTAATCGAACTATTGTGGATGGCATCAAGAAGTGTTTAGACGACAAAAAGGGGAATGGGTGAACTAGTTACCACATATACTCTGGGCCTACCGAATAACTCCTAGAACAGCTATAGGTTGTACTCCATTCTTACTAGCCTACGAGACTGAAGCCATCATTCCCACTTAATATCATCATCCAGTATATGATCACAAGATGACAGATGAAGAAAATGAATTTCAGATCGCATGCAATCTAAATTTTATCAAAGAAACACGTGACAAAGCCATTGTTAATCTGGGAAGATATCATCTTGCTTTGTCCCGATCCTATAGCAAGCGCGTTCGACACCGAGAATTCAAAGTTAAAGATCTCATTCTCAGAGAAATCCCATAACATTGCAAAACACCTAATGCTAGAAAGTTAGCAGATAATTGGGAAGGTCCTTTTATCATAACTGGCACAAGTGGTTTAGGATCCTATGATCTCAGTACACATGAAGGCGCACCTATACCTAATCCATGGAATACCCGCCGATTGAAGTTGTATCGAAGATAGAAATACTATAACATCAGATATTATTCAATAAAGCACTTTTTCATCATCATCCTGCAAGTCTTTTCAATTCAACATTCTATCTATCTCTGTATGGTTCGATCAGTTCGACCTATACCGGAGAATTACTATAACAATTACTGCAACATTTAATATATCTCATTGCGGTCACTTATTGATACGCTCAATTCGACCTTTAACTGAGACTTACAACATAGTTCTTCAAGTATACACACTGTCCCGAGGGTCGCTTATTGAGTCAATCAATTCGACCTGGCAGAGATACGCTATATAGCTATTCAACATTCAATATATCTCATTACGGTCGCTTATTGATACGCTCAATTCGACCTTTAACTGAGACTTACAACATAGTTCTTCAAGTATACACGCTGTCCCGAGGGTCGCTTATTGAGTCAATCAATTCTACCTGGCAGAGACACGCTATACAGCTATTCAACATTCAATATATCTCATTACGGTCGCTTATTGATATGCTCAATTTGACCTTTAACTGAGGCCTAGAATATAGCTCTTCAAGTATACACGTTGTCCTGAGGGTTGCTTATTGAGTCAATCAATTCGACTTGGCACAGACACACTATACAGCTATTCAACATTCAATATATCTCATTACGGTTGCTTATTGATACGCTCAATTCGACCTTTAATTGAGACCTACAACATAACTCTTCAAGTATACACGCTCTCCCGAGAGTCGCTTATTGAGTCAATCAATTCGACCTGGCCAAGACACGCTATACAGCTATTCAAAATTCAATATTTCTTATTACGGTCGCTTATTGATTCGTTCAATTCGACCTTCAACTGAGACATATGTTACTATTTCAACAAACAAACATTTCTTCACGGTTGATTATTGACTTGTTCAATTCGACCTATACACAAGAGAATACAACATCACTACAATCATCTCTATATGATCGTTTATTGGTTTACCCAATTCGATTGTACATAGAGATAACAAGACAATTTTTTTTCTAATCAACATTTGACATTTTTTCTACAACAAAGACATATTTACACTCTGTCTGATTATAATATAAGCAATTTAACTATCTTCACGCTTCGGGCTCACAACATTCGAACTTTCCCCAGGCTCAGACGAAAGTAAGGCAGGGAAAGATATAACAGCATCAGCTACAGTAGGAGATGTATTCAGCAGTTTCGTAACTCTCGGCATCAGATTATCTATATAATATAACCGCACTAGTTGCATATCATACTCCATACCGTGCTCATTTGAAGCAACCAAGATTGAATCACGATCTTGCCGCAATTTCTTTATATCAGCATGCAACATAGCCATTGTGCTCAATGTAGAATTATCTGCAGTCAACAACATAGCTTCACAAAGCTCGGTCTTCACCTTGGTTAGCTCGTCGTCAAGATCCTTGCATCGATCTACCAGATACTTTTTCTCCTTCAGTAACGAAGCCCTATACTACTTCGTTATCTGCACACTACGATCCATCTCCTGCTTCATACGTCGCAACTTCTCACACAACTCCTGACAATACTCGCTATCATTATCTGCTGCATCCACCAACTTTTACAACTCCTTATACATCAGATCAAGCTCCTCATAAACCACATTACCTTGCATACACTCTATTTCCAAGGCTTGCTTTTCCCGCTCTATATCGGCGATCCGTGTGTTACACTTATTAATGGTTACGTTCAGCTCTTCGTCTCTCTTTGTACATGCTTCTTCGTGAGCTCTGGCACGGTCACTTTTTCTCTGACAAGAATCTCGAGCCTCACGCAAATCCCAGCTCAACTTTTTCAGACGATCTCGCATATTACGGAGTTCAGCATCTTGCTTCTTTAACAGATTAGCATTATCTGTTACTACTGATTTATGATACAATAAATCAGTCTTCTGTTTTTCAATCGTACTTGACAGATCCAACACTCGTTGGTTCACAGTCATGGTTTCCAATTTTCCTTCCTTAAAGAATCTTTCTACAGTTCGGCTTCATTATTAGCAGCCTGTATCTCTGCATCCTTACATGACAACTCTACAGCCACAGCATTTAGCTAACTCTGCAGCTCCAACATATCAGCTTCCAGCTTTGAGTTCAACAAGGTTAATTTTTTAACCGCCAATAAACACTACTACAATTATGCAGTCAGCTCATTATTTGAAGCGAACAAAGCAGAGAGTTCGTTCTGTTCATTGACTTTAGCCTAGAAGAACAGATTACAAATGACATACATCTATCAACAGATATTCATGCAAGTAAGACATATCATTCAACAATATTTATTACAACATCAAGATATGATGTTATTTCTATAACTACATACAAAAATCAACTAGATTATGCAAAGTACAATTATATGCCACAGTTTAGTGGGCTTATGGTGAAACCCTACTACTACTCACATCTACTTGCAAAGGTTCATTGAAGATTACGACCTCTTGATAACGAGTCTTATGCCATGTGTGAGGTAACAGATCTTCAACCTCTTCCTCCTCAGACTCTTCAGCTCGCGGTCTCGAGGTTGAAGCTCCTCTACCCTCTTTACCTTTTGCAAACCACATATTTTAAACTTTATCATTCTCTACTTCAACATCTTTACCACAGCTCAAGATATAACATCTAAATTCATTATCTACTCTCTCGAGCTCGCCCCCATAAAACTCGATCACATCAGCTATCTGACGTTCATAGTCTGTTTTAACAACACGTTTTCCCCGCTTTAGAGTAAGATACATCTTCAAACGCGATTGGGGTACTTGCAGACGTTTCTGTGTATCTAGTAAATGCACTTCTAACAACTTCACTCTCTTCTCCGAACTCTGCAACAACTTATTACACTCCATCTTTTCCCTCTTCAGACACGTATTATGTTCTTTACATCGCTCCAGTTCGTTACGAGCATGCTTCAGATCATTTTCTAAACGTGTCTGGACCTTTCTATCTTCCTTCTCTATATTGAAGAAAAGGATCCTCGTCATTCTTCGCCCCTACAAAAGTTAAGTTCATCAGGCAATGGACCTACACCACCCCATATGATTGATACACCAGCCTGAGCTGAACATCTTTTCGCCTCTATACTATGACGATTACGCACTTCTTGCTCTAAGAATTTTACCCGAGTTGGATCTGGCACTACACCTCTCTCAATTAACAGTTCTAAATAGGCCTCCTTCAAGCCCCATTCACTATCAATTTCAGCCTCAAAGTAAAGCGTCAAAGATAATAACGACCTTTGACACTTTAACTTATCACTCTCATCTACGAATTGTTTATCCTTAAGGGATTCTCGGAATAAGACAAACCTATCGCTCTCTTTCCACAAAACCTCATTCCTCTCAATTTTTATCTCTCCATATCTATATTGAAGCTCGAATAACTCCTTAAAGGTGTTATCAAAATTGGACTTATGAAAACGTCTCTCATATTCAAGTTTATAGTGTACCTACTGAGTACGATTGATGGAATCCCTTGCTCGACTCAAGGCCTTCTCCATCTCGCTCACTTTTCCCCTCAAACGAACTACCTCCTACAGGCAAATTATACATTCACCATCAAACAACATATATCAACAACAACCGCAAAAATTTAATTCTCAACAAAAATAGATTTATCATCAAATACAAATTCGACCAGGCAATCTCAAAACAATGTTACAGCTACATAATCAAGAATTAGCTCCTGCTATCTCCTTGGTCGTAGCATCAGCCGCGTTGAATTACTCTTGATCTATGCTCACTCCTGGAGAGTCAAGGGGACGTCTGTTGACCAGTGAGTCGATCTTATGTTCTCCTCAATCTTTCCATTTCCTTTTGATGTGTTTGACTCTGTTGATCTAAAGCTTTCCTTCGTTCGTCTCTCTCCGTTTGAAGAGCTTGAGCGTGGACACGCTGATCTTCCAGTCTTTGGGCTTTTTTTGCAGCCATTTATTTTTGAAGCTCGAGTATTGCACCGTGAATATCGACAGTTCCTGGTATTTCCTGATCTTTCACGGTACTGGAATGGTTTCTCAGGTTTATATTTGTCATCGGATGGTGTTTAGATCAGTGGTGGTAAAAAAAGTGCGGTAATTCCCACAGACGGTGCCAATTGTAGTGGCGTGTTTTCTGGAAGGAGAATCTTCGCCAATATTTATTCATAAAGAGAATGCAGTAAAGACTAGATAAACAATATTTTATGTGGAAAACTCAGTAAAAGCTGAGAAAAACCACGACCTCGGGAGGATTTTGATGTAAAATCTAGTATATTGCTAGTTATTATAGAATTTGGAGTGATAGTAGGGTTAAGAAGTAACAATGGTAAAGTTTGCGGATTGTCGGTCCCTTTATCATCTATTCTCTGCCTGTATTTATAGTAGACACAGGCAGTTTACAAAAAAGAAATAAATAGTCTCCTATTTCTGGGGGGAGTGGGCGAACTTCGTGAATCTCTAACAACTCTTTTCTTGACCAAACACAATGGCTACTTTTGGCAGGCCGAGGACTTGAGGTAACTTCTCGAATATTGGCCTTCGATCATGTATGGCTGGTTTACTCTTGTGGAATCTAGGGAATATGCTACTACAGTCTGTGCCACAAGATGGATGATTTTTCATTAGTTATGTCATGTTTTATTCGAACATTAGGATAGAGGGTCAAAAAGATTTTGCTGAACATGTTATCAAGATTTAATTTGTATAGGCTATCAAATAAAACACAAGAACCAATAAAAGTGAAACTCTTAAATAAACTGAAAGAAGTGTTCCCAAAATTAAAAGAATATCTATCAAGGTCTAAAGAGATAAAAAAACAAATTGTGGGAAACTAAAAGAACATAGAAGGTAAGCGATAAATCTAAATGATGTCCAGTGTCTAAGAATAAACGAGAGGTCCCCACGACTTCAACTGAAGCTTTAACTATATTTCCCATGAATATGAATTTTTCATTTGGTTTCGCGTTTTGGGACGTAAGGAATCTTTGTATCGTATTGGAAACATAAACAGTAGCACCCGAGTCAATCCACCAAGTATTTGAAGGAACTTCAGTAAGATTTGATTCAAAACATACAAAAGCTAAATTATTACCTTTCTTTTCGAACCAAGTCTTACGCTTCTGACAATCTTTCTGAACATGCCCTGTCTTTTTATAAAACCTATTACGTTTATTGCCACGTTTTGTCTTAGGAGCCTTAGTAACATTAGTAGACCCCCTTGCCTTGAGTGGTCCTCATTCCTTATCAGGCTTCCTCCAATTATTTATAGCTTCTTATGTTGTAAGATGAAGTGAATGATTCATTTATTGTTCAATTTATTTTGAACTCTTTGCCTTCTCAGTTTGGTCCATTTCAAATTCATATAACATTAATTTAATAGGGCTAATTAAACGTGTACGCCAAATTTGATAAGGTCCCCCACCTTTGGGTTGTTAGTTCAAAATCAACCTAGAATGCATATCAATTACCTTATTTCAATTTATTAATCTCGCGAAAGTTAATACGCCTTTGGGCAAATACATAATATTTTGAGATAAATAAATTGTATTACGTACTCGGTTTGATATCCATGCATCATAATAATTGGGTCACTTTGACGACTACCAACCGTCTTAAGCCATAGATCTCAAATCAATAAAATAATACAAATACATACTAACATGTGAAGTTTTCAAATATCAAAGTATAACCGTAAACGTGCTCTATAGTCTACACAAGACATAATATTATTTATGACCTAAAACACAAATTAGTAATCACATCTTTATGAAAACCCAGTAACAAGGTAACTAGTGATTTATTATAACGAACTTGTAATTTCAGATCTTGATGCTCAATATTAACAGCAAATCACACTAACACGATATACATTGACACAATAAAGTCTAACTTGACATCTTTTACCTATTATTATATGAATTAGAAGTCAAAAACTTAGTGACCTTATGAGTACAACGTTTCTGCCTACAGATGCATGAAAAGACATAGATATATGCGCAATATTCAAATAATATTTTCATATGCAGAAATCTATAAGAACTAGATCTATACTAATTGATTTGCTTAGCATAAAATAATGTCAACTATGATGTCACGAAACCCTAATTTTACAAGACTATATACTCGAAAATTTGTGGAAGTTAATTTGTTACAAGATGATATAACAAATAAACATAACACAAATGAATCATAATCGAAAAATCGCTAAAGTCCAACAAAGCTCATGATATCACATGCAAAACATGATAATATCTATTATAAGGACCTAGGACTTAATGCGATAATTACGATAAACGATAGTGCAAAAACATAATCGCATACATTGATCCATAACTTGATTGATTGAGGTATGTTCTTGTATTCGTCGGCGGCGGCGAGCTGTGACAACTAGGTTTTCTCTCCCTTAACTTTTTCTTTGAGATAATGTTTTAGTTGATGGGTCAGACACACTTATATAGGTAGAGAGATGACCTAGTTTCCTATTTCAATTAAGACTACTTTACATCAATAAAGATAGTTCTAGGAAACCCTAACCTCATTAACCAATATGATTAGTTTCCTATTAGAACTTGAATAATCATAATTACAAATTCATGTGGGCCATAATAAGTCTTACATCTATTTGAGCAGAAGGCAGCATTCGAATGTAGCCACATTTGCACATAGTAGGATAGACTAATGGTAATTACTTAAGCCACTATAGTATTTATAATATACCAGTTCTTTGCTGAACTCAATTTCAACAAAACAATTGCAATCAGATTGAAGGTAAAATTAACATGAAAAGCGCAAGACTTGGCCAAGATTAGATTAGTTACTAAGCTTGGTGATTTTCAACTTTAAGTTCTATCCTCTTTTCATGTAGTGATCTTAATTTGATGCTCAAGCTTGCATATCTTGCAATATTGAGGAACATCAAGCAACTACAAAATTACTAATGTTTCTTTCATCCAACAATTGTGCAGGCATTTCATAAAAGAAAACTACGTTCTCGTTCTCTTTACAGGAAAATATGAAAAACATTCTACAAAAAAGATTACAATAAGTGAACATAATAAAAGATCATCTTCTACCATATAATCTGTAAGTAACAATGATCTGCTACAGGGTCTTCTAGTTCATACCTCAAGAAGGCAAGGCAGAGAGTGAACTAGATGAACACAATTAACGAAATTTACAGAAAAAGAAACGAAAAAAAGTATAGCTGCAGTGATGATAAACAATGTCATTAAGAGGCCTAAAATAAAACAGTAAGACGGGTGTAAACTAAAGGATTATAGAAGCTGGAACTGACATATATGGTGACTGATGTTCATGGACAAACCTTTGGAATTTTCATCATCTTCTAATTCATGACAGCAGATTTTAACATCACAAAAGCTGAAGGGATACAAGTAGAAGCCTAACCTGCTTTCCAGTTAAAATAACTTAAGGAATAGGGATTTGCCTCCAAATATGTATGTCACAGTATAGTATGAAAAGGCTCTTTTACTTGCCAAATTGATTAGAATAAGATACTAAATGGACAGTAATATTAAAGTAGCATGCAACAAAAATCTACCAAGCCACAGCTGGATATATGTTAGCATGCAACAAAAATCTACCAGGCCACAGCTGCATATATGTCTGTAGGCACACATAAACGTTTAGTTTTCTTCACGAAGCAAAGACCTTTGTACTATAACTAATCTGTGATCGCAGTTGCACCCAAACACGACCGCTAAATTGCCAGCTGCTTAATGTCATGAGACAGAGTGCAGACAGTTCACTCAACTTTGGAATTGAGAAGGCTGGCAATGAGAAGTAATAAATTGACACAAGTGAAAGCCTTCTATATCCCTACAATTTTCATCAAATGGATGATGTTATGCATCTCAACCACTAGCTATTCTATCAATGTTGATAGCACCCTTAAGGGCTACTTTTGTGGCAAGAGAGGGATAAGGCAAGGGGTTCCCATCTCCCCTTACCGGTTTGTCCTTGTAATATAGAATTTTGATCATTATTATTGATAAAAAAGCTAGTAATGGTATTTGTTAGCTTCATACTAAACACAAGAAACCTTTGCTAACTCACCTTGTATTTGCATATGACTTGCTTGTATTCCTCGATGGTGATGCATAATCTGCTCAGTCTCTAAATAGCAGGCTACATACATTCAACAATCTCATGGGATTGGATGTCAAGCTCCACAATAAAGGGTAAACTTCTCAGCTAAACCAATGCCTAAGGATGTTATCTCCAATATTCTAGGGATCACACCGGGAATAGTACCTTTCAATTACTCAGGGGGGGCCTTATCTCTACAAGACTTAAGCACAGCCACTGCCAGCACCTCACTGATTCAATGTCCTCCGAAATCAAAGCCTGGCAACAGTTGACACCTCTCTGGAGCTGGGAGGCTCCCTCATCTTGCGTCTTCAGAGTGAGTATGTATGACCGTCAATTGGATGGGTTTTCACATGCTTCCTTACTCAGCATGCTACGGACAATATTAACAGGATCTATTCAAAGTTTTTAAGGCAAGGGAGTTGTGAAGTAACTAACATGCTCCAATTACTTGAAAGGAGCTATGCTACCTTTAAAAGAGGGAGGGCTGGGTATCAGGTGCATTAAGACCTAAAAAGTAGCTGCTATTATGAGATATACTTGGAGAGCAGTTGCTAAGAATAATAATATCTGGGCTAAGTGGGTGAAGGGCTACCATTTCAGGGGCAAGAACTTCTTGATCCTCAAAGTATCTCAAAATTATTCTTGGATCTGTATAAACATCTTAACAACTTGAGAAGAAGCTAATAAATTTGTCATACTCCAAATAGGAGATGGAACCTCTACTCTCTTCTGGCAAAGATCCCTCGCGATCATGCTCAATTCTTTCCCTCTTGAACTCACCTATAACTCTTATCTCAAGAAGAATGCCATTGTCTCCAACATCATCAATAACTACAAATGGTTTCTTCTCTAATACTTTGATGATAATAAAACCAACCCAAATACCTAGTACTAACTAGTAAACCGAAAAAAGATAATTTGGTTTTGTACTTTGGTGTCTTCTATGTGTTTACGACTCACTAAAATCATAGTCCTTAAATCAATTTCTTCTATATCGATATCAAACCTAAAGTTTGAGATGAAAATGACATTGGCGTGATGTTAAAACTACAGAATTGGCATGTTGCTACAGGCATGTGATATAACAGCGTACTTAAATAGCATCTCTATCCTGATTACTAGCTTGATCTTATACTGAAACCATGATACATGAGTCCTCAGGCTCATAACCTAAGTATAATTGGATTATCAGGGAATCTCAAGGGTAAACACAAGCTCGTGACGAGGAGAAAGATCAGATTGTAGCATAAAAACCGTGAAGACTAAAGAATTTGGGACTAATTTCCCACACTGAACTAAGCTGTCACATGCACATGTGATTAATAGCCATTTGAATTTAGTACTTAACCAGAAAACAAACACAAAAAGTATAGAAAATACTACAATCCAACTTAAAGCTTAAATGCACTTCGTCAGTATTCGTAGCCTAGGAGGAACTTTTCATAAGTTCCATCCTCGAGGCATTTCGGACTTTACTTTCATTTAAGAAAACGTCAAAAGTTATACGGAATCTAATCAGGGATACCACAATAGAAAGAAAGGCGAAATTGAAGTCGAGATCCGTAATTGTTTATACATTTTGCTAGACATCACATAAACATAAAGCGAAAAACACAAGATATTGAGATATAATTGAAACTAAACGACATTTTATTCTATGATGTTCAACTGGAAAACACAGTACATTCACATATCATGCTTATTATTCGGTATATATAATGCATAATGCATCTTGTAACACATAAATTACACATGCATGAAATGAGAAAGAATGAAACCAATACAATTTATTAACTGGACAAAGAAAAGAACCTGAACTGAAATTTTACATCTCCTCCGTCTTCTTATACCTCTTCCGCGACCCAAACGCCTTAGCAATTGCCTCCACAATGTTCTTCTGTGATTGAAGAATCATCTCAGTCCTCTTCTTCTCCATCTCCCTTCTATACCTCTCTGTCTCCTTCATCATCTCCATTCTCATGTTCTCTACTTTAACATACCCTTCTCCGAATGCCCGAACAACCGAAGCCAATTGGGTAAACACCTCTCCTCCTCCCCCCTCTTCCTCCTCATATGACTCCATCTTCTTTCGAACCATCGAAGTCCTCAAACCCCTTGAAGGGGGTGGGAAATTATCAAAACTTGGAGCTTTATTTTGGGGTCGACGCAGTATGTGATTGATACTTCGCGACTTATTCATCTCATCCTCATCCTCCTCCGTAGAGTGAGAAACAATGCGAACCGGGGCGAAAGAGTTAATGGGGCGAGCATTAATCGGAAACGGGCCACGTTCCATGAGATCCATAAGATGAAAATAAGGCCAAGAAGATGACAACAGCTGCCTCTCAGACCTGTACCTCTTTCTCAGTTTCTCCATCTTATGCCTACACTGTACCGCGGTCTTCGACAGATGATTATCATCGTAACCACAGCGTTCAGCTACAGACGTCGAGACTTCTTCCCACTGACTCGCTTTAAGCTGACCGCGCTTAAGCGAATACCATTTCTCTTGGTACGCTTCGATTAGGGATTGGGTTTCGATGGGAGACCATGGGATTGGAGGGGGTTTCTTGGGTGGTGGGGTGAGTTGTGGAGATGAAGAAGAAGCCATGGTGGGTTTTGTTTGATTTGGGGAAATTAGGGTTTTGGAGAGGAAGGGGAGTTGTTGTTTTGGTTGGTGTGGTGGTGGGGGGAGACATTTGGTGAGGGTGGTGGTGGGAGAGGGTGGCGCTGGCTGATGGTGTGGTAGGTGCTTGTGATGAGAAGGTGGATTACGTGGCTAGATGAATCTGTTTGTGTATGCGCCCAGTGCGCACAGCTAATTCACTGGGACTTACATAGTGTTCTGAAATAGTACTCAGACTTTGAATTCATGGATGTGGAGAAGGCAAAATGTTCGAATAATACCATAATCTACTCCATTTCTTCAAAAGGTGATGCGTATTTATCTAAGAGCAAATGGCAAACAGATGGTCAAGTCTCTTTCAGAAAACCGACTCTCCCAGCAGTTCAAAGTGGCGCTGAAGAAAGAAAGAAAAGTTACAACTTGCCGTTGCAGATCAAATATGTTGTATATGCCGTATGAAAAGGCTTTTTGTTGGGTTCTTTAGTTTCTTTCTAAAAAATCTCTTTTCCGCATCTGTGTGTACAACCTTCGTAAGGCAAATCATTATCTCCTCTTCACATCCCAAATTACTATAAAAATAAGACAAACCCCATTTCTCCTAATAATTTCTTAAATTGTGTTATGTTATGTGGGTAAAGCTAAAAAGATTTTCATCTTCATTGTGACAATTTTAGTTTTAATGGGCTTGCTTGAGCTGCTTGTGTGGTACCAAAATCTAAAACAAAACTTCTAAAACATGGTTTTCCTCCATGATTGGTTTGAATCATATGGTCAAATAGAATCCATCAAAATCCAACATATTATGACAAATAGCATTGTGATTGACTCAAAGGGGGTCAAATGTTGAATAACTTTGAGAGAGGAAGAGAGAGATGTGAGAGAATTTGTTCAACTGTTTGGATGGTTTTGTTATTATAACCCTGAATGGAAACGACATCTTAGTTGCCCATGTATCTATAAGGGTCTAATTTCGTAGCTCGAATGACCTCATACACCAAATGTACCTATGACACAATTATAATAACAAATACTATAAATTGACACAGATGTTTAGCGTTGAAACTTTTGAATAGGTAAAAACCACGACCCCAACTCGAGGATTTAGTAAAAATAACTTTATTGCTTAAGATTGATGTATCTTGATTACAATTTGTGATCTCTTGAGCCAGCAAAACTTCATCATTTCTCCTCTGTATCTTATCCTTTTTATAAACCTTATTATCAGTTCGTTTTCATGTGCCAGCATGTTCTCCTGAAAATGTGGGTAGAGTGAAGGTTATTTTTGTAACTGCTAGTTCGTGGGAGACAGGTGTCATTGACTCATTCTGTTTTATTTGGAGTGCTCGAACCACGTTCCTTCTCAGCTCGTAGTCCAAGTGTCAATGCTGATAGGGTGGGTATACATTTTGCGTGAGTCTGGCATTGCATTAGTTCATTGTTACCCCAGCTCGAGGGACAGGTCCCTACAATCGCCCCCTCTCAACTGAAGGTACTGATGTCTTGAGTTGAGAAGTTTCAATCGTGCTTGTTTCTTTAGAAATTGAAATTGTTTTTTTGATGAGTTAAATGATGGATTGCTGATGTGGACGTCTTGGGTGTTGGAATGGGAATGTACTGTTGGAGATTGAATTGATGTAATCAGTGTGATTGTTGTATTTGGCTGTTGAAGTTCCTAGAAAATGTTTCTTTTAATGATGACTGTATTGGAATTCATTCGCAACATTAATGCAATTCCTACTATAAGTATCTACCTTTGTCTTCTGACGGTTATTCTTCTGTAAGCACTCTCTTCTTGTTAGATTTTTTTTCATGTACTTTCTTCTTCGTAACTTCTCTGTAACTGGCAATGGTGACTTCTAGGTGTCAATCCCATGAAGCCAGAGTTCTTGTTAAAGTACAGGAGCTCAAGTTTTACTATTTTGGGACCCAGTCCCTTAACATTTTGACTCCCATCCCCATCCGTCCTACCTAACTACAAGAAAAACTACCTTTATGGATAACAAAAAATTGTCCCAAAAGGCTACTAATCCGTCCCTATAGCTATTAGGGACGTCTTTAGGGACGGTAAAGTGTTATCCCTTTAAGGTGGCGTCCCAAATACATTAGGGATGGACACATCCGTTTCTAATACTATTAAAGACGACATTAGAGATGTCAAAAATTTGTCTCTAAAGGTCTTTATTTTTCAACTCCTTTAGGGACGGAGTGCAACCGTCCCTAATACATAATATTAGAGACGAATTTGTTTGTCTTTAAAAGTATGACACTAATTTTTTTTGCCAGTGTCAATATTATTGAGAACGAATTATTCTGTCTCTAATACACAATATTTGAGACGGATTTGTTTGTCTCTAAAAGTATGGCACCAAATTTTTCCGCCAGTGCCAATATTATTGGGGACATATTATTCTATCTCTAATACACAACATTTAAGACGAATTTGTTTGTCTCTAAAAATATGACACCAATATTAATAGAGACAGAATAAATCGTCCCTAAATAAGGTAATGTTAAATGTAACTTTTTTATAATTTGAATTACGCCCCTATAAATCATTCATTAACCACAAGTTAATTTAAAAGAGAGAAACATTTATTTACAAGGTTCCACAAACACCAATTTTATATAAATAAATAAATAAATAAGGTCTCAATCCACCTAGAACATTAAAAATTATTGTTCAATCACTAAATACAACTTGAGCATTCAAATTAATTATCCAACCTCTTACGCAGTAAACATGAAACCATCAACACACGAACAATATCTTTACGTATAATAAACACTTGCTTGTATTGCTCCCATAATTGTTAAGAAACTACTAAAAAAATAAAATACTATAACCTCAACCACAACATATAAAAATAATTGCAAACCAAAAAATAATAAAATAATGAAGTACACATTATGAAACTGAAAATATAAAAAATAAAATGGCGCGTTACATCTAAACCCGTGTTGAGGATGTTTCCCATGTAAACGCGTCACATCTAAACAAAGAATTGAGGATGTTCTCCATGCTGAGGAGATCATGTTAAGCATAAATTAGCATATAAATCACTTTATAAGTAGGAGTTTTTGTCCAAATTAGGATGAAAATAAGGCTCTTATGTCCAAAGAAGAATTCCCCAGATCCTATCATAACCATAAGCCTAACTATATGAAAATTACTTACCTATACACAAACTAATACATATTAGATGTGCACGTGTGTCCGTGTTTATGGGTGGGTACTAGTGAGTAGAATCTTCATTCTTCAACATCCATAGCAGAGGTGAAAAACCACTAACTGAAGTACGAATGCTTGGTATTATTTATCACATATATCCAGAGTAGAACTTTACTTAATGGCATATAGCTTTAAAAACGCTTGGCAAATACCTTTATAGCCACATCCTCTATGCCATCATCAACTATTATTCTAACTGGAGGTAAAACTTTGTCAAAGTCCATATACCGCTCTTGGATTGGATTGCACGCAAGGAGTTCTTCACCAGCTCAAAAACCATAAGGTGCAAATATGTTGGAACATACCTATTATAAATTTAAGCAAGAGGATACAAAACACAGTCAAACTACAAATATTCTTTCATCAAAACTCGGTGGCATCCGAATAAAACATGCATGAAACAAGCAATATAGTAAATTCGACCACCAACTAGGACAAAAGAACTTACGGGAATGTGAAACTGGGGTTCTCGTAGATATTAATTTATGGTGCACTACCATACTCCCGCAAGCAAATACAACGAGCATCCTCGCTTGCGTTCCCTTTTTTTTTTTTTTGAACAAATGTATTTTTTATTTATTGAGACAAGCAATAATACATGTGGAGGACATAAAGCCTGGCCACTATTTTACTACCTAATTGTGGCTATTCATAGTTTATCCATGCAGTATGTTGCACGGATCTGCTTAGGAAGAGTGGATGCATTCCAGAAAAGTTGTGAATGTTGTGAGTTGCCTAGCTTAGAGAGACCATCAGCTGTACCATTGCCTTCCATGTAAGTATGTATCATGGTAATTTGTAGCTCCCTTCCTAGATGAGTAATAAGCTTCCAAGTCGTACTGTACTTTGCGAGACAAATATGCTGACATCTATACTAGTTTACCAGAAGTTGAGCATCTACTTCAACAATGAGTGGAAGCCAGTCATTTCGTTTACAATACATTAAACCATGAAGGAGAGCGAACATTTCTGTAACTGTATTAGTGCCATGACCAAGTGCAATGTTGTACCCAAGTTAAAGTTTACCCAGATTGTTTCTAATTGCTCCTCCTGCTCCACTCATTCTGGAAGGAAGTGCTGGACCATCACTATTGAGCTTGAAATGATTGAGAGCTGAGGATGTCCATCGTACAAGCACAGGTCTTCTGGTACACACCGATTGCTTAACCAGTTGCAAGACTTGTAGTGAGATGATGTCGCTGAAGTTGCTGTTTTGCATTATTTTGAGTTTGGGCATGCACGCTTGTAACGCTTTGTTGATGTATTTGATGATAACTAAGGAAGAGAGAAGTTTTTCCTCAAACCTATAAGTACATCTAGCTTTCCATAATTCCCAGATTATGTAGGCAGGTAATACTCCTATGACTATACCCATTTGATTTCCGAAACTAGCTGCTTGAAACCAAAGACCCTGTCGAGTCCATCAGCTATCATTTACCCCTTATCGTACACCGCAAGTGTTGGCAAAGAAAGCCCACACCTAGGGCTGCAACTTTTGTCCGAACTTCCGATTTTTTCTGAAATCCGATCCGATTTTTCCGATTTTGGAACCCAATTTTACAGTTCCGATTTCCGAAAATCCGATTTCCGATTTTTTTCTGAAAAAATTCGGATCGGAATCGGATAGGCTTCTGTAATTCCGAAATTTCGATTTTTCCAAAAATAACCGATCCGATTTTTCCGAATACTATTATTCCAATTTTTTTGAAAATAACATATTCCGAATAAATCCGAATCCAAAATATCAAAATAATTTATTCCGAAAATTCTTCGAAAATTCGAAATTTATTCGGATTTTTCGGAATATCCGAAATTTATTCCGAAAATTCCGAATTTTGTTCCGAATTCCAGAAATTCCGAAATTTTGAAAATTCTGAAAAATTTCGGATTCGGATTTATTTTGGCAGTTCCGAAAAAAATCGGATCGGATCGGAACAGGTTTTCTAGTTCCGAAATAAATCGGAAAAATTCCGAACACCTCTATTTCCGATCCGATCCGATCCGAAAACAGGCCTACCCACACCGTAGCAGCAACAGTTCCTTGAATAAGCATATGGTTTAACATTTCAGTTTCGCCAACCACGCAACAGTATGTATGTAACCATGTCAACCGCTTGCGTTCCTTGCTACATCCACAGGGGACATTTTAGTATGTATGTAACCAATGCAATCAGGTTGTGGATTGGGATCATGTAAAGCCACATGCTGTCCAGAGATACAAAAAATAAATAAAAATAAAAGTCTTGGTCATCGAAGTTGATATAGTTTATCGTAAATAAAAGTACTTTGAGCATCTTCAAACTTGAAGGTACAAGATGTGACAAAGTTATATGATAACCAAGGGATAAACTTCATTTCCAAATCTAACCAAGAGTACAGTTAAAGGAATGTAAGTAAAATATAATAATGGGAAAGTATATATTGTAATATATTTTTAATATAAAAGGCTTTCACTATGACAGTTGGTATTTTATGCTCAAGCTAAGAAATCTCACAGTTGTTATTTTATGCTTAAACTAAGAAATCTAAGAGAGACCATCTATCTAGTGTTCATAGTAAAGTCAAACCTTAACAAGAGGAGCAAGACAATTAGTGGTACAGCTAGGAGCAGTAGAAACTTACAACAGAAACATGAATAAGCTGCTAAACTAAACATACCTCATACTAAACATAAGCTCCTTGACTTTTCATGTTCAACAACAAAGAAAAAAACATGAATAAGTATCTGTAGTAAATATATTGAACTTGTATACTGAAAGGTGCATAATTAAAATTTTAATAAATGATTAGGAAAAGATAAAATGGAATAGACTTACAGAAAAAAAAAATCCAGATATTAGATTCTCGGGCTTTACCTCCACTTTAACATAGTCTGAGAGATGCGTGGTTCAATCAATGACTCCTAGAATATCAGAGGGAGGGGAGTAGTAAAACAAACCTAGTCCCGACCTTGTTCCTGGATTGCTTTATAGAATATTTGCTCACCATCTCCAGTCCCAAATAACCGGTCAATTGTATGTACAACATGCAAAAACAATACCAAAAGTTTAAAATATTACAAACTTAAAAGGCAACAGAAAGACTTAAATGCAAGGGATAATCACACATCTTCATCAGCTCTTTCCCCCATTACTGATTATTAACAAGTCAAAAAGAAATTAATTCATTCAAAACATTCACAATTATCCCCTCAAAGATACGAGGGCACAAGAGGTGGATCGGCTGTGATTTGAGGCTTTAGGTTGAAGGAGTATGATTGAGTTTCTTTACTGTTTATCAGCCGAGTCATTATATAAGGCTAAGTTGATATCTCTTTAATGCATAAAATTCAGAGATCAGTTCACTTGGGTAGTCACTAGGGTGTTTAAGGCAAATGAAAAACATAAAATGGAGATATTATGAGAGGACTAGCCATTATTATGGGTGCCGGAATGGTGAAACCCATGTTCTGGAAATGTGAGGCAATACTAACACCTAATATATACTTTTTTGATATTTTGCGATGACTTTCTGGTGGCTTTTATATGCATTTCTACAGCTTTTTAATTCTATTAGCTTCAGATGTATATGTATCACTCATGTTCTTGGTAACTAAGATTGCTTCTCAATGAAATCAAATGCACTATGGCAACACGTAGTTATGTTTAGGAAACATTTTGCCCAACATTATACCCACATCTTTTTGGACTAATTAACAAAATTGGTTTTGTAATTCTTGATACATAAGATATCATGAGACTATTGCATAGGGATTCTTTAGGAACTCTTACTCTGCTATAAACCCGATCTAAGAAGAAGAAAAAAAACAAAGAGGATAATGAACAAGTACTTTTAATACCTCCCCTAAATAGGTAGATCTACTTGTTGGAATGAGCAACGAGCTATCCTTCCTACAACTTTGAAAAATGTAAGCGTTAGTTCATAGTTGATAAGCCCTACATAACAACAAGCCATCATTTACATATGAAGGAAAATGTGTACCGTACATTTCAAAGTGTATGCTAATGTCACGATTCAGTAAACATATGTTAAATCTGATTTACGAGACAACATGAACTGATTATAACATGGTTTATGCATATCAGATAATAATAGTTTCCATACCCCAGGATCTCCTTAACCATTAAGAAAAGTCCGTTCAAGTTAATTGCATTATCTAAAACCCAAATCAGTTTTATAGTAAGACATGAAACCATGATCTTTGTAAAAGCATTAAAGGATATAACACTGCCATGATATAACATGACACACCACAAGTTATGTCAATGAGTAAAAATTTCTAAAGAACTAGTGTCCTTACTTTCCTATTTTTACTGGTTTGTTAACTTGCATTCCATCACTATAGATAGAAACTAAGATCAACCAAAACAAATATTGCTGAAAATGGCAAATTAAAGGTAATGTATAGCCCAAAAAATACTTAAAGAAATTCCCACTTATACATGAATTCAATCAGCTAGCATTAGAGAATTCAGCAAGGGAAAAATTGAGTTTGGAGATTGGTACTTACTTCATCCCCTTTTTGATCTTGAGAAGTTCACAATGTGAAATCGGCAATTGATGTAGATATGATTCATCTGCAAATTCACTAACCAAACAAAAAACCTTAATTTTAATCACACATAATCTCCTAATTGCATGGCCTTCCAATCAACATATATATTATCCCATAAATTATGTTTTACATGCAAACTTTTTGATGTGAGAAAAAGAGAGGGAGAGAGAGAGAGAGAAAGAGAAAGCTGTAACTTAATTAGTCATGATCATAGATTCACGAATCAATATAAAATTCTCATAACCGATCAATCATGCTCAACTACCAATCAATTTTGTAAGATAAAAGCAATAATCACAATTACTCGATCCAAATCAAACCAAAGATAAGATCACAAAGAGAACAAAACGAAGAAAAATGGAGGAATCATTAATGAAATCAATGAATTATCGTGATTACTCTCTTCCTGAGCCCAGATGTTCCTGATTTTACCATCTATCGTGTTCGTCTCCACTCGAGAGACCTTAAACATCATCACCATTAGAGAGAGAGAGAGAGAGATAGAGAGAGAGAGAGGAAGAGCAGAGATGGAAGAAGTAGGCTTTGTTTTTGTTTTTGTTTTTTATTTCTTTGATAAGATATAACTGGGATTACAGGTTATTTCCATTACTGACGAATTATATGTCGCAAAATTGTATGAAATACAACGCTTAAAACTGTCGTAAATCATATTAACATTTTATAAAGAATACGACAATTATATTCCTTAACGACACTTTAAGTAGTTGGGAATTTAATTAGTTTAACGACAGCTATAATAGTTATTAATGATTGCCAGAAACGTTGCTAATAGCCAATTTTCACGTAGTAAAAAAAATCCAAATCATAAATACCTCGATTTCAAATCTTCAATTTGGAAATTAAGGTTCAGGCTTCAGTTGAGTTCATGGAACTATAATCAATCCATAAAAATCAATTAGAAAGAGAGAGAGAGAGAGAGAGAGAGAGAGAGAGAGAGAGAGAGATGCTTTCATGGAGATTTAGAGATCAGACTTAAATCACCTTGATAAGCAATATTTGGAGTGCAATCGAGTTTGTGGTACTTCAATCACTCAATAAAATTCCAAAATTGAACCTGCTGCTCCTGTAACGAAAACACGAATTGGGTCTTTTGCCATTAATGAAAATGAAAAAACAAAAAAACCTTTGAGATTGAAGAGAGAAGAATTTGAGATAGAGATGCTTTCATAGCTTACCTCTAAGATTTAGAGATCAATCTTCAGAAGGGGAAGAGAGAGAGATGAGATTAGTTTTGAGTTATAAGAAACCCTAATTTTTAATACATGAAAGAGGAGAGTTAAAATTAAGACTTTTTGTTTTTGTGGTATTTTTTCTGCCCCAAAACTTAAACTATTAGGGACGACCAGGTCCAACAGTCCCTAAACTAATACAATTAGGGACAAATTAATTATTTCTGTCTCATAAACCAAAATATAAGAGACTGATTCAAAACTTTCCCAAATGTTTATTTATTTAAGATAAATTTTACTCCGTCTCTAATACCTGATCCCTAATAATCATTTTTTTGTAGTGAAGATATGACGTACAAGGAGGTAGAGGAGGCTGACGATGATTACTACCAGATGGTTCGGTTTCATTATATGGTAATCACGGGGCAGTGGCACAGGGTCGGTCTTCGTCTATTTGCGGAGCTGGCTATCTTGTTGGAGGACGAAACTACTGGCGTCCGTCCAAGGAAGCCTCGAGGTTGTCCTGCCTGTGATTGGTTTATGCAGAAACTAATCATTTTTATATTTTGTACTCTTTCTGTCTTGTACTCTACTTTTTCTTTTTTGAGATAATAAAAAGAATTTTCTCAAACCGATAGTGTTAAACTCTTCAAACTATATTGTGTGCTTGTATAATGTGTGAACAAATGTTGTATCAAACTGTGGAAAACTCATGGAATTACAATAAAAAATAAGCACGGTTTTAGTTTTCGAGTTGGAGGTTAATAGTTGTTAATGTTGTGTGATTGTGGATAACTGTGACAGTTGTTAGGGTTTTCATTAAGTATCTCCATAGTATAAAAGATGACATTTGGTATTATTGTACTCGTACTATAAATAGAGGGGGGTTATACCAAAATATATAATCAGTAATCATGGTGAGGACTTGATCTCAGAGGGCTCGTTATACAAGTGAGTGGCATTTAGCGATAAATGTAGTAAAAGTTCATGAATGATTGTTCGGGAGACTCAGGTACCATGCCGAGTTGTCTGTATTTGTTTTGTAGCTCAAAGAATTAAATACAAGGGAGAGAGATATTGAGGTGGACCGACATTTATGGTGTGATGTGTTTTGTGACATGATTATCGACCATGAAGCTTGAAAGATTAATGTAAGAGAGATTACCTAATTTGTATGAGATAGTAGATGAAGATGAGATAATTACTGGTGGTGAAGTGATTAGATGTGGTGTTGTAGGACACTTGGGATGTTTCAGATGTAATTACTTTTGAGAGTTCATTTTTATCAGGTCAAATTATTGTAAATTGGGTTTAGAAGGAAATAATATATGTCATTTTGATTTTGCGTATATGTCTCATCGTTTGATGTAGATTATGTTTGAATATTTTAAATTTGAAATTCTAGTTATTTGCATTGGTAGTGTCGTCGACTTGATTATAAATATTTTGGATTGTTATATCATAATTATGAAATCAGGAGTACAAGATAAAAAGTTTAAAGTGTAAGGTCGAGTTGGTTGTATAGTGATCATTGCTATCATGGATGTGGAGTGGTTTGAGAGGAGGATGAGTAAGAGAGAGAGATATACATTTAATTATAGGCGTGGTGATAATGATGAAAGAGTGTTTTTTCCCAAAAGGCATGAGTGAACTGGCAGGAGAAGTAAAAAAGATGCCTCGATTGAAAAATTGAGTGGATTTTGGCAAAGTATGCTAATGTTTGAAAAATTCTCTGGAAGTCTGGATTGATAATGGTGAAGATCCGGAGAATGGTTTATGAAGAGAGAGTTTTTGCAGAGATGCAGAAATATAAGTTGAGATACTTCGGGGATCAATCTTTAGAGTTGCCCACCCCTATTTCTGTTCCACTGACGTATCAGGGTATGTCGGAAGAAGAAGCGGCCGAAGCTGAAGAAGATTTTTACTGCATGTGGCGATTTCACTACGTTGTTTTGACATGCGAGCAATGTTGGAGGTGTCTTCGCATCCTTGTGTAGGACAAGGTTGAGGAGACAGACGCAGGGATCAGTGTAACTGCTAGGCAGTATCACCGATTTCTTGCGTAGGAATGGTGAGGGTGGTGGTGGGAGAGGGTGGTACTGGCTGATGGTGTAGTAGGTGGTTGTGTGTGTGAGATGAGAAGGTAGATTATGTGGTTAGATGAATCTGTTTGTGCATGTGCCTAGTGCACATAACTAATTGACTGGGACTTACATAGTGTTCTGAAATAGTGTTCAGACTTTGACGTAGAGAGAGAATTCAGGGATGTCGAGAAGGTAATATGTTTGAATAATACCATATTAAAAGTATGATATCATAATCTACTCCATTTCTTCAAAAGGTGATGCATATTTATCTAACAACAAATGGCAAACAATAGCAGACGGTCAACTCTCTTTCAGAAAATTAGCCAAAACCAACTAACTCTCCCAACAGTTCAAAGTGGCGTTGAGAAAAAAAAAAGTTACAACTTGCCGTTGCAGATCAAATATGTTGTATATGCTGTATGAAAAGGCTTTTTGTTGGGTTCTTTAGTTTCTCTCTAAAAAATCTATTTTCCTCATCTGTGTGTACAACCTTCGTAAGGCAAATCATTATCTCCTCTTCAGATCCCAAATTACTATAAAAATAAGACAAACCCCATTTCTCCTAATAATTTCTTAAATTGTGTTATGCTATGTAGGTAAAGCTAAAAAGATTTTCATCTTCATTGTGACAATTTTAGTTTTAATGGGCTTGCTTGAGCTGCTTGTGTGGTACCAAAATCTAAAACAAAACTTCTAAAACATGGTTTTCCTCCATGGTTGGTTTGAATCATATGGTCAAATAAAATCCATCAAAATCCAAAATATTATGACAGATAGCATTGTGATTGACTCAAAGGGGATCAAATGTTGAATAACTTTGAGAGAGGAAGAGAAAGATGTGAGAGAATTTGTTCAACCGTTTGGATGTCTTTGTTATTATAACCGCTGAATGGGAAACAACATCCTAGTTGCCCATGTACCTATAAGGGCTTAATTTCGTAGCTCGAATGACCTCTTACACCAAATGTACCTATGACACAATTATAATAACAAATAATATAAATTGGAACGTTTTAGTATATGCCCCCCCCACTAGTTGATATCAAATAGTGAAATCCCCCCTGAACCGGCTAATATTTTGGTTGACCCCCCATTTCTTAATAAACCAATGCTTTGACCAAATTGACCTAGTTTGACTGGCTTTGACCCCATATTTTACCTTGAAATACCTAACCTACCCTTAGAACAATCTAACCATGAGTTAAACCTTTGAAATGATGACATGGTTGCCTCGGGCCACGCATTTTAGATCTACATCCTACATTAAAAAAATAACCATTGGCTCTCTCTTACTTATCTCTTAACAGTCTCTCTCATTCCTCATATCATCTCTCTCTATCTCTTTCTTCTCTCACACAGTCACTCTAATTCAAAATAGAGTGATGGGAGGAGGAACTAAAGAGCAGGTAAGCTATTAATTCATAATTTTTTGGGATTTTTTTTCCTGCCATTAAAACTTCATATCTGGTTTGGGGGGTAAAGACAAATTGCAGAGACATATATGTGCTCTAAAGTTTAATAAATTTTATGTTTATGACAGGAACAATGTTGTCAATTGTGCTTTGAGTTTCATCCAAATGTGAAGATTTGTCCATGAATATACAACATATGCAAGGCTCCTGGTTGTAATGGCATCACGAAACTAACAATTTCACAAACTCTTAAAAATCCAAAGATGAGATTCATTGTTTGCCAATACTCTACTTGTGGGTCTTTTAAATGGCTGGAGGATACAATTAAAGAGTCTAAATTTGAGGAGGGGACCTCAATTAGAGGGGGTGCTATGGTTGTGGGGTGTGTGGTCATTAGTGGAAAGACTGTCCTTGGAGGTTTACAATTTGTGCTGCTAAAGGGTGTGGGGCTAAGAGGAAGTTGTTAATCTCTGGAGCTCAAGGATCAAAGGGGTAGAAGTACCTCAAGTGTGAAAACCCTTATTGCTTGAAGTTTACTTGGCTTAGAGATGCTATGAAGGTTGAAAAGAATAGAACTTCTGAGAATAAATTAGGTATTGATGTGAAGATCAATGTCACTATGAACTTGAATGACTTATGTAGTCAATTCAAAGGTAAAGCAAAACTTGGATGAATGTATATTGGAATGTGCAATGTAGCTTCTAATATCTACCTATGTAACATCTAGCTTACATTCAATAAATCAAAAAATAGCCTGCAACATATATAAACCTGCATGGATCAATAACTATACTCACAAACCTGCAACATCGGCATAAGAAAAAAAAGCCATAACTTTGAAACTGTAATACCAGTCATACAAGTACATCCCCCCCAAAAAAGCAATCACCAATACAACAAACATAAACACTGAGATTAACTTCAATTGCCAAGTACATCCCACAAAATAAAATTAAAATATCAGTCTAGAGTTGATAATAATACTCACATCCCAAAAAGATGCTTGAAAGCATCACACAAAACACATAAATAGATACAAATTGTTAATAACCTTAAAACATCACAAAAATAAGTTTAGTTCTTAAACCATCATCAAGGCTTCCATGTCTTAGCTTCACAAGTCTTTTTGTAAGGATTTGTAACCCCACTAGTTTGTGATCCTTGAGTTAAGATGTAAGAATTTGTTGCAGTTGGCCTTGGTGGTTGAAATGGTGCCCTACCTCTGCCTTTTACAGTACTAGCAACTCTCACACTTGGTCCCACATTGTTTACTCCTCTCCTAGCTTGATTAGTTGTTGTTCCCCTACCAGATGGTGCAGTGCTTGACCTTCCTTTCCTAGTAGCACTTGTATTATTTACTCTACCCCTTACTCTTCTTACCTCTTGGGGAAGCCCTACATTTCTCCTATGGAGTGTTCTGCTACTATCAGTGTCAACTCTATGCCTATTTCTTGTCATATTAGGTCTTGCTTGTTGTGGTGGATCCTTGCAGGTTTTCTTGCTATTCCCAAATGTACCACATTTTCTATATTTCTTTTGACTGCCATGTTCTTCATCTGGATCCCTGATTCTTACTTTTCATGGTCTCCCAAGACCTCTAACCAAAGGTGGGGGAAAGACAACATATGAAGGCTGACAAAATAAAAATATGCACTTTCACCACCAAAAAAAGGGCTTTCGGGGACAGACTACCTTAGCTTTTAGGGACAGGTTATCACTGTCAGTAATTGGCGACGGTCTTTTGTCGTCAATGAAAAATATAGGTGTCGCTGTTGCTTTTATTAATATATTATTTTGGATTGTTTTTTTCCTAAAAATTAGTGACACGCGATGTTTGTTGGGGTTGGACTGAAAACAATTGATATGGATACTGTTCCGTCTTTGGCATGGTCGTAATTCCCGGTTGTCTTTGCCCTCCAAAAAATCGCAATTTAATTTTTACTCCTCATCTTCTCCCTTTCTCTCACGATTCTACTCCTCCTCCTCTCTGACGAAGATGATTCACCACGATCTTCCCGCCTTAAATTGGCGTGAAAAGAACTCAATCGCTACCATCATCCTCTTACAGTTATCATCTTTATATTTGGGATTTTCTCCACATCTTTTTGTTGAATTTTGGCGGCAATTTTCCCTCTTCTTCCCCTGTATTTCTGCAACTTCTCCTTTTCTCAATTTATACCTTACAGATGTCATGTTTTACCCAATTTTTCAAGAGTTGCAGGAGATAAAAGGAGTTTAAGAAACTTGGAAATCAACATCAGGTATTAAACCTCTCTCCATAATTAGAAAATCAAAGCAATATAGGGTCAATTAAAATTCTTCAATTGGTTCTGAGCTGAACGAGCTTGTCTTGCTTTGGATATTTACAAAAAATTGATTTTTTTCCTTCTTAAATCGAGTAATATCAGATGTAATTTGCCTTAGAAAGTATGCTTATGGATACCCATCCCTATATTTTCTTATAATCTAGTTTTTGCTATTCAAAATCATAAATTTACCTCTCTTCAACCACTCTGTAACAGGTTAAGCACTTTGAGGTCTCAACATCAGGTATTTAAAAATTTCTTGCTGTACTTATTATCTGCCTTCCATATCTGATATTAATCGTACTAATTTACAGAAATATGATAATTTATAGAAATATGATCACAATGTTTGTTTCTTATTATATTAGGACACCGTACACTGTACTAAAATAGTTTGTTTCTTAGTTCAAGCTCTTACCCATTCAAACTGCAAGATTTGTTTTACGTTTACTTTATTTTTCTAGTATAATTTTGTTTTTGTAAAATGCAATTATTATTGTTTTATCAACTGTTTCCCCTCGGGTTTCTTATAGATTAATGGACGCCCGAAGCACGCACGAGAGTAATATGACGGTCATTGCGGGTGATGGTAATATATGTTTAATTTATTAGTATTAGTTAATGTTCACTCTCTACAATTAACATAATTTTTACAAAAAATGAAAGTACCGTTCTTAATTTAGGAGACTCGCTATCATCTCCTCCAATTGTGGGAGGGAAAAGGGGTCGTTCTCGCGGTCCAACTATGCTGCCCAATGGGGAGAAAAAGTTTGTAAGTGCAAATTATTTGGGCCAGCCAAATAAGGGAGACAAAATCATCATGATTTGGTTACAACCCTTGGCGTTCAAACTCGTACACACATCCCAATCATCTATGCTGACATTAAGGCAGTGCCACGTGATAACATAAAAAATATAATGAAACATTTAGAGGTAAGATCCAATTTATTTATATATACTTTGCATTGAATGAATTTTGCTGCTTTATTATATGCTTTATTATGGGTTTTTTTCTATGTAATCTTTCCCAGGGGAGTTTTGATATGCCAGATGTCTCTCACGAGTACTTGAGAGATAGGATCGTAGCAGTTTGGAGAAATTTTAAAAGTGATTTGTACACGAAGTATGTGAAGGGAAAAAATCCTACAGTGGTAAAAGCCGGCCTTGCCCCTGAATTTGTTAATATTGACGATTGGCGTACGTTTGTAGATTATTCCAATTCTGCTGCGTTTCAAGTTTGTCCTATATAGATAAATAACAATTTATAAGCATTATTATTTAACTAGTTTGTTACAAATATATTTTGCGTTGTAGGCTTTAAGTGAGCAGAATAGTACCAATCGGAAGAAACTGGAGGCACCCGTATGCGTGGGAAGAAACAACATGGCTGTTATTCGGTATAACATTGTGAGTTTTTATTTTAGCTTTGAAAGTTATCTGGGAATTGGAGGTACAAATTTAACCTTTGAATTTCTAGTTTTGGGTCATGTTAGAGATCCCAAGTTGTTAGAATCAAGAACAGATATTGGTAAATATGATATTAAAGAGTAAATAAAGGAAGCTTTTGGGTTTAGGATTGATGGGTATGTTAGATCTTGAGATTTGGATGATGGGGGTGTTTGATTTTTTGTGGGTATCACATCCAAACATCAACACAGTCTATAAACTTCAAACATGTCCAATCTGTCAATCACATCCAAGGCCCTAATATTTTTTTGTCGAAAAACTGATAATGGAAACAGTGGGTACTCTTAATTAAATGGTAAAATTAACTTATTTGTAGTTCCTGTAATTGTTGAGAAGTCTATTTGTCTTATTATACTATACTAAGTTACTAATATTATGACGCATGCGTTGCATGCTTCGTTCCCATGAAAGTGTTATTAATTAGCAATGCTTAAGGCTCTTGCTCTATACTAAGTTACTAATGCCAATGAAAAATTTTTACAACATAATTTCAAATACATCAAAACATGGGAAGATTTAATAGCAAGGTAACTTTAATTAGGTACAATATTCAAAACTATCACAGTGACTAGAATGAGAACCTATTAATGCAATTTTTTTTGATATAACTCTCTTTTAACTTTCTGTACGAATAGATATCTTTGAAGTGCACGGGGAGCAAAATATAGTTGTTAGCACAGGCTACACCTTACATTTGTAAGAGTAAACATGTATCAAGCTTTAACTGATATTGGAATGAGCTAAGAAAATTATTTGAAAACTACTCACGTCAATTGATCAAACAATACTATGTATCTCAACTAACTTTGCAACAGTATACTCTGATTTTGCTAATAGAAATAGGGGCAAATGACTGATGTTAGATAGTAAATAATACAATACATGAGCTATTTCAATGTGAGCAAGTTTACAAGATCCAACACAAATATTGAGCATATATATATATATATTTCATTATCAATTATTGTCTAGTATAATTGTTACTTTAGATGTTCTTTGGTGTAACAAACAACAAATGAAGCAATGATTTACCAATTAAATCCATATTTGTGCTTTATAGAAGGTGTTAGTCGACTACATGGAGGTCATATGTTTAAAGAAAGAGATATTCGTGGAGACAAAGCAACGATAAGACGGACGGTAAACATTGCAATCTTTTTAGGTATTGTAGCTCTCTCTGTCTAATAGAAATGTTAGATTGATCTTAGATATGAGGCATTGATATCTGACTTGGAACTTTTGGTTGGATCGATTGATCCAGTCTTGATCTGCTAAGGTGCACTTAAACACGTTCCAGTAGTTGATTTGGACTAAGAGTTGAGTTTTCCTCCATCTCCATTTCTTCTGCCCAACTTTGAGGGTTCAACATTTATCAAACTTCTTCACATTCTTCATTGTGCTCATCCACTGCATCTTTTTCATGCTTTCCATTTTCTGCATCACCTTCTTGAAGTTCTGTTTCTTTATTTTGATCTATTGTTTCTGTGCTATTATCCATGATATCCTTCCCTTCTTTGTGTTTTCTGCACTGCTGTTCTGCTTCCTGTGAATTGCTGTTTATCTCTCCTTCGTCATCAGATAGAACCTGAAACTTATTTGAGTTTGAGACCTATTCCCTGACATGTACTGTTTCGCTCGAACGTTTTGTTTTACTCCAACCACTGTCTGGAATTTTTTTATGTTGTTGAATTGTTAAGCTAGGTTTTTGCATACCTGGGAAGTATATAACAGGTGATGTCCCACTTGACTAAGCAGGTGTGTTTTCAAAGTAGATATGCTTGTTTGGATTTGCTATCTGCTTTGGGGTTGAATCTGCATTTTTGCTTGATCTGCATAAATAGTGAGGGATTTGTTGTTCTTGACAGTAGTGGCATTCTCCTTATTAGCTTTCTTGTTAGGTTTGTTCACTTGATTTTGGTCATTCACCCGGCAGGCCTTTTGGATGATCTTACATTCAGAAATCAAGTGCCCCACATTCTTGTAGTGATTGCAATATTTTGGTACTTTATGAAGGATCACATCTTGTTTGATAATTTTCTCTTCAATGTCAAGCAAGGTGGTATTTGGTATTGGCTGAGATAAATCAACATCTACCTGCACACAAGCCTGATAGCCATACCTTGATTAATGGTTGACTTATCCAAATGGATTGGATTCCCTATAGTCTTCCCAAGAGACAAAACAATCTTATGACTTCAACCATATTAGAGCATGAGAATTGTTGTGTCTATCTATAGGGAATAAAAGGTTCCAGGGAATAAGTTTAAATCATCCATGGCCCTTTGCTCCATATTTGGATTTTGTCATCTTCATTATCCAATTAAATAAAAAAAAAAAAAACCTTTCCCTAAAAAAACAAAAAAACAAAAAAAGAAGAAAGATAAATAAATACTTGAAAACATAAACATACTAGATTCCATTTCCGAAAGTTGTTGATCTTCAACATTCACCTCTTTACTGCTTTCCTTTTGCACATAAACCCTGTATCTAATAGCATATTTGGATCTACAGTTTTTAAAAGGAATACCCAGTTTTGTAACGATTATGGAAGTTGGCCCAAGAGACGGATTGCAAAATGAGAAGAATATTGTACCTACAGTTGTAAAAGTTGAGTTGATACGGAGACTAGCCTCTTTTGGGTTGCCAAACTTGGAAAGGCTACGAGTTTTGTCTCACCAAAATGGGTACCACAGGTCTTTTAATACCCTCTCTATACATGACAATGCAATTTACATAACGCTATAGTGTTATAAGTGAATGAGACGTAAAAGCATTTTTGTTTGTTTTTTCATTTATCAAAAAAGAAAAAAAAGATGTAAAATATAATTTCTAGGATATCATAAGCAAGTTCAACGCATTACTTTTAATCTTCTTTTTATGTTCTGTTATTTTCTAACATTGCAAGGTTCATTATCCCTTAAAACTATATCCCATAAAACTGGTTATTTAATGTTAATCTCAAAATCTTCTGCTCACAGAGCACATTATTATCTTACTATTCATGATATGCTATAATGGTAGGTATGTCTCGTGTGTTGTTGGGTTCCCAGTGGAAGGAGTAGTTCATCCATCAAAGGTGGCACATGAAGTGAAAGAACTTCATAATATGGGTTGCTACGAAATCTCACTTGGTGATACAATAGGGTCGGTACTCCTGGTAAGCTATAAACCTTTTTGAGTTTTTGAATTAGATTTCTTTATTCGAAGTTATGGTATTGCAAGATTTTGGCATTATTTAAGTTCTTACAGAGAACATTCATATGTGGACATTCATTATAAGTAGTAACATATACTTATTAACTTGCCTTATACAATTTAAGTATTTAAGTAGAGGTGGTATTTAAGTACGCTCCTACATGGAGGTGTTAGTTGACTCCCTGGCAATGGTGCGCGAGATCTAACTTGTTTAATGAGTTAATTATAGATGTAATACAAGTGCATATAGCCAGATTTGGTTGCTCACGGGCTTGTATGTAAACTGCCTTTATAGTTATGAATATGTGTTTTAGAGTGCTAAATACATTTGAATTTGAAATTTCAGAACTCTGTTATTCTGATCTATGCAATGATGGTATCTATTATATATATACAACTTTGAATGTTGCTAGAAGATCTAGAAACAACGTTACTGTAATGAAGTTGCTAGGAATTTTCAATTTTGAGTTTGAATGTTGTAATTGTGCGAACAAAGATAAAAATCAAATTAAAATTCAAGTTGACGTTATGTACTCTTATTAAATTTTCTTGTGTGGTGCATATTCTCAAGGTGGGTCCAAGCTCCAAGTCGGTCCGACATGCAAAAAGTGGTAGCATCTGATATCGCACCTTTTTTTTATGGACATGGCTTCAGTCCCGGACAACATAAAGCCTATGGTCAACTAAATACTCTTAAGGTTTGATCTTGGCAATCTTCTTTTGATTTCAATAATGTTTCATGATTATGTATATCAAATTTGCATAGGAACGAAGAAACGAAACACATGAGGGATGGTCCTGAAGTGGATTGGATTCTCTCTTGACAACGTCCAAAAAACCAAAGGTTCAATTGATAAAGTTATGGTTTGATCCACTACTACTATTTGCTCTCACATTTAGATTTAACTTTTCTCTTATGCTGGCATAATCTACATGTCATATTGGGTAGGCATATTAAGGTGTTTATTTTGTGAAAGAAAACTAAGGTTTGCCATTTTTCTTTGTATATTTTCTCTAAATTTTTTTTTTTCATATTTTAATGAGCTAAATTTTGGCTATTCCAGCTGTTCATATTGATTAGATGCATCTCAAGGAACCTCCAATCAAAAGCAAATAAGTATACAATCCCCAAACAAGTATGAACCTTACACCCTAGCATCTAGTAAATCTAAACTAATTATTGATTCTCTTATTTGTTAGATTTTGAACTAGTCAATGCATCTCATCTCTCTTAATTCTATTTTATTGGTGTTAGTGTTTAATACCATGGTTTTTTAAATTCAATATTTGTTGTTGGTTTCATGAATTCCTCTGTAGTTTGGCAATTAAATAGCGGAAGCTGCAGTTGGGGTCTTAAAAGGACTGATTGTTGCTACTCAATAAATGCACATATGGTTCATGCTGAGGTATTTCCGAAATACTAGTATGCACATACGGTCCGTTCTGGGACCATGCTATCTTCTCTTTACTTTGTCATTTTTATGCTTAGACAGTAGTACGTTGAGATGTCCTTTTAATGTACTAAATGATCCAATTTATCTATACAGAACTATTTCTAGAATGGGACTTTCTGCTTAGGACCTTTTCTATGGGAATGGGATCTTTCTACAAGGTATCTCCTTATTCTTCTCCCACGTCATATGATAACCAAATACTTCAGTATGACATTGTTTTCGCCAATTGTCAAATCTTTGGCTCACCTATTACAAGGTCTTGGCATAAAAAGATATCATGATCAATGTTCATTATTGGATCAAGCATTACTTCCTTTTTCTTGTGTCTAAACTTGTGTCATAATTTCTTCCAGTTTAAATTTGCGCTTTCCTGCTACTTAATTCTCGTATGTTCAATTAGTATGTCAAAATATATTTCGCCCAAAATTGTAATTCATGGTCTTCAGTAATTTGCATTCTAAGATTGAAGTAATTTACTTATTTTACCCACCTCAATGTTTGAATAATGAGCAGGAAACTCAAGGTGTGCGCAAGCCATGAAACGGTCTGGGCATGAAAAAAGTTGGAGCATCTTATATCACTCCATCTTTGGATATGTAGCTTTTATACACGATGCGGTACAGTGCAGTACAGTGCAGATCCTCCTTTGGTTAATATTATTGTTGAATAGTATTTCATCTTAAATGGAGAAGAATTGAGGATTGAGCTTCGCTTTCACATTCAGACTCACTTAGGCAAGATATGTCACTCTTCTGTGTCTCACATTTTATTTACTTTATGGCTAGAACTATACCTTATTTTTAGAATGCTCCTTTTTGCCAAAACCGTTCACTTCTGAATAATGCCAGAGAACTTGCCGCCAAAAAGGAGATCACATCCCTCGAAGAACTATCCCAAACCGAGGGTGAGAAGTTTATGTCCCTGTGGAGCAGTAGTAAGACATTTAGGGCTGATTATGAGAGAAGAATCTTGTCATCGCTTGATATGCGGCAGCTAAGTCGGGATGGACGGATGAGGAACCCTGATGAGAAACTACTGGTTCCGCCAGTGCAGGCACCGGTACAGGCCCCGACTTCTGCTGGACCTGATACAATTTCAAGACTCAGCACGAAGCGACCCAAGGAAGGGCCAAAACCAGAGCCTGTACCTGTCCTGATAAAGAAAGTCCCCAAGGAAGAAACTAATAAATTGTTAGAATCAGAGACAGCTACGAAAGGTGGTGAGTTTGAGAACAAGGAGAATATATATAAGCCTGAGAAGATAAAAGTTTGATCAAAAACATTTCCAATACACCGAACGAGGTGAACTTAGCAAACAACACAAAAAAAGATGGCACACCTCCAAAAGATATATGTCCATTTGAAGTTTAAGAGGGAATGGTGTAAATTTGGATGTTGTGTAATGGCGAATCGAAGGACGTTATCGGTCTACCTTTGCATTCCCAATATCATTGGATATATAAGAATTCTCATGAACGTGGTTGTATTTGCTCGATGTTTTGAAGACAAAAAGCTCTTCTCCATTCTCTATTTTATCAGTTTTGTATGTGATGGTTTAGACGGCTGGTTTGCTCGCAAGTTCAATCAAGTTTCAACTTTTGGAGCTGTTTTGGACATGGTTACGAACAGGGTAAGCACTGCTTGTCTATTGTTAATCCTCTCCCAGTTATACAGGCCTGGGTTGATTTTCTTGTCATTGCTTGCCTTGGATATTGCTAGTCATTGGCTGCAAATGTACAGTACTTTCCTATCAGGCAAGGCTAGTCATAAAGATGTCAAAGATAGTACTAACTGGCTCTTTAAAGCTTACTATGAAAATTGTTTATTTATGGCGTATTGCTGTGTGGCATCTGAGGTACTTTACATCATCCTTTTCCTTCTTGCCGAATACCAATCTTAAAGTGTGATCAATGTCTTGCGAAATGCTGCAGAACACAATTTACTCCTTGCTTGTCCAGTTGCGTTTACTCTGTTTGGGTGGGCAATCAAGCAAGCGATCAATGTTATACAGATGAAGATGGCTGCAGATGTATGTGTGCTTTATGATATGAACAAAAGGCAGAGACCCTGAAACACCTTATCCATCTCTGCTATGTTAGGATCTTTGCATGTGGCGAATGAGGACATCAACATTGATTTTTTTTAATCTCCTATCTCAGCTTCTCCTCCCTAATGCGTCCTTCGATATCGGTAATTCCGTTGTTTATGGCTAAAATGCAGTTTAAGAGGGCACATCTGAAGTTGCTCAGTATAGATTTTTGTACAATTTATTTACCCTTTAATTATGCTGCAACATTGAGGACTTGCTTATGTATGCTTATTTCCACTATAAAATTACCTATTTTACGCAATTAGGTAAACCTTTTTTAACTCCGCCTATGCAAAGTTGTTATAACTTTGCATAGCCGGTTCCAAGCCCGGGTCAAGGAGGAGGGAAAGAGGTGAGATTATATGCTTCAAACATACAAGTGCATGGTTACTTCACATGTAATCTTTGGTAAATTATATGCTTCAAACATGCAGATGCAAGACAATTATGGGGCTTCTGGTTACTTCTTGGAGACAGGAGGAACTAACAAGAGAAAACATGTGTAAGCTTCTTTAACCTTTTGGTTTCTCTAGGCTTGATATTTTCCCAATACTCTCATTAGACCTGTTACTGAGTGATATTTTATTGGTGTGACATATGGCAGGGAAACCTTGAAGCTAACTAAAGTGTCTGCAAGTGACAAGTTGGAGAGTTTCCGTGCATCACAAGAGGTACTTGATCTATTACTTCTTTTATTGGATTTGCTATATGTTTGTTTCTATACTATACAAATGCCAAAAGCTTTGTCAAGCCAGAAAAGGAGCTGCAAGTATAGGTGTAATTGTTGTCGATATAATCAAGGTAATGATGATGGAATGATCACAAACATGATGGTTTCTTCATATAAGACTTAAACGGCCTTATTAGACCGAGATTGCAAAGTATGGGAACCATGTACTTGTTTCTAACTGATTTTTGGTTTTGGTTATTTTCTTCTAGTAATAGTTTTCTATTTTTCATATTTCTCTCATGAAATAGTTCTTGGAAAGAAAGGAACCTGAGCTACATGCGTCTCGCCAAGCTGGTTTGCTTGATTTCATTGCTTCCGCTCTTCCTGCATCTTACACATCCAAGCTTGGAAATCTCAAGTAATGAGAATTTCCAACTGCAAACTGCTTCAGTGAATACCACAATTCTGCATAATCCCATAAAGAAGGAGTTCAGATGCAATATACCACCAAAGTCAACAATGTCAATAATCAAAATGGACCGTTTACTGATTCGGAGGCATTCTTCGTATCGAGCGCGGGTACGAGTTTCTAGGAAACTCTATTTTGGTTAAGACTGATTAATTTGTCATTTCTCTGTAGAAGGTTTTTTGATCTTTCTTATGTATCGCTGGTAGTAGAGACCACAGTTGTCATCAACACGTGACTAGGAGCTTCTTTCTGCAAAGTTATTGATCGAAAATGCTCAAATTATAAGTAATGATCGAAAACTTCATGCTCTCCTCTTTCGGAATGCATCCATGTTCTCAAGGTAAAATGATTAAGATGCTTGGTTTATGGTACTACGTTATTATTTATTTTTTCTACTACATCAAGTTTCATTTTGCAATGGAAAACCTTATTGTTATTATCGAAATTCAGTGTACTTTATTTACTTCCTTCCGTACTGCTGAGCAAAATATTTGAAGCTCTTACGGAAACAGGGATCAGGGCTTTGGTTAGGGTAATTTGTTTTTCTCGTTTTATCCTCCATCTTTGGTTTAGTTCGTTTTTCTCTTTCTTTACATACAAACACACATGTTTACATATCCTTTTGTCGAAAAAAAGTACCAATTGAATAATAGGGAGAGTGGCAATTGGAATGATCTGCACTTCAATTCATAAGTTGAAGTAGAAAGACTAATGTAGTCTTTTATTTTATTAGTGTCTTTATTGTACGAAGTTCATTCTGCAACTAACATAAAGCCACATTTGCAGGAGCTATGAGCTAATGTAACGAGCACTAAAAGTCTACATCTACAAGGAAGGAGAAAAACCAATCTTCCATCAGCCGATACTTAAGGAAATTTATGCATCTGAGGGATGGTTTATGAAATTGATGCAAGAAAACAAAAAATTCTTAGTGAAGGACCCTAAGAAAGCTCACATATTTTACATGCCTTTTAGTACACGGATGCTAGAGTTCTTGCTGTATGTCTGTAATTCACACAATCGAACAAATCTAGCTGAGTACTTGAAGAACTACACAAACATGATTGCGTTAAAATATTCTTTATGAAATAGAACTGGTGGAGTAGATCATTTTTTTGTCGCTTGCCATGACTGGGTATGTTTCCGTACAATGTATTTACTCTTTGGGTTATGAATTTTGATTGCTTTTGAATAGTTGGACCATATCTGTAAAGTTTCTCAGATATTCAAAAACTGACTGATCTCCAATTTATTCTAAATGCCCAATAGTTAACGGAATTTAATGAGACAGTAACCATTTTTTTTGTTTACTTAATCTCTCATACATTTTTTTTTTTTTATTTTTTCCATCTATGCTTATACTAGAATTGAGTTATAATTTTAGGTGATTCGCTACTCATGTCAAGTATTTTTTTTTCTTCCATTTTTTCGTATTATCTATGTTTATACTAGAATTAAGTTTTGAATTTAGGTGAACTGCCCCAAAGCCGAAGGCACGTCGACATTGTTGTCGTGGCGAGCCACGGGTAGTACTAGTGTATTATTATTAAGAGATGCGCACAATTATATGACATTTCATCAAATAATTCTCTTTACTTTGGTGATTATTTATCAACTTTGTGTACATGGTCGATATAACAAGAACTATTGGGGAAGAATTCACGAGCATAGGACTATTGGAAGATGGACAAATGAGCAAATCAAACTTGATAAATGAAGGATCGAGCATGAGTGCTTTAGAGTTCCATGAGACAAATATTGTAAAATTTTATAGAAATACGGCTTAGACTTCACTTTTGTAATATAAATTATATTTCTCATTTATTTGCAAAATTATTTTTGTTATAATGTTTATTTTAAGCATATAGATGGCAAAACCATAATGTCGTACGAATTGGTGTTGCAAAAAACATTACGACAAAAGTTATTGTCGCAATAGATTGCGACCCAATTTTTTTTGCGACGAATGTTACTGTCTCAATACATGGCGATGCAAAAAAGACTAGCGATGAATGTTACCGTCGCAACAGATGGCGATGCAAAAAATTTAACGACAAATATTACCGTTACAATAGATGGCGATGCAAAATTATTAGCGACGAAAGTTAACGTCTTAATACATGGCGATGCAAAAAAAATTAGCGATGAATGTTACCGTCGCAACAGATGGCGATGCAAAAAATTTAACGACAAATATTACTGTTACAATATATGGCGACGCAAAATTATTAGCGACGAAAGTTACCGTTGCAATAATTGGCGACGCAAACGATTTAGCGACGAAAATTACCATTACAATAGATGGCGATGAAAAAAATTTAACGACGAAAGTGAACGTCGCAAATAAGAAACAAATAGCGGCATAAAATAGTTGTCGTGGAATCTTCGCTTTTTGGCGACGGGTTTGTCCGATTCCAAACTTTTGCTGACCCCACCATCAACGACAGATTTGACGGTTACAAACCGTCGCTAAAAGGCTTTTGCAATAGGTAAACACCGTCGCGAAAAACCTTTTTTTGTGGTGTTTAGTACACAAATAAGACAAACTTCTTACTTAAAAAAAATAACCATTACAAAAACACATAATAAAATCCAAATTCAGTGTTACCATTCCCCCATTCTGATGAGTCATCCATAACATGAATTGGGTCTTTGTATGTGGCTACATAAGCAGACACTCTATGGTACTTACTACAATAGCTACACATCACAAGATGAACAAAACAATTATTTCAGCATACTGATAAAAAAATTAAGAAAATACAAGTACAACTGTAACAATTATTTCAACTTACTCAATCCAGTTGAAAATACAATTATTACAACTACAAAAATTAAAAAAATTAAGATAATACAGTTGAGAATATAATTATTTCAACTTACTCAATCCAAGGATGTCTCATAAGAATCAAGGCACTCACTGCATGAGCACATGAAAGTCCTGTAACTTGCCATTCTTTACATTGGAATTCATGCCTATTAAGATTAAGCTTCTACCTCTGGCCACTTAAAGCAATTGCCACAAAATAATTATCAGTTGTTCCTTCAATTTTGAACTGTCCATACTGTCTAGACATCTTGGTTATATGTGTCTGTGCTCTAGGCACCAAACCTAGAAGAAACAACATGAATTAAAGTAATAATTTGTTAGAATAAAATAAAATAAAGTTATAAAATAAATTAAAGTAATAATTTGTTAGATTTTTACCTTCTTGTTCCATGTCTCTTGCCTTAAGCCTCCTGTCATACATCAACTTCATCATCATTAAGTTCAATTTCTCAATGGCTTTCTAGAGTGGCTGGTCTCTCACTTTCAAGATCCAGTTATTAAAGGACTTTGAGAAGTTGTTAGTTACGTGTTTACATTTTGAACTAAAATCAAAATGTGACCTGCACCAGTACTCATATGGCTCCCTATGTATCCACTCATATACAACAGGGGAATTCAACTTCAACTGATCAATGAAAGTTTTTTTGTTTGACTCTTTAAATGCTCTTGCTTCTCCCCATAACAGTGACTCTAAGTGTGTTCCCCTGTGATAATTTTTCATGTTTTTATACATATGCCTAAACAAAACCTGTGGTTTGCATAGGAGAACACAATCTTCACAGCTTCAATCAATCCTTTTTGTCTGTCTGAGATAAATGTTAACTTATGCTTGTGTAAGTTAAAATAAGGTTGTAAAATCTGTAAAAACCTCTCCCATGTTTTAAAACATTCAGACCTGCAAAAGAAAATAACAATTGGGAACAACCCATTGTTCCCATCTAAGCCTTTAATGGACAGACAAACACCCCCATACTTTCCCTTTAAAAAGCAACTATCCAATCCTAGCATTGGCCTGCACCCATTTAAAAACCCATCAATAGAGGCCTTATATGCAATACAAGTAGCTTTCTACTGGTCTGTGTCAAGGTCAATGCTTCAAGTGGCTATGCTCTCTGGATTTACGTTTAACACTTGAATAACCAACTCAGGCATAATAATATACCCCTCATCATAAGATCTAACTATCCTCTTCATACAGATAGTCCATGCATTCCAGGCAGTGTAGTAGCTTATATCAACACCAAATCTCACCCTTATGTTCTCTTGAACATCACAAGGCCATGTTGTTCTAACATATCTAACAAGCTATTCCACCTCATTGGTCACCCATGTGGCATTGGCCAACTTGTTAGTATCTCCACCCTTCCCTTTGCAGTTGTGTATGAGATTGCTACTTCCCTTCAATTTAAATGTCTGACCATTAGGAATTCTCCTAGCATAGAACATCCATTTACAATCTTCATCACTGCACTTTAATCTCACCCTATAATTCTCATTCTTCACTTGTCAAACTTGTTAACAATTCCATAATACCTTATAAACTTTCTTGTTTCAACTACTGTTGGCCACATCATCCCAATTTTCAACTCATCATAATTGACATCAGGTTTCTTCTTCAATTATACACCCATTCTTCAACAATAAATATGTCTTCTATTGCACTTGCAAGATTTTTTAAATCATCATCTACCCTATCTAGATCCTCTTAGGTTGGTCCATCATCATCTTGTTGGGAAGAATGAGTGCTATAGTAACCTTTCTCAGCATCCAAACAGTCTGGATTAAGCTCTGCCCACCTAGTCCAATCTTCAACTTCATCCACATCTTCTACAATATTCCCAGTTTTAGTCTCTACATTTATAGCTGAACTCCCCCCTTCCTGTGTCACAGGGGCATTCAAGATAATGTCACCATCACTGTCATAGATATGCCCTGGCAACTCATCTAATTCTTCTTCTGGAACCACACTGGCTCTCACCCTTTTCTTCTTAGATACACTTTCTTTTCTACCTTTCCTTTTTCTCATAAAGTTATCTTTTTCATTTCATTGCCCTTTCCCTTTCACTTTATCATTTTGTTTTCCTTTATCTAAACTAGCAAATTTGCCCTTCTTCTTACCCTTATTAGCCCCCACTCTACCAGTTTCACCCTTATTAACATCAAGACATGGCCTACCCAACTCAACATCTACATTAGATGGTCCACCCAACTAATCAATATCCACATCATTAGATGGTACACCCAACTGATCAACATCTACATCATTAGATGGTTCACCCAACTAATCAACATCCAGAACTTCATATGGTACTCCACATATCTTAAATACATTCCCACTTAAATATTATTGAATTCTCTAAGTCCACATTATTTTATGTCCCACTCATATATGTAGAAGTATCATAATCATTATAATTAGATGTCCTACTCATATCTGTAGAACTATCAGGATCACTGTATTGTTCATTATCCCCATCATCATCATCTTCTTCATCAGGGTCTATCAATACTAAATCATCCTCAACATAGACATGGTGGTGAGAGGCTGGATTAACCCCATAGTTTTCATCTAGTTCATCATCATGTCCTTTGACATTGATGTAAAAGTGTATATCCCCAACCCTTTTCACATTACTATACTTCCACATTTCTAACAAATCTTTATCATTCATAACAGAGTAGTGTTCATCAAAGAATAGGGTACTAAGGCCAATTATATGGCCTGGGGGTATATCCTCTTGCAACTCATGTATCTAAACACATACTCCATAAGAGTAACCAGTGAAATCTGATCACCATCAACATTAAGATACCTAACTTGTTTACCATTGATGTAGAAATCATGAGTATACTCAATATCCTCCCATGGATCCTGCCACTTCCTACCCCAGTACAAAAATAGATTTTTGGTACTCACCATGTAATGAATTAAAACCTAATATCATACATTTGTAACATAACAACATACAAACCCTAAAAACATACAAATCCTAACATGAATGCATAAAAACTAAAACCCTAAAAACATACAAACCATCAACAGACTCACCCTGTAATCAACATATTTTTATGCCTAATCCCCAGACTTGATACAATAAAAAAACACCTAATCCCCAGCATGATACTTCCCTAAATCTCCGACATAAAAAAATTCCCAAATGAACAAAAAAAAATTATATCAAAATTATTAACACCCAAATCCCTAAATTAAAAATAATATAATCTCCACTATCTACAATTTTAGTTTTTATAACAAAAAATAATTGGTGTTTATACATTGGGTTTGATGTAACAATCCCTAACTTCTTAAGAAGACAGATACAAACTTTATGTTTCAGAACTTATATTAGGTAAAAGAGAGATGACACAGTTTTAGATTTGCCCTTCTTCAACCCTTGATATGATCACCTTCTACTTCAAATGTCAATGGTGAGAGAGAGATGATCTCCTTCTTCTTCAAGTATTAATGGTGAGCGAGAGATAATGATGTATGAGATTAAGTATTAATATATTTGGTAAGAAAGAATGAAAGACTGTTAATGGTGTAAGAGAATAAGTTAAGTGTTTGGTAAGAAAGATGAAGAAAAGGGAGAAGGTAGTTGTGGTTCCTGCTCATTTTACAAGGGACACGTGTCATCATCGCAACGTCCCAACTATTGGCTAAAGCCGTCCATTTGAATTTTCTTCGCGCGTGTGAGTGACACGTAATTAACTGTAGTTGTTGGCAGGTAAGGGTTAGATTAGGTATTTCCCAAAAAAGGACCAGTCAAACTGGGTTAATTTGGTCAAAGCATTGGTTTATTGAGAAATGGGGGGCCGACCACAATATTAACCGGTTCAGGGGGGATTTCACTATTTGATATCAACTAGCTAGTGGAGGGCATACACTAAAATGCTCTATAAATTGACATAGGAGTTTAGCGTTGAAACCTCTGAATAGGTAAAAACCACGACCTCAGTTCGAGGATTTAGTAAAAATAACTTTATTGCTTGAGATTGATTTATCTTGATTACAATTTGTGATCCCTTGAGCCAGCAAAACTTTGTCATTTCTCATCTGTATCTTATCCTTTTTATAGACCTTATTATCAGTACATTTTTGTGTGTCATCACATTCTCCTAAAATATGGGTAGAGTAAAGGTTATTTATGTAACTGCTAGTTCATGGGAGACAGGTATCCTTGACTCATTCAATTTTATTTAGAGTGCTTGAGCCACGTTCCTTCTCAGCTCATAGTCCAGGTATCAATGTTGACAGGGTGTACATTTTGCGTAAGTCTAACATTATACTAGTTTGTTGTTACTCCAGCTCGAGGGACAGGTCCCTACAATCGCCCCTTCTTAACTGAAGTCACTGATGTCTTGAGTTGAGAAGTTTCAATCGTCTTTCTTTCTTTGGATATTGAAATTGTATTTATGACGAGTTAAATGATGGATTGCTGATGTGGACGTCTTGGGTGTTGGGATAGGAATGTACTGTTGGAGATTGAATTGGTGTAATGAGTGTGATTGTTGTATTTGGCGGTTGGAGTGCCGAGAAAATGTTTCTTTTAATGATGACTGCATTGGAATTCATTTTCAGCATCAATGTAATTTCTGCTATAAGTATCCACCTTTCTCTTCTGACGGTTATTCTTCTGTAAGCACTCTCTTCTTGTTAGATTTTTCTGCAAGTACTCTCTTCTTCACAACTTCTCTATAATTCACAATGGTGACTACTAGGCATCAATCCCATGAAGCCAGAGTTATTGTTAAAGTAGAGGAGCTCCAATTTTAATATTTTGGGACCTAGTTCCCTGATATTCTGATTCCCATCCCTGTCTGTCCTTCCTACCAAGGTATGATATACGAAGAGGTAGAGGAGGCTGACGATGATTACTATCAGATGGTTTAGTTCCATTCTATGGTGATCACGGGGCGGCAGCGCAGGGACGGTCTTCGTCTACTTGTGGAGCAGGTTATTTTACTGGAGGATGAAGTTGTTGATGTCCGTCCAAGGAAGCCTCATGGCTGTCCTGCCTGTGATTGGTTTCTGTAGAAACTAATCGTTTTTGTATTCTATACTATTTCTGTCTTGTACTCTTTTTTTTTTGAGATAATAAAAATAATTTTCTCGAACTGACAGTGTTAAACTCTTCAAACTATATTGTGTAATTTTATAATGTGTGAACAAATGTTGTATCGTAATGTGGAAAACTCGTGGAAATACAATGAAAAATAAGCATGGTTTTAGTTTTTGAGTTGGAGGTTGATAGTTGTTAATGCTGTGTGATTGTAGATAATTGTGACAGCTGTAAAGGTTATTATTAAGTATCTTCATGGCATAAAAGATGGGATTTAGTTTTATCGTACTCATACTATAAATAGAGGGGGGTTATACCAAAATATAGAATCAGTAATCATGGTGAGGACTAAATCTCAGAGGGCTCGTTACGCAAGTGAGTGGTATTTAACGATAAAGGTAGTAAAAGTTTGTAGACGATTGTTCGGGCGGCTCGGGTACGATGCCGAGCTGCCTGTATCTGTTTTGTAGATCGAAGGATTAAATATAAGGGAGATAAATATTGAGGTGGACCAACACTTCTGGTGTAATATGTTTCGTGACATGATTGTCGACCCTGAAGCTCCAAAGATTACTGTAAGAAAGATTGCTTAATTTGGATGAGATAGTAGATGAAGATGAGATTATTGCTGGTACTGAAGTGATTAGATGTGGTGTTGCATGACACCTGGGATGTTTAAGATGTAATTACTTTTGAGAGCTTATTTTTGTCAGGTTGAATTATTGTAAATTGGATTTAAAAGGAAATAATATCTGCCATTTTGATTTTGCGTATATGTCTCCTCATTTGATGTAGATTATGTTTGAATATTTGAAATTTGAAATTTGGTTTGCATTGGTAGTATTGTCGACTTGATTATAAATATTTTTGATCATTATATCATAATTATAAAATTAGGAGTACAGGATAAATGGTTTAAAGTGTAAGGTCGAGTTGGTTGTATAGTGATCATTGTTATCATAGAAGTGGGGAGATCTGAGAGGATGATGAGTAGGAGAGAGAGAAATATGCATTTAATTATAAGCGTGGTGGTAATGATGAAAGAGTGTTTATTTCCCAAAAGGCATGAGTGGACTGACAGGAGCAGTACAAAAGATGCCTCGATTGAAATACTGAGGGCGGCCTACATGAGTTCCCATAACTGCCAGCGGTTAGAGAAAAATTATATAAATACTTTTTCCCTATCTTCTTCCAAACTTTTACAAAAGCTAGAGAGACAAAAATCTAGAGAGAGAAAAAAAATCTTGATTGTAGTTTTATTTTAGAAAAAGCCACAGACTAGTTAACGCATTCCGAGGAAAGAAAAAGTTGTTATCTTTGAGGAGGAGATTTTTTTTTTCTGTTATTGAGCTTTGTTGTGAAGGAGGAAACGTCTGTTGTGCCAGATTCATCTTCTATTGTTGAAGGTTAGTGGTGTTTGTTTGATTTCTTACTTATATTTGGAATTGATTGTTGTTATGAGTTTTTGATGATTTCCCTCATCTTTCATTTGAATTTTGAATGCTGTCTATATTGGGAAAGTGTTGTCATGTACTGTACTGAGGGAAAAGTGGGTTTTGATTTTTTTTGTTTTATCTGTTACAGTAATAACACTATAGAAATATATTAATTTTTTATTTGAACCGAAATGATCAGGAACAATATAAAAATTAATCGAAATACCTGGCCATCTATGTAGGTGTAGATGTGAGCGAAAGAACTAATAAGTAGATTTCCCTCTATTTTGAGCTCTTCGTTCAAGATAGATCCTTCCACCTCAAGTCGTTCTATTGCTGAGGAGAATGTAGGGTTTGAGGGTGCAATCTCCATTGAGGATGAGCTTAGAAATACTAGATCTAATGACATTATAGTTTTGTCTGTAGAGGAGGAGGAAGTTAATTTAGAGAGTAAGAGTGAGGGCGAGGAGCAGGTCGAGTTTCCTAGTTTTCCTGGTATACTACATAGGTATTCTGAAGGTTTAGTTACCTGGAAGGAGTTTTGTAAGTGGAAAAGTAGTATAAAGGTGTATGGGGAGGTGTGATGGAGTATTTTAATGGAGATAGCTCTTATTTCTTCTTGCTTGATTTGGAGTGGGAGAAAACTCGTAGGGGCATTCCTGAGTCCGTTTCCCTTGAGTATTTCAATGGGGATGGGTCAGATGACCTTGAGGATGGTTTTCGGTGTTATCTTTCCCTGTTTGAATACGGGTCAATTATTCATTTAAGCAACGTTACGAAGGGTATTATGAATTGGGTTAAGGCCTGTCCTGCTCAGTTGAATGGTAATATATATGAGGTGATTGTTGTGTACTAAGCATTGAATAAGAAGTGGTCTAATGAGGGGAAAGAGAAAAGGCTAACTGGATTAGACTTGTTGAAGTATTATAATATATAATTTTTCTGCGCCACCGGGGGTGCTTACTTCTCTTCTATATATCTTTGACCCCTTTTCTTCGACCTAGACTCTGCGTGGAAGGTGTGGAATGATAATTTGTTGTAGGTAAGAGGCCATAGCTTGCAGCAAACTAATAACGATGCCCTGACTCTCCCATATAACTCGTTTATGGAATGTAAGTAGATATACTAACTTCGAACTCAATATATAATTAGTGTTTTGTGTTTAATAATATACTGTTTGGTATGCAAATCCCCGGTGTACTTTGAGGAAAGAAGAATCATTGGTTGACATATATAGTAGCAAGAGAGTGGGTTGAGCTCGAGGCTGTATTGGATCGAGTTAGAGATAAGTAGGAATAAGAGAGTTAACAACAAGTCTCACAAAGTTCAAAAAGCTCAAGTAAAACGGAAACGGTTGGTACAAGCTTGTCATATGGGGCTCTTCCCACCGGGGTGAATGCATCGGGGGATACTAGGATTGCAATGCCCGAGCTCCCTAGAGTTAAACTACTTGCCTTGAAGCTACGGCTTGCAGGGAGCGGTTCGATTGATACCAACTGTAGGATACCTAAGATGAGAAATGTGAAAACCACTATTTCTTCCTCTAGAGCTACTGAAGGTGTGAAGTTGGTGGCTGGCTCCAAGAGGAGGAGATTGATGGACAGCCCCCCCTCTTATTGTAAATAGGCCAAAAAAGGTCATTTTAGAAATGAGCATGGGTAATGAGATGCTCGCGCTAGAAGCCAAATTTATGGCTGTTGCATTGACGGATCCCGTAGAAGTACAATCCGCAGTAGAGCTCGAGATTTTGAGGGTAAGTTGTACAATCTTTAAGATTTTTGTTCCTTCAATAATCCTCGACCTTAATCTTATATCTTCTGTTTACAGGTTTACCATGTCTTGAAAGGCCTCTGCCTTGGTTTTGGGGATGGAAGAAGAGAAGACACACTCGATTGTAGAGGTTGTAGTTCTAAGGGTCTCCTTTAAGGAAATAGTGGATAAGCTCGGAAGAGAATCCACTCAAACTATCAATGAACTGAGTGATGCTCGGGACAATCTTGCACAACGACTCTAGGATAATGGCTATGTTGATGTGGTGGTATTGGCTATTATGGAAGGACGGTCTGTGGAGATGAGGAGACCAAAGTAGGGAGGACTCCGCTTTAAGAGGTTGTGTCAGGGCTGGAAACTGTCACCGCTACCACTCAGGCCAAAAACTAGGATATGGATGAACAGGATCAGGTAGTTTAAGATAGTGGGTGTAAAGTTTGTAGAACATTACTATGCCATTGTGGAAGGCAAACATTTATATTGTGAATGCTTCTTTGAGTAGTAGGTTTTGAAACTTGTTAATATTGTTTTGATATGAAAATTGTTGTATAGGAACTTAACGAATTGAACCTCACAATTAAGGATTTAAAGAAAGAGCTTGCTAAGGAGAAAGACGTTTCATATGCACTAGCTTTTATGACTGGGCGCACTGGGGCTCAGGTTAGAAAATATAAATTTTTTAGTGAGGAACACTGGAAAAACCTATATGATGCTCTCTTAGGATGGGCCAAGGATAAAATTGAGAAGGACGAGGTAGTTAGGAAAGATAGGATTAGGTATTACAAAATTCGACCTCTCCTTCATGTTGGTATTAGAGAAAATACCCCCGAAGTAACCAAAGACCTTATGAAGTTGACCCTCTTTTTAGAATCTGAGATAGACAGTGAGAGGGGGTTAAAAGAAGTGTACCTTAAAGTGTTAGAAGATCTCGTCCAGATTCCGATATCATAGGTCGTATGGCCACTAGAGCGAGAAACTTACATAACTTAAAAGCTAAAGATGTATCAGCTCGTGCTGACGTATCAATGATATATGTATAACTTAAGAATGTTAGACTTGTAATCGATATCTAGTAAACTGTTGCGATGTACGAACTATTTGTTTTTATAAGGATTATAATTTTCTTTGTAACTGTAGAAAGAATATTTTAAGATGGTGATATGTTATGTAAGTTGAGCATGAAACTGTGCGAGGTCGTCAAAAACACTGTTCGAAATGAATGAAAAATTGAACTTTGATTTAAACCAGACTCGTGAGGCATTGAAAAATACTGTTGAGCTAAATATGAAAATAGATGTGAAAATGACTGAATTACAAGGTACAGTGAGTCACCTTTCTGAGCAAGTGAAGAGAAAAGAAACGGACTTGTTGAGTGTTCAAGATAATTTGGAGAAGTTGAACAGGCTTTTAAAGAAATGGGAGACTGATATTATGAGTGCTCAAGGTCATATAAATAAGCTTGTTTAACTAGTAAAGAAACTGGAGGCATAATAATTAACTGCCCGGGGTAGTTGGACGGAGTTGGTGGAGAGATTGAAGAAGAAACATAGTGATGTGGTTTGCGCTCAAGTTCATATTAAAAGTTTGAAGGTGGATTTGGTATATGTTCGAGCTGCCGTAAGGAAGTTGAATGAGTGATTTAGTGATAATGAGGAAGTTTTGAAGAACACTCGAATTAGTAAAAGGAATTTGAACAAAGTTATAAAGAAAAAGGAGGCGGAGTTGCAGTTATGAAGGAATACAAATGTAATAAATAGTAATATTACCTGGCAATATAACATTTGTAGAAGGTATACTAGTACCTTGTTTATTTGAAGGAGAGCAAGTCGACATAGAAATATTTTTAATCCTTTCACGCTTTAATCGATCTTGTTCTTCAGCAGTTAAAACTTTTGGGGTTTTTATGATTTGTCTTTATCCAACTAAGTTAAAATTGTATTTAACAAAAAAATTAAATAACACATAAAAGTAATAAATATTGCTACAAAATAAATATAAAAAAAAGCTAAAAACAATATTGATATTACGTTAGCATACAATTTAGTAGAAATAATTGATTGAAATAATGGAGTAGTTATATACTTAGTTTATAAAATAACTACAACAAAACAACTATGCAAAATTGTAATAATCAAAATTGTAGTAAGAAGTATTAGTAGTACTTATTCTTGTTTTTGTTGGAGTATATGTGTGCATCTACACATATACTAGTATAGTCCCACATTGAGTAAGAATAGAAGTAGTTTAGAGAGCCCCTATTAAATAAAGAGAGTCTAAGATGTAATATAATTATCAAATTAAGAGTGAATAATATTTCTCCTCTTACTTATTTATATATGGTATCAGAAGAGGTCATTCTTCCATGTGTCGAGCCCAACGGCCACGTGCTACTCCGCGTTACCTAAATACTCATCCATGTGTTGAGCTTAAAAATTATGCCACACCTGAGGGGGCGTGTTGAGATATATAGTTCCACATCAGACACATAAGGCCTTGCACCTAAAAATATAAGATCCTGAGGCTACTCCTCTCATTACCAATTGGTTTTGAGATGAAATCTTCAATTCTAAATTGAAGACGCTGCTTTTGCTTCGCTTTCACCGGCGGCGGCCATTGTTGTCGTCAAATCAACAAGTAGTCCGGTTTTGGTTCCAAAATCTGAAACCCTATTTTTTTTAAAGTTAATGCTATTGAAGACTTTTTGTGACTTTATGTCAAAGTTTTCTTTATGCTAGATGTGGCATTGTGGGGCAGTAATTCACAGTTCTGGGAGTTTGAGAAAAGATCAAACCTGATCAACTCAGTTTGACTTGTTGTGACTAAGCAAAAGTCAAGTTTGATCTTCCTTTCCTTCTTGGGGTTTTCTCTTATAATTCCCTTTTAGCGATTGTTATCGCTTTCTTTAATGATTGTTCTTTTTTTTCCAGCATGATTTTTACCTATTTTATTTTATTGCCAATGTGACTTGAGGCCTTTTTTGTTTGCCTGTCGCGAGATGCAATTTTCTCTTTTTAAATCGGATTAAGATGTTATTAGACTAACCTTCCACCTCGGTCATGAGTTTCTCTCTCTCTTTAGACCAGATGAAAATGTTAGACTACCTTCCACCTCAATCATGAGTTATTAGTTTCGTTCCCCGAGTGATTTTCTCTTCCTCGAGTGGATTTCTTTGTCCTCGAGTGAACTGTTTCTTTCCTTAATTAGATATCTTTTTCCTTAAATAATTATTTCTCCTCAACTTTAATTCGAGTGATCCTCTTCATGGACTAATTCTCTTACCTCAGTATTTCTTCAAGATATTTACATACCCTCAAGTGGGAAAACTGGCAAGTCGGTTAGTACTGCCGATTTCATAAGGACATGTGGGAAAAATGGCAAGTCGAAATGCCACCAATTTCACAAGGGATATGTGGAGCTTTAAAATCATTCTAATGCTGTAAAAGGATTGTCTAGAAGAAGTTTTATCAGATTTAGGGGGAGCCTTATTATAAGTAAGGGAGTGATTGTATCTCTATGAAGGATTATCTATTTTAATTTCTTATTGTTATCTACCTTGATACAAACACATTGTGTTCATATCAACGTGGAGAGGAGTGTTGGAGTATATGTGTGCATCTACACATATACTAGTATAGTCCCATATTGAGTAAGAATAAAAGTAGTTTAGAGAGCTCCTATTATATAAAAGGAGTCTAAGATGTAATATAATTATCCATTTAAGAGTGGATAATATTTCTCATCATATTTATTTCTACAAAAACAAGCTAGAGAAGGTTTACTAGATGTATAGTCTGATCAACATGATAAAAAAAGAGGTTAAGACAAAAAGCTCTTCAAAAGATTCGTTATCAAAAACATGATAAAACCTCTACAATATGGGAAAAATGAATAATTAAAAAAAATGAATAGCAAAGTGCACGTTATAAACCCCGTCTCAAAAAACAAACTTCTATTGTTGGTAACGAGTCTATCGATACTATCACACCAGGTATTGTTGATAGAAGTTGGCATTTTTTTTCCACAATTGGTGTTATTTTTAATTTTTTTTTAATTTTTGGAAACGAATGATAATCATCAATTATTTCAATATTGTATTTACAGATAAAGAAAAATGCGCTCGAAAAGCTGTTAAATTGATTACTTCTACTAAGAAGCACAATATATCAAATATTAATATCCAAGCAGAAAGTGAAAATAGGAATTTGCATTTGGTAGATGAATCACAACTAGGTAATATATTCCATTGTTGCTTCAGCGTTTATGTAACTCTATGTTTATGTGCATATGACTCCTAAACATTAGTAATAAATTTTTTACAACTAATATACAGTCTTGTTGTAATTTTTAAAATCAATTATTATAATATATTTTGTGCTTACATTATTTTCAGATAAAACAACAAGTACTTGAGAAATTATCAATCTGATTGTGTCTAATGAGATTTATCAACAACCAATACCTAACATTCAAATGGAAATTTTTTTCACTACTTTGCATTTGATTGAGGAGGCACAACAAGGTAATATATTTATGATATTATGTTTGTTTTCTGAGCTTATGTTTAGATTTAATTTCCAATTAATTTTTTTTAAGATTATTAAAAACAATAATATATGCTTCTTTTAAATGGCTTTCATGTTATTATATTAAACAGTCTTCCCTATAAAGTGATCCTCATATGAAATATTTAATGTATTTACTTGTTGTTACATAATTTTCTATATCCACCTTTTCAATATACTTAGTAGCCATTGTTATTAGGAGTATAACAACAAGTTCTTTTACCAATTGTATGTTTTATTTCATTTTCTAACCATATATATTAATTTGTGGTTACTTTAATAATTTACTAAAATAATTTCTTATTATAATATGCAATTAGTTACTCAAAGACAAGTAAAGAAAACTCCTAAAGTTTTGGCTGCTGAAAAGGATATTCGTTTAAAGCGTGAAAGATTAGCAAACTTAATGCTTAAACCTCACAGACTTGCAAATAAATCATCTCCTTAGGTTCTTATTAATGATTCTACAATGCAAGGTAATTTTACGAATGTTCATTGTTATTAATTATTAGTCTATATTTCCTACTTTTAATTTTAATTTTTTTTTTTTTTTAAATAAATATTTTTTTTTATTCAAATGTAGATAGGAATGGACATGAGAAGAGCATTCCTAATGTTTGTCACAATAGTACTCCTGTGACTTCTACTAGTATCCTACAACTAGATAATACCAAATCCAACTCTCAACATGAAGATATAATTCTTGATCCTCCCATGAGTGATAAAACTATAGGAGTATATGTGTGTATCTACACATATATTAGTATAGTCCCACATTGAGTAAGAATAGAAGTAGTTTAGAGAGCCCTTATTATATAGACTCCCTTTATATAATAAGGGCTCTCAAAACTATTTATATTCTTACTCAATGTGGGACTATACTAGTATATGTGTAGATGCACACATATACTCCATCAGTTTTACTGTAGAGATAAAGATAATTAAAAGATAATAATTACAAAAAAAAAAAACTATTAAAATAAAATGATACTACTATTAAAAAAATATCATATAAGTAAATATAGAATTAACATGACTTGGTTCAGTAGCCAGTGAATCTTTCATCTGTTCCACTTGCTGCTTAATTTTTTTGTGCCTCTTAGCCTACAACAAGATTTACAAAAACAATTTAGCCTATAAAATTCTATCCAAAAATAAATAAATTTAATCAGTTTACAAACTTTCCCAAATATTCATACAATCACAAAACTATCACACTACTCTACCTTCTCATTTTACCCTTCTGGACGCTCGCTGTCATCCCCTTGGTTGTCTTTCACCATCTGAGGAGACACACCATCCGACCCGTCCACAATGCCAATAGCAACATCTTCAATCTCTTCATTTTTCTCATCCTCCACGTAGGTGTCGGCCCTAATGGCATCCACCTCATCTTCAGAATATCTTTTTGACATAAGGTGGCGCCCGAGTCTGTCGCGCTCAGCTACCACTTCCTTAAAGTTTGTTCTCACTTTCGCATGTAGATTATTGATCTCTACCACTTGCGAAGCCTTCAAAGTCTCCATCCATTTTCCCACCTTGAGCAAATAAATTTTCAATTGAGCTACGTTCCTTTTGAGCTCAACCTTCTTCCTCTTCAGCTCAGCTCTCTCCTCCTCGACCCTGAGGCATATTCCCTTCATCAGACGAGTAGCCTGTAAAAATCAAACAAATCGATCTTATTGATTATCTTGAATTATAATACAAAATTCATAACAATACATATTCGAACATATGAACCTACCATTTTGCTCATTTCCTCCCCCCCGTGTAGAGCTACCAACCTGGCTTTTTCCTCTACCTCTTTTAAATCATCTTTCGTAATAGGTCAGTCTTCTATGGCCTTCACCCCTGACATTTCAGAAGGTTCAACCCTTAACCTTTTCGCCTTTTCTATGTCTTCGCCACTTCTCGTGGTCCCAGAGGTCGATGAACGCTTCAACATTTGCTTCTTGGGAAACGTTCGAGCTAATTTGCTTAACTTAGTAGACTCAGGTAACCATGTACAGTCCACTCCAGGGGCCTTCGGCAAGTTTACTCACCTTTCCCCATCAGTTCCCTTCTTCTTACTGCCATCAGTGCTCGTCATTAGCCTCGTCAACTGAGATATTTGAACTTTTTCAACTCAGTTGTTGACAAGCTTCTTCCTGATAATGCCAAGTTCTTCTATTACAACCTCAAGCTCTGTCTCTTCCTGAGCAGCTGTATCCAACAACAACTCTTTTCTCGTCACCTGAGATTTAGGAGCTGTCATGCACAAAACATTATCATCAGCAGAGCATCATACAATTTTAACTATCAATCTCATACATTATACATTGTTATACTTACTTTGTTTTACAATTTTAAACAGAAGTTCCATAGGTTCTTCATCATCTCACTAAAGGCAATCACCCTTCACCCATATCACATTATCATTCCATGGTTGACCTGCTGAGTTCAGATTGAAGAAGTAATACCAAGTCGAGCTCGCAATGAAATATGCCCCTTCACTTGCAGAATAGTTTTTTAACCCATAAAACTATAACACATCCTCAGAGGATATTCTCCTCCTTTTCCCAACTCCTTCCCACCGTGTATTCAGAGATTCACATACACTTATCACCTCCCACATGTTCCCATTCATCTGAACAGGACATGTCCCGATGAGGTTCATAATCCTTTTCGCCATATTGCTAAGGGGAAGACTTAACCTGTACTCCTACTGAGATAGGTAACATACAAAACCCTCTGAAGTTCACTCTGAACATTCTCATCGAAATACTCCAGAGAGATCAATTCGTTTATACCCCTATCCATTTTCTCCTTCACCAAATTGGCCAACAAATAAAAATATTCCTCCCCCTTCGCTATAGTGCAATCCCTAAATTGCCTACTGACATGTTCTATATAGTTACCCCATCCACCTCCTACAAAAGCCTTGGCTTTACAAAACTCTTTGAATACATTCGAGCGAGGAGGATATGATACCAATCTTCCAGGGAAATCTGGAAATTGGTCAATACCTACTTCTTCTCCCTTTTAGACATTTCAATCTCAGACTTAGCAGAGCGACTAGAGGTCGATGCCTCACTTATAGGGGAACTCACCATATCAACTATAGAAAATGATTTTTTTGTACACAAACACTCTTCACAATCGACCTACATACAGGTCCAGGTACTCCGTACATCAAATCCTTCAGTTCGTTCTACTTTAGTGATCTTTCACCCTGATGCAAAACAGACGTTGGAAACAACGAGTATCCTCCCTCCCATGAGTTTGGTCAAAGTCTAAACAAACTTCAAATGGAAACTATGAAAGCAGAAGACTCAGTACTTGAACCAACTCTTCAAACTGAAGGCCTTCTCAGCGCAAAGTGGCAATGGAAGTGTAGAAGTAGACTTTCATTCTTCGTCTTCCTCTTCCACTACCACCGCCACCTCTCCTATAACCACCACCCCCTCAGAGTTGGTAGAGATTAAGAGGGCCCAACTTTAGAATCCATTCAAGCGCAAGACATCAGTGCAAATGCGCTGCAGTCACACCTATCCTTGTATCTGTCTCACCAACTTTATCTTTTAAAAGAATGCGGAGACAAACCAAACATTGCTCGCTTGTTAAGACAATGTGGTAAAACCTCCATCTATAGTAAAAATCCTCCTCAGCTTCAGTTGCTTCATCTTTCGACATTCCTTGATACGTCGGAGGAACAAGAACAGGAGTAGGATTTTCTAAGGATTGATCTCCGAAATACTTCAACTTCAACCTTTGCATTTCAAAAGTAATTCTACGCGACTTTACCATCTTCAACAATTTTAGAGAATATTACAGCAAAACAAACGTACTTGGCCACAAACCTCGGTACATGTATTATTTATATAACCCTACATTTATTGTGCAGGAACGTTTCCCCAAGCGTCATCATTCAATCCAGACAAAACTCTTCAAACCCTAACCGTTACATATATTAATATTCCCATTAACATTTAATGCACGTATATCCCCCCTTGACACGCGTATTTTTCATGCAGTCAAACACCATCATTACTTCCTTCCTTATTCAAATTTCTAACCCATATACCCAAAAATTCTATCTCAACCCAAGCCGCTCGTGACTTCGGTTATGAGGGGGCAATTGTAGGGTCCTACCCCTCGATCTTACCTAAATCGAGTTATCTTTAGTTCGAACTACCTCTATGTCAGACCCATGCATTCTCCGCATGGCTTCTCCAGTCAATATTGCCACCTACTCCACGAACTAATGAAAAATGTGGGTCGAGCTCAAACTGAAAAACCTGAACAAGTCAAAATACATGTCTCTTACGAACTCAATAGTTCCTTAGTTAACCGCCATGAACCACATTGTTTGAAGAACGTGCTTCCACACGATGAAGATCTGCAGAGAAGGCCTATATAAAGAAAAATTTCCAGAAGAGACAAGGACCAGGAAAATTACACGAAAAATTACCAAGAAAACTATATTTTCTAGATTCTCACAACTTCAAACTTCTTATTCACAAGATTAAGCATTTGTAAGTCTAGAGATCACTTGTAATAAGATATTAGCCTCATGTAATAAATGCTACTATTACAAAAATCCTCAACCCGAGGTCATAGTTTTTTACCTATTCATAGGTTTTCCACACTAAACACCTGTATCATTTCTTACTTTCCATTATATTTTGTCATAGGTACATTGGTGTAAGAGCTAATTTCAGGTCACTTTGAGCTTACAAAATTAGGCCATTATAAACCTAGTATTGGCCGGTATCCCATTTTGTCATCGATTCTGTATGAACAAAGATGTGTATCAACGCATTTATGATCGAGTTATTTCTTTTAGCACCTATTTTGTTTTAAAAGAAAATACCGCTAAAATGATGGGTTTATTGGTGTACCAAAAGATACCGTGCGTACTTCGCATGTTGTGTTACGGTACGAGCGCAGACACCCAAGACAGATACGTTCAGATTGGGGAGTCTATGGGTAATTTGATTTTGAATTTTTTTTGAATAACAATTATCAAACAATTAAAAGCTCAATATCGTAGATCTCCCGATAAAAACGATACATTAAGGTTGTTAGAAGTGAATGGATCGCGAGGCTTCCAAGGGATGTTAGGTAGTTTAGATTGTATGCATTAGAAATGGAAGAGTTGTCCTACCGAGTGGGAATGACAATATACCGGGTATAAGAAGCATCCAACGATGATTTTAGAAGTGGTTATATCGCAAGATCTTTGGATATGACACACATTCTTTAGGGTACCCAGTTCTAATAATGACGTGAACGTCTTACATCTTATAACAAGAGTGGTTTTTCAACAACTTGTCTAATGGAGTTGTGTTGCCATGCAATTATAATATAGGCACGGTCCTGCACACTATGGGGTATTATTTAGTATATCAAGTCTATCTAAAATGATAAACAATTGTTCAAATCATAAGAAATTCGTCGAACAATGTTAAAAGACATTTTACAAAGATGCAAGGAGCATGCCGAAAAAACGTAGAGTGTGCTTTTGGGGTATTACAAGCTAGGTTCAAAATTTTGGCACATGGTGCACAGTTTTGGAAGCCTTGTGATCTAGGAAATATTATATACACATGTATAATCATGCACAACATGTTCATCGAAAATGAATGTCATACTTACATCTGGCAAGTGGATATTGATCCAGAGTGTAGAAAATCCGTGAATAGGGTGCATACAACTTTAAATCCAATACACGCTCTCAACATTATGACGGAGTACATCGCAAAGATTCATGAAATTATAAATGAAGGAGCTCATTTCCAATTATGAAATAAACTTGTCGCGTATTTGTGGAATCAAAAAAGGGCGGAGTAATGTAAATTATTTTTATTTTTATTTTTTAAAGTAATGTATTTTGTTTCAAAGTTTGTAGGTTTATGTTGAAGTTGTAATATATTTTTTCTACTTAATTGAAGTATATTTTATAGACTAAAAGGATTGATAACAATTTTATTCAAGAAACCATAACATAAAAATTAAGAAATAATAAGGATTACATCAATCTTCATCACTTACAATGTCATCGGCACTTGGACATTGCTCTTTCAACTTCTTGGAATAAAGGCTAAGTTGCTTCTTCATCCAACATTTTTATGCCGGTAGTAGGTTAGTCGTGTCCATTGTCATCACCTTAACCAAAATTTCCTCTTCGATGGCTTCTTTCCTAGCTAGCTCCGCTTTATGCATCTTTTGAATCTCTACCTCTCTATCCAACTTTTGTTCCTCTCGTACTCTAGCTTTGGATTCTTTTTCCTCTTTTTGCTTCTCATCTCTCTTATTCCATCTCATCATTATGTTTGTCATCGTTTCAAACATCTTCTTCCCCCAATAACCTATACTTGACTTAACCGCTTCTTTTGACTAGTATTTTTTTGGCCGTCCGGTCGTATTTCTCCACAAGCATATAGTGGTGCATCCATGTTGGTAGAATTATCTAAAATTGTGATATTTAGAGTGACAAAAGTAGGTGTAGAGGCTTCGGTGTTAGTAGAGTTGTTCGGGCTATCGCAAAAATTTGACTTCCTGGTGATGTTGCGGCCGGGTTTCCCGATGTGATAAATTTGTGACCATTTTGGGTATTTCTCCAAAACTTTGTAAGCATCTCAAAATTGGAATGATTTATTATGTATTTTTTCAAAGGTCTCGTATGCCATACCAAGCTAGAAATTAAGTTTAAATTCTTATGAGTATAATTAATCTAACTAAATTAATGAAATGAGAAAAAATAATTAAATACTTACTACGTCGCCAGTTCCAATACCGGTAAAATGTTAGCTTTTAGGTCTTGAATGATGCCTCTAAAGACCGAACAATACTTATTGAGCCACCCCTTATATACGTAATTAACGCCATTATATAATCACTACATTGATTGGTCATTATAGAACAAGTTGAATTGGTCACGTACCTTGAACCAAAATGTAGCGGCTTTTTGGTTGTTCGTGGTATCGAGGTTTTGAGACACTTGGGACCAAACGCATGTGAGATTCACAAAGTCATCAGACGTCTAATTTATTGAGTTCTTGTATCTTTCTTTGTCAACATCAACTTCATTCTCAATCTTAACTCCATCCTTAATTAACTATAATAGGTGTCGGTGCCATCTTTCTTTTAGGTTTTGCCTTTCCGCGCGTATTACTTCTCGTGACAACCAGAGGGATAATCAAATATACAACCAGAGAGATAATCAGAGATAGAACCAGTGATGCATTGAGGTTTAAATCATTCAAACCCTATGTACCTCTCATCGGTGTGGTACTCAAACTTTCACCGGCAAAATCAATTTGAGATAAAAAAAATATTGATTCACCGGTTGAGAGTACGAAGTAATATGAGCATCAAATTGAGGGTAATATCCTTGGGTTTGGTAATGTGGGTTATAATTGGTTCTTTGGGGATCAAATTGAGATTAAAAAAGAATGTCGGGTGGCGGAAATAGTTGTCAAATATGGTGATCGCAATATCAGGAAGGATTAGGCATTTGTGACGAATCAAATGTACCAAATTGAGTCGAAAATAAGTTCTCTTCTTGGTTCGCCTTAGAGGATTGAGAGTGGTTTTGAGAATTAGATTGGGAGCTTGAGAATGATATGGTGGAAGTTTAGAAACTTGATAGAGTTTTTTTGTAAGCTAAGAAGGGAGGAGTGTTGAGCAATTCATTTTAACAGGCTTTGCCTTGCAGTTTTGAACAACGGGCCATCAACTACCCGTTACTAAACTTTAAACCATAGCCGTCCATGTATCGTAATCATAAGCATATATATTCCCTGCAGTTATGAACTTTGGGACATGAGAGCCACTTAAATCTTGACAAGTGTCATCATATAATTGGTTATTGATCCCATGTAGTTCAGAAGTGTGGGGAATCAATAAAATAAAAATCCACCCTAGTATATTTTTGGTTGCCATGTAAGTCAATTTACCTAGCTGTTTTGGGTGGATTTGAGCTCAAACAAGGTGAATTCATGAATTTATGTTACCATGTCATCCTTCACCTAGCTGCTTCATATGCTCTGACTGATGAAAACAAACTCGAAGCGGAAGGGGTGAAAGGAAATAGTCATCTAGTTCGCAATTCTCAACCAAAGAAGAACGAGAGGAGGGCATCGCAACGCTTTAAGACAACGCATTGTCTTTAATTCATACTACTAATACCCACTACGGATGCTCAAGATACGAGGCATCGTCCCGAACCTCTATCAGTTCCCAGTCAATCACGTTAGTAGGGTCCCGCTCGTACTTCCTCAACATAGAAACATAGAAGATGTTGTAAACTCTACTCGGCTACGGCGGCAAACACTCTGCCCTGTGCCTACTACAAACACTCTGCCCTATCCACGGTGGAGCGGTGTGAGCGTCTCGCCTCCCTACTGCAAACACTCTGCCCTGTCCACGGCCCTGAACCTGACCCTGTTGTTGTACTGGATGATACGGTCTCTGAACACCCTGAGGTCTTGGGACTATATGTCTGCCCTGTAGACCCTGAAACTGCCACTGTGGAAACTGTTAAACCTGAGGAACCTGCTGCGGTCTTGGCTGGTAACCAACTGGGCCCTGGAACTGTCGTAGCGGCTGCTGACCTCTGTCTGGCTTAGGACAAAACTTCCTAACATGCCCATTTCCCCCGCAATTCTAACAAGTGCGAGAATAAAGTTGTGCTCTCTCTATATACTATCCGCCCGTAGCTCTCGCTGGTGTGCTCTCGAATCTCTGTCTCTTCGAGCCCAAACTGTCGTACTGAGTCTGAATCGCCTTGCCCTTATCGGGTCTTGTGTCCTGTCTCGCTGGGTTCCTTGTGTCCCTGAACTTGCGATCCTCTGCTTCGTTTTGTTCCAAAGCTAACGCTTTAGACAAAACCTCCCTGTAAGTACTGGCACCGGAGGAGATCAAGAACCTCCTAAAGAATGGATGAAGACCTTTCAAAAACTTCATCTTCTTCTGTTCCTAGTCCTGAACAATAAACGGAACATAATGAGCGAGCTCGTTAAACCTCTGATCATATCGGGCAATACTCATATCACCTTGCTCAAGTGCATGGAACTCGGAAATGTAGGCATCTTTGTAGCTCTACAGAAAGTACTGAGCGAAGAAAAGCTCCTGGAATGATGACCAAAGAATAGGAGACTCCAAAACTGTCCTCTTGGCCATATCCCACAAGTAATCTGCCTCACCCTGAAGTAGGTAAGCTACAAGTGTCACTCGCTGGTCGCCGGGAAACTTCATCGCGTCCAAAGTCTTCTCCATAGACCTGAACCATGTCTCAGCCTCTGAAGGAATTAACGTGCCAAAAAATGCTTGTATCTCTGAAGCTGCTCTAAGTAACTGTACTCCCTGTGTACTGGGCTCCTAGCCTACTGAAAGGAAGCGGCAAAACTCTCCATAAACTATCTCATCTCTGCTGAAACACCCAAAGCGGCTACCGCTGGTAAGATGCTTGGCTGCTCTGGAATCACTAGAGTAAGTGGGGCACCCTGACGAATCGGGACCCCTGGTGCTACTCCCACACCAACCCCAGCCTCAGTAACTGTCGGCCCCGCAAGAGGGATCAAAACAGACCCCGTACTCTCCTGACTAACCACTGGCTCATTGGCTACTGTACCATTACGCAAATCCCCACGAATACCCCCACGAGTCCTAGTACGACCTCTGCCTCTGCCACCTCTAGCCATCTGTTATGAACAAAGAAATACAACTCAGGAACGAATAGGAAAGGATTAGGAAATAAGAAAGGAATACGATAAAATATGAAGTCTGAAAAGAATCGATCCTAACTCCGTCTAAAGAGTAACTCGTCATATGATCTGCAATAACAGAGATAAGGACTAACCTTAAGCATTGATACCAAGTCTGTCACGCCCTAAAATCTAGTAATCGATAGCTTGACCGATTACTAGATTCTAAGTAGTGCAGGTCGGGGAATCCAAAGATTCTACCCCACAAATAGCCAAGCCGTAGACAAATTCTAGCTCAGCTATTCACATATAACAATAATCATCAGAGGAAAGAAATAACATTAACAATAAAAAGTGTAAGCAAAAGATATATATATATATATATATATATATACACCTCAGAAGAAAATGTAATACAAAATCTCAAAATAAACTCAGAAACATATGCTGAGAACACCTACAGAAATCTAGAGCTGAAAGAAATCTGCAGCGGCAAAATCTATCTCTGAACTGGCCAACCACTCGACAGTCCAAGCTAATCAACCTCTGAAATGGTTAAGACACAAGAGTGGGCAAACCACAACTCACTAAACCCAACAGAACTAAAAATGCTACTAATAAACCTGTACTGAAAATAGAGGTAAAGATGAATGTAAAGCAGAAATAGGTAAATACAGTCTAGCAATATACTAAATAATCACAAAGGACAAAGAATTGATAAGGAAAACAGTTAGAGTCAGGAATATAAGAGGAGAAAAAATTAATGATAAGAGGATATGCAATGCCATGACGTGACATGATCACTAGGATAATCCCATACTTATCCTAGGTGCAATGTGAAGTGATGCTACAAAATCGATACTCGTAATTCTTAAGTAGTAGGTTGATCAACCGCTAACGTCTAATTTCTCAAAGAAATCAGTAAGGGGATACACTGGTATGATTTGGTTAAGCTTGACCAAGCTAAGGATAGGTCTCACTTTGATCAAAGTGGTAATGGGAGTTTCTAACCCAACAGAGCAATAGTCCGTATCATTTCAAGGAATTTCAACCTCACCGTGGAATAAGTTGGGATCTCCATGACTCTGTCTCATACCATTCCATACTCCTGAGTGGTTGAATTAGATATAATAGTGCCATTCCCAATCTCACCAAATCTTTTAACCCGTTCTTAGGACTCATTGGATCCTATCGGAGGTTAGCCGAAACGGAGTGTTCATGTATCCAATCTCAATAAGTTTTGGAAGATATTATTATAAGAAATAAGATGCAACAGGTGCACAAGAAAACCAATACAGCTGCCGCTCACACAGCAGCACAAACCGGATGAATAGGGACTCGGTTGCACCGACTAAGCATAGCCGACACAACAACCTAACCGTCACTACATCCAACATATCAATCTCTTAAGGTTGGAAGGGACATTCAGGGGAAAAGACACGAGAACACTAACCCAACCACAACTAACTAAGCTCGGGTCCTATACGAACTAAAGAAACCAAGCTCCCAAATCAAATAAACCTAAACTACAAGTTAACAAAATAACCGAATAATTCCTAGGTTAAATTATAGTTAATTACAAAGCATCTCTAAGTCCAATTTAACACTCTAAAACAATACTCAGAAACTAGTATAGAAACTTAGTAATGATGGGATAAAACTCACCTGATAATAATCCAAGTCCGGCAGAAACCAACTCAAAAAACCGAACCTAGGATCGACGACGAGGCAATCAGAACAATGAACAAGCTACCACAACCAATAACAATAACAAGTAAACAATCAATTCAAGAAAACAACATCAAATCCAAACCCTAGAAATCAGACCTACGCCAAAATCGAGCGAAAGGAACGGAAAAGGAATCAGGAATTACTTACCGAGGATAGGAGCGAAGCTTGCGACGAAGCGGGCGAAGAATCCTCGAGCGATGGGGAAGAGTGGATCAAGAGTATGGAGGAGAGGGGAATAGGTTAGGGAGAGGAGAGAGAAAAAAAAAGTGAGGAAAAGAGAGATTAAAACCCAACCAAAGCTGAAAACGCGTCTCTGTTCGAATAGGAAATGATCATATTCGAACAGAGTGAATCATATTCGAACAGAGAAGAATCCTGTTCGAATACAAAGGATTTTATTCGAACATAAAATGTCCTGTTCAAATAGAACTGGTCCTGCCCCAAAAATAAATCCTCGAAAACACAACGGATTACCCCAGACACCCCGGAATCACCCCAAACCACCAACACCACCACCCAAACACTACTACAAACTCAACAAAGATTTTCCAAAGTAGAAACACCACCTCTACCGCCTCACGGCGACCAAAATGCCTAAACCCCCCAAAAAGAATATTTTCCTCGGGAAATTTCGGAAACCTACCGGCCAATCCAACGGCTCACCGAAACCGCCCCAAACCATGCACACATCAAACAATCATCACTACCAACCCATCTAGGGGTTCCCAAGGCCACAAGGCTACCTTTTCCTCCGAATAACCTCCGAACCGCCAAAACTACAAAAAGGAATCTAATACTAAACCACCGAAAGGAATAAATGGATGCATAATGGATGAATAATGGATGAAAGAGTATATGCGGAATATGAATGCGGAACTTAACGTGAAGGAAAGGAATCTAATATGCCGATGAGATAAAAAATAGGAATATATAAGTGGAAAATGGAATATGAGCGAATAAAAGGAATAAATGAAATACGGGTCATTACAATCTACCCCCCCCCCCCCCTAAAAAAAATTTGCCCCCGAAATCAAACGCATACCTCATCCTGAGAATAAAAGTGGATAGTGCCTCCTCACATCGGCCTCCAACTCCTAGGTAGCCTCCTCTGGACCATGGTGACTCCACTGGACTTTCACAAATGGAATAACCTTGCGGCGAAGAACTTTTTCCTCGCGATCCAAAATACACTCCGGATGCTCAAGATACGAGGCATCGTCCCGAATCTCTATCGGTTCCCAGTCAATCTCGTTAGTAGGGTCCCGCTCGTACTTCCTCCACATAGAAACATGGAAGACACTGTGAACTCTGCTCAGCTACGGCGGCAACGCCAAACGGTATGCTAACTCTCCAACTCTGTCCAGAATCTCAAACGGGACAATATATCTCGGAGCTAGCTTCCCTTCTTGCTGAAATGCATCATACCCCTCATCGGTGAAACCTTCAGCAAAACATGATCCCCGATCCGAAACTCTAGCGGTCTCCTGCAGATGTCGGCATAACTCTTCTGTCGGCTCTGTGCTGTACGTAACTGATCCTTGATGGTAGTAACTGCCTCTCTGCTCACCAACCTCTGCCTAACTCAAAGGTGATCTGCATGGTCTACCATATAAATCCTCGTAAGGTGCCATCCCGATGCTCGACTGAAAGCTGTTATTGTGTAAATTCAGCTCAATGTAAATACTCGTCTCAGCTTCCCTTGAAGTCTAAAACACAAGCTCGAATCATATCCTCAAGGATCTGGTTAACTCACTCTGTCTGACCATCGGTCTGAAGGTGAAATGCTGTACTAAAATCTAGTCTAGTGTCCATAGCTCGTTGAAAGCTCTGCCAAAATTTGCTGGTAAATTTGGCATCTCTATCTGACACTATCGACACTGGAACCCCGTGTAATCGAACAATCTCCCTCACGTAGATTCTGCTAAGCTCATCTACTGTGAACGTCGTGCGAACTGGAATAAAATGCGCCTATTTGGTTAGTCGGTCCACAATCACCCAAATAGAATCATGTTGTTTCTTCGTTCGTGGTAATCCCGAAATGAAATCCATCGTGACATGCTCTCACTTCCACTCTGGAATAAGTAAATGTTTAAGCTGTCCGGCCAGTTTTTGATGCTCGGCTTTCATCTGCTGGCAAGTTAGACATTTGGAAACAAATGCGGTTATCTCGTGCTTCATATTGTCCTACCAAAAATGTCTCTTCAGGTCTTGGTACATCTTCATACTGCCCGGATGAATAGTGTATCTCAAACCATGAGCCTCACCCAAAACCTCGCGTTTTAGTACCTCGGAATTTGGCAAGCATAATCTGCCCCTGTATCTGATGCTGCTATCTGAACTAACTGTCCAATCAGGTCTGGTATCGTTTGAAGCCCAAGACTGTAATCTGCCGTCCTGCTGCTGCACCTCTATAATCCGAGAAATCAAAGACGGTTGAACTCTCAGATTTACAATAAGACCACCCTAGTCTGTGAACTCAAAATCAACCCGAACTCCGCAATGTCACTCAGCATCGTCCACTTACGAATCATCAGACATGCAAGTAGCCCTATGAGCTATGTGCCATATCAAACCCTCCATCTGAGAAGATTTCGTCCACGAAATCAAGGGGGTGGTGCTTCAGAGGACTCACACTCATATGTGCATCCCAGTCTCTTCGTCTTCATCCTGTAGAATGTGCACAAAATTTATACGATGGAACTCTTTTGGAACTCTTGAAATCTTTCGTAGAATTTTGCATACCCAGAGATTGTACCCAAGTGCGGGGGTACAATGTCGTCACTGACATCCTTACGTCTATAGATGTCAAAAATAAAAAACTGAGAAATTACTGTAATCCGCTCCTTAACACCTGCTACAAAACTTTCCCAAAACGGATCAACATATGAACATAATTCTTCGTATTAGGCCATCATCTCCCTTATACTGATAAAATATTTGGATGCCCCAGACTGTAATATAAGTGAATGCCACTGTTGGACGATGCCGATCTGCATCTCGTGTTCCATACGTGTTTTCTAAATCTACTGTTGAATAGCATGTTGATTGGCAGTTACCACTGAAGATGGACTATTTTGTTCAACTTGGTTCGGCCTTTGACTGTACGTACTACTGGAGCTGGTTGTTGTTCATGAAGCATGTGCGCTACACGTACTGCTGGAGTTATCTCTCCTAAATGATAAGTTGTCGCACCAACCATTGTCGGGACTAATGTCGACGTCGGTAGTTCTTGTTGGTTGTATTCTAGGGTCGTCTCTTGGCAGAAACCTCGTGGTTGGTCGGTGGTTGCCGTGGCCGGTTCGTTGGCCTTGGGTTATACCCCAATTTCCTCAACATCAAAAGTTTTGGCTTCGATAACAAACTCTTCTTCAATCGGAGAAGTGGGTTAGTCGTTGCTACCGAACGAATAGTCGTAGCCCCACTTCTCATTCTCTTCAAACTTCCTGATCGGCACATCGATTGGTTCAAATTGTAGAAGCCAATCATCATTTGGGCTTATAATCTTAACGAGAAGCATATCCCACTGTTGTTGGGTCATCTCTTCGTGCAAGCCGTTTGTTTGGTTGTCGGTTGGAACCCGTAACGAAATCTGCATTGCCAATTTGGTGATGGTTCGGGTTTTGATTCTCAAAGCGTTAGAAGCCTCAGTTTCGACTCCAAGACTTGCAAACGGGTTATCGAGATCGTCGCTCCTCGCGGCAATGCTTCCCTCTAGAGAGAGATCTTTGGTTATGCCCAACAGAGGTGGTTGGGGGGGGAGGGGAGGGAAGGTTCCTCTACCCCAAGCCTCGATAAGTTTATCAAACTTATCCTCGATAAACTTATTAAACTTATCCTCTATCCTTGCTACATCTTGAGCTAGAGTAGGTTTCTTGGTCGCGGTTCCTCCACGAGGCATCTTTGTTCTTGAAATTGACTACACTTAGATCTCACGTAGTTCTGGTACAAATTTGACGGAAAATTAATTCTTTATTGACGCCATTAGGAATTTTAGTGCATAAATCACTGTAGCATTAACCGAAAACACTGTAGCAGTCGATAAAAAAAATCCACAAAATCTTGCTCACTCTGACACCAATTTGATGTAAACTGATTACGCGGAAGCTAATAATCAAGAATAACACCAGTTTTAATAAACAGAAATTAGGTTCGTGAGGAGCCTTAATTTTATTAACTAGAACTCTTGTTATGAATAACTGGATTAGCTAACTTAACTGAAAAACTAATAACCTTGACCTCCCCTATTATAGAACACAAAGGGGTTAGAATTAGGAACCCTAATTCTAATTAAAATAGAATTCTACTTAAACTTGGAAACTGCTAATAACCTAGGCTAGGTCTCTCCAACAAGGCTTAAGCTAAAGACTAAAATACAAAGGATTAAAAACATTAAATAAACATAGATGGCACGGTGGGTAAATGATCATATGAGGGATGTGCCACATCAAAACAACTCTCTTACATCATAAAATTTATGAAAATACTTGAGCAATAGCTCATAATTTTCTACAATATATTTGACTTAAACTCACTCACATGTGCAAGATGACTCCAAGTGTTTGGGTGGCGCGTTTGAATGACATGCTTTTCGTTCTAGACATCGTTCAACATTACTCAAACATTGTTGTTACTGATGAATCGGTGAAGCTCAAAGAGATATAATCACACAAGCACTAGACTTGATGGAAATGTCACTCGAATCCTCTCGACAGGTATTTCCAGTCTTACAATTAACCTAGTTATTAGTAAAATCCTTGAACTTCTTACACAAATTATACTAAGTATTTGTTCTTATTATTTTTGTCAGGTGAAGGTGACAAAGGAAATACTGATATGGAGTATTTTTCTAGATGGAGGTAATGAATACCATAGAGTAGGTGAGATGAGTTTGGTTTAGAGGAGTTTTCTCTTGTAAAAGTTATCTTTGGGATCAAACTCTTGAAGCTTATATACTTTTGACATCTTCCATGTTTGCAAATGGGATAACAGACGTACACTTAAGCATGGATATGGAGATAGAACTTAGAGATTTGCACAAAAACCTTAAGAAGATTGCATCTCACATACTTTAGACTCTAATGGCTAGCAAGAGCATCTTTCAAAAAAGAATTGATCACCAACATTGTGCAAAGGTTGGAAATGAAGCCATAGGAATATGCCGTGATAGAACGGTACTAGACCTTGCAATATGCGTTCTCTTCATGGATGACATTGAGCATAGAGATTTCACTGATGAACTCCTTACAAGCTTAAAGGACCAAGCTTCCTTCTGCTTCAGAGCTCAGCAATATGGAATTCTCCATCCTACTTATTTCTCTTTTTCATTATTTTTGTGTTCTTTCTTTATTTTTTTTCTTCTTCTTTTGTGCTTCTCTTATTCATTATTCTCTGGTATTAGGCCCTAGTCCGCCCTGCTTGTAGGTGGACTGGATATCCGTACTTTGTACATTCTACTATTTTTAATCATCAATTCCTACGGGAAACCTCATGATTACCTTACAAAAAAGAAGAATGAACCTCTCCATGAAAGAGAATCTTTGTTTGCCGTCAGTTGGAAGAACAATATAAACATCGTTGGCAACTTTCTGGCTAGGCCATGTTTTTTATTTTTTTTATTTTTTGTTTTTGGTAAGAAGAGGTAAGAAGAGATTAGGAGAGGTAAGATGTTTTGCCTAAGAAGTTGCGAGGTTAGAAGATTGGAAAAAAACTTATGTGTGTTTGGCTGAATATTAGATGTTCTACTTAAAATCTTGACTTCTAACTTTAATAACTCACTAGTATTGTTTGGCTAAACCATATAATTTAACCACAAATTAGAAGTTTCTCCACAAAAACACCCTAAAATATATGTAAACCACATTTTCCTCTCTAATTCATCATATATTAACCACAAAATACTATAAAATGCTAATAAAATACTACAAAATGCCAACAGACTACAAAATGTAAAATAACATACAAAAGATAGGTACCAATAAAGAGTATCTAGGTTGTTCCAAAATAGGTACCAAAGCAACAAATAAAAGTCTCACAACAAATGAGATAAAGAGATAAAAAGATACTAGAGATAGAGAGGTAAAAAACCAATAACACCAACTCTTCTACTGCACTACTAAGCTCATATAGAGGACATCTATCTAGACCGAACCTATAATGAAAATACCTCTTTCTAGTCTCATCATCTACACCGTGGAACCAAACACAAAAGGGTTTCTCCTTCGTAATCACCTCCAATGCAATGAAGAGGTTAGTCATATCAAACCTTGTGATTCCCCGTGAAACAACCTCAACTTTTACCCCCATAGTTCAATCAAACTCTCTCCTAACGACTAACTTTGATGTAATACGAGACAACTTAACAGTCATCACATTAATACCCGTATCAAGAATATGAGTAGTAGGCTTAGTCCACTGCCTCTTAGCAGTAGAAGTTCTCCTCTTAGTCTAAGTAGAAGTATGATTACCAGTTGTAAGAGTAGCAGAGGGAGTACCAGTGGCATGAGCAATTGTAGGAATATCAGTAGGAGCAGCAAGGGGGAGTACCAGTAGTAGGAATATAACCAGTACCAGTAGGAACCTGAGTAGAAGTAGTAGACTGGTACTCCTAATAACTCTGACCATAGTCAAACTCAGTATGGTTTTGAGTAAGGGGAACAGACTTTGTAAAGTCAATACCTATGTTGCCTAAATCGTCAACAATGTCCTCCTCATCTATCAAGTGCCCAACAGACCTCATATTATCCCTATCGGTACCCTCATCACCCATGAGCTCATATAACACCTCGTAATCCTTAAATTTCTTGCTCTTATGGAGTTTGAGATTTTTTCTAGACTGAAACAGTTTATAAGAAAAAAAATAAAGCAATGAGAATCAAACTAGTAAACAATAGGAATAAACGAAAGGAACCTGCTAGCTAGTAAAAATAATTAGTTTACCTCTACTTCCAAAAGAGCATCCCACAACTCCTTGTTAACAGTCACAGTGTAATTTTTTGGATCCCAGCCAAATCTACTCAAACCTATGAAAACCTTCATATCAGCAAGCTTGTTCCTCCAAGTCTTATTCTTGTTCCTGCAATTTGTAGTGGTAACGATTATACCAAGTTGATCAAAAAGTGCTTGTTTCACTATAGTATATGCTAGAGTCTTCCAACCATTATCAGCATTGTTTCCTTACAATTTTTGCTCCTTATATGTTTCAAAAGCCACCTTATCCATAGCTTCAGTCCAATTAATTTGTGGACGTTTGCCTCCCGAATTTGTAAGTGCCATTTAACAATTTAAACAAGTAACATAATCACATTCATAATTACAATTACAATCACAATCACAGTCACAATCACAACAATTAACCACATTCAATCACAATGAACCTACATGTTGAAACTCAAATTCAATTTAGCCAATTAACCTACACAATACTCCATTACAGCCAATTAGCCTACACAATACTCATTTTACTGCCAACTATGTTGAAACCTATTCAAACGCTAAATAAACCAATTATCACAATTTAAAGTTGATACATACATAGAGAAAGAGAGATATATATAGAAATACCTTGTTGGAGAGAGGAGACGTGTGTTGCTGGTCCGAAGAGAGAGAGAGAGAGAGAGAGAGAGAGAGAGAGAGCGAGAGAGAGAGAGGGGCAACAAATCGCAGAGAAAGAGGTTGTAACTTTTTTGTTGTTTTGTTTTGGTTTTGCTTGGTTGGGTTATGATTTGGTAATTTTTGGAGGTTGGGGTGGGTTTTCATTAGACTTTTTTGTGTTGAAAACCCCAAAATACCCCTACTTAAACTGGTCTCGGGTGCGAACGACTAAAACTACGGTATATTGGGAAAATGTTAAGTAAAAGCCATGCTAGAATTTTTTATGTTAGAAGTCAACCCAAAAGACTTCAATTGTGTCTGTGTGAGGCCAAACTTCTCTTCTCATCTTTAGTTTATAAAATTTCAGGAGATTCTTCTAACTTTAATATATATATATATATATATATATAAACATGACAAGGGTGAGAAATTTTTAGAAGATCTCACCTCTTCTCATCCTTGACTAAAAAACAAACATGGCCTTAGTGATTGCCGTAGCTAAGAAGTGAGAAGAAGCATAAGTATGCTAAGATTAATGGCAAATAGTTACAAGAGCCAATTGTTTTATATCCTCGAGATGAGCATTAAAAGAAAACAAGAAAATTAGGCTTGCTTAGGAAAAACAAACTTGGAGGTGCCACATATGATTATTCAAGCTTAAGGCCTCAATACTTGGATTTCAAGCATGATGTTTGAGGCTAGAGTTTCAAGTTGGGCGCATAAATTAAGGGCCCCAAACATTTTGATCTCATGCGCATAAGCCTTTATTGGAGATGCTCTAAACCAAACATTTCCCTTTGTCCATCACCTTCTCTCACTTACCTATCTTCCTTTCCCTCACGACTCTCTCCTTTTGCGTTAGTCTCCTGTCTCAAAGAGAATTCCCCAAGTGCCCATTGGATTTCATTTTGAAACCGATTTACTGGTATGTCTCTTTGCTCTTACCCAATTGCGATTTTGAAGTCAAACTAGGGATATAATCGGATTGGGGGTTTGATTTTAGCAATTTAGGGTTTCAATCCCAGTTACGAAGTCAAATTAGGGATATAATCGAATTGGGTGTCTGATTTTTATGTATGCTTTGTCATTTGTAGATAATTAGTTGTCGATTATTTTGGTCGTTTGCAGTACCCTAGTATATTATGATCGATTTTGAGCTTATTTAGGGTTTTTTTTTTGTTCGTTCCAACAATCAAAATCTAATATTATGTATGCTTGGGATCTTTTCTACAACAGTGGTTTTGTTTTGATATAATGATAGAGGTAGATTCAAGATGAAATGTGGGTTGAGCAAAATTAAAATGATCGCCACATATGCCGTCGTCATCGCTGTTATCTCACAGACAAGAGGGTAAATCTATACCAAATTCATCTTCATCATCCCCAAAAACTTTTGTTCCATCTTTATCTACATATCGACAAAAAATAACATCTTCATCTTGTCGATATGTAGATAAAGATGGAACAAATTTTTTTGGGATAATGAATTTGATATAAATTTACCCTCTTGTCTGTCAGCGATGACGACGGCATATGTGATGATCATTTTAATTTTGCTCGACCCACATTTCATCTTGAAGCTAACGCCCAATTTTTGCGGCTATCGTCTACTATTAGTGTTATGAACACAACGATAATATTCAAGAATTGGGCTGCTTTCTAAGAAGCATTTTACAATCTCGGTAAGCATCTGGAGGTAATAATAAAGTACCAAAGGAGACCCATGGCTTACCTTGAGGCTGTAGTGAACTTTGAGATGTCTTTGATATCATTTTTGTCTTATAAGAACGTCAAGGATAGAATGGGTTCTTCCAATGCTGAAGCATATATTTCTTTGAGGCGGAAACTCGAGGGTAGTAGTCAAAAAGTGTACTGGGATATGAACATTTTTTTTCCTAGAACATCCCCATATCAAGTTGGGAGAGAAAGACAAAGATTAATCTACTTCAGAGTTTCATGAGAAGGACTGGTCTGAAACTGGTCTAAAACTGCAGATGTCATAGTTGAAGAAGGAGATGATCGTGAAACTGGGCCAAGGAAAAAAGTTCAGCTCATTGATGATAACCAACTTATGGAACATCCAAGCAAAATGCTATCGGATATGATTAATACGAAACTTAATGAGATTGGAGCACGTATCGGCATGCAGAAGATTACCAGAAAAGTTGGGGGAATCGAACAACTCTCTTACATCAGAGAATTTGCGAAAACTCTTGAACAGAAGCTCATAATTTTCTTCAGTATATTTGACTTAAACTCACTCACAAGTGGCAAGATGACCCCGAGTGTTTGGGTGAAGTGTTTGAACGACATGCTTTTCGTTCTAGACATTGTTGAACATTACTCAAACATTGTTGCTACTGATGAATCGGTGGAGCTCAAAGAGATAGAATCACACAAGGTGTAGACTTGATGGAAATGACATCCCAATCCTCTCGACAGGTATTTCCAGTTTTAGTATTAACCAGCTTATTAGTGAAATCCTTGAACTTCTTGCACAAATCTATATAGTACTTGCTCTTATGTTCTTGTCAGGGCGAAGGCGACGAAGGAAATGATGATATGGAGTATTTTTCTAGACGGAGATAAGGAATACTGTGCGGGAGTAGGCGAGATGAGTTTGCCAGAGGAGCAATTTTCTGTTGTAGAAGTTTGCTTGGGGATCAAACTCTGGAGATGTTCTAACTCACATACTGTGTCATGATCGTCACAACCATGATCATGGGGCAGCATCTTAAGTTAGAAGTTGAGGCAGAAAAGGTCCAGAAACTGTCTTAACCAACGAACCATTGGTAAGGGCTGTAGCATTTGGAAATCGAACCGGTGTCAAGTGCTAAGAACCAAAGCACTGCCACTGCCACTGCCACTGCCACTCGAGGAAGGTTTTACTCTTTACGCATAACTGCAACAAGGTCTATAGGGTGGTCATTAAGAAAATTATGAACATTTATATGAACTACAATATATATGAGTAAGAAATATCTGGTAATCTCCAAGACCCTTAAAACTCTATGCCCACATTCCAATTGGTCGTACATGATCATTAGAGAAATATAATCAAATCATTCTCTTGTTACCCTTAGATCACAAACTGCCATATTAAGTCTCTTAAGACCGTCTCCAGGTTCCAGCAGCTGGGAATGGAATGCGCTTCAAGTTGCTTAAACAATATTCAATTTTTGAAAGTAAAAACAAATTTATAAGCATTTCTTCCTTGTCATTGTAATTAGTTTCTTAGCTAGCTAAGTAGTTTAACTATTGAGTGATGCTGAAAATGGATAGTTACTGATTTTGTTACTCGGAATATTACTTTGTCGTTCAAGTCCTTCGAAGCCAATGAAAACAAGTTTTAATTAAGTAATTGTGTGAATAAATTTTGCATGACTCAGTAGCATTTATTAGTTAATCGTACTTGATCTCACACTTCCTTGTCATTCATGCAATTAGTCTCTTTGCGCATAAAAGCATGTCATGTTGTGTCATATGTCTAGTGGGGTTGCCGATGAGCTAAGATCAAGCAATGATCAAGATTGTGGATCAGTGTTTGATGAGATGGTTGTCTACTTGTTTTGCTTAATTGAGATTCACTTAGTTGTCTTGGCTGTCAGGATCATATTTGTGAGAACCAATTTTGCAGAGATTTGAAAGGCGGTTATTTCACATGGGACACACAATGACTGTCTTTATTCATGTTTTGGACAGGCTAGATGGGCAAGGCCGAGGTAGACCTACTTATTTACTCGATTCTTTCTATTTATTTTGTGAATTATCAGACTTAATTTGATGGTCTGGTGCAAGGATATTTCTTCTATGGGCTAAGATCTCTGCATGTGTTTTGCGAGTACATTGTACCTTTTGTAGATGATTTTGGCTTCTTTTTTTCTTTTTTCTGGAGGGTTTAAGTGGGCAATCCTACTGAATTTCTAAGTTTAATTTGGATCACGATTCACAGTTGTAAATTTGTAATGTGCTAATGGGCTTACAAACATCGAGCTTGAGGTACTATCTGGTTGTTTATTGCTTGTGCTTGCTCCTCCTCCGAACTTAGACGATATGAACAAGTAATATGAAAGAACTTGATACATCTGCAGCAATTCTCCTCAGCTCCATGGCTACAACAAGTTGTGTGATCCCCTTTACCTATACAAGTACTAATGCAACTCCATTGTGGTCTCTAATTAGAGCTTTACAGCTCCCAAGTTTCACAAATAAGGGCGCTATTAGTACTGATCCTGAAGATGCCTTCCCTTGGTTTCTGCCATATTGTAAAATACTTGGAGATTGGAAGAACCCAAATGGTTCTTGTAAGGACCTGTTCACGATAGCGAACTTAAACAGTGATATCGAGCTCGTTATGTGAGTTTGACTTCATAATTACAAGACGTCGTGCTACAGTCGTGACTTATTAAGAGCTGTTACAAGAAATATGAATCATTCACCATAAAGCCGTTACGAAGACTCATCAAAATTATGTTGTCATGTTCGTCATTAAAAAAGATAGTGGTCATTAAAACGGTTATAATATGAGACCTATAAATAGAACCAAAGAAGAATAGATTATGGACACAAATTTTTCAATCTAGAGAATCAACACAATACTATCAAGAATACTCACTGTAATAAGTAGTCACTCAATTCATCACCTCATTGTTTCTAAATCCTTAAGAGGGGTCGAGGTTTTTATCTATTCAAAGGTTTCTACGCAAAATCTGGTATTTGTTTGTGATTACTTGTTTACTGCTTAGTATTCTGTTTGTTTTTGGTGTGAGAAGCTAAGTTCGAGTTTCGAATTTAGGCTCATACATTTGGCACCGTCTGTGGGAATCGACAGAATCAGCCACAATTCTCAATTACGACAGCTGTGAACCATCTTCGAGAAATGCCGAATCACAGTCAAAATTCCCCGATCTTGGAGACAGAAGGAATAGGCGGCGCGGGAGCAAATCAAATCGCAAAATTACGCGCTACGCTCAACTCCGAGAAAGAAAAAAGAATAGCTTTAGAACAACAATTGGCAAAAGTACGAGAAGCATTGAAAGTTCTTCAAGGACAATTTATGGCAACACAAAAGAACAAAGAGATGAAGCCCGCTAAATCAAGAATTTCAACTCGAGACAGATTAGGACCTCACAGAGGTATCAGCCAGAGAGCTGATGTTTGACCTGATCAAAACCAGCGAGGACCCGAGATTCTTCTGGTACTTGCTGTTCAATAAGAAGTCGATAATGGCCCATCTAACCTCAGATAGGTGGAGGACATACAGTGGATAAGAACTCGAATTCTCGTGTGGGAAAGGCTCAATGAGGGAAGTGAAGATCACAACCCCATGGAGGGACGTCTTTAGCGTCACACAGTCACAGCTCGACAGTTCGTTACTCAAGAGCACATGGACAAACGTATCAAAGATCTTTTTAATGCCCAAACACGTGCAAGCAAAAAATATCTTCAGCATGATACAAAAGAGCCCGATTACGGGACATCGATGTGCCGTCCAACTTTCATATGTCAAAGATTCGAAAGTATAAAGGGACTGAATTTGTCGAGCATGTACAGGAATTTTAAGATTCTTTGGGATTGCATTCGACGTCGAACCACTCCCAATAGTCTTCAGGGCGAACGCCTACGCTGGTTCCACTCGTTGGACGAGGGATCGGCCACTCTTTTGATAAATTACGAGGACTATTTGTCAAAATCTACTCGCATAATAGGGATAAAGAAGATAATATTTACTCCCTTATCAGTCTTAAACAAATGTCAAGAGAGAAGCTCGAAGCATTCACAAAGAAAATTTTGGATTTGGCCAGGAGGGTAGACAGTCTCGATCAAAAAATTACAATGTCGGCCTTTACAAACCTCTACTCATTGAAAGCAGAGCAAATGAGCACCTCATCTTGAACAAACCAACAACTTTGGAAGATATGGTTGAGAAGGTAAACAGTTACATCGATCTCGAAAAAATGATGCCCGAGAGACAAAAGTCGTTAAAAACTATCATCATAGCTAAATGATAAAACACAGAACGAGAATTCGAACACACTACAGATACTGGAGGTGACAGAAAATGAACTAAATCCGAAGGAGACATACCTCGAAAAAGAAACGATCTTTCAAAGTCCTATCTCCCGAGATCGACTACTAAATTATCTGACGTGTACCTTGCGCTTCAGAAGGAGATGTTCTTTAGAAATGCACAACCTCTCCAGTCCATCGAAGGAAAACCGTATTGCAAATACCACGATGTCAGACATTATGATATGGCCCGATGCTATATTCTACAAAGACTCATTGAATACATACTTAAAGACGGGAGAATGCACAAATACATTGTTGACTTAAATTTTTTTATAAGAATGAGAACTATATAGTAGGTAATGAAGTCATCCAGATCGACGAAAGGACTGAAGAGAAGCACCTCAATCATCTTCGCGTCAGCCACTTTATCGAGACACACAAAATAAATAGATCAGTCAGATTTAAAAGAAGCCGACTCGTTCAATGTCACGACCTGTATATAGTAGAAAAAGAAGCTCTTTTTCTTCTAGAATCTAGTAATAGAAGAACTGGAATCTCCTTTGAAGATTGTGACGTTAGCCATGTCAGATTCCCTTATCATGACGTACTAGTTATTATATTGAAAATAAAAAATATCATCATACACACGATAATGGTGGATACTGGGAGTGCTATGTATCAGGGTACAATCGAACAGATGGGTCTAACAGATCAGGTCGAGGCTAGTGATATGGATATCAATGGCTTCAACAGGTCTAAAGAAGTATGGGTAGGCAAAATCGTACTTCCTATCACAGTAGGCCCGACAACTGTAGACGTAATGTTTTATGTCGTGAATGCGAAGTCAAGGTATTTTGGGATAATGTGTAACACCCCTTCCAAAAGAACTGGAAGAGGCATGCACAATCTATCAGAATAACCCAACAGAACTAAGATTCGGGGAAAATCCTACCAAAAATTTGGCAGCACTTCACCTAAATATAGGGCATAAAAAAAACTATACCTGTAAGAAAATTCCCATGTTCATTTAAATATCACTGAAGTAACTAATATAATTTTCTGTAGGAAAAGCTTAGTATAGTATACACACAACACGTCTCTAAACTTCAAATTATATGAGTTACACAACTCATGACAAGGAACTAAAAATACAAGTATTAAGATGTTGTAAAGTCAATCATCAAATGTATGCAATTTGTCTATCATTTTGCATTCAAGAGAACCCAATAATTGGATACCCTCAAGCGTGGTTATTACATTTTAGTAGAATGTATCATTGATAAAAGAGTGGGTGACTAAAGCTCACCGAGATATGTACGACCTCTCCCCTCCGGGCGCATACATTGGAGCCCCCGAGGTCTGGGGGGGGGGCACCATTGAACTCAAGAGTACGAATGGTTCTTACGGTTGCTCTGAATCCACTCACAGTCGCTCACGTCATTACCACTACAAGCAGGGACTTCAACAATGATCTGGTCGACGTGCACTAGATGCACCAGGGGTTTTTAAGTCTCTCAGATCCTCCGGTTCTTCAAACCATTTCGTGTACTCACTAGTATCTTGCACACCCATCTTGATTAACGATACATCCACTCCTTACCTCAACAACCCTATTTGGTATCCTTTATGTCCTATAATCAAGTAGACTTGCAAGGATCAGGTCATCTTATCACTTGGTCAGTTTTTTTCGAAAACAAAGACATCACTATTCAACTTATTAATTTTACCGGTTCGGATTTATTGTTATTAGTCGTCATAATCCCCAAATCCCTATCAGTCGAATAAGCCCAAAACAAGTTCGTGCTATTCGGCCGTAGCTTACCACGTCGGGAACTTCCAAGTTTAGCCTTATCCGTTTGCTGAGATTTAGGCCATCACATACAATCCCATTATTCTACCTAGGTCTCCCTTCAACTCTACACTTCATCAGACTCGCCCGGATCACCCTCATACAGCCGATCACCTAGGGATCCCGACTATCTTGAGGTACATTTCGGGGATATTATCCAAACGAAGGCAAGTCAAAGAGACACGACCTCATCTCTTTTCTTTCATTCAATCGTTCCCAATCAAACCCTAAATACATCGGTGGACCTTAGAACCCTTACCTCGGGGCGGCCATCCCCTCAGCTTGGTGGACCTTGGAACCCTTGTCAATTGAGATTCAAAAGGTTAGATATATCATGCTCTCAATGATGGACTACTTCACATTGCTCAAATTATGCCACATGGCATTACACCCATTCTCACACCTCTCATTCTTGCCTCCCACAAGATTAAGAAAACCACCTAATACTTTCTCATAAATAAATTTATAAACTAGAGGCATTCGATCATCCAATCCGTTTGGAATCTCTGAAAATCTACTATTACTCAACTCTTATCTTTCACAGTTTACCCTCATCTTATCATTCTCTCGCATCACCAACTACTCTCCGAACTCTTGAGTGCACCGGGGCGTTTTCCCATTACCCCAAAAAATGTACTTAATAAATCTTACATATATCTTATATTTCATGTACACCACATAACAACAAAGCACATTATAGCAGTCAAATCAAAGTGCGGTAAGTCTTAAGTAATAATAATTTAGTTCATGCAAATTAGAGAATAACACTAAGCTAAGGAAATATGCAATTGCAACATGTATAAGCAAATATGAAACTTAAGTAAAAATATTTCTAGCTTAACCGTGAGTGACCAGGACCACTTGGGGATCTATAGAATTCTAATACTTGACTTGGGAGTCAAGAGCTCGACCCGAATTTCCCCTTATCACCAGAATTCAAGAAGTATCGCACTATATTTATGATGTATCATATTTCTTACTCGTTATCCATAAGTCTCTAACACAGGTACCTAAATCAACAGATGATAAGAGAGATGCCTGATTGAAAGACTAATTATTATCTATGATGTAATGAGCTACAAGAAAAACTTTCACTCTTACATGCTCACTCTTGAGTAATTCATGGAATATCCAATATCAATTCTCGCTAAGTTAATGAATTTCCCTAAGGGATTGAGGGACCCTAAAGGAACAATACCCTATTTTGGCATTAAGGGGAAACATCATAATTTGTATGGGAATTTAATTGTGATATGTAAGTGACTTCTATTGTATGCAAAGTTCAGGAAATTGGTACTTATAATCTGTCCGAAAACTCGTAATGCGAATATCTTTCAAATAACAAATCCGTAGAACAATCAAAAGTATGTTCCGAAAAGCTTTTGACGAGGGCTATAACTATCATGCTTTGTGAAAATACCAATTCCAGAGTCTTAGAGGCCAAAAATAAGGATAAAGTTACTGCAGTAACTTAAGAAAGGTTTCCTCCTTTTTACACAAAGTCATTGGTTTTATTCCAACATTGATTAATCCTATGGTCATAAGAATCTTATCGACGAGAGAGGAAATTTACCTCTTCCAATTTAGAAGTTCGTTTGTTCAATGTTGTCCAACTCTCGCTAAATTCTGCCGATTATGCCACCGGTGTTCTTCGCATTTAACTCTCCACTCTACTTCGTCAACAGGTAATACAAACTTGGATCCTTGGATTTATGTGACCTCTTCTTTCCCCAATTTCAGTTGATTAAACCCCTTGTTACATACATGATCATCTCCCATAAGTTTATCTTCTTCACTGATACTCCTTTGGTTTGAATCAACGTAGCTCGCTCTTGATGTTTGACCTATCACAAAATCCTCAACACCAACACTTGGGTGCATAGTTCTTCAACGAGTTAACCCTCTTACTTACTCTCTTTACTTCTTATAGTTTGTTATGATGCCCGCAATCTCTCGCATATCACGCACATCACCATCGATTTTCTTCTAAAACTTGATTTTCTTCTACTTCTCTTATGATCGTTAATGGGGTTTATCTCTCGGATTTCACCACTATCTCTCTCTAGAAACCTCTCCTTCCATATGTTAGAAATTAGGGTATCTAATCCCAATCCCTCACCCAAGAACGATAAACGGAAATGCCAATTGAGAAATTAAACAAAATCAAAACACAACGATTTACCAGGAGGAGGGAAGTGGAAAACCCTTTCGGATGAAAAATCACTCACCGCGAACAATCCACTATGATCAAATAGGTTACACACGATCTTCTCCAAGCTTCTCAAGCATTGTAATGAAGTCTTTCAAACCCTAGCTCTCTAGAGTTAAACTCACAGAAAAAGATAGGCTAACAAATAACCTAAGTCCCATTTATATACTTAGAGAACTAATTACAAATAGAATGGATCTCGAGTCAAACTCAACGTCCCAAAAGAGCTTCTTAAACCAGCCTAGCTACGCACATCTTGTTCGAACGACTCTAAGCTCGTTCGAACGACTTTAACAATACAAGGTTTCCAACCCTAGAAACACACATGTCGTTCGGACGACATATAAGCTCGTTCGAACGACTTCTTCGGTAATGCAGAAAATAACCATCTCGTTCGAACGACATCTAAGCTCGTTCGAACGACTTGGACAATTCGAATTCACCCTTAACAATCTCCCACTTGAAATCGAATCCCGTAACCCATCTCCAAATGAATTGCTCACACTACCCAGATTTTCAATCATGAAGACCCACAGACAAAATTTTACAATCTTCAACACCATCGTTTCTAGCTACTACCATGGGATTGAGAGAATGGGGAGATGAATTAGATAGCGACTAGCAATCATCGCGTGCCAACAATTATTTTTTAATTGTATTTTTGAGCACTTTGTTTGAATATTACAATTTCTTGCAATTACGCTCTAGAGAATATCCAACAATGGTTTCCATTGAATAAATAATTGATCTGGATCCTAAAAATAATAATGCTTTCAATATGCATAAGTGATCAAATGAAATAAAGCAGCTTGATACGATCCTATACCTAAAGCTAACATAGCTGTTACGAATCATCATTGCTTAATTTTGAACTTAACCGAGATTTCCTTAAGGCACATTCACTTGAACAATCACCTCCGCAGACTAATAAAGCCGAAGGCTCATGTATTATGCCTCGTGAATGTTCGAATATGTGAATCACATTAACAACGCTGGTGCATTTGTGGCACACATGCATTTGTGAGAAATTACTTAGTGTCAAACTTCGTTCATACACATTTGCAGTAGCATCATGTCAAAGGAGGCAGTTTCTCTCCATCGACCTCCATTGCCATTAAATCCTAGAAAGTAGATGTCTCATACTGAGAGCACCAACCTAATTAGAGCAACTCCTAAAGTGCCTCACTACCTTGAATTTTAAGCTTCCACATCAGATTTTCGTCCTCCAACAGTGCCTGACTGACTTGGATTTGAGTCTCAAAATCCAAGTCTCAGCCTTGGAATCCAAGACTCGGTCTTGGATTTTTAATACGCGATTGGGCGCCCAAGTATAGAGCGCCTGTTCTGCTTTTAAACAGGCCCGCGCCCAATTGTTTTTTAAAAAAATAATCAATCGGGCGCTTAAGATTTAGGCGCCCAATTAAAAAAAATAAAATAAATCAAATTGGGCGCCCAAGTGTTATGTGCTTGTTTGAATTAGTTTAAAATCCAAGTCAAGTACTCTTGGAGGAAATTGAGTCTAACTACCTTGGATTTGGCTTTTTTGCATCCAAGGCAGTCAGACAATTTAGGAGATGCTCTTAGTGATACGAGTCGAATTACAATCGACAAAAAGAAAAGAACGGGAAAAAAAGTATATGGTAATAAGAAGGCTAAGATTACAACCTAAAACCCAGGGTCTTCATTTTGAAACAATCTCATTCTTGCTTGATATCACCGGAGACAAGTTCCTTAAGATCCTCCCAATTCCAGTTGCCCATCGAACCATTTAAACTACTTGTAAAAGGTATATCACATGAATGACTAATGGTAGTGGTTGTGGCTATGGGGAAGTCCTCAATAACTTCAGTTTCTTTGTGGTAACTATATGACATCGAGGACTGAATCTCACCGTTGTACAGAGATGGAAAATGGTTGTTGCCTGAAGAAATGAATCCTACCAAGGGAAAGCTAGGAAGAGAAGCATGGAAAAATCAAAAACTTCCCCATTGTTAAATATTGGAGTCTGAAATGGTTCTCCGTAACTGCAGGAGGAAGTTGTTGTTCTTCTACCACACCAATAGTACTGCTTTCTCAAATGCTACCCATGTTTTTGTTAGTTGTAGTGGGAAACTGCTTCTTCTTAACCCCACCAGTGAAAACATCGTTAAGACGCAAATCCACAAAGTCAAAATACTTCCAATTTTTCGAAGATGTTGACGGACAGATCAGTTCTCCAACTGAAAGAGGAAATAGATGTTGTTGCACTGTATTTACGGTATACTACTTTCACTTTCACAATTGCTGCCCTTGTTTTTCTTCTTCTTCTTCTTCTTCTTATACCAATGCTTCCGACGAACCCTACCAATAGCAGCAACATTCCAAAGCTTACCACCCTTACTCTAGTTCTGCTTACAAGACTTACAATGATAGTGGGGCAGTGATCGGTCAAGATTGTTGTAGTAAGCAAACTTTGCATTCGTAGAATGGCACCTGGGACAACTCAAATTTGAGGGCACTGACCTGAGTAACTGCATAATCCCTCCAAATATATCAAAACGGATAAACATATTAAGAGTGAGACAATCACCTGATTTGTTCGTCAATAACTAGTGTTGGCATATAATACGATTATATGTTTCTTCTCTACAAAGATTTACGGCTTTAAGAGGAAGTGGAAGCTACAAAACAGTGCAAACCGCCGTTGTTCTTGCCTAAAAAGACCATGCACAAAACTACATAAATATTGAACTCAAGATAAGTATACACAATATCAACATGTAAATTACGCCCTACATGTAAACTGATGCCTTTTTTAATTTGTACAGAACAATATCTGAAAGTATCATGTTGGTATACAAAGTAAAATGGTTACTTAAGCCAATATAAGTATGATCTTGACATATAAGATAATATCTACCATTTCAAACTTTTTTTACAGAAACTTTTTATGTGCGATCCCCAATATATACACATGCTCTCATAGGTCATAATTGAAAAAAATGCTTTGAGATATCAAGGATTTTCCTGAATTTAGAACATACTTTGCTCCATAGATTCCTTATACATTCTTTTGCTCCTCTTTTTGGTTCGATCCATCCTCATCCACCTAAAAGTGAAGGTTTTCAGCACACTGAACTCCTGCCAACTGAACAGATTATAAGAATTTAGTTTCAGTTCTATTTTTTACCATTTACAAAATTAATCCTATGCAGAAAATGATAAGGTCAAGGATACAAAACCTGAAGCATCCTTAGCTCCACTTTGATAATCTCCCGATTATTGATAAAAACATGTGTTTCCATTGTTAGCATGTGGCATGGTCGCACCACCAATATTCATATGAGGGTAATAAAGCTACAAGGTTTATTTCCTTCCTGTCAAATAAAACATAATGTCAAAATTCACAACTATAAAGTGAAGTTGGGAAAAAAAGATCACATGAGTTTGTATTTTTACCTTTCCCCGACCATAGACCTGATACTGTATCGTACATATATACCTGGTTTTAGCTTAGCTGGTGGGTTTGGGTAGCATTGTAATAGTACCAACTCTTCTTGACAAAGCTGACCTCCATCCACGTAAACATTCTTTGCTTGTAGTTGATTTGCATCACACAATTTATCTACCTTAATAATTTTTTGGAATTCCAACTGGCTCAGCAACTTTTTGAGCATTAGAGAGTAGTTACCCATACCCTTTTTCTTTAAATTTTCAATCGGAGAACCGATGCAAGGAACACATTTCCTTCCTTTTGGCATTGAACCCATTTCTCTTAACACACAATTACTGCAATACTTTGCATTCCAGACAGTGCAAACCACCTTTTCAGTGAATTGATTTCCTTTAAAGCACCGATAACACGACCCTTTCTTAACTTTTATGTTTGATTTTCTCCTTTCTAAGATAGTCTAGGATTCAACATGACTCAACTCATCAAACATTCCTTTTCCTTGTCTCTACATCACAGAACGTAGTGACAATTATTCTTTTTGGAGACTATTTTTTGCGGTCCAGGTCGTTATCATCTTTCTTACACCCCGAAACACCCGAGCTTCCATACCTCATAAGTCTGCAATCCTCAAAACGTTTTCACATTCACTGTGGCTTGTAAACCCCAAAACCCCCACTACTACCCCCACTGTCCCTCAGTAAGTAGGGAAACTTGTCCTCATAGAAATCAACATCTAGTGATTCAATTATTATATTATCCTTAATATCAAGAAACCTATAGGCTTTACTGTTTATAGCATAACCAATGAAAATGCATTCTAAAGCTCTATTGGCTAGTTTGGTCCGTTTAGGATCAGGTTTACGAACATAGGCTAAACAACCCCAAACCTTAAAATAGCTAACATTAGGTTTTCTTTTTCTCCAAATTTCATAAGGTGATAATTCAGATGTGATATGAGGAATACGGTTTAAAACATGGGATACAGATAATAATGCTTCACCCCATAAAGATTTGGGTGATCCAGAACTAAGTAACATAGCAACTATTAGCTCAGTATACGTTCTATTTTTACGTTCAGCTTTACCGTTAGATTCTGGAGAATAAGGAGCAGTTGTTTCATGTATAATCCCTAAGGATTCATACAAGTTTTGAAATTCATGTGAATCATATTCTGTGCCTCTATCACTACAAAATCTTTTAATGTGTCTATCAAACTGATTTTTCACTTCGGTTACATATGTCCTAAACATATCTATAGCATCACTTTTGTGACGCATCAGATAAACTTGAGTATAGTTTGAATGATCATCTATAAAAGTTATAAAATATCTTTTACCATTTCGAGTTAATGTACCGTCCATTTCGCATATGTCCGAGTGTACTAAATCCAAAAGTTGTGATTCCCTTACAACACTTTTATGTGAGGTTTTAGTAATCTTAGCTTGACTACAAGATTGACATTTATTAAAATAATTTAAATCTACTTTAGGGATCATACCAAGTTTACTCATATTGTGTACTAATTTCTTATTAACATGACACAGTCTAGAGTGCCAAATATTAAAAGAAGACAATAAGTAAGCAGAAGCAGATTTATTCATTTCAATACTCATTTTGAACATTCCATTACAAGCAAAACCCTTTCCCACAAAAATCCCACCCTTAGTCAAAATGTACTGATCTGAGCCAATAGTTTGCTGAAATCCTGCCTTGTTGAGAAGATAGCCAGAAACAAGATTCTTCCTCATTTCAGGAGTGTGCATCACATCCTTCAGAGTCACTGTCCTTCCAGAGGTAAATACCAGTTCAACATCTCCAGTGCCTAGCACTTTGGTGCAATGCGAATCCCCAAGTAGCACCTTCTGGTCTTCAGTTCCTTATAGGTCTTGAACCAATTGCGTTCATAGCATACATGCCTAGAAGCGCCCGAATCAGCCCACCACCCGTCGGTTCCACCGACCATGTTGATCTCCGTGATCATAGCCACTAAGGGCTCTTCGGTAACATTGGCCTGAGCAACAGGTTTTCGGTTCCGACAGTTTCTAGATATGTGTCCAGGCTTGTTACAGTTGAAGCACACAATAGAAACTGTTCCGTTATATGGTGGAGCTTTTTGGTTCGTTCCCTTATTAGGATTCTGGTGTCCATTTTTCTGACGGTTATTCGGATTACCACCGTTAAGACGGTTGTTCCGATTACCGCCATTCTTAGCCTTGAAAGGTTTCCCTTTAGGTTTCAGATGGATCTTCCATTTGGCTTGAACCAAAAGGATTTCCTCTTTCAGGTCTTATTTTCTAGATTCTTCTTCAACCCTAAGACGAGTAATCAAGTTCTCCGTGGTAAGTTCCTTTGACTTGTGTCGCAGGATATTTTTATAGTCTTTCCAATTAGGCGGTAATTTGTCAATCATCACGGCAACTTGAAATTGTTCATCAAGAGGTATCCCTTCGGACACGATCTCATGTGCAATTCGTTGCAACTCATGTGATTGGGAAATTACTGGCTTATCGTCGACCATAGTGAACTTGAGATATCGGCTTACGGCAAACTTTTTAGAGCCTGCCTCTTCCGTATCATACTTCCTCTGTAATGCATCCCAAACGGCTTTCGCAGTTTCGGACTGTAGATAGTAATCGTACAGTTCGTCTGCTAGACCGTTCAAGATGAAATTATGACATTTGAAATCAGCCTCAGTCCAGTTCGAAATTGATTATAAGGTTTTGTCATATTCGTTTGTAATCAGGTCAGGGTCTATTGCAGGTACGGGAACAGGAGGTTCAACAGGGCATTCTTGTTCCAGAACATACGCCACTTCCTTAAGTGTGAGATAGAAGAACATTTTGTTCTTCCACCTCTTGAAGTTGAGACCATCAAACCTACAGGGTTTGTTGGAATCAAACTTCAGCACTTCTGAGGAAAGAGCCATATTATAGGAAATGAATACTCTTTAAAATTGTAAAGATAAATAGGTTAAGTCTTATGAACCTGTAAGTATAGCTTTCCCTTTGATTGAGCAATAACACGGTATATAACAGCAACAATAAAGAGCAGCAGTAACTCAGTTGCTGTTCGTTGGATTGGTAGCGCAAGTTCAGGCAGCAACAGTAACTCAGTTGCTGTTCTGGTAACGAGTAGCAACAATTATACCGGCAGGAATTATTAGGTAAACTCCGGTAATAAGGCAATGGACTAACACGAGAGTAACATGTTGGTTCAGCAACAAGAAACAGTTCGATTAGTAGCGTAAGTTCAGGCAGCAAGAGCTGTTGGGTAAGGCAGGTTTCGGTAGCACAAGAACTTAGTTATTACAACAGCAACAGATAGTGAAATCTGGTAACGTAACACCGCAGCAGCAGTTTCAGGCAGTAGCAAGAAAGAACTAACACCGGTACAGCGCCTACAACAAGGGAGAGAGGTTGTGATTGCTCGAGGCGTGGGTCGCACTCTCTTTAAAGAGTATTTCGACCTACCTCGGGTAAGGTAACGAAGGTCTGATCTCTTTCCAGGATACAACGAGCGTACGTATACAGTAGACTTCAGTTACCCCGGAAGTCTACGTAAGAATGAAGTATGCACCACAGGTAAACCGTACAAGAGAGAGAAGAGTTGTGTTCTGACTGTTATTTTGAAGGTGGTGAAGAGTTGTTTTTATAGAGAGAGTTTGCCCAACGGATCTCTCTTTATTCAAACGTGTGGGACGTGTCCCTGAGGATTAGATCTCCTCAAGAGGTGGAGAGAACAAAGTGAAGACCAAGACTAAAGAAATAAACCAAGCCCAAGCCCAATGAACTTTTTGTTAAAAAGATTATGGATACCCAAGCCCAAGGCCCCCAAGGCCTCGAGAGCCAATTGCCCAATCCCAATCCCAATTCCAAGTCCGAGCCCGAGCCGGCCTGGCCTACCGGGCTGCCTGAGAGAGGTCCAAGTGTGTATAAAGTATAAAATCCTCTCACACACTCACACAACTATACACTCTCTCTATGTCACATGTTACACACATGTCATATGGGTACTACCTTATATGTTTAGTTCCTCTATTGTTTATAAACAATGTGGGACTAAACTTTAGGCTATAGTATAGGAGTCACATAAAATAGATGACCAAGAGGTCATGGGTTCAAGGCTCAAAAGAGGTATAAGTTTTGAAAAATTCTAACAGTCTGCAATCCTCAAAACGTTTTCACATTCACTGTGGCTTGTAAACCTAATGGATTCTCAAAGGACGTGCAAATTCTACTAGAGCTCTAGTCGAACGAAGCAACACGAATGTTGTATGCTTGAGTTTTCTACTCACAATCTACAATAGCAAATCAATCAGTAAGTATAAATTTTAAACCTCATGGATTCTCAAAGGACGTGCAAATTCTACTAGAGCTCTAGTCGAACGAAGCAATACGAATGTTGTATGCTTGAGTTTTCTACTCACAATCTACAACAACAAATCAATCAGTAAGTATAAATTTTAAACAACATCACCAGTCAAACATTCTTACTTCCTTTTCTTTTGTTTGGACTTTTACCCCATTTCAATATTGATTATGTTAGACTATCATAACTTTGTAACCCTCATTTGCAAATTACATTTGCTTTTACTGTGTAAGATTCAGGTGCAAAAAACTTATTCTAGTTGTGTGTCAAACTTTACCAGGTGGGGTATCATAACCATAATCTCCGATCATCATGGTGCTATCTAGGCTGATAATAACCAGGACCACAACAACCTCATTTACACCCTTGTGTTGTACAAGCTTAATAAAATAACAAATAGAATATCCACCGAATGAAAGGTTTGACATCGTTGAAAAACATCAATGAAAACCAGATAAAGTAAAATTCCATATTTCTTAAAAGATAAATTGATATTTTTTGACCTATAGAGAAATATATATATATAAAAAGGGAGAGGATTCACCTACACTCTCTCCTCTCCACTCAAAACGCCACCTCACCTGCCCACTCAACTCTCCCTCTCTCCCACGTGGCCAAAAAAAATACAAAAAAAAACTCTCTCTCCACTCAACTCACTCTCTCTCTCACTCGCCGAAACTCACTCACGAAATTAGTCGCTCTCTCTCTCTCTCACTCGATCATCTCCGACAACTCGTCTTTCTCTCTCTCTCGCTCACTCACCGTGTCTCTCTCTCCACTGAGCTCAACAACGTACTCTATGTCGCTCAGTCGCTGTCACTCACTCCATGTAGTCCTCCGACAACTCCTCGCTCTCACTCAGTCATTCACTCTTTCTCTCTTTCTTACGGTGGTGACCAATTGTTCTGTCTCACAGTCGGCATTCCCTTTGTTCTACGGGTATTTAAAAAGTGAATATTGACATAATAGATTCTTAGAGGAGTTGGGAGAAAGTCGGGAGTCATCTTCCGAAGAATCTGATTGAAGGAAATATGTTTGGGATTTGGGACCTATATATAGAGGAATTTGTATCATTGATATTGTCAATTTGCCCAATACATGAACAATTAATTATCGAATTTATAGAAATACGACAATTAATTGTCAAATTTCTATAAATTCGACAATTAATTATCAAATTTCTATAAATTCGACAATAAATTGTTGAATTTGTAATAATTCGACAATTTATTTGTCGAGACAAGAGAAGTTCTCAAACCCAAAAAACGACTAAGTGTTGAAAGGAATCCCCATGAGCCCAATACATGAAATGTTGGAATATATTGTCGAAACATGAAATGTTAGAATATATTGTTGAAACATAAACTTCGTCGAATATATTGTCGAGAAGTTCATGTTTCGACAATTTAGTAGTCCTTATTGTTGGAAAATACAAAGGGTATTTGGGTTTTTTTTTTAATGTTTGAATGGTGGAACTAAGTGTTTTTAGTCCCACATTGGATATGAGGAAAACTCAACTTTACTATATAAGTAAGTCTATCACTTAACTTGTTGTGATGTGTGTGAGAGTTGGTGGGTCACACGCGCATGTGCGACCCATGTGTGCAAACTAGCTTGGGTGTATGGGCTTACCCATGGGCTTGCTCGACCTAGGAAACCCGCTTATTACCCATGGGTTTGAGAATTTCTCTTGTCTCGACAAATAAATTGTCGAATTATTACAAATTCAACAATTTATTGTCGAATTTCTATAAACTCGAAAATTTATTGTCGAATTTACTACGACAATTAATTGTCGAGTTTATAGAAATTCGATAATAAATTGTCGAATTTCTATTAATTATCGTATTTCTATAAATTCGATAATTAATTATTCATGTATTGGGCAAATTGACAATATCAATGATACAAATTTCTCTATATATAGGTCCCCAATCCCAAACATATTCCCTTCAATCAGATTCTTTGGAAGATGACTCCCGGCTTTCTCCCAACTCCTCTAAGAATCTATTATGCCAATATTCACTCTTTAAATGCCCGTAGAACAAAGGGAATGCCGACTGTGAGACAGAAAAATTGGTCACCACCGTAATAGAGAGTGAAAGAGTGAGTGACTGAGTGAGAGCGAGGAGTTGTCGGAGGACTACATAGAGTGAGTGATAGCGACTGAGCGACATAGAGTACGTTGTTGAGCTCAGTGGAGAGAGAGACACGGTGAGTGAGCTCGAGAGAGAGAGAGAGAGACGAGTTGTCGGAGATGTTCGAGTGAGAGAGAGAGAGAGCGACTGATTTCGTGAGTGAGTTTCGGCGAGTGAGAGAGAGAGAGTGAGTTGAGTGGAGAAAGAGTTTTTTTTTTATTTTTTTTTATTTTTTTTAGTCACGTGGGAGAGAGGGAGAGGTGAGTGGGAAAGAGGGAGAGCTGAGTGGGCAGGTGAGGTGGTGTTTTGAGTGGAGAGGAGAGAGTGTAGGACGTGTGTAGCAAAATGAGAGTGTAGGGGAATCCTCCCCCATATATAAAACCCCATATATATAGCCCCTATTGATCATAGAGTGTCATGGTCCATAAAAATACAAATAATCAACCCATGATATGCACCATAACATGTATGTCTGTCATTGATTACTAATAATGTGGATGCAAAGTGTAAATGGATTTCTTTAAAGAGGTCAAAGTTATAATATGAAAGCAATAATTAACACAATGGTTTCCCGAAAATCATTCTTTTGATTATGAGGTATATATGTCCAAATGTAAGTGAACTAAGGCATGTAGCAATGATCAATGGTGGCAGCCAAAACTTGATTATATTCGTAAGGAAAAAACACGGTTGTATGGTCCATCGATCTCTTAGTGAAAATGATCGTACGTCCTGCACAAAAAAGTATATATTTCTTAAGTGGAGTTAAAATAAAAAGATTCACGGTAGTTGGTGCCAGTGCCACGAGATTTTTATTTATTTCGGAATATGAACATTTTGTTTCTAAGATTTTAAGTTGAAACCAATCTCACAAAAGATCATGATCACTATATTTCGTGCCTAAATAAATAAAGATGCGGGTCTACCTTAGATTTTTAATATGAAAAGGCTATGTATAATATATGAATTTAAACACGTAAAGGTTGTAGGTATTTTTAGTGGCGTAAAGCTGGAACCTTATAATTATTGATCAATATGAAAACCATAATGTCATACAATTGTTGCCTACAACGTTCTTGGACGACTTGGGAATTTCACGTGACTTGCTGTAAAGTTTATTACCTGAAAGTATGCATTATCAAAGTTGGTGGTGAAGCAATGATCTTGCGGTTCAATTAATGGTTTGTAAGAGGTGAATTACGATCAAAGTTCTTACTTCGATTGATATCAAACGCAAATCGAGCTCAGACAATAGGTCTATGAGGGGATTAAAAGAGAAAGTATGGAGAAGAGAAAAGAAGAGGAGATCAAAATCTAGTTGAATTACAGAATATAATTCTTAATAAGAATGAAAAATAATGTGAGGATTATTTTATAGGATGGCCGCCTAGTATTACCACTCGTCCCAAGAACAATTTTTTTTTGGGATCGACCGGAGTAGAGGATGATTAAAACTTTCCTAATAAGTAAAAAATCGAGATACGTCTGAATTAGTCCATGGGTCATCTCAAAAACATGAAAACAAAAATGCACTTGGTATGTTGTTTAATTCGGTATATTCTACAACTACTTACAATGGAAAAAATACACTTGTTATGTTGTTTAATTCAAATTATTCGAAAACCCATGAACTCTATGATATAATGGAGAGTAAAGATTATCTTTAGTGAGGCGATCAAGCGCGAAGGAGACTTGGTCCTGACTTTTAATTGTATTTCAGCCTTCGCATTGAAATTGCTCGTAATAGCAATGAGAATCGAAGAATCCCATTTGCCAAAGCATTACAACTCGTATGATCAAGTGAGGGTTCAATGGGATTAGAAGATGGGTCGTATGATCAAGTGAGGGTTCAATGGGATTAGAAGATGGGTCTTGATTTTGTTCTGAGGGTTTAGATTTTTCAAGAGATTGGGGGGTTTCACAAAACATGGTGTAAAAACTTTTGAATTGCATAGAGGCAATGATTTAAGGTGTAGTCGGATGAATTAGGGTTTTGTTATAAGGAAGATGGATTCAAGATTACGCTACTACCCTTTTAAGTCCTAGGTTTAACTTTGTAGGGGTAATGATGGAATCCAATACTACCCTCTAACAATTAAAATATGACAAATGTGTAAAGCTATTTTAGATTATAAGTTTGTATTTGATAAGGAGTATATTAGATAGACGAAAAAAATAGTCTTTTTGGTCAATTTTGGTCGAAAAAATCTAATGAACTACAACAAATCCTCATATTGAGGTTATAAATATAGCTTTTGATGACTCATAAACGTGTGTGGGGGAATCTGATCAACGGGTGAGATTTATTCTCATTTTATGGCTTTTCCTTTCGTAGTATAAACATTTTATTGTGTTAAAGCCTAGCATGAGGTGGAACTTAATGTGTTGTGGAGTTGCTACCTAACTCTATATGTTGGTAATCATGTACCACCTCACGTGTGCACCCATAATTCAAAATAATCTCGTATGACACCTACTGTAATGGCCTAATTTTGTTAGCACGAAATGTTTTGGAATTAGCTCTTACACCAATGTACATGCGACAAAATTAATGTAAAGCAGGAAATGACGTAGGTGATTTAGCATGGAAAACCTTTGAATAGGTAAAAACCCACGACCTCAAGTTGAGGGTTTTAGTAACAATAACTTTTATTGCTTGAGGCTGATATCTTATTTCAAGTGATCTCTTGAGCTAAAAATACTTGGTCCTGTAAATAAGAATTTTTGGGGTTGAGAATCTAGAAAATATGGTTTTCTTGGTAATTTATCGTATATTTTCTTGTCTTTGTCTCTTTTGGAACTTTTTCTTTATATAGGTCTTGCCCGTAGTTCGTTATCGTGCTCAAGCACGTTCTCCGAACAAGGAGGTAAGTTGTGGTTGACTGAATAGCTGTTGAGTTCGTAAGAAACATATGCCTTTGACTTGCTCACATTTTTCTACTGTGCTTGATCCACGTTCTTCATCAATTCCTGGTGTAGGTGTCAATGTTGATTGTTCATGTCACATTTAAATGGGTGAGTCTGATATGGAGGTAGTTCGAGTAGAAAGTAGTTCAAATTGTGTTAGGTCGAGGGATAGGTCCCTACAATCACCCCCTCACAACTAAAGTCACGAGTGGCTTTGGTTGAGAAAGAATCTGCGTAGTTTGATTTTGGAAGTTGAAAAGAAATAACGCATTGAATGTTGATTTGACTGGAAAGGAAAGGAGTATTTGTTTTTTATGGAAGGATATATCTGCATTGAATGATGATATGAAGTATTGATGTACACGGCACTTGGGGTTATGGGAGTGGCTCTATTTTGAATTATGACTGCCTGGGAAATGTACCTGTGCATTAAATACGAGTATTATATAAATAGTACCTGTACCGTAGATTCTAGCAAAGTACGCTGCTGTTTGAAAAAATTCTCTGGAAGTCTGGATTGATAATGGTGAAGACCCGGGGAATGGTTTATGGAGAGAGTTTCTGGTACGAGATGTACAAGGAACCGTTTCCTTTTGAGACTCCATACGATATAATTTACTCCGATTCGTGAGAAGACGTTGGAGAAGATTCTTGTCCCATTCAAGGACCATATTGGGAGATTTCGCTGTAGTGGAAATTTTGAGCGTAATGCTTAATTATGTAATGTGTTCGTTTCATCTTATGTAATGCTTAATTATTATCAAATAAATTTTTTTAAGAAACATGTTACAAATCTTGAAATTAGTATTTTGAAAACATAAAATTGAAATTGATTTATTGGGCATGAAATTGAAATTACATTAAAAACAAATTTGAAATCACATTAAAGAAGAAATTGTAATTGCATTGTAGCAGAAATCATGTGCCTCTATGGGCAATCCATATATGTACAACGAGGTTCTTTCGAAGAGACTCGTGTTTCACCTTATCCGTTATTGTTTGGTATTTCGATATAAATTGTTGTATCGTGTTAGGTTCCCTATAAACCTCTAGTTCGCATGCTTTTTTCTTTGAAATCCTTCGTCCATCCTTACTTCGTAGCCGTCGTGTTCACTTTCAGCGATCATGTTATGAATTATAATACACATCTTCATATTGAAGTTGGAGCACACCGAAAGCTCATTCGATGTCTTTACGGTATCCCTGTAAAAACTATACAAATTATAGGGTCTCGGCTTTGTTTTAAGGGTGACATATTGTTTGGATGAGAGTTGACCACTTTGGATAAATCCTATCTGCCAAATAGTAACTCATATCGTACAAAACATTATTAATGGTATCGTTACAAGATGGGTTTTAATCCCTCATGAGATTGGCAAAAAGATGAGACCGGTCTAACACATTCATATCGTTATTGCAGCCTGACATTCCAAAGAACACATGTCATAACCATAGGTCGTATGACACAACCTTCTAATATGATAGTCGGCTTCTTATACCCTAAAATTATTCTGCCCAAGCTTTGGGATAATTTTTCTATTCCCAATGCATGCAATCTAAACTGCCAAGCATGCTGGGGAATTCAAGATTATCCGTAACGTACAACAACCATTGGATATCATCCAGGGTTGGTGACCTCAAAAACTACTTCCTGAAGTTAGTAATAACCGCCTTACAAAATTAGTAAGACATTCGATTATGGTGCTCTCGCCCATTCGGCAATATTCATCTACACTATCTGCGTACATCCCGTATGCTAACATACAAAATGTTGCCATTAGTATTTGATGTGGGGATAATCCAAGTTGTTTGGCACAATTGTGTTTTTGAATGAAATAGTTATCATTAGCAACAAGTTTATCCATAATATGGATGAAAATACCTCGGTTCAAGCGGTATCTCCGACAAAAATGTTGATGTTGATAAATTATATTTTGGTTGAAGTAGTCCCTCATGAGTATGTAATATCTAGGTACCTGTTCACGATCAAGAACGCTACGCCTAATAATCGATCATCCAATACGGCCACCAAAAGATTATCTAATTTCAAGATTGTTGATTTTGATTTAATTGAGGATAATCTCCTCTTTGATTGCATCGGCGATATCGTTGTCGGAGGATGAAGAGTCTAACAACATCACATCTTCATCGATGGAAGACTCAATTAAGAACTCGAAAATCGTCTTGGCATCCATGACTTGAAGAAGAAGAAATTGATTAATGATGAATTGTGAGATTTCGGAAGTGTTATGATTATTTTCGTGTGAGAAAAGTTTAAAATATAGGCAATGAAAAACTAGCCGTTATTATAGCCATTAGGAGAACCAAGTAGAAGCTAGATTCAGGCTATGAGGCGCACAAGGGTTATGTGCCTCATGAGTTTACAAGAATTATTAGGCGCCTCAATCTTTTACAAAAAAAAAAAGAACCACATGCGCCTAAAGGTTATGTGCCTGATGGTTTGAGTTAAATTCAAGTATTGAGCCTTCTTGGAAGAGGTTGATCAAATGCTTAAAAATTTTAAGGATTGAGAAAAAAAAATTCAAGCCTTCTTGGAGATGCTCCAAGGAAGCACTACTAGATATGGACACTCACTACCGACGTGCTTGGTGTGGTGTGGCTTGTGAGAGCGGGATACCTTTTTGCTTTGCGACTGCCAACCTTTTCGCCAACGTTGTCTGTATTTTTTACATTGTCTTTATTTGGTGAGTCAAGAAATCTTATGCTGATAAAAACTCGAAGTGAGAGGGAATAGTCTTCCAGCTTTCGAGTTTCAATCAAAAGAAGAAAAAGAGGAGGGCATTGCTAAGCTTTGAGGCAACCTACTATCTCTGGTTCATACTACTGAGACCCACCAACGATATATAGCAATAGGTAAAGTTAGGGTTTCCTGTACGACTTTCTTTTTATACATGTAGTGATTTAGGTTTTTGTTTTTTGTTTTTTTTTTGAGTTCGTTCCAACAATCAAAATCTGATATTATCTATGTTTGGGATCTTTTCTACAACAAGGGTTTTGTTTTGAAATCTGATAATGATGGAGGTCGATTCAGAAGTTGGGTTTCTTTAATCTTTGTTTATTATTATTTATTAGACACTATATATTTTCTATTACTTCACTGTGATGATATAATTATTTATGAATAGCAAGAATTTATTCTCCTTTAATAGCCAAATCGCGGGGTTGATGATATATGTCACGATGATGTTATTTCTTGTCGATATCTAGATGAAGATGGAACAAATTTTTTTGGGGATGACGAAGATGAATTTTGTATGGATTTACCCTCTTGTCTGTTTGATAACAGCGATGACGATGGCATATGTGGCGATCATTTTAATTTTGCTCGACCCACATTTTGTCCTGAAACTAACGCCCAAATTTTGCGGCTATCGTCTACTATTAGTACTATGAACACAGCGATAATATTCAAGAATTGGGTTGCTTTCGAAGAAGCATTTTACAATCTAGGTAAGTATATGGAGGTAATAATAAAGTACCAAAGGAGACCCATGGCTTACCTTGAGGTTTTTTTGTTTTTTCTTTTTAGAGGTAAGGTGGGGTTAGGCAGGACCCCATAACCATCTATATTCCATCAAATCAGAGTTACATTCTTTTGTACATATCTCCCCTAGCATCACCATCTAATATTACAATAAGCTTATCTGGAAGGGAACTAGGGGACAACACACAAAATCCTATTGCAGGTTTGAAGGAAGCCATAAATATAGCTCCCCCATTTGCTTCTTTACATATATAATCAAACTCACATAAATTAAAAGCACTAAGCATACTCCTAATAGACTGAACAAGAGCTCTGTACTGCCAAGGAATCATCATAGTGTCTTTTAAGATGCCCACAGTATGAGTAGAAATAGAGTTAACATGCAGTTGTAACAGACCATGCTCAAGGCAGAGGGTCATACCCTTCTCAATGGCATGAATCTCATGAACAATATCAGTTTTAGCCAACTCATAACCAGAAAAAGTAAACAGACATGTACCCTGGTCATCTCAAATTGTAGCCACAATTCTTCTAGCAATCTTTGAGTAACCACAACAATTAAGCATTAAGCCCCCAGCAGGAGGCGCTCTCCAACTACACCAGGTGACCATCTTAGAAACAAAAACTGGATCAAGTCTCCAAGAGTTATAGATTTTCCTATTCAGAGCATTATCTTCAGTTTTATCAACAAGAGTCTTCAGTCTAATTTGAGCTTCTGTGATAATGGAGTTGAAGATGCTAGAAGGAAATCTTAGAATACCTTTGAAGATCTTATTGTTCCTATATATCCAGACAAGGTAGATCAGAGTATTGAGAGCAGTTTGCAATACTGTTCTTTGCAGTCTAGAATTACAATTATGTATGATCCAGTCAGCTTCTTCTTGAAAAGTACCAATGGATCTTAGTTCCCCAGTTTTTTTCAAGATTTTCTTCCAGCATTCAACAACAAGGATACACTCCATGAATAAATGGGTCCCATTTTCTCCCAGCTGACCACATATGGTACAATAAGCAACTTGAACAATATTCATTTGGACCATCTTATCTCCTATAGCAAGAGCACCTTTCAGAGCTTTAAAAGTGATAAATTTACTTCTAGGAGAGGCCATGACACTCCAACATAGCTCAAACCTGTCAACTTTGTCTCTTCTATCTCTAAGAGCTTCATAAGTTGATGCAGCCTTGTATACACCATCCTGAGATGGAGTACAGATAACAAGATCTGTTTCATGTCTATTAATGCAAGTTGACTCAATCTCTTCAGTAATCTTTCTCTCTAACATATTTTTCAAATGCTGAGGTATGGACCAAAAAGAATTTACCAAAATGTTTGAAATAGGAGTAGTGAGAAAGAGAGTAGAGTCATATCTAAAGTGTTGTTCAAATCTATTTGCAAGGATGCCACATTTAAGACAAGGGTCCTGCCAGAAAAGAGTTTTAGACCCATCCCTAATAAAATGCAGAACAAAATTCTTAGCTTCCTCTCTAGTCTTCAGAATGTTCTTCCATGCCCAAGAGCACCCTTTTTGTGCAAATAGGAGTTTTATTTAAGTAGATAAGAAAAACAAGAGGGGGACGTAAAGCCTGACATCTGAGTAGTATATATGCCTCAGTGCCTAATAGCCGCAACCCCTAATTTTTCTAGAAAATAGGAGGCCCGTATTTGTCTAGGCGGTGCAACAACAGACCAAAACAAGAGGTTCTGTTGTGTACTTCCCAACTTGGAGAAACCATCAGCGGACCCGTTCCCTTCTCTGTACGTGTGCACCATGATGATTTGGAGCTCCTGGCTGAGTTGAAGGATCATCTTCCATATGGCTTGAAACTTGTTGGGGCAGAGGTATATCTGTTTGTACCAGTTGACTATGACCTCAGCATCCATTTCAACCACGAGTAGAAACCAGTGGTTTTCTTTGTAGAGTCTGAGGCCATGCAGAAGCCTATATAGTTCAGCTGTCATGTTCGTGCCAATTCCTAGTGCCACGCTGTAACCAAATTTCATCCCTCCATGTAAGTTGTGTATGATACCTCCAGCCCCAGAGAGACCATTGCTCAGAGAGGATCCGTCAGTGTTCAATTTAAACCACCCTGGTGGTGGTGCTTGCCATTTTACTAATATATTGCTTTATGCTTTATGCTTTATTCGAAGCGTGTGCACTCGGAGTACCTGCAGAGAGAGTGTGTCCCCAAAGTTGACGCTTTGAGTTACTTTAGTTTTGACCATGAGATCCTAAAGCCATCGACATGTTTTGGTGACAATCACGTGGGCATTCATAAGCATGTCGTCGAACCGATGTTTGCACCGCGCTTTCCATAATTCCCAGCTTATGACAGCCGGGAGAACCCCTTTAATAATGCCCATTTGTGTCCTCTTGTTGGCTGCCAACAACCAAACACTTTACCGTGCCCAAAAACTTTCAACTGGAACGTTGCAAACCCTACATGCGTGCGCAAAAAACTGCCAAACTTGTTGTGTTATATCTTCGTTTACAAGCAAGTGGTTCAGCGTTTCGATGCTACCCGAGCGACAACAGCTGCATTGGGAAAAAAAATGGGAGCCATTGCTATCGGAAAGCATCCAACGTGAGGATCTTCTTCCATGTTTTCTAGCTAAAGACCTAAATTTTGGTGGGGATTATCTTGTAACAAATCCAATCCATACGGCATTGTGTTTCCGCAGTCCCTCTTCAGAATTGCCAAGCGGACTTTACCATGAAGCTACTACTTTCAGAAGGGCCCCATAACTGTGTGTCGTTGCCCTCACCAATGAAGAACTTGTTGGCGAGTGTGATCTTCCAATCTGCCGGATGATCATGGTGCAGGCACTGCCAGTTCCAGTTTGCGCCATTCATAATGATTTCTTTTACCATGATTTCTTGGATGTAGTCTATGTTCAGCAGATCAGTGAGGCTGCCCTCCCCGGTCCAATCATACATCCAGAAGCTGCAAGTTCCTATACCCAGACTCCATACAGTATTAGCATGAACTGTTTCAAGCAGATTTCGAATGCTTGTCCACAAGGTAGAGGTGCTTTATCGAGGCCGAGAGAAGTCGTCGTTGATGGTGTACTGGCTTTTCAGAAACCGAGTCCAGAATGTATCGGCATGGAGCACATTCCAACATTTCTTGAGTTGTAAACTATGTTTGACATCATCAAGTTTTTGGATACCGAGTCTGCCTTCCTCTTTAGGTAGACAAATGTCATTCCATGAGACCCAATGTCGTTTGTTTTTACCCTCAAACTTTCCCCAAAAGAAATTGGAGAACATGCTCTCCAGTTTTCGAAGGACCAATTTCGGAATGGTGATGTAGGCTAGAAGATGTATAGGCATGGAGTTTAAAATGTGGCTTATCAGAATGAGTTTTCCGCCTGGTGATAGGAGCTTACCGTGCCATTCTTCAATTCTTTGTTGTACCTTAGTGAGTAGCATCTCAATGTGAGAGTGACGTACCTTACCATAGCTGATGGGTTCCCCTAGATAGAGCATAGGAAAGAGCCTGTGATGGAACCCACTAGTGGTTTGTATGATTTGTTTCCGAGCAACAGTCGCATTGTGGTACACATAGACACCACTTTTCTCTTTGTTGACCAACTGCCCAGAGAATGTTTCATATCTGTCCATAAACTTCAGTAGCCCCTTGAGCGGGGATTAACTTCCATTAAGGAACACTAGAAAGCCAACTGCATACAGCAGATGTGTGATCGAAAGACAGCCCCGAGATGATTTAAAGTACCCAATCTGCCCATCTACAAAACACTTCGTTAACCCCTTAGAGAGTGCATCTTCTGCGATGATAAATAACAAAGGTGAGAGAGGCTCCCCTTGCCGAAGGCCTCTAGTAGATTTAAAAAATCCCTTGAAGACTCCCTGTAGCACCACCGAGAACTAGGGTGTCTCAACATAGTAAGAAATGAGGTTTACGCATGTGCTGCTAAACCCAAATTTACCAAGAACCATCCTGAGAAATCTCTAGTCCAACCGGTCATACGCCTTGGCCATGTCTACCTTTATCATAACGTTATTACCCCAGACCTTTCTATGTCAGTCCCCCACCATTTCTTGGGCGAGAGTGATAGTATCGCTGATGTCCTTGCCTTGTATATAAGCTCCGTGATTGCCCAAGATCATCTTGTATAACAGTGCACTCAATCTTGTAGCGATGATTTCAGAGAAAATCTTATAGACCAGCGAACATAAACTGATCGACCGGTAGTCTCCAACGTTGTAGGCATCTCGATCTTTGGGATTAGGGTCAGGAAGGTGGCAGTATAGAATCTGGAAAGAGGTGCTCCATTGAAGAATTCTTTGGACGCTCCATGTAAGTCGTCCTTAATGATGTCCCAACATGTGGTAAAGAAACTGGTGGAAAAATCGTCGCTACCGGGAGCACTGCCAACGGGTATATTGAAAGCTCTAACTTTTAACTCCTCCATAGTTGGTGGTGCCGTAATGCAGTTACTTTCTTCCTCTGTAATAACAGTTGGGATGCAGTTCAGTAGGTTCCGATCCGGTTGGGTCGAAGATGCATTTAGCACATCCTCGTAGTAGAAGATAGCTACTTCATGGATCAACCCAATATCTTGCGTGTGGGTGCCGTCTGGCATTGTGAAATTTGAAAGATAGGATCTTTTGCGATTAATCTGAGTGACCGTGTAAAAGAACTGGGTATTTGCATCCCCTGCTTGAATCCACTTCACCCGCAACTGTTCCTTCCAAAAGATCTCCTCTATGTGTAACATATCAGCATGATCTCTCTGCACATTGCTAAGATCCACACTAACATATTCGTCCCAACCACATTGTAATAGGAAGTCTAGCTCCGTAATTTTGTCCTCAAGCAACTTGATGTTTTGCATAACATTTCCAAAAACTGCCTTATTCCACTCCCGCAGGGCGTCTTGACCACTTTCAGTTTGTACGCAGAGGAAGAGAGGCAGTTTTCAAACACCCCCGATGGCCAGGTATCTTCGATGAGCTTAAAGAACGTGGTGTGAGTCGTCCACATTTTCAGAAATCTGAAATGTCTAGGGCCTTGATAAGCATTACTCGTGAAAGTTAGGAGAAGGGGGGGGGGGGGGGGGGGGGGGGGGGGGGGAGTGGTCTGAATAAACCCGTGTGAGGTGGTTGATCTTGTGTACCGGAAACCCGGTCATGAACGCAACATTGACGAGTGTTCTATCCAGTCGTGCCCACTGCCGAGACCTGCCCTGATGATTGTTGTACCAAGTGTATCCTAAACCCAAGAAACCAGTATCCATTAACACTGCAGCTTGTATCATATCTTCAAATTCTGTGACCTCTCTGTGGCGTATTCTCCGACCACCTAGTCTCTCAGTTTCATATCGGATAGTATTAAAATACCCCAGTACACACCAAGGCATTGTAATGTACTGAGCAAGCAAAAAAATGTCATCCCACAGAGGTCGGCGTTCAATACTTGTGCATTTAGCATAAACAAGAGTCACTAGGGCACTCCAGTCGTTGTTTAGCACCATCTTGCAGTGAATAAATTGATTAGTAGTAGATATAAGCGTCACCTCATAATCTTGTTTCCAGAAAATCCATATTTTACCATTCTGGTCTTGATTTGACATAAAAGAATTGCATTTTATTCGACTACATATGCTCCCAATATGCGAGACATCTAAAAAAGGTTTTAACAGAACTACAATGGAGATGTTGTGAAGTTGAATGATCTTTTTAAGATGGTTTATTGTCTTAGCATTGCCAATGCCCCTGCAATTCCAAACTAGTAGTGTTCCGTCAACCATAGAACTAGTAGGGGGGTTGTCGAGCACTCTTGCTCCTTGTGACCATGCTTAGAGGCATCCTTTGCGGCTTTGATCGCACTTTCTTCATCGGAGTCCAATCTTTGCAAATTGCCCCATCGTAGTACCAAATGTCAGAGTGAAACCTCGTGCAAACTCGGTGTTGTAGGCCGCTGCAAGCTCGCCGTCAGACATAAGGCATTCAATGATCTTGTTTGCCACCGTAGATATTGGAACTACCTCCTTCGGACTGCCCAATATGCTATCATTCGTCGTTGTAACCGCAACGTCCATAGTATGCACTTTCTCCCTGGCTGTGGCAGTTGCTTTGTCGACCCCAGTAGGTAAAGCAGTAATAGCCCCCGCCTGTTGTTGTAGCCCTATACCCAGAAGTTTTTCACTATCTGAAGACTCGGGGTTACCAGTTTTACCCAACGCAGTTGCTGCGCTGTAGAGTAAAGTATTATGAACCGGAGGCTTTGGGTGATTATCTACCTCCTCCGGACTGCCCAATATGTTATCTGTTGTCGTTATAACCGCAGCGTCCATATTATGCGCCTTCTCCCTGGCTGTGGCAGTTGCTCTATTGACCTCAGTGGGTGAAGCAGTGATACCCCCGCCTGTTGCTGTAGCCCTGTACCCAGAAGTTGTTCGCTGTCGGAGGACTTGGTGTTACCAGTTTTACCCAATGCAGTTGCTACGATGTGGATTAGAGTGCCATTCTGAACTGGAGGCTTTGGATGATTGTTAGCAGGCTTCACAGGTCATGCTTTGCCTTGGCGAAACTCCTCCCTCTTGTCTGTTACGACTATAGGGTGAATCTTAGTGCAGTTTGTTTTGCTGTGACCTTGCAGGCAGCAATGTGGACAGAACTGCGGAAGCCATTCATATATCACAGCTTGCTCCAAGATGCAAGATTTAGTGAGAGCAATCCCCACTTTCAAAGGAAGGTCCTTTGTGAGATTGATCTCGACACAAACCCTCGCAGTACTAGGTCTGCTCAGGCTCAGCATTGTCATATTCGTGATAAGGTATTTACCAACAAGACTAGCCAATTCCTTGACTATCCCATTGTTTTGAAGATGATGCTTAAGACCTGGGAACTGAACCCAAACTGGAGCAAACAACGAGTCTTTCTTGGGGTCGAAATCAACCGTCCAACGAGCTAGCTTGAAAAATAAACCTTTGATTTGTCTCGACTCTCTCGATAGAGCTCTTGTGACATCTCTTTCCGATGTCATCCGAACAATAATATGCTTAAAGTCAAGTACTACGATCATCGAAACTGCCTGGAGGCCCCAGTTGGAGTCGATGTTCCTTGCAATGATCTCTAGTTGAGGTTTTCCGGCTGGAAAGCTCATAATGAGTATTGTGTTGAAAGTTGCCGCAGCTTTGGCAAGATATGAGGGTGAGAAGGAGATCACGGGTATCCCATCTTTCGATGAGACCCGAGTGCAGGTTTGAACTCCTCGAGTGCTGGTTTTACAGCTTGCGAGGCAACACTAGCAAAAGAGGGTTGAACGAGGGGAGGGGCAGTCGAAGCAAAGGCGACTTGTGCGGGGGAGATCAACGGTGGGATGGAAGAGGCAGCCAGTGGGGTGAGGTTTACATGAGTGCTCAAAGAGGAACTCAAAGCCATCAAAGAGAGAGGAATGGGAAGAGAGAGATGGAATAAAAGAATTAAAAATCGAAATCAAAAGGAGAATGAGACAGCCACAAAGAAGGAGAATTAAATAGTAGATTTAATTCCAAAGCCAAGAGATAGAAGAAACCCTAGCTAGGAATGGCTAGGGTTACAAAGAAGAGAGACGACTCTCATTTTTTTTCCTCTTTCTATCTTTGATCTTCTTCAACTTTCATGGTATCCTATACCACAAATCCAAATTCCAGGCATATTAGCAATCCGAATATTCTTGCCATGGAGCAGATTCTTTGTAACCTAAGCCACCAAAATATTATCCTCCTTAGCAGCTAATCTAAAAGTTTGCCTCATAATAGCAGCTTTATTCCATGTCCTCAAACATTTAAACCCCAACCCTCCTTTTTTGGGATAGCATAGACTTTTCCAAGCAATTGGGGTATGCTTTTTCTCTGTGTTGCTCCCATGCCAAAGAAATCTAGAGTAAATTCTATTAATGACATCAATTACACTACCTGGCATCATAAAGGTAGATAACTAATATACAAAAATACTTTGAAGGACTGCTTTAATAAGAAGAGCTTTACCATCACCAGAAAGATACCTGTTCTGCCAGCTATAGATTCTGCCAATAAGTCTCTCAATAAGCTGTTGACAATCACCCTTTTTGAGCCCTGAAGAAAGAAGAGAGAGCCTCAAATACTTGACAGGAAAAGACCCCATACCAATACCCAAGGAATCACTGATAGCAATCTTAGTGTTATCATTCACTCCACTGCAGTATAATTTAGATTTATTGTAGTTTACCTCTAAACCAGTGAGCTCAGTGAACAACTCAAAACAGACCTTTATGGAATTGGCTAAAGAGTGAGCACCATCAAAGAAGATCAATAAATAATCTACAAAGGGTAGATGTGTCATAATGGGGTCATTGTATTTTTGTATGGAGACCAATCTCCTTTAACCGAATTTTATCATCAAACAGAATGCCTAACACCTCCATAATCATCACAAAAAGATAGGGAGAGAAGAGATCTCCTTGTCTGAGCCCTCTTTCTCTCATAAAATAACCTTCAAGAGCCCCTTTCACAGAAATAGAGTAAAAAGGAGTAGTAATGCATTGAGATATCCAGTTTATGAAGGCTTCAGAAAATTTTAGAGTTTGCATTATGGTGATAATAGCTTCACACTAAACCAGGTCAAAAGCTTTTCTCAAATCCACCTTAACAGTACTTCTAGGAGGGCCCTTATCTTCATTGTAATGGTTAAGAATTTCATGAGCAAAGAGCCAGTTGTCCAAGATTTGTCTACCTTGTATGAAAGCAGACTGATTGTATCTGATCAAGGGAGAGAGCACACAATTAAGTCTTCTAGAGAAGATCTTAGAAATTACTTTGTATACCATATTGCGGCATGCAATTGGTATGTAATCGTTGAAGCTGCAGGGGTTCGCCACTTTTGGAACCAAAGTGACGATAGTAGCATTTGATTGAGAGAGCACTTTACTGCTTTTGAAAAAGTTAAGAACAGCAGCAACAAAGTCTTTCTTAATGCAGCTCCAATTTTCTTTAAAGAAGTAGGAACTGTACCTATTTGAACCAGGAGACTTGCAGTCTTCAATGCTAAATAAAGTGGCTCTCACCTCATCTTCAGTAATAGCCCTTGTGAGAAGACCATGACCTTCAATTTTTATACTAGCTTTGAATTTGAGATTCCTTATAGCTTCAATATCAACAGCTCTACCACCTGTACCAATGATGCTCTTGAAATAATTAATAGCAGCTGTAGACACAACTACAGGGTCAAATACAGCATGATCTTCTGAGTCATGAATAAACATCAAAGCATTTTTAGACTTCCTAGCCTTAATAGCTTTATGGTAATAAGCTGTATTCAGATCCCCATTCTGTAACCACTTAATTTTTGAGATCTGCTTGAGCATTTGTTCCTCTTTGTTAACAGCACTATGCAAATCTTTCTAAGCTGAACTGATATGGCGCATCCCTTATAGGGTCGTCTACCCACCGTACCACCTATGTTTAATTAATGCTTTTAATATTTTGTATTTTAATCTTTAGCTTAAAGCATGTTGGAGAGGCTCAGCCTAGGTTATTAGCAGTTTCACAGTTTAAGAAGAATTTTATTTCAATTAGAATTAGGGTTCATAATTCTAACCCCCCTTGTGTTCTATAAAAGGAGAGGTCTATGTTATTTGTTTCTCAATTGATTTTGATTAAAGTAAGTTGATTTGTTTAGTTGAAACCCTAGTTTTCTCTAACTCTCAAATACAACGTGATATTCATACGAATCTCGCTTCCGCGTTCGTAGTAATCACGTCATGAACTTTCTTCTTCTATAAGGTTTTCATCCATTGGATTACTTTAAAGAAGATTTTGGATGCCATCAAATTTATCAGTAGCCTGTGTAACATCTCTAGTAACTCCTGCATTTCTATTCTTGCTCCACTCTTTGATATAAGCTTTTGTATGTTGTATTTTCTTGTATAGTCTTGCCATTGGATTGCCAAAAACTCTGATCTCCCAAGCTTCCTTAACCATCATCTCAAACCCTTCTTCAGTTTGCCTGTAATTATAGAGTTTGAAAGTCTTCTTTTAAGAGTTAAAACCTTTCACAATTCTCAACAAAGCAGGACTATGGTCTGAGACTCCAAAGTTGAGAAACTCAGCCTCAACCACTTGATACAAGTCATTCCACTGTTCATTCACCAGAACTCTGTCAATTTTAGAGAGTATTTTGTCACTGCCTCTTCTCTTATTAACCCAAGTATACTTACACCCTTTGAACCTAATGTAATTGAAAATTTATACTATGTTACCTCTACAACAATTTTCGTAAGCAAGGATTAATTAAATTAGACTAGCAATAGTAGCAAGATGAACTGGAGGAACCGAAGTGATGAATAGGAGATGCTGAGTCGAGGACTAGGTCTCTATCTTTAAGACGTTTCGCCGCACTGCCCTTTACAAATAGTTTATTACTGCGTCGCCTCCAGGATAAAACAACAGAGTGGGAACTTCTCTTGCAAGGAAGAAGTACCTTCGAATGATTTGCACTTTTAACAACTTTACTCGGATTCTAGACTCATGATTCGAAGAGAAGAGAAGAACTGTGTATTCGATGGATTGATAAAACTGAGGCACAGTTTCTCTTTATATAAAGCATGTTAGAAACGGTAATAAGAGTTAATGGTGGGACACTTCATAAAAAATGTTCGAAAACGAAAATGAAACGTTTAAGACTTAATTATGAAGCAGTTACGTTTGAGAAATTCAAAACTGAAAATTTCAGTTCGAAATAGACTCGATTCGAATTTGGTCTACTAGGAACTCCAGGTCGAAATAAACTAAGTTCGAATTGGTCTTGAGGGAACTTCAGGTCGAATAGACTTGGTTCGAAATGATCCAGGTTGAGATCGAATAGACTCAATCTGAATTGGTCTAGGTATAATAGACTTAATTCGAGTTGGTCCAGGTCGAATAGAATTGGTTTTAATAAAATCAATTCTTCCATAGAGGCCCAAGTTCAAGGCCCAAGCCCACGAGCCAAACAAAATTTTAAACCCATTTGGGGATCAAACTCTGGAAGCCCACATGCTTAGGGTTCATTTATTATTGATAGTGAGTCTTTCTATGTTAATGATAATACTGGCTTAATACTGTAATTTATGTTTACCTAGTGTTTTTCTTTTCTCTTATTTAATACTATGTTTGCCCCCTATATGTTTATGTTGTGTTTGCACCTTATTATTGAATAAGACAAGGTACTTTGATCTTCCTGGAGATGTGGTGTTCTTACTGTGATCTATCATATAATCCATTAATTTGACATCCCCAATTAGGAATCCCAATTTTATCTCCATTAATTTCCAATATAGGGAATTAAGAGAAGTGTTGTGCCATGATTTGTAGGTGATAGGCTTAAATGCCGCAAGTCCTGTGATTATTGGAACGATTAAAGAGGAACTATAGAGATGAAAATATTCCGGTGGCATCATCATCGGAGAAGCAAAAAGGAGGGAAGTGGAGAGAGAATGGGTTTTTTTAATCTTAAATGCCGCAAGGTTGTCTTGCTAAGATTTTCAAGGTGTCTGGGCTCGAATCATTTAAATTCAACGGGCCTTCAAGTACAAATTATGGGGGCAACGCTTCTCTTAATCCCCTATGTTGGAAATTTTTGGATGTCAAAAAAAAAAACTACTTCATGTTTATCAACGTTAAGAAGAGTTGATCAAGTAATTGGCAGTCAAACGCAGTCGTGGATTTGTTGTCTAAGTCACTCTTCCGTCTCAATGCATGGATAAGGTTCAACTTACATTGCAAATGGGTGCGCTAAATATTCCTCTCAATGTTATACAGATTTAGAATAGTGTTTTTCTTCGTAGATTTGAAACTCTTATGGATGGCCTCCGCAGTCATATTGGGTATGGTAACGAGTTTGGATATTGATGATGATATATTGTATTTGTCCAATTGATGTTCTTAGTGGTAAAATTTGGTAATACCATAAACAATTTATAGTCATATTTGTATGGTTTATTAGTGGGATGTTTGTAACTACGATTTTAATGATGATAATCATGTGTATGCGAGTTTGCAATTTTGATCAGGAAGAAATAAAAGCAGCTGAATGAATCTGTCAACTCAAACTTGGCAATAGCTCATTGAATTATAACAGCTCTCGAATTTTTGTATAATTATGTTTGCTTCGGATACAAGTTTAATTTCTCCAGTTTACTGTAGCAAGTGTTGACCACCTAAGAGCATCTCCTAAAATACCTCACTCATTTATTAGAAGAAAAAAAAAAAAACTAAATGAGTAATGTCCAATTTCATCCAACAATACTTAGTTGGATTTTTAAAAGGTAAATGTTTTAAAGAGGAAAGGGACCCACAAGATTAGAAAATAAATTAAAGTTAAGTGAATTTGTCCGCTTATTTTTCAACCTCAAAAAGTAATGTTCAACCTTGAAAACCAAGTGATTGAGGTACGGTTGGATGGCAAAAATCTTATGTCAAGTGAGTGAGGTACTTTAGGAGATGCTCTAACTTACAAAATGATTTCTAATACCAAATTTTGAAGATTTCTGAGCTATAATATATGAGTAAGAAATATTTGGTAATCTCCAAGACCCCTAAAAACTCTATGCCCACATTCCAATTGGTCGCGCATGATCATTAGAGAAATATAATCAAATCATTCTCTTGTTACCCTTAGACCACAAACTGCCATATTAAGTCTCTTAAGACCATCTCCAGGTTCCAGCAGCTGGGAATGGAATGCGCTTCAAGTTGCTAAAACAATACTCAATTTTCAAAAGTAAAAACAAATTTATAAACATTTCTTCCTTGTCATTGTAATTAGTTTCTTAGCTAGCTAGAAGTAATTTAACTATTGAGTGATGCTGAATATGGATAGTTACCGATTTTGTTACTCAGAATATTACTTTGTTGTTCAAGTACTTCGAAGCCAATGAAAACAAGTTTTAATTAAGTAATTGTATGAATAAATTTTGCATATGACTTAGTAGCATTTATTAGTTAATCGTAATCATCCATGCAATTAATCTCTTTGCCCATTAAAGTATGTCATGTTGTGTCATATGTCTAGTCGGGGTTGCTGATAATCTAAGATCAAGCAATGATCAAGATTATGGATCAGTGTTTGATGAGATGGTTGTCTACTTGTCTTGCTTAAATGAGATTCACTTACTTGTTTGGGGCTTGCTCTTGGCTGTCAGGATCATATTTGTGAGAACGAATTTTGCAGAGATTTGAAAGGCGGTTATTTCACATAGGACACACACAATGACTGTCTTTATTCATGTTTTGGACAGGCTAGATGGGCAAGGCCGAGGTAGACCTACTTATTTACTGGATTCTTTCTATTTATTTTGTGAATTATCAGACTTAATTTGATGGTCTGGTGCAAGGATATTTCTTCTAAGGGCTAAGATCTATGCATGTGTTTTGCGAGTGTATTGTACCTTTTGTAGATGATTTTGGCTTCTTTTTTTCCTTTTTCTAAAGGGTTTAAGTGGAGAATCCTACTAAATTTCAAAGTTTAATTTGGATCACGATTCACAGTTGTAATGTGCTAATGGGCTTACAAACATCGAGCTTGAGGTATTATCTGGTTGTTTATTGCTTGTGTTTGCTCCTCCTCCGAACTTAGACGATATGAACAAGTAATGTGGAAGAACTTGATACTCTTGCAGCAATGCCCCTCAGCTCCATGGCTACAACAGAGTTGTTGTAGAGGTTTGTTTGGTTCTATTCGAATAGACATATTGTATGTTCGAAACAAAGTTTGTTCCAAACTCGAACTACCTAAATACCAGACTCACGCATTATACACGTGGCATGTACAGTCAGTATTGACACTTAGACCACGAACTGATAAGGAACGTGGATCGAGCACTACAGCAAATATAAACAAGTCAAAGACACATGTCTCCCACAAACTATCAGTTACACATTCAACTACCACTTGGCCCATTTTCAGGAGAACGTGCTTCTACACGATATCGAATTGAGAGTGAGATCTATATAAAGGATTAGTTCTAGAGGAGAACATGAGGACCAAGAATTTTTATCTCTAAAGATCAAGTATATTTATAACTCAAGAAATCAATTGTAATAAGATATCAGCCTCAAGCAATAAAAGTTATAGTTACTAAATCCTCAAGTCGAGGTCGTGGTTTTTAACCTATTCAAATGTTTTCCACGCTACATCACCTATGTTATTTCTTGAATTATACTGATTCTTATCACAGGTATATTTGGTGTAAGATCTAATTTCGAGCTACGAAATTAGGCCATTACACTTACTACGTATTTTTGACATCTTCCATATTTGCAAATGGGATAGCAGACGTACATTCAAGCATGGGTATAGAGATAGAACCTGTAGATTTGCATGAGAACCTTAAGAAGATTGCATCTCACATATTTTAGACTCTAATGGCTAGCTTGAGCATCTTTCAAAAAAGAATTGATCGCAAGCATTGTGCAAAGGTTGGAAATGAAACCATAGGAATATGCCATGACAGAACAGTACTAGACCTTGCAATATATGTTCTCTTCATGGCTGACTTTGAGCATAGAGATTTCGCTGATGAACTCCTTACAAGTTTAAAGGACCAAGCTTCCTTCTGCTTCAGAGTTCAACAATATGGAATTTTCCATCCTTCTAATTATTTCTCTTTTTCATGTTTTTTTTTGTTCTTTCTTTATTTATTTTCTTCTTTTGTGCTTCTCTTATTCATTGTTATTTGGTGTTAGGCCCCAGTCCGCCCTACTTGTAGGTGGATTGGATATCCGTACTTTGTACATTCTACTGTTTTTAATCATCAATTCCTACAGGAAACCTCATGCTTGCCTTACAAAAAAGAAGAGAAATGAACCTCTCCAGGAAAGAGAATCTTTGTTTGCCATCAGTTGGAAGAACAATATAAACATCGTTGGCAATTTTCTGGCTAGGGCATGTTTTTTTGGTAAGAAGAGATGAGGAGAGGTAAGATGTTTTACCTAAGAAGTTGTAAAGTTAGAAGATTAAAAAAAACTTGTGTGTTTGGCTGAACCATATAGTTTAACCACAAATTATAAGTTTCTCCACAAAAATACCCCAAAACATATCTAAACCACATTTTCCACTCAAATTCATCATATATTAACCACAAAATACTACAAAATGCTAACAAAATACTACAAAATGCCAACATACCAACATACTAAAAAATGCCAAATAACATACAAAAGATAAGTACCAATAGAGAGTATCTAGGTTGCTCTAAAATAAGTACCAAAGCAACAAATAAAAGTCTCACAACTGAGATAAAAAGATACTAGAGATAGAGAGGTTAAGAACCAAGAACACATACTCGTCTGCTGCACCACTAAGGTCATATAGAGGACATCTATCTAGATCGAACCTAGAACGTAAATAACCTCTCCTAGTCTCATCATCTGCACAGAGGAACCAAGCACAAAAGGGCTTCTCCTTCGTAATCACCTCCAATACAGTGAAGAGGTTAGTCATATCAAACCTTATGATTCCCCGTAAAATAACCTCAACTTTTGCCCCCATAGTTCAATCAAACTCTTTCCTAATGACTAACTCTGATGTAATACGAGACAACTCAATGTCATCACATTAATACCCGTATCAAGAACATGAGTTGTAGGCCAAATCCACTGCATCTTAGCAGTGGAAGTACTCCTCCTGATCTGAGTAGAAGTATGATTACCAGTTGCAAGAGCAGCAGAGGGAGTACCAGTAGTAGGAGCAGCAGGGGGAGAACTTGTGGGAGTATTAGTGGTATGAACATAACTAGTACCAATAAGAACCTGAGTGGAAGCAGTAGACTGGTAATCCTGATAACTATGGCCATAGTCAAACTTAATATGGTTTTGAGTAAAGAGAACATACCAATGTCGCCTAAATCACCAGCAATGTACTCCTCATCTATCAAGTGCTCAACAGACCTCATATTATCCCCAATAGCACCCTCATTATCCATGAGCTCATATAACACCTCATAATCCTTGAATTTCTTGCCCTTACAGAGTTTGAAATTTTTTATAGACTAAAACAGTTTATAAGAAAAAAATAAAGCAATGAGAATCAAACTAGTAACACAATAGGAATAAACGAAAAGAACCTGCTAGCTAGTAAAAATAATTAGTTTACCTCTATTTCCAAAAGAGCATCCCATACCTCCTTGTCAGCAGTTACAGTACGATTTTTTGGATCCCAGCCAAATCTTCTCAAACCCATGAAAACCTTCATATCAACAAGCTTGTTATACCAAGTCTTATTCCTACTCCTACAATTTGTAGTGGTAACGATTATACCAAGTTGATCAAAAAGTGTTTATTTCACTACAGTATATGCTGGAGTCTTCCAGCCATTATCAGCATTGTTCCCTTGCAGTTTTTGCTCCTTATATGATTCGATAGCTACCTTATCCAATCCAATTAATTTGTGGGCACTTGCCTCATGAATTTGTAGGTGCCATCTAACAATCCAAACAAGTAACTGTTGAGAATTGAGGTAGTTACTCTCTCTTCCCTTACAAGAACGATACGCGGAAGTCACTAACACAAGAAGTAAATCAACAATGAACAATAAAAAAACACAATAAGGTTTCCCAGAGGAGGGAAGTGGAAAAACCTTGTAGATAAAAACCACTCCCCGAACAATCCACTATGTTAATCAAATGGGTTATAACGATCTCTCCAAGCTTCTCAAGCTTTAATGGAGTCTATCAAATTCTAGGTCTAGAATTAAACTCACAGGGAAAAGATAGGCTAACAAAATAACCTAAGTCCTCTTTATATACTAGAGGATTATATACAAGTAGAACGTATTACGAGGCAGAACTCAACGCCTCAGAAGAAGACTCAATTCGGCAACCAGGCAAATCTCGTTCGAACGACTTTGACCTAGTTTGAACTCTTCTTCAGCAACTCGAATAGAACCAGCTCGAGTCTTCAGGAAAAATTACTAATTTGAACTCCAGGTAACTTAACCAATTCGAATCTTCAGGATACTTAACCAGCTCGAACTTTTGTCGATCATAACCAGTTCGAATTTGAACATTGAAAATCTTATTTTCAATCTATTTTCAATCCTTGAACTGAAACAACTCGAACTAAAACAACCTCAAACACAATTAGAGTTCATACCTTAACAATCTCCCACTTAAAATCAAATCCATCATAACCCATCTCCAGATCTCCAAATAAATTACTCGAACTACTCGGAACTTCAATCTTGAAGACCCATAGAAGTTGTACATGTTATCAATTTCTAAAAAGTCACCACCTTCGTAAACATATAGGCCGGATTCACATCAGTATGAATCTTCACGAGCTTCAATACACCGTCCTCCAGGAGTAAGAAAATATAATGATATCGAATATTAATGTGTTTGGTCCTAGAGTGAAAATCTGAATTCTTCGCTAAGTGTATAGAGCTTTGACTATCACTATACAGCTTAGGAGAATGTTGTTTTTTACTGAGCTCTTTCATCAACCCTTAAAGTCAAACCATATCTTTGCAAGCTTCTGTAGCTGCAACATATTATGCCTCTATCGTAGACAAAGCTACACTCTTTTATAGCCTGGAAACCCATGTAACTGTACCGCTTCCCAATGAAAAAGCGAAACCACTAGTGTTCTTCCGCCTATCCATGTCACCCGCCATATCAGAATCAACAAAACCTTGTAAACATATTTGAGAACCCCCATAACATAATGGCTTATCTTGAGTCCCCTTTAGATACCTCAGTATCCATTTCACAGCTCTCCAATGCTCCTTGCCTGGATTACTCATATACCTACTAACAACTCCCATTGTTTGGGCAATGTCCGGTCTTGTACATATCATAGCGTACATTAGGCTACCAACTGCGGATTGATAAGGAACTTTCCGCATCTCATCGTGATCCTTCTGCGTCTTCGGACAACAATCCTTTGATAATTTGAAGTGACCTCCCAATAGTGTACTAACAACTTTATAACCATCCATATTAAAATGCTTAAGTACTTTGCTGATGTACTCAGCTTGAGATAGCTTCAATTCTCATAGCTTTCTGTCCCTTGTAACACGCATGCCAAGAACTTGTTTTTTCGTACCCAAGTTCTTCATAGAAAAATCCCAGAATAATTGTTCCTTCAACTTAACAATTTTTCCCATGTCGGTACTTACTACCAACATATCATCTACATACAGAAGTAGTATGATATATGAGTTCCCCGTATTCTTGATAAAATAACAGTGATCGGCATTGCTCTTCGAATAACTATTTCTGAACATGAACTGTTCGAACTTCAAATACCACTATCTCGGCACTTGTTTTAAACCATATAAGCTCTTCGTGAGCCTACACACAAGATCCTCTTTCCCTTTCACAGAGTACCCTTCTGGCTGCTTCATATAGATCTCTTTATCGAGGTTATCATGAAGAAATGCGGTCTTGACATCTAGTTGCTCAAGATGCAAATCTTCAACAATAAATATATTCATCGCAACCCGAATTATAAACATCTTTACAACAGGAGCAAAGATTTCACCGAAATCAATGCCTTCTTTCTGCTGAAAGCCCTTCACCATAAATCCAGCCTTGAATCACCTTGAACCTCCAGATTCGTGTTTTAGTCTGTATACCCACTTGTTGTGCAAAGCTCTCTTCCCTTTTGGTAATCAAACTAAATCCCAAGTTCGATTTACTGATAATAACTGCATCTCATCATCCATAACAAACTCCTACTTGCTCTTGGCTTCCGCATCTAAAGCCTCCTTGTAACTTTCAGGTTCACCACCATCTGTAAGTAACAAGTGATTTACAGAATTTATGTACCTTGCCAGAATTCTTGCAACTCTTGGCTCCTTTCGAAATGCTATTGGAATGTCTAGAATATTAGGTTCCTTATTATGATCCGGTGCATCGGACTCAACAACAATTTCTTTATCATCTTATCGGGAGGGTTCATCATCTTCAATATCGACACTTTTTGCTTCTTCACTTCAAATCATTTTCATAGGTACTTTGAAGTCTTTATATAAGACTTCCTCATTGAATGTAACATTACGGCTCTGGATAACTTTCCAATTCTTCACATCCCAAAACCGGTACCCAAACTCATCACCACCGTATCCAGTGAAAATGTACTTCATCAACTTTGTATCTAACTTGGTCCTTGTATCTGAATGCTGAATTATGAGACAGAAGACTATTCCCTGAATACTGTAGTGACCATTTTGTTACAGTATTCCGGGAATAGTCATCTGTCTCATAATCCCGTTTGATGCGCAAAAGTCTTCAAACTCGTCACTACAGTATTCACCCCCGTTATCCGACTTGAGACACTTCAGTTTCAAACCGGTTTCATTTTCAACTTGAGCCTTCCACCTCTTGAATTTATCGAACACATCTGACTTGTTCTTCACGAAGTTGACCGACAGTTTGCGAGTAGCATCATCGATAAAAGTAACGTAGTTATGAGAACCACCGAGAGAAGACACCTTGGTTGGCCCCCAAATATCTGTGTGTACAAGATCCAGCTTTCCAGGTTTCCTTGATCTTCCAGATAATTTAAAACTGACCTTCTTCTATTTCGCAAGAACACACTCTTCACAAAACTTGAGATCAACCTCAGCAAGTCCCTTTAGCCTTCCCTTTGTTGCCATTATCTTCATCCCCTTTTTCACTCATGTGAGTGAGCCATTTGTGCCACGTACTTGTATCAATCCCCGGTATAGCAGCACAAATAGTAGAAATTCTGCTTTGCGTTATATACAACGTTCCTTATCGCAAGCCTTGAGCTACTGACATAGCTTCTTTTGTAACCTTCCAGAAGGTTACACTAAAGGTATTCACATATCCTCTATCATCTGCCAATTTGCTAACCGATATAAGGTTACATCCCAATTTAGGTACAAGTCACACATTCTGTAAAACCAATATTCCCCCTGAAGGCAACAACAACCTAGCGTTTCCCTTTCTAGTAATATTGCGTACACTCTTATCTGCAAGAAAGACTATACCAAAGTCGCTTTTAACAATATTAGTAAGAAAACCTATGTTCGTAGTAGCATGGAAGGAAGCACCCGAATCAACAATCCAAGATTTGTTAACATCGTCACATGATAGTAGTAGAGCCTCGTCAAAACTAACCTCCTCAGTAAGGTTCATTGTATCTTTCTCTTCATCATCAATCTTTTTAGACGAAGAAGAGTTACAATCTCGCATGAAGTGACCCTTTTTTCCACAAGTCCAACACGCGCTGGGCGGCTTAAACTGTTCTCTTAACTGTGATTGACCCCTTCCAAATTTCAGCCCTTTTCTGTAAGACCTCCATCTTTCCTCGACGTTCAATATACTGCCGTTTGAACTCAAAGAGGGTTCAGATGTTTTACACCTATTTTCCTCACTCATAATTAACGAGACTATAGTATAAAATTTGATATCTTCCTTCCCCGATAAGTTGCTCACAGCTGTAATGAATCCTTCCCAGCTTTTTGGCATCATCCCTAGGAGATCCCACGCTCTCACCTCCTCGGTAAAAGTAATTTTAACGGATTCCAGTTGAGCATGTATGGTATTGAATTCACTGATATGAGCTTGTACACTACCATTGTCCTTCATCTTCAAAGTAAACAAGCGCCGTAAAAGGTAAACCTTATTTGCCCCGGACGGTTCCAAGTACATAGCGGATAACGTCTCCATCAAACCCTTCGTCATCGTAACTTTGGAGATCATGTGCAGAATTTGAGATGACCGCGCTAACCTAACGGTTCCAAGCGCTTTGTGATCCAATCACGCCCACTTAGTAGTGTAGTATCATATTCCCCAGATTCGACAATAATAAAGCCAACACTTTGTAGTCGAAGATAGCTCAACATTCTGTAGTCGAAGACACCTCAATATTATAGAAGATTTTGTGAGTCCTCGACTTACCAAAAGTAGCCATTACAGCCCGGTCAAGAAGGAACTGTTAGAGATCTGCAAAGTTCACCCACTACCCCCAGAATAGGAGACTCTTTCTTTCTTTATGAAAACTTTATGTATATATTATAAATACAGGCAGAGAATAGGTTCTAAATGACCCGCACGTCTTATATTTCTCTATCCTAAGCACTAGCAATACTCGAAAAACTTATAATAAGTAGCATCTAATAGATTTTACATCAAATCCACCTAGAGGTTGTGATTTTTCTCAGTTTCTACTGAGTTTTCTACGTAAAATCTTGGTTGATCGCTTTTTATTATGCAATCTTTACGAACAAGTATTGGCGAAGGTCTTCCTCCTGGAAAATGTGCTACTACAATTGGCACCGTCTGTGGGAATACCACACTTTTTTCTACCATTTCCAATCTGAACACCATCTAATGACAAACATGAACTTAAGAAGTCATTCTAGCACCGTAAGAGATCAGAAGATTCCAAGAGCTTTTGATCTGCACGGTGCGGTTTTTAAACTTCAAAAACAAATGGCCTCAAAAAAAAATAGAGACTGAAAGATCAGCGTGCCCACGCTCAAGCTCTACAAACAGATAGGGACGAACGCAGAAAAGCACTTGATCAGCAGAGTCAAACATATCAAAAAGAGATGGATAGATTGTGAAGAACACAAGATCGAATCACAGTTCGCCAAGTATCACCGCCACTGGCTTGAAGTGAACATCGATCACGAGCAGTTCAACACGATGATCAGCCAAGAGAGGATGACCAACGAATATCTCGGTCAAGATCTGGAAATCCTAATAGAGCCTCTCGACATTTTGGTTTAACTTCTTTGGCCTTGACAACCCAAGGAATTTAACGTACACGTTATCAAACCCCTCTGCCAGAAAGAAGGCCCATCAGAGATCGATTAGGACTAGAGGGACAAGGTGACTTTGTTCCTCAGTTTGCAGCCTTACCTCTTCCCCCACAGTAATTCGTCACTCTAGATGACCTTAACAACATAATTTAAGCCATCAACTCTGACATTTCGGGCCGACGATCTGCGCTTGATAGGATCGAAACAAACCCCATCTCCCCATATTTCGAAAATATGCCTATTCCAAAAAAATTCCATATGCCCAAATTCATCCAGTATGCAGGCCTCACTGATCTGCTCACGCATGTTCGAAATTTCAAAGCCGTTGTTGGGTTGTACTCTAAACTCGGCCATATGCTGTGTTGACTATTTAACATGAGCCTAAAAGAGGAACCACTCCGATGGTTCTACACTATACAGGAAGCCTCCATCATCTTTTTCATCTAATTACAAAATCTTTTTGAATCCAACTACGCTCATGCTAGAGAGCGTGAAATCACCGTGGATTCTTTGTTTTACTTCGAGCAAGGCGCGAAATAAACCTTAGCAAGTTTTTATAAACGTTTCCTGCAGGAAACACGAAAAATTGGAAATTCATACACCAAAATCGTGGTTCCAGCTTTTACTTCCGCCTTACACATCGACTCCAAAGTTCACGAAGAGCTTACTCTACACAAACCACGTACGATAACTGAAATGATTGACGTGGCTAATAATTACATCAAGCTGGAGCGCTCGAAGAAAGATAAGATGAAAAGCTCCTCTGTTATACATTCTCGAGAAGCATCTTCGACCCCGTCTCAAAGAGCAATCACTACAGCAGCACTGAAGCCACCTGCCAAAAATACTAATAACATTGGAAGAAAAGAGGGTAAACCTGACAGACCTGTCCTAATTTTACCACCAATGATAACAACCCTCTCCGCTATCTTGCCAACGATAAAGGGAGATGAGTGTTATCGCGTACCACAGGTTATTACAGATCTTTCGAACAGACCCTTATATCAGTATCATAATGTGCATAGTCATGAAACTGATAGCTACTACTCCCTTATTCGTATCCTCTTAGTTGGAAGACTCCATAATTATATCGTCGACATTTAAAAATTTCTCGACGAACAAGAAAAAACTACTGAAGTCGAGCAAAATCATATCCAGGGCCCAGCTCGCCATTTGTATATGATTGAGATCGAAAAAAAAAAGAAAAAAAAATATGACGATCGTATTACGTACTGCTGCAAAATGACTTCCTCAGACAAATCGGCAAAACTTCTTTCAAGCACTAGCAAATCCAAACGTCCTTACCAGATAACGTTTGAGAACTGCGACACCAGTCATATACAATACCTTCATGATGACCCACTTGTTATTATGCTTAAAATGGGGCAGGATTACTTATATACACTTCTCATCGACATCGAAAGTGTCATAAATGTCTTATTCTGAAGAGCAACCGAAGTTTTAGGCCTTACAGATTCAGTAAAAGCTTCGACGACAATAATCACAGGCTTCAATTGTTCAAAAAAATCAACCACAGGAGAAATCACTCAGCCAGTTCAAGCAGGTTCAGAATCCACATTCGTCAAATTTCTTGTCATTGATGTAGAGTCCAAATATTTAGGCATTTTGGGACGTAGTTGGTTATATTCAATCAAAGTATTACCCTCGACTTACCATTTAATACTACATTTTCCTACGGATCCCGGAGTCTATGAAATCAAGGGCAGCCAAGCAGTCACACGAATGTGCAAAAATACCACTATCAACCCTCATACAACAAAACTTCTCAAAGCATAGTAGCTACAACATGACACACCACCCACATTTGAGTAGCATGATGCTGAAATAGTTGAAACTGCTGAACTCGATGGCCCCGGGCGTATAGCCTTCATTGGATCCAAGTTGTCAATCGACAAAAAAGAAGCCATGATACAGCTACTTAAGATAAACATCGACGTCTTTGCCTGAACATTTCAAGAAATGCCCGGAATCGATCCTTCTATCGTTTGCCACCACCTCAACATCCTTCCAGACAGCAAAGCAATCATCTAAAAATTACAAAATTTGGCTCCCCGACTTCGAGATGCAGTCAACGAAGAAATTGATAAACTTCTTCATGTCGGCTATATTCGGGAGGCTAAATATCCGAAGTGGGTTTCCAATATCGTCACCGTGCCCAAGAAAAACAGTAAAATACGGGTTTGTTTTGATTTCACCGAACCCAACAAATTCACACCCAAAGACTATTTTCCGCTACCATTGATTCTGCAACTTCTCGACTCAATCGCATGACATGAACTTCTTTCTATGATGGATGCCGCCTCGGGATACAACCAAGTTCCACTCGCCGAAGAAGATCAGGAAAAAACCACTTTTATAACCGAAAGATGACTCTACTATTTCACAGTAATGCCTATGGGTTAAAAAATGGTGGAGCTACTTATCAACGATTGGTCACTCAATTTTTTGAAGAACAGCTCGGCAACATCATGGAAGTATATATCGATGATATGATCTGCAAAAGCCTGAAGAGAGCAGATCATCTCAAAAACCTCCAAACTATCTTTGATGTCCTTCGCCAATACTAGATGAAACTCAACTTAGAGAAATGTCGATTCTGCGTCGTATCTGGAAAATTTCTAGGCCATCTAATAAGCAAAAGAGGAATCAAAATTAATCCAGCTCAAATTAAAGCACTCATGGCAATGCCCTCTCCTCGAACGAAAAAAATGTTCAAAAATTTGCCGGCAAGATAGCCGCTCTTCACATATTCATCTCAAAGTCATCTGATCGATCCAAACTTCTTTACCTTCTTCTTCGTGGCAACCCCACTCCTATTTCGAATAAACAGCAAAAAAAAGTTATATAGACTCCTGACTGTGAAATGGCATTCCAAGATCTTAAACGGTACTTGGGGCGTCCTCCTATAATGAGTACTCCCATTGATGGAGAATTACTTACCATGTACTTATCCATAATTGAAGACTCCATCAACTCTGTCCTTATTCAAGAAGATGCATGCATCATGAAACCTATTTACCTTATCAGTAAAACTCATATGCCTGCTGAAAAGCGATATACTACCACGGAGAAGTAATTGCTCACCTTGGTTTACAGCTCTCAAAAACTTTGTCCATACTTCCAAGCTCACCCCATCAAAATCATTACAAAATACCCTCTCAAACTCGTACTTTCAAAAAAGGAAAAATCTCAACGAATTCAGCAATGGTCTGTTTTCCTAGGGGAATATGACATTTCTTTTGAACCTCAAATATCTATCAAGGGACAAGCAGCGGCCGATTTTTTGGCAGATTTTCCCGATGAAGACCCCGATTGGGAAGAACTTGAAAAAATATTCATTGACGACTCAATTACAAAATAGATAGTGGAACTTATTGGCTTATGACTGAAGATGAAGTTCAGCTTGAATACCCATGGAACACTTCTCAGCTTAAACTCTTTTACAGATGATGCCCTGTAATCTTTTACTTCGAATCAAATAAACAATTTATTCTACATTATCTTCTTTACTACTTCGATTTGTCCTCGATCTATACTTTTCAAAGTATCTATCTGAGAAACGATCTCTTTCTACTTCGATTTTTTCTCGATCTATACTTATCAAGTATCTATCTGACAATCGATCTTTCTACTATTTCAAATTGTCCTCGATCTATACTTTTCAAGTATCTATCTGATAATCGATTTCTTTCTACTTCAATTTGTCCTCGATCTATACTTTCCAAGTATCTATCTGGCATTCGATCTTTCTACTATTTTAAATTGTCCCCGATCTATACTTTTCAAGTATCTATCTGACAATCGATCTCTTTCTACTTCGATCTATCCTCGATCTATACTTTTCAAGTATCTATCTGACAATCAATCTCTTTCTACATCGATTTATTCTTGATCTATACTTATCAAGTATATATCTGACAAACGATCTCTTTACTACTTCATTTTCTCTCAATCAATACTTACCAAGTATGCCAGAGAAAAAATAATTCCTTATTATCCTGATTTGTTTTAAGGTCCTTTCTTACACAAGTATCCTAAAACCAATCTCGACTTCACACAACCACTATCCAATTACATGATAGTTTACCTCGCGCTCTTTACTTGTCGACAAATCTTTAATGAGCTTTTGTTCTTCTCCAAATCTAAATCCAGTTACCCATCTCTGGATAAACATCTGACACTCCTTACTTGCCATTTATTGGCCACCGTTTACATTTCAAGCACACAAGCAATCTTTACTTATCTACTCAAATCTAATATCACTTTATCACATCTACTACTTCAATTTTACACATAGGTAATATTCGGAAAAATTGTATCACAATTTTTTAATCATATTTAATATTCGATAACATACACAAAAACAAAAACAAAACAAAAAAATTCAATAAACACATACTTATTTATTTCATAAATTTCTTTCTTACATTCGATATCTCATTCATTCGATTACATTCTCAAAAATCACATTCGACATCTATCTCTTTCGAGTACTTATTTTTAAATACTTAATTTTTCTTCCATTATAAATTATTTGTTGTTTCTAACATCCTTCGACATGTCAATATTTTTGTTGTTTGCTTTTAACCAAAATCAGACATTAAAGCCTCTTTCTAGTCCTCGAATTTCAATGACTCTCAAGTCACTGAACTTCTAAAAAGATGCTTCAGCAGGAAAACGGTAACAAAAAATTGCAAGAACGCCCACACATTTGGCAAGATCTTTAGACGCCCATCCAAGCTTCATATCTTCATCACCAGTAATAACAGTTACCCCTTCATCCCCAACTGACTCCATACATTACCTTCACAACCGTATGATGCTACCACTATTTCTAACAGACACATCTTGTCTTTGTTTGATCTTTGTTCCCACCTCAATACTCTGCTCAGATCACATAACAATTTCTTGTCTCTCAGTCTACGCCAGATTTTGTCAAAATACTCATCGTCTTCAACCCCAGACCCAATAATAAACCATACTTGGGGCGACTTCATTCCACCAAACGCCACCATCCACCTTCCATACACCACCTATTTATACCCAACATCCTTAAACTACATTCAATGAACAACATTAATTACGCCTCGGAACCAACTTGACCAGATACAATTTACCTTGACCTCGGTAATGACATATGCTGACCTCTGAGGATGTTCGGCAGCCTCTTCAAATTCCAATTTTCTTCTCAACACAACTATAAAGTACTTCTGTCGAGAATGGGGAAATTGTAGTATCATATTCCCCAGATTCAACAATAATAAAGCCAACACTCTATAGTCGAAGATAGCTCAACATTCTAGAAGATTCCGTGAGTCCTCAACTTACCAAAAGTAGCCGTTGCAACCCGGTCAAGAAGGAACTGTTAAAGATTCACAAAGTTCGCCCACTATCCCCGGAATAGGAGACTTTTTTTTTTTTTTTTGTAAACTGTCTGTATATACTATAAATATAGGCAGAGAATAGGTTCTAAAGGACCCGTACGTCTTACATATCTCTATCCTAAGCACTAGCAATACTCGAAAAACTTGTAATAACTAACATCTAATAGATTTTACATCAAATCCTCCTCGAGGTTGTAGTTTTTCTTAGTTTTTACTGAGTTTTCCACGTAAAATCTTGGTTGATAGCTCTTTATTACGCAATCTTTACGAATAAGTATTGGCGAAGGTTTTCCTCCTATAAAATACGTCACTACAAGTAGCATCAAAATCTACTGGCTTCATCTCAACTCTACTCAGTGGTAAATCAAGATCCTTCTGATAAAGGTAATCATCTATCTGCATCTTCCACACTCCAAAATTTGACCCATTAAACTTCATGATCTTCAACTTCTCTTGATTGGCCATCGCTCTTCACCACACAAGCCCTAACACTCGCTTTGACACTAATTGTTAAGAATTGAGGTAGCTACTCTATCTTCCCTTACAAGAACGATACGCGGAAATCGCCAACACAAGAAGTAAATCAACAATAAACAATAAAAAAACACAATAAGGTTTCCCAGAGGAGGGAAGTGAAAAACCCTTGCGGATAAAAACCACTCCCCGAACAATCCACTATGTTAATCAAATGGGTTACAACGATCTCTCCAAGCTTCTCAAGCTTTAATGGAGTCTCTAAAATTATAGGTTTAGAATTAAACTCACAGTGAAAAGATAGGCTAACAAAATAACTTAAGTCCTTTTTATATACTAGAGGACTATATACAAGTAGAACGTATCACGATGCAGAACTCAACGTCTTAGGAAGAGTCTCAATATGGCAACCAGACAAATCTTGTTCGAACGAAGTCTAATCTTGTTCGAATGAAGTCTAATCTCGTTCGGACGAGTTCTTCAGTCTTTGAAAGAAAAACGTAAAATCTTACAATCTCGTCAATCTCGTTCGAACGAGCTCCAATCTCGTTCGAACGACTTCGACCTAGTTTGAACTCTTCTTCAGCAACTCGAACAGAACCAGCTCGAGTCTTTAGGCAACATAACTAATTTGAACTCCAGGTAACATAACCAATTTGAATCTTCAGGATACTTAACCAGCTCGAACTTCTGTCGATCATAACCAGTTCGAATCTGAACAATGAAAATCTCATTTTCAATCCTTGAACTGAAACAACTCGAACTAAAACAACCTCAAACACAATTTGAGTTCATACCTTAACAATCTCCCACTGGAAATCCAATCCATCATATTGTGTAGATTAACAATAACACAATCACATTAACAATTATAATTACAATTACAATCACAATCACAACAATTAACCACATTCAATCACAATGAACCTACATGTTGAAACTCAAATTCAATTCAACCAATTAATCTACACAATACTCTATTACAACCAATTAGCCTACATAATACTCCTTTCACTGCCAACTATGCTAAAACCCATTCAAACGCTAAATAAACCAATCATCACAATTTAAAGTTGATACATACATAGAGATTTATATATATATATATAAATAACTTGTCAAAGCGAGGAGATGAGTGTTGCTGGTCTGAAGAGAGAGAGAGAGATTCGAATAAGATAGGGGGGAAATTGTAGAGAGAGAGAGAGAGAGAGATTCGAGTGAGAGAGGGGATAAAAAAATTGTAGAGAGAGATACGGAGAGAGGTTGCAACTTTTTTGTTGTTTTGTTTTGGTTTTGCTTGGTTGGGTTATGATTTGGCAATTTTGGGAGGTTGTGGTGGGTTTTCATTCGAATTTTTGGGTTAAAATCCCCAAAATACCCCCACTTAAACTGGTCTCGGGTGCAGAATGGCCAAAACCACGGTATATGGGAAAACGTTCAGTCAAAGCCATGTTATAATTTTTTAAGTTAGAAGTCAACCCAAAAAACTTCAATTGTGTGTGTGTGTGAGGCCAAACTTCTCTTCTCATCTTTAGTTTATAAAATTTCAGGAGATTCTTCTAACTTTAATATATATATATATAAAAACATGACAAGGGTGAGAAATATTCAGGACATCTCACCTCTTCATATCCTTGACTAAAAAACAAACATGGCCTTAGTGATTGCCGTAGCTAAGAAGTGAGAAGAAGCATAATTATGCTAAGATTAATGGCAAATAGTTACAAGAGTCAATTGTTTTATATCCTCGAGATGAGCATTAAAAAAAACAAGAAAATTAGGTTGCTTAGGAAAAACAAACTTAGAGGGTGCCACATATGATTATTCGAGCTTGAGGCCTTCACCATTAGCCTCAATACTTGGATTTCAAGCATGATGCTTGAGTCTAGAGTTTCAAGTTGGGCGCATAAATTAAGGGCCCCAAACATTTTGATCTCATGCGCATAAGCCTTTATTGGAGATGCTCTAAACCAAACATTTCCCTTTGTCCATCACCTTCTCTCACTTACCTATCTTCCTCTCCATCACGACTCTCTCCTTTTGCGTTAGTCTCCCGTCTCAAAGAGAATTCCCTAAGTGCCCATTGGATTTAGATTCGAAGCCGATTTACTGGTATGTCTCTTTGTTCTTACCCAATTGCGATTTTGAAGTCAAACTAGGGATATAATCGAATTGGGTGTTTGATTTTAGCAATTTAGGGTTTCAATCCCTTTGCAGTTACGAAGTCAAATTAGGGATATAATCGAATTGGGTGATTGATTTTTATTTATGCTTTCCGTTTGTAGATAACTAGATATTGGTTATTTTGGTCGTTTGGGGCACCATAGTACATGATCGATTTTGAGTTGATTTAGTCTGATACTATATATGTTTGGGAACAGGGGTTTTGTTTTGAAATTGACGGAGGTCGATTCAGAGGCTATTTCGTGCCGATTTGTAGATGAAGATGGAACAAAAGTTTTTGGGGATGATGAAGATGTATTTGGTATGTTTTTACCCTCTTCTTCGTGTCTGTCAGATAGCAGCGATGATGACGGCATAAGTGGAAGTGGCGATGATTTTACTTTTGCTTGACCCACATTTCATCCTGAAGCTAACGCCCAATTGTTCAGGCTATCTTCTACTATTAGTGCTATGAACACAGTGATAATATTTGAGAATTGGGCTGCTTTCCAAGAAACATTTTACAATGTAGGTAAGCATCTGGAGGTAATAATAAAGTACGAAAATAGACCCATGGCTTACCTTAAGGCTGTAGTGAACTTTGAGATGTCTTTGATATCATTTCTATCTTATGAGAACCTCGAGGATAGAATGGGTCTTCCAATGCTGAAGCATATGTTTCTTTGAGGCAGAAACTCGAGGGTAGTAGTCAAAAAGTGTACCGGGATATGAACATTTTTTTTGCGGAGCATCCCCATATCAAGTTGGGAGAGAAAGACAAAGATGAATCTACTTCAGAGTTTTATGAGAAAAACGGGTCTAAAACTGCAGATGGCATAGTTGAAGACGGGGATGATTGTGAAACTAGGCCAAGGAAAAAAGTTAAGCTCATTGATGATAACCAACTTATGGAATATCCAAGCAAAATGGTATCGGATATGATTGATACGAAACTTAGTGAGATTGGAGCACGTATCGGCATGCAGAAGGTTACCAGAAAAGTTGGGGAAATAGAGCAACTCTCCTACATAAGGGAATTCGCAAAAGCACTTGAGCAAAAGCTCGTAATTTTCTTCAGTATCTTTGACAAAAACTTACTTACAAGTGGCAAGATGACCCCGAGTGTTTGGATGAAGTGTTTGAACGACATGCTTTTCGTTCTAGACATCGTTGAACATTACTCAAACCTTGTTGCTACTGATGAATCGGTGGAGCTCAAAGAGATAGAATCACACAAGGAGTAGACTTGATGGAAATGACATCCAAATCCTCTCAACAGGTATTTCCAGTTTTAGTATTAACCAGCTTATTAGTGAAATCCTTGATGTTCTTGCTCAAATCTATATAGTACTTGCTCTTATATTCTTGTCAGGGTGGAAGTGACGAAGGAAATGATGATATGGAGTGTTTTTCTAGATGGAGATAAGGAATATTGTGCGGGAGTAGGCGAGATGAGTTTGCTAGAGGAGCAATTTTCTGTTGTAGAAGTTTGCTTGAGGATCAAAATCTGGAAGCCGACATGCTCAGGGTTCATTTATTATTGATAGTGAGTCTTTCTATGTTAATGATAATACTGGCTTAATACTGCAATATATGTTTACATAGTCATTTTTTTTCTTCTCTTATTTAATACTATGTTTGCCCCCTATATGTTTATATTGTGTTTGCACCTTATTATTGAATAAGACAAGGTATTTTGATCATCCTCGAGATGTGGTCTTCTTACTGTGAACTATCATATAATCCATTAATTTGACATCCCCAATTAGGGATCCCAATTTTATCTCCACTAATTTCCAATATAGAGGATTAAGAGAAGTATTGTGCCATGATTTGTAGGTGATAGGCTTAAATTCCCCAAGTCCTATAATTATTGGAACGATTAAAGAGGAACTGTAGAGATGAAAAATATTTGGATGGCATCATCATCCGAGAAGGAGAAAGGAGTGAAGTGGAGAGGGAATGGGTTTCTTTAGTCTTACATGCCACAAGGTTGTCTTGCTAAGATTTTCAAGGTGTCTGGGCTCTAATCATTTAAATTTAACGGGCCTTCAAGTACAAATCATGGCGCAACGCTTCTCTTAATCCCCTATGTTGGAAATTTTTGGATGTCAAACAAAAAAACTACTTTATATTTATTAACGTCAAGAAGAATTGATCAAGTAATTGGCAGTCAAACGCAGACTTGGATTTGTTGTCCAAGTCACTCTTCCGTCTCAATGCATGGATAAGGTTCAACTTACATTACAAATTGGTGAGCTAAATATTTCTCTCAATGTTATACAGATTTAGAATAGTGTTTTTCTTCGTGGATTTAAAACTTTTATGGACTGCCTCCGCCGTCATATTGAGTATGGTAATGAGTTTGGATATTGATTATGATCTATTGTATTTGTCCAATTGATGTTCTTAGTGGTAAAATTTGGTAATATAACCGACCAGAAACAATTTATAGTCATATTCGTATGTTTTATTAGTGCGATCTCTGTAACTACGATTTTAATGATGATAATCCTGGGTATGCGAGTGTGCAATTTTGATCAGGAAGAAATAAAAGCAGCTGAATGAATCTGTCAACTCAAACTTGGCAATAGCTCATTGAATTGTAAGAGTTCTCGAATTTTCGCATAATTATGTTTGCTTCGGATAGCTCAATGGGGAGTGTAAAATTTATGGTTTGTACTAGGTAGTGAGTGTGTTTGAAACTATTGTAGAAAGAGCCGAGAGAGTTATCTATTTTGACCACTCATACATTGTACGTCCCTGTATAGTTTGTACATATAGAGGGTACGGACCAACCCCTCCCTTCCTCCTCACTCTTTTTCCCTTAAGGGCCGGATTTAGGGGGGTGGCCGGCACCCCAACTTTTGTTTTCAAATTTTTTTTTTATATAAATAGTTATAGGGAGATGATTTAGAGACATTCAAAAACGAGACACTGAAGTCTCACTCAAAAGGAACTACATATCTCTAGAGATAAATGGTCCTCATAATAGAGGAGGTGGAAAAGAAAACCTAAATAAAATTAGGTGGAAATGAGTTGGCAGAGACACACATACTCTCTCTCTCTCTTCACATGGGCACATATTTCTCTCTTCCTCTCTCCTATCTCCTCTATGTAGTTTCAATTTTGAAAATAAATCTTCTCTCTCTTTCACTCAGATCTCATTATTTTTTCCTCTCTCTACCTCAATGAAGAACAATGGCAGAAAATTTTAGTTTATCTTCGAGTAGCAGTGTCGTGACAAATCTCTCTCTTTTAAGGTTTAATTGAGGATCGCTGCTATTTGGATTTGTTTCTCTCTCCATTCCTTTCTCCCTTTGTTGGTTGTGGAGTGTGTAGAGTATTATTGCTCATTGCAATTAGGGTTTGGTGGAGCATTATTGTGGTTTGGAGTACTCTTATATAGATTGTGCATCACTGTGGTTTTAACATGTAGTTTTAAGGTCAATGTAAAATGATATTGCTTTGTCACCCATTTTTATGAATTTATCGATGTGTTTAGGTTGTGCGTTGGTCTTTAAAGAATATCGCATTGTAAACCCATTGATGCAGACATTTTAGGTTGTTTTGTTGTCTTTATAGATTGTTTTCAACAATTTTTTAATGCAGATTATTGTAGAGTATACAATACATCGACAATAAAAGGTTTCACAAACACTCGCAATTTATTTGTCGAGTTTAGTCAACAATCTGTTCATTGCCGACAGGCTACAATCACAATACTTCATCCTTGTTTCTGTTACAACTGTGTATAATCGACAATACTCCAATCGATACACACACGTAACACATCTAGTGGCTTAAAATAGAGGGCATTAACTGCTTTAAGCAATGAGTTGGCTTTCTTCTTTTGGCATGGCATGAATTTTAATCTTCTTGCTCTCTCTCGTAAGTCATATCCACATACACTCTTTCATCCTCTCTCCTTGCCTCAGTCATTTGAGAAGGAAGATCATCTTCTCTCTAGAACTGTACCTGACAAAAATTGTCGATCTGAACTGTACCCGACAATAATTGTTGAACCCGACAATTTCGACTATGTGAAACTTGCATAATATGAACTGTACCCGACAGAAATTGTCAAACCCGACAATAATTGTCGAGTATGCGAAACTTGCATAATCTGAACTGTACCTGACAAAAATTGTTGAACCCGACAATTTTGAGTATGCGAAACTTGCATTATCTAAACTGTACCCAACAAAAATTGTCGAACCCGTACTAATACACTATCTCTTTGAAAAATCCGACAATAATTGTCGAGCCCGACAATAATTGCAAATCCCAAAGTCAGATAAACTCATCACTCATCAACACAAAGAAATATTATTATGAGAAATACCGTACTGATACGCTATCTCCTTGAAAAAGATCCCAATCTCTCCCTTTTTGTACTCTTCTCTCTCTGTGTAATCATCATTTATTACTTCAATCACAACAAGCCCATTGTTGCATGCTTCAAAGAGAGATGCAGCAGCAAAGCTTCTACCTTATCTTGTTGTTTTTGATGATGGGTATGCTTTAATTGTTTGATATGGTTTTTTTATAGAGGAGAAGATGAAGGTAGTAGTTTCATCCAAACCTAATCACAGTTTTGGAATCTTAGGGAGCTTGTTCAATCAATTGGATTTCACCATGATGTTGATGTTGATACTGTCAGTTTTAGGGTAAAATCAGCCACAAAACCAACCCATTTGAACTGAAAATTGTTGCTTCTTGAGTGAGATCTAACGGGACTGAGAGAAAATTTACCCCGTCTTGACTGGGACAGTGAAAGAGAGAGAGAGAGAGAGACTCTTCAATTTCTCAATTTTCACTAATGTTCTTCGCTATGAGTTAGAGAAAGAGAGAGAGATCTATTTTGAAAATATTTTTAGTGAGAAGAAAAAGAGAGAGGTATATGACACATCATTTCTACCAAATATTCGTGTTTCTCAATTTGCCACCTCCTCTATTATAATAACCACTCATCTAATAGATATGAGTGGTTCCAATTGAGTGAGACTTTTGTGTTTGGTTTGTGAGTGTCTCTAAATCCTCTCCCATAGTTATATACCCACAAAAAAAAATAGTAACAACCACTCTCAGCTCTATCCAAGCCCAATTGAGTTGAAGCCTAGCTCCACTTCAGCATTGTTCTACAAAGTAATACCTCTTCACCAAACATGACTCTTTGGCTCTCTCCTCTCTCTTATTCAAATAAATACATCCTGTCTCCTGATAATCCTTATCACTCTCTTCATCAAAAATAAACATTCGACCCTTTTCAGAAGTTATTTCATCTCAGGTGAAGAAAAAATGGTTTATTCAACCCTTGACAGCTCCCAAATATTCCTTTTTTCAAAATATCCTCGTGAACGACTACGATGCAACGAACAATAGGAGGTAAACTACTCCAAATTTGATATTACAGAGTTGTTGTCATTCGCCAAAATAGTTGATTCATGATGTTAATTGCAAGCGTTGCATTCAAAATTCCATGAATTTGGGTTACATTTTATCTATGAATTTTGAAATACCCCTAGAAAAAATCTTAAAATTGATTTTAAGATTTATGTCACCGTTTTTCATGGATTTGTGGATGCCAAAAAAGATGACAATCATTTTGGTAGATGGGCCAATACTAGTAAGTTCCACATTATTGGAGGTTATACATATTCAGCCGATTGTACCTCACGAGTATGATACAAGTCTAAAGATTGGGGTGATTCACAAGAAGCTACTACAAAGGAATAATTGCGAGTACCCGCTGAAGTCTTCCAATCAGGAGTTGGGACTGAATCTTCAATTAACAGTACCTAATGACCATTTGAAGAGTACTTCGATGGATTTTAAGGGAGTATTGACTACTATCAGATCTGGATGCGATTATATATTCTTATCTCTACTAGATAAAGACTCTACATAAGATACTCGACTACCATTGGTTAAAAATCTATGGATTGAGCGAGAAAGTCCTTTGAAGAAGTGCGGTATTCTAGAGAGGGGGATGACTACGACCAGGAGTGGTAGAAAGGGAAAGCTTCTCAACAAATTGAAGTGGTACACTCGTGATACGGGGGAATCCCCATTCCCACATCTCCAGTTATAGCTTGAGCAGGAGCTCAAGGCCCCTAAAGGAAGGGGGAGCTATGAGCTAGGAGGATCTAGGCAAGTCCTATTATAACTAGGAACTTGTAACCTTTATAAAAAGGGTAAGGCTAGGCAAGTCCTATTGGGACTAGGAACTTGTAAACTAGTCCTATTGTAATTAAGAACTTGTAACCCTTATAAAAGGGGCAAGGCTAGGTAAGTTCTATTGGGACTTATAAAAGGGGCAAGGCAAGACAAGATTATGGGGGGGGGGGGGGGATCAATGGGAATTCGTATTGTGGATTACGTACACACACCACACATGCGTTAATCCAGGAGGATCTATTCATTAATCCCCTTAGAAATAGATAAAATGTGAAGTTTGTTCGAATAGAGAAATGTTATATTCGAACAAAGGCTTCTGAGTAGCCAATTCGAATAGACTTTTGAGTCTATTCAAATTGACTGGGCTTTAAATCTTCTATTCGAACAGAGAATTATTATGTTCGAACAAAGCTGCAACTTTTCATATGTTTAGGCCATTTGAAAGGCTGCTTTGTTTGTTATTGTAACTAGGAAACTTGTAACTTTTAAGAGGGCAAGGCTAGACAATGTAAAAGGCATCTAGAGATCCAGAGAGAGATCAAGAGAAGAATTTATTATAATTAATTTATAGCAATTGAAGCTCTCTTTAGGATGTTTTACCTACCAAATTGTGTTCTTCGTTCAATTTCTTCGATTAGGATAATCTCTAATTTGATTGTGGATTAAGTGATATTAGATTTTCAAGTTATGATTCTCGGCGAGTTGTTGATTTATGGTCTCTATACGTGACCGACTTAAGCAAATGAAAGAGATTTTTATGAGTCTGTTGAAGATTTACATAAAACCTGGCTCGAAGAAGAAGGCAAATTCGGAGATGGGTAATTCCAAAGATTGACTCACGAAGCATGAAACTCAATTTTTTGACTTAACTACTACTTTAAGGGAGTTGGTAGAGCAATTACGTCTCCCAAACCTTGCCAAAACATCTGCTTCAACAAAACGACAAGAACGTAGGAAAAAGAAAGGAGTTACGGAGTAGAGGAATGAGGGTAACGAGGAGGAAGATAGAAATTCTAGTGAGGCCAAATCCATTAAGGAGAGATCGGTTATTGGTAAGTTCATAAATCTTATGTGTAATCTTCGTATCGATTTTAAAATTAAAATTCCAGTATTCGATGGGTTAATCGTTGCTAAGAAATTAGATAACTAATTAGATAGGTTAGATACCTACTTTTTAGTTTACGAATATTCAAATGCTTAGAAAATATGTTTTTTAACATTAAAATTTGTAAGTCATGCACTCACGTGGTGGAAGTCCTATAAGAAACATCACATAGTAGAAAGCTTGAGTTGGAAAGAATGCAAGGTTTTGGTTCGGAAGTAATTTTATCCTATTGAGTATGAGCAAGAGAGATGGCTTAAATGGCACCATTTGCGCCAAAAGTATGAGCAATCCGTACAAGAGTTTACTGCAGAGTTTCATAACCAAGCTTTGGTTTTAGACATTGATGTGGATGAGTATGAGGTATTCATGAAGTACACAGAGGGTTTGTTGGAGTCCATTAGAAGAGAGTTGAAGCTCTTTACTGTGTAGAATATCGAAGACGCTACTGTGAAAGTGATTGCTATAAAAGGCAAGTACTTGAAGAGTGGCAAGATAGACGATAAGAGCAAGTCGTAGTACAAGACTAGTTGAAAGAATAAGCAAAAGGGGGAGTCCAATGGAGAAAGGTGTTTCATCTAAGGGGAATTATTGTAGTCAATGTAAGGCAAATTGGCACATTTTGAATAAATATTGGAAACTTGACCTGGAGCTCAGGCCGAAGGAGGAGAGGAGCAAGAGAGAGAAACATGTACTAATCGCAATGGTTGTTGACCTCCCAGATTTAGATAAACCGAATCCTAAGCTTACTCTTATGTTTAAGAAAATTATGGCTACCGAGGAGGCGAGCCGGGAAGAACCTTTTTATGTTAGTATTTAAGTAAAGTAGAGTTTAGTAGAGAGCATCATTGATCCGGGTAGTCAGAAAAACTTGATTTTTAAGGCGTTGGTGAAGAAGATGGGTTTGACTACTAATTGTAGTGGCGTGTTTTCTGGAAGGAGAATCTTTGCCAATACTTCATCGTAAAGATAATGCAATAAGATTAGATAAACAAGATTTTATGTGAAAAACTCAGTAAATGCTAAGAAAAACTACGACCTCGAGGAGGATTTTGATGTAAAATCCAGTATATTACTATTTATTATAGAATTTTGAGTGATCGAAGGGTTAAAGTAACAAAAATGGTAAAGCTTGCAGATCGCCGGTCCCTTTTTCATCTACTCTCTACCTGTATTTATAGTAGACACAAGCAGTTTACATAAAAAAAAGAAATAGTCTCCTATTCGGGGGAGAGTGGGCGAACTTCGCGGATCTCTAACAACTCTTTTCTTGACCAGACACAACGGCTACTTTTGGTAGGTCGAAGACTTGTGGCAACTTCTCGAATGTAGGCCTTCGATCATGTATGGCTGTCTTCGACAACGTTTTGCTGGCTTACTCTTATCGAATTTGAGGAATATGCTACTACAATAACCCCATTCTCGACATAAGTACTTGTGGTTGTGTTGAGAAGAAGTTGGAAGTTGAAGAGGTTGCCGAATTTTAAGATGAGTTGTCATTGTACTTTTCGAGGTTAAAGTGAATTGGATCTGGTCAAATCATTCCCGAGGCACAATTAATGCAGTACAATTAATCTAGCATAGTGAAGTTTGCTGGCTTACTCTTATCGAATTTGAGGAATATGCTACTACAATAACCCCATTCTCGACATAAGTACTTGTGGTTGTGTTGAGAAGAAGTTGGAAGTTGAAGAGGTTGCCGAATTTTAAGATGAGTTGTCATTGTACTTTTCGAGGTTAAAGTGAATTGGATCTGGTCAAATCATTCCCGAGGCACAATTAATGCAGTACAATTAATCTAGCATAGTGAAGTTGGGAATAAATTGGGAGGTTAAGGAGGGTGTGATGGTAGTGGTTTGGAAGGATGCCGCCCCAATTGTGGCATAAAATGTTGCCGGAGGATAAAGAGGGTGAACAACCTAAGGTAAAAATCTGTCCCAAACCATTTTTTTTTATAATCCGCCAGTCGACCTTGTTACAGCGTTGGGGTTGAAGAGAGGTAGAATCAAAGAAGATGTATATCTGCTAGAAATAATTGTGTCATCATGCGGTGTAGAAGGTAATGGAGTACATCAATTTGGAGGATAAAGAATAACTGTTCATGTTGATGATGGGGATTTGAAGCTTGGATGGGCGTCCAGTGATCTTGCCAAACGTAGGAGGCTTCATGCATTTTTTTTGCTGCCTTTATTTGTAGAAGCAGCTCTTAGAAGTTCAGTGACTCAAGATTCATTGAGTTTCTTAAAACTGGAAAGTGGCTTTAATGTCAGATTCCGATAAAAAGAAAATACAGAGTAATTAGTCATGTAAGTCGAATGTATTGAAAAAGTATAGTTTGATGTAATTAGAGAGCGTAGTTTAAAGTTGTCGAATATGAAATGTAATCATTCATGATAAATAAAGTGAATTTTTCAAGCAAGATGGTGAAGACGAGATCACAGGTTCGGAATGAGGTTTACAAACGTGTTCAAGCGAAGTACTGGGTGCTTTATAATCGATATTTTGGCTCTCAGAATTGTGACATGCATCTGGAAGATCCTGAGGAACCGGATTACAAAGGGATGGGTGAGGTAAAGGCAAAAGAAGCTGAGAAGGATTTTAAGTTTCGTTGTAAATTACAATATTGAACTCCTCCTGAGCGTGTGGCTTTTATGTGGACGCGCACGAAGAAATTGGTGAAGACAGAGGATGATGCCGCAGTGAGGGGTTTGCAATTTTGAAAGTTTGAAAATTTTATGTAGAGGTCATTTTGTTGATGAAATGAAATGAAGATTTAAATTTTTTGTGAGTATGTAGGTGTCGATGTTGGATTGTGGAATTTTGCTTTTTGTTAAAGAAAGTTTGCCTTACGATATTTTGGAAGGATAAAATAACCTGACTAATTTATGTGAATTAAATTTCTTTTTTGTCGAATGTGCCCGAAATAGAAGGGTTTGTATATTAAATAGAGGTTGAGGGTGGGGAAGATGAGGTTAATCACTGATGGCAAGGTGTTACTTTATAGGTTAAATTTGGGAGTATAAAGAAAATGATGTGCAGTATCTTTGGGAAAAAATTAGGTGTGCATTGTTGAGTACGAATATTGCAGAAGAAATTCTTCGAGATATGGAAGGATTAGAACACGAATGTAGGGCTTGTTGAGTTTGAGAAGGCAACGGGTCAAGGATATCGGGTAAGACGTGCAAGGCGTCAAGTTTGAGGAGTTGAACGGTCGCGAAGCGGTGCGGTGAAAAGTCTCGTGGGGTCTATAAATAGGTCAGAGGTGGGTGACTATTCATACATTGCAAATTCTTAAAAAAAAATCTCCAGTGCAAATTGCTCGTTCTTGTTGTTGGATTTTTTGGCTACAATTGGGAAGGATGAGATTGTTGTGTTGATCGAAAGAGCAAAGCGGGCTAATGAGAGAGATACAGAAGCAGCGAGGTTACAAGGTTAATAACTGCATTTGATTTACATTATCCTTTGCCTGGTTCTTGATTTGCATTGGTAGATGTAGATTGATATATGGTATATGTAGAAGGAAATGTGTATCATATGGAGGATGTGTGAGTAGATTTGAAATGGGGTTAGGGTTTGTGACAGATGTGATGGAGTTAGGTTTAACGACTGCAAATGGTGTGTTGTTTGATGGTAATGGAGTTGTAGTAGGTAATAAAGGGGATTAAAGGTGATGGTGGGGGCGTAATTGGAGGTGAGTGGTGGAGAGAGAACTGTTTGCGGGGCGGTGGAGATTGCATGATACTACGGATTTTTAGTTGGGTTGACGGCGAGAAAGTAGGGATTTCGTGCCAAAGTAGTTTTTGATATGGCCGGAATTGTCGCCAGTAAAGGCAATTTTTGTCGTTTGAAAGTTCGTTGTTTTGGCGGGAAATAGTCCGAGTTTCTTCGAGAACTTTTGATTTCCTGAAATTGGAAAAAACACATATTAATGAATGATCGATGTCGTAATTTATAAAAAATCATCGTGAACTGAATGTAGTGCAGTAATCGAGGTCTATGACTAGAAAAGAAGTTATAAATGTGTATCGAGAACTGCTTGTAGAAATTGAACTGTAATAATGATTATATCATATAGTAATTAAGAATAATGTGTTAAAGAGTAATCTTGACAACTACATAGATAAGAATATATGAACGTATGAACATATATATGTATCAGATATGATATATACTAACTGTATAAAAAATATAGAATCGGATTTACAGGTTCTATAAAATAGATGAACCAATTCAAAATGATCAGAAATATATATACGCAAATCTTGAAGACGTAGTGCCCCTGATGATCGATGTGAGGACTTGTGTACAACAGTTGGGGGGGGGGAATATTGGACTTGTGCCCCTGATAATCGAGTAGTGCAGATCTGGTGGCGCATTTTCGATGAAAATTGGAAAATGTAGGGAAGTGGGGGCGCATTTTTTAGGACAGTATGAGGAGTTGGAGAAAAGGAAAATATTATATTAGGGGCTTGCGAAATCTGGTGGTGCTATTTTTGATGATAGCTCAGAAGGCGAAGTTCCCCAGACTCTCGATGTACGCGGGGCTACTGAAGTTATCGAAGATGATGTGATGATGGAGGCTAATGATGCTCGTCTTGGGGAGCTAGGAGATCTACAAGTACCCGAAGGTGCCTTAAATGTGAATGAAGAAAAATCTCCCTCTAAAATATGAAACATTGTGTAAGCAGTGTTATGTTGGTAGAAATATGTAAAAATGGTCAGTGGGACCAAAATAATTTAATCTGTAGTGTGCAATAAATATTTGTGTAGCGAAAAAATTTAATTTATGAAAAAAAATTGTGCATGTGTTTTGGAAATAATTCTAAGTAGTAGATTCAATAAAGGGATATTATCGAATGTGACTATAGATTGTAGCAGATAGGTAAGGAACACTTATGTGCATGATATGTGAAAGATGGCCATGAAATGGCAAGTAATGAGAATTAGTGTCATATGTATATCCTTAAGTGGGTATCTGGATTTAGATTTGATAAGAACAAGAGCTCTGTGAGAAGTTGTTCGATAAGTAAAGAGCGCGAAGTAGAATATCCTGTAGTTGGATATTGTTCGCGTAAAGTTGAATGATAGTCTTTAGGTGTACTCGTTAAGTATTGACCAAGAGCAAATCAAGATAGTAAGAATTTTGTTTGTCTGATGCATACTTATTAAGTATGGGTCGAGATCAAATCAAAAATAGAAAGATTTTGTTTGTCTGATGCATACTTATTAAGTATGGATCGAGATCAAATCGAAATAGTAAGGATATTGTCTGTCTGATACATACTTGACAAGTATGGATCGAGATCAAATCGAAATAGTAAGGAGGAAACTAATAATAAATTTTGATTATTTGAATCGATGAAAATAGTTACAGTGTGCCATCTGTAAAATAGTTTCAGTTGAGCTGTGTTCCATGGATATTTGAGTTGTATTTCGTCTTTAGTCCTTAGCCAATAAGTTCCACTATCTGTTTTGTTGTTGACAATGTATGGCCATTCCTAGTTTTTTGATAATTTTCTAGAATTTTTAGGTCGAGTACTATTCTGGATCCGTCGTAGAACAAGATCTCCAATACCAAATTTTTGTTTGTAAATTTTTTTATTATATATTTTTTTCAATGTGTCATGGTATCGTCCCAAATTCGCAATGGCCTTGTCCTGGGTTTCCTCTATCCAATTGAGGTTTCAAAGGAGACCGAGTTCATTGTCTTCATCTGGAATTTTTTGTCGGGTACTTGGGAGATCGAGGTCTGAAGATATGACTGCTTCGGTACTAAAAGCCATCATGAATGGAGTGCAGCCTGTTAAAACTCGAGGAGTAGTTTGGTAGGCCTAGAATATACTGAGCAATTCATCCACCCATCGCCCCTTCTTATCGTTGAGACGCTTGCGTAATCCTGATTTGATACTTTTGATAATGGCTTCGGCTTGTCCATTGCCTTGAGGATAATATGGTGTGGATGTTGTGAGTTAGATTTTGTATTTATGGGGGAAAGCAAGTACTTTGGTGTTGATGAACTGCTTGTCATTATCAGAGCATATCATATGTGGACAACCAAACCTGGTGATGATGTGTTCCCAAAGGAACTTGATGACTTCATTTTCATCAGCATGGCAGAGAGGAACTGCTTCAACCCATTTTGTGAAGTAATCAGTGGCGACTAAGACGAACCTTCGGTTTCCCGATGCTAGATAGAAAGGTCCAATAATATTGATTTCCTATCGTTTGAACGGCGAGAGGACATTGTTAATATGTAAGTCGAGGGCTGAACTTTTGATGTCTTGGGTATGGATTTAGTATTTGTAGCATTTACGCACAAAATCTTCGCAGTCCTGTCTCATCTTGGGCCAGTATAATCTTTGTGTGAATGCGCGTTGGGCTAATGATCATCCTGAGACATGTGCTCCACAGATACCTTTGTGAGGTTCTCTAATTTTGATAGGAGCTTGTGCCTGCAAGATGCATTCGATAAGTGGTCCTCCTCCGGTGATGCGATATATGATGTGATCTTGGACGGTGAATCTTGGGTACTTGGCCAAAAGTGATTGAGCTTCTTCTTTATTACTAGGAAGGATGTTAGAGTTGAGGTACGCATAGAATGGTCTCCTCCAGTCTTCAGGGTCTTCATCTTCGGCAATGGTTATATGGAGTGTTACTAGTATATCGAGGCTGGAATGCTCGATGATTTCAATTTTTAAATACCTTTTTTCACTGTCCCCCAGCATGACACCAATGTAAGCTAACGCATCTGTATGTTAATTTTCTTGTCAAGGTAAGTAAGAGATTATTGCATGTTTGAATTTTCTCATCTTTTCTTCAACTAGAGCTGCGTAATCGACCATTTTTCCCGTTGTTTTAAAAGTTTTGTTGTAATGATTTACCACGAGTAAAGAGTCGACGCAGACTGCTATTTCTTCTACTTTGTGAGTGAGTGCAAGATCGAAACTGTGTAAAATTCCTTCATATTCGGTCTCATTATTGGTAGCATAGAAGGTTAGCTTAATAGCATTCTCTATTTGATGATTGGAAGGCGTAATGAGGATGATGCCACCCCCAGATCCTTGCAGTCCTGCTGACCCGTCTGTAAAAAGGTGCCAACCTGAGCTTTTGGACCATGCATCAGGTTCTGCTATTGAGTCATCTATGAAGATTTCTTCGAGTTCTTCCCAATCGGGGTCCTCAACGGAAAAGTCTGCCAAAAAGTCAGCCACTGCTTGTCCTTTGACTGATATCTAGGGTTCGATGGAAATGTCGTATTCTCCAAGAAAAATGGACCATTGTTGGATTCTTCAAGATTTTTCTTTTTTGGAGAGTACTAGTTTGAGGAGGTATTTGGTGATGATTTTGATGGGATGAGCTTGAAAGTAAGGACACATTTTTTGAGAACTTTAGACCAGGGCAAGTAGTTTTTTTTCTGCTATTGTGTATCTCTTTTCAGCGGGCATAAGGGTTTTACTAATGAAGTAGATTGGTTTTCTACTCCGCCAACTTCTCGAATAAGGACGAAACTGATGGAGTTTTCAGTTGTAGATAAGTACATTGTAAGTGATTCGCCATCAATTGGAGTACTCATTATAGAAGGACGCCCCAAGTATTGTTTAAGATCTCGGAAAGCCAACTCACAGTTAGGTGTCCAAATGATTTTCTTTTGCTATTTGTTCGAAAGAAGAGTGAGATTGCCACGAAAAAGGAGGTAAAGAAGTTTAGATCGATCAGATGACTTTGAGGTGAATATGTGAAGAGCGGCGATCTTGCCTGAGAATTTTTGAACATCTTTTTTCGTTCGCGGAGATGGCATTGCGATAAGTACCTTCATTTGCGCTGGATCAATTTCAATCTCTCTTTTGCTAACCAAATGTCCCAGAAATTTACCAGAGGCGACTCCGAATTGGTATTTCTCTGGTACTTGCGAAGGATATCAAAAATATCTTGGAGGCTGCTGAAGTGATCTTCTCGTTTTAAGCTTTTGCATATCATAGCATCGATGTAGACTTCTATAATTGTGCCGAGATGATCTTTGAACATTTTTGCCACAAGTCTCTGGTAAGAAGTTCCTGCATTCTTTAAACCAAAAGGCATTACTGTTTAACAGTAGAGACCTATTTCGGTATCGAAGGTTGTTTTTTCCTTATCTTCTTCTGCGAGTGGAACTTGGTTATAACTAGAGGCTGCATCTATCATAGAAAGAAGTTCGTGGCCGGCGACTGAGTCGAGAAGTTATGGAATTAGTGGTAGCGGAAAACTATCTTTTGGTGTGAAGTCAACACAAACCCTGAATTTACTATTTTTCTTCGGTACCGCTACGATATTAGAAACCCATTTCGGATATCTGGCTTCCCGAATAAATTCTACCCGAAGGAGTTTATCAATTTCCTTGTTCACTGCATCGCGAAGTCGGGGAGCTAAATTCTGCCATTTTTGAATGACAACTTTACTATCTAGAAGGAGGTTAAGTCGATTGCACGCGATTGAGGGATCAATGCCAGGCATTTCTTGGAAAGTCCAGGCAAAGATGTCGATGCTCTTCTTAAGTTGTTGTATCATGGCCACTTTTTCGTTGATTAATAATTTGGAGCCGATGAAGGTTGTGCGTCCCGGACCATCGAGTTCAATAGATTCGACCATCTCGGTGTCATGCTGCTCGAATATGGGTGATTCTTCTTACTGTAGTTGCTATGCTTTGTGAAGTTTTATTGTATGAGGGTTGGTTGTGGTATTTTTGCACAGTCGTGCAACTGCTTGGCTGCATTTGATTTTGTAGATTTTGTGATCTGTTAGAAAACACAGAGCTAGATGATAAGAGCAGAGAGGCCGACATGGCTCATTATCGTATACAGGCTCTAGAAAAATCGAAAGAAGATTTAAATCAGTTGGTGGCCAATGTCAGAAGGGATATAGCCTGGAAATTTTATGATTAGGAGCAAATTCGATATGATCTGGCGAATAATAAGAGCGAACTTGGGTGATTGAAGAAGAAATTAGTTGAGAAAGACAATGACCTAAAGGTAGCTCGAGACGATCTATGTGCATCTGAAGCAGCAGCAGATCAACTGGCTACAACCTTTTCGGTAAAGTATATGGAATTTTGGGCGGTTTAACGAAGATGCAATGAGCTTAACGAAAGGGTGGCACAGCTGAAGGCTGAATTGAGACAGATCAACTTGGGTGTCAGGAATGCTAAGACTGGGGAGCGCTCGAAGAAGAAGAAAAATGATAGCAGAGCTTCTTTTATTTCAGGGGATGTTGTTAGCTTATCAGCTCGAATAAGGGATCTCGAAGGAGATGTTGTTCGGATTCAAGGGCATCTGCGTAAAGGGGTAGAGCAGTTACAAAAGTGTCAAATAAAGTTGGACGCTGCTCTTGTCATGGAAAAAAGGTTGGAGAGTATTATCAGATCGAAGGAGATTGTGATAAGGGACAAATTGGAATTATGAAAGAAAATTCCAGATGTGAACGAACTGAACAAGGAGATCGAGATACTTCAAGCTCAAGTGGTTGAATTTGAGGCAATTAATCGAGGTGATCAGCTAAAGTTATTGAAAAGTCTGCAGAGAACATTCTCTTTACAAATCAAATTGATAGAGAAATGGAAAGTCAGAAAGCTAAGTATAAAAGGTTTGAAGACCGCCTTTAGAGGTCGAGGACGGCTTTTTCTCACTCAGTTGTAACTCGGGCCTTGCATTCAGATTTGCTGAGGTCTGTGATTACTTATTTTGTAGAAAAAGTAAAAAGAATTGAGTTAGAAAGAGATACCTTGTTTGACTGTATGTCAAAAAGGGAATGCTTATGCAAGGTTGATATGGATCGAGGAGATTGCACGAGCTTCATGGGAATGGATCTGGGCCCTTGAACTTTTGAATTGATAGAGGAGGGCAGGATTGTTGTGACTGCTCGAGGTTGAGAATTTATGGCTGCTCGAGGTTGAGAATTTATGGATAAGGGTAAGCGAAGCTGACATCCCCACAACAGAAAAAACTCTATTGTAGTGGTTGTACATGAACTTGGAAAAAAAATGTGTCTCATACATGTTGATAGATGCTAGTTATACCTTTGCTTTATCTTATGTCTGGTTGAGCTCTTTTGTTGAAAACTAGTATCATCTTTGCTTTAACCTTGGAGTTTAGTAAAGTCAGCCAAATCAGGCATAACCCGAATTTAACTGGTAGAATATCACAGACATATTAAAAGAGATAAAAGCTAGTATTACCTTTATTTTATCTTATGTCTAATAGAGTCCGTTGATTAAGAACAAATGCTACATTACTCTAATCGTAGGAGATTTAGTAGATCCAGCCAAACCAAGCGTATTATTGATTTAACTAAAATGATGTCACAGACATATTGAAAGAGATGAATGTTAGTATTACCTTTGCTTTATCTTATGTCTGGTAGAGTCTGTTGATTGAGAATAAGTGTTACCTTGCTCTAATCGCAGGAGATTTAGTAGAGCCGGCCAAACCAAACGTATTCTTGATTTAACTGGAATGATGTCGCAAACATATTGTAAGGGATGAAAGCTAGCATTACCTTTGCTTTATCTTATGTCTGGTAGAGTCCGTTGATTGAAAACAAGTGCAACCTTGCTCTAATCGCATGAGATTTAGTAGAGCCAGCCAAATCAAGCGTATTCTTGATTTAACTGGAATGATGTTGATCAAAAGCTAGTATTATCTTTACTTTGACCTATGTATTGTCTACAAAGTAGAGAGATGTACGGAGAAAACTTTTAACTTTCATTAAATTCTGAAAAAAGGATGTACATTGGATGGAGATGAAAATCTCACTTCTGGAATGAAAAAGCAAGAAACTGAAATGGAGTAGTGAGGGACCTAACGATAATATAGTTTCAGTCGCCTAGTATTCCAGGGACTCGAAATGTGGACGCCCTCTTCTATCATGAGGTAATATGATTCCAGGCCTGCGAGACCTGTAATAAGAAATAGACCCTCCCAATTGTTTGTTAGTTTCCTAGCATAAGGCTCTTTGTGATATTAAGGTATTTCTCTAAGGACGAGATCGTTGATTTAGAAGGTACGGTTTTTGACGTGCTTGTTGTACAAACTGGCCAACATATGGTGATATTGACCTAGGTTAGCGATAACGCGTTCCCTAGTTTTATCGATCCAATTGAGGTTGCAAGCCAATTTAAACTCATTTTCTTTATCAGTTAGCTCATGATCTTTGACTGGATGATGGTATTCAAAAGAAATGAAGGTCTCAGTGCCATAGGCAAGGAGGAATGGAGTACAGCCTATCAACTGACGTAGAGTGGTACGATATGCCCATAAAACAAGAGGAAGTTCTCAAACACAATTCCCTTTTTTATGAGAGTGCAGCCTCTTTTTGAGTCTATCTATGATGGTTTTGTTGGTGATTTCGGCTTGGTCATGACTTTGTGGGTAGTAGGGATTGGATGGTGAGTGAATGATGTTGTGTTGGTTGAGGAAAGCTATGACTTTTTCTCCAACAAATTGGGGCCCATTATCGATACGAATTAGGTGGGAGTACCCAAACCGAGTGATAATGTGTTCTCAAATAAAAGAGATGACCACTTCTTCTCTGGTTCGACAAAGTGGAATTACTTCTGCCCATTTTGTAAAATAATCGGTAGCTACGAGGAGGTGGCGGCGGTTACCTGGAGAATTAGGAAATTTGCCGACAATATCGAGTGCCCATAATTTTGAATGGCCAAAACACCTTGCTTGCATGGAGTTCGAGCGCAGGGGAGCGTATCATCTTTCCATGTCGCTGACATACGTCACATTTACGGGAGTACTCTTCTGATTGCTTGCTCATGCTGGGCCAGAATACTCCTTGTGTAATGGCTTTGTTCGCCAGCGATCGACCTATAGTTTGAGAGCCACAAGTCCCTTTATGTAAATCGCAGAACAACTCGTCCACTTTTTATTTGGAGAGGCACTTGAGGTAAGTCCCCGTGACTGAACGGCGGTATAAGGTACCGTTTTGATTGGTGTAGCGCTTCAAGTTGCCTATTAACTGTCGGCCCTCCTTTGGATCTGCTGGAAGCGGTCCTTCACATTTGCTATTGTTACTAAGATAAACTAAGAAATACTTTCACCAATCGTCGTCTCCACCTTTATCGCCCCCAGTGTTGATCGTGCATACAAAAATGCAATCAATGCTGGTGGTTAAAATCACTTTGATATGGAGATATCGAGCTTCTATGTCTAAGACCCCGGCTAGATATGCCAGGAAATCAGTGTGTCTATTTTTGCCTCGAGGAAGCTAATTGAGAGTTGCTCGCACAAACTTGCTCATTCTATCTGCAACGAGGGCTGCATATTCGATCATCTTGCCATTCTTATTGTATTGCTTAGAGTAATGGTAGACGATGAGTAGTGAATCTGTGTAAACTGAGAGTTCGGGGACGCCCTGCAAAAATACCATCTTTGAGATAATTAAAAAAATTACGGAGATTCGAACATTCATCTTTGGGAGGACCGGCTTGAGTTGTGATTCGCCTTTTCGAGGGTTGCCAGTATTTTCCTTGGCGCGCTTTTGGTCACCCTGGTCCTCCTTTGGTTCTGTGTTCTGATCTGTAGATGGACATTTCGTGATAAGGACGGATTTAGTAGATTTATATTTTTCGGACATCATCATCCTTTCTAGGTCGACATAACTATTGACCTTGGTGATCATATCCTCTAAAGTCGCAGGTTTATTGAGGAAGAGATATTCCTTGGCTTTGCAGTCCAGCTGGGTGCGTTGGTGAAAGCAGTAACAACGGTTTTCTGATCAAGATTGTCCACTTTACGCACGAGCTCTAAGAACTTCTTTGCAAATACCTCAAACTTCTCTCCATTGGATTGTTTGAGACTGATAAGAGAATACAAATTCTCTTCTTTATCCCTGTTGTGAGCAAACGTCTTGATGAATTATTTCTACAGCTGGTCGAACGTGTATATGGAGTCTTTAGGCAGATAGTGGAACCATAGGAGAGGTTCCTCCTGCAGACTTGTGGCGAACAAATGGTAGATGATGTGGTTGAGATTAGAGTATAACCCCAATGAATCATGGTATTGCTGAATGTGCTCCTTGGGATCAGTACCCTTGTATTTGTGAATTTTTAGAGTATGGAAACCTTTTGGAATATCCATATTAAATAGTTCTTTGGCAATCAGACTTCCTTATATCTTGGTAAGGTCGTTGGTAGTACCCAGAACTACCAACTTCGATCAACTCTTTAATACGCTGGTCTATATGCTCTTGTGTGACATAATGGCAGATCGGTTGAGTGGTTTGATTATGAGGTTGTGGAATATGAGTATCGGTACATTCACTCAAACGATCTCGTGCTGGTACTCGAGGCTGATGTCGCTGTTCTTCCTCTTGAAGTATAGAACACCAGTGACCCCGACTGATCTCTGATTGAATCTCTCCCCCCAAATAAATGGAAGGTTGAGGTTCATTCTGAATATGTCTTGAAATAGCTTTGTTGGTGGCTCCTTAAGGTCTTAATCTTTCCCATACAGAAACTTGAGAGGTTTATGACACCTGATCATGATCTCGTATTGGAGGAGCCTGCTGAGTGTTTTGTAGAGCTTGTAAGGTTGTCTGCATTGTCGTCAATTGATCTTCATGTCGTTTGAGCGTTGTCAAACGAGCTTGTCATTCGGCGTCGAGCTCTTTTTCACGGAGCTCTCGGTCGTGAGTTAATTGTTATTTGAGCTCGTTGTGTTTCTCCATTTTAACGTTGAGATTTGCTCAGAGCTCTGTAAGTTGTTCCGGCTCGATTGAGAGATCGAGCTGGACTCCGGTAGCTGGTCGCATGGATGTGACCATGTTTAAAATATTGTAGTAGATTGACTGAATGCCTTAGGATATTGTGGAAAGAATCTCTTTCCCATAGACGGCGCCAAATGTAATGGCCTAATTCTGCGAGCTCGAAATGATCAGGAATTAGTCCTTACACCAATGCACCTGTGACAAAAATTTAATAAACAAGAAATGGCACAGGCGTTTAATGTAGAAAACCTATGAATAGGTTAAAACCCACGACCTCGTGTTAAGGTTTTTTGTAATAGTGGTGTTTATTGCTTGAGGCTGATGATATCTTATTACAAGTTATTTATATACTTAGAAACGTTTGATCGTGTGAATAAAAATATTTGGAGTGTTGAGAATCTTAGAAAATATAATTTTCTTGGTGATTTCTCGTGTAATTTTCTGGTCCTTGTCTATTCTAGAACATTTTATTTATATAGGCCTCTTTTGTAGTTCTTCATCCTGTTGAAGCACATTCTCCGAACAATGTTGTTAGTGGTTGTTGACTGAATAACTGCTGAGTTCGTGAGAAACAGGTGGCTTTGACTTGTTCAGGTTTTCCAGTTTGAGTTCGACCCACGTTCTTCATCAATTCATTGAGTATGTGGCAATGTTGACTGGAGGAGTCGTGTAGAGAATGCGTGGCGTGAGTCTGACATGGAGGTAATTCGAGCTGGAGATAACTCGATTTTATGTGAGATCGAGGGATAGGCCCCTACAGTTATGGTCTATTTGTGATACTCAAGAAGATTGGTGGCAACGCATTTCAATTGGATTTGCCACCTTTTATGAAGATGTATTCGGTGATTAATGCCGAGCATTTGAAGCTGTTTAAGATGTCTCTTTTAGATGAAGACTCTGCAATCGACACTCGCCTATCGTCAGTTGATGACTTATGAATGGAAAAAGAAGATCCATTGTAGGAGGATAATATTCTAAAGATGAATGTTCATGCTACAATAAGGGGAAATATTGAGTCGTTCCGAGTTGGGAAGAAATGTCAACTACCCAGCAAGTCGAAGTGGTACAATAGGGAAATGGGCACGACCGTTTTTCCTCATCTTCAATTCTATCATAAAGTAGTGGAGGCCCAAAGCAAATGCTTTGGTCGCTTTGGGCAGTCCCCGACCCTAACGCCTACACAAATCTATGAAAATGAGAGTTGTTTCTACACGAGAAAAGAGTAAAAATAGAAATTTGGATGCCATTGCAATACTATGGCTATCTTGATTTTCAATAATCAAGAAATTAGGCATGTGTTATACAGACTCTTAACATGCCCATAGGCCCGAAAGGGTTATGGGGAGAGTTTGAGTAGATTAGGTAATTTATGTTGTAGGTTATCTATACGTATATATCTTTGTACTATGCACAGAAGACAAGATGATGAATCAATAATTTCTCTTCTCTCTCTCATTTTGTTCATACAATATAGTACTGTTATATTGCTTTAGATTGATTATCTCTCAACAGCATGCAATCTTGGTCGTATAAACGACGTCTTCACTTGGTACATCGAAAATGTTTGTGACCACAAACATTTATATTTATAGTGATTTAGACATTTGCTTACCATTATATTCACGTACGAGCAAAAATCAATCCAACGGTGAACGATTACCGACAACGTTTCCCACAAACATCTTCGGCATAGCAAACGGCGTATGTGTCCTCCGGTAACCAGTATACAAAAAAATAATGCCCTAGAATAAATTAGTATCTCAAGGTAGATGAGCGAAGGTGATAAGTAGAAACGTACAAGAAAGGTATAGAGTAAACAATAGTTTCCCATCTCTTCTCTTTCACGTCTCATACCAGGACTCTTGTTGTACTCTAGAGAGAGAGAGATTAAGAAAAAAGCAGAAGAAAGAAGCAAAATTTACAATTAAGCACCAAAACAATCATCACCATCGCAAAACTCTGACCTCTCCAAAGGTAAGCCAATATCTCTATCTATGTAGCCTTGTTTGGGTGAAATTGTCGAATTGTATTTGTATGTTTGATTCTTTATTGAACCACTCGATGATTCCATGATTATTAGTTATTGCTGTAATTTATCTAATTCTGAATTGTATTTGTAAGGTGATTATGTCATGATTGAACTATTTGAGGATACCCTTTTTGTTAATTAGAAAATTGTGTTAATTAGTGTGGAGGTTCTTAATCTGAATTGGGCGTTAATGAAATAATTCCTACATACTAGTAACCCCAAGCCCCCAATTTACAAGGATTTTTTCAAAAAAATCCATTTTTTTGGGGGGTGCAATTCCCATGCTCTTTACTATGCTGTATTGGGTTTGATAAGAAAAAGTGTAGAAGTGGCATTAGCTGATACCCAGTTTGGAGAAGAGGGGATTTTAGTGGGAGAGGTTGTCCCAAGAGTTTTGGTTGGCATCATTGTGCTCTATTATGCACGAGAGGTTGAAGTGTGAGAAATGGGGTACTTGATAACTAAAAGGTTTGCAGTGCATCACCATACCAATAAAGGGTACTTCAATGTCTAATTAGCTGTAGGGATAAGATTATTAATATATTTTCATTTGCCCTTTTCTTTAATAAGAGAATTGCAAATTGGTGTGGAGGTTATGAGGTTCTTAATCTGAATTAGAATCCCAATCAAGTAATTCTCTTGGCACTAGTAACCCTAAGCTCGCAAATTAGAAGAATTAAACAAAAAGATTACTGTTTTTTAGTAGAGAATTCGTATTTATCAATAGATTCAATACTATAGTGTAAATGGAGTTTATTCCCTTAAAAGCCAAAGCCAGACATTTGGTACACACCCACAGTAGAAGCACGTTTCTCAAACCTCTTGACAAAAAGATTGAGCACACACCCACCACAGGAAGCCCAAATTTTGCTTCCTTCTTTCAGCTTTTGGGAACCAAATAATTTTCAGAGATTAGGAACCCGGAGTAAGGAATTAAGTCACCAGATTTTGTTGCAGAAACCCATGATTCTAAGAGAATAGGCCAAAAGAAGATGAAATTTGAAAGATAAAAATGGGGAAAGAACAAATTGGGTTCAAAATCAAAGGAGGAGTACAAACAATAGTAGGTAGAAAATGAGACAAAAGTTAAAGAGTACAATTGAAGTCGATTAAGATTGGAAAAAATGGGAGTCTCGATAGAGTAGAGAGAGAGAGAGAGAGAGAGAGAGAGAGAGAGAGAGAGTCATATGGGTTTAAAGAGAGAAAATACTATGTCAGAGGGTGGAACTTAAATTTAAGAATAACATATATATATATATATTTATTTATAAATTTACCCCGGAATATAGCCCGGTTCAGTCTGCTAGTAGTTATGCCCACGGTGTTGGCTGATATACACAGTTTGCAGAAGAGGGGAATTTAGAGAGAGGGGTTGTCTTAAGAGTCTTGGTTGACATCATTGTGTGCTATTATGCACAAGAGCTGAAGTGTAACAAATGGGGTATGTAGATTTCTAAAAGATTTGCAGTGCATTGCCGTACTAAATAAAGGGTAAACTACACCAATGTCCAGAGTTGGTCTCCTTTGGATTTGAAACAGAAAAGTTGACTTAAGGGATTTGGAAAAGAGTCTTGTATTTTTGTTTGGTACTTGGAGGAATTGATTTAGAAAAGAGAGGGTTAAAACAAAGTAGTTAAGTGATATATGGTTTTTTATGGGCCCCACCCACCTCTATTGAGGAGTTGATGGAGGACTTGCCAAATACCAAGTCGAAGATGACATTTCAACCCCTCCTTTTTGAGGAGGTGAACTCCTTTTGGATCTTGAATCTCCCCTCAGATCCCATGTACCGAACACAGGTAGAGTTGAAGTCCTTGGATTTACTAACTCTTCTTTCAGGTACCAAACACAGCCTTAGCTCTAGGAGATAAGATAATTAACATATGTTAACATTTGGTATCTAATGCGCCCATATGTGCTAACCAAGATATTCTTGTATATGAAAGTTGAAACTATCATCAACAAAATTTGATGGGCTAATAAAGCAGACACACAGAGTATTTTGACTTTTGAGATTAGAATTGCTTAGAAGATGCGTATTAGCACTTTGTTTTTGAGCAATTAGAACACAAGACTCAATATGTAAGACATAATATGCAAGAAAATCATACATGCAAGGAGGTTCCTAATATCATCTAGCTTACAAAATTTTGTCCTATCCAGAGGTGAATCGTGGGAACTATTTAGAGGGGGGCTGGAAATTAATGGGGGTTTGGGGGCAACGTCCCCGATTTTTTTTTGGTCGATTAAGGGTATTTTGTAAAATATAAATTTCAATATTGTTGGTTTCGATAACTCTTATTTGTCACGATAAAATGCTAAAATATGCATTTTAAATAAAGACTAGTACTAGGTAAATAAATGAATTCAAAATATAAGTAGAAATAAGGCTACTTGTATTTCATATAAAAAAATGCATAACAAGAAATTATTTAAGAGCTAACTTTCGACCTTCTTCGAATAAAATCCTTCTATTATTCAATCCCTCTTCAAAGACTTTTACACTAGTTTATTGTGAAGGAGAGAGAGAGAGAGAGAGAGAGAGTTTCTACTGGAAGTAGGAGAGAAGCAATTTTTGAAGGTAGAAACTCCAATTTTGAGGGAAGAAGCAATTTTAGAGGAGGAGATGCGCAGAGATTTATGGAGAGACGCAGTGATTTTAGGGGAGAGAGGCAGAGTTTTTAGGGGGTGTTTTGAAAGAGACAGTTTTTAGAGGGAAAGAGTCCAAGTATAGAAAAATAGTAAACTAAATTTATTTTTTAGATCTGCCCCTGGTCCTGTCGAAGACAATGGTGTCAGAAGATTGCAAACGAGAGATACTTGGGTGGTTGAGCCTTTATGCTCAGGTGGAAAAGAGTCGAAGTTTAGAAAAATACTAGACTAAAATTATTTTTTAGGGGGTATTTTGGGAGAGATACACAGAGTTTTTAGAGGGAAAGAATCCAAGTTTAGAAAAATACTAAACTAAATTTATTATTTAGATCCGCCCCTGGTCCTGTCAAAGACAATGGTGTCAGAAGATTGCAAATGATAGATACTTGGGCCTTCATGCTCAGCTGGGAATCTCTTATGTGACCAAAATCTTGTGGTACATCATTCTGCCAAGGGCCTCGAGGACAATGATAAAAAAAAAAAAAAAAACCCCCCTCACCCTTACAGTTTAAAATTCCTCGAAAGGGACCACTGACTATGATGCTATGATGGTAACAGGTCTGATCTTGTACATGTTTACCAAATCCAAATAGGGTGGAGTAATTAACGACTCAAAAGGCTTTTCCCATGTCTTTTAACAAATAGCTCTCACATTATTATTATTATTATTTTAGAATTCGGAAGTTCGTCGGGTTCATCATTTTTCACCATTCTCCTAACTAATCTCCCGGGGCTCGCCACGGTACACCTCCGCAAGCCACACGCTCCATTTGAGAGTTTTTTTTTTTTTTTTTTCATAACTTCTAAGCCTTCAAGGTACATCATTGCTGGGCAAAGCCATTCTTACTTATCCAGAAAATACCACTTTAGTATTCCTAGAGATTAGCATTTGTTGTGGGGATAATAATGAAATTGAATAATATAACTTTTTCTATGATATAATAACTTCGTCTATTGCAGATATCTTATGGAAACTGATTTAGAGCTACTATTGCAATATGAGTGTATGTCTCTGTTTTCTAAATTTCTTTTTCTTGTGATTTAATTTGTATACTTTCAGACGTGTCTTCACTACTCGATCAGTCCGTTTTTGCTGTGCTTGCGTGCACTACTTATATTTGGTCCAGGTATTAGAGAATGGTGTGTTTGGCTGGCCTGGCTCTTCGTGAATGATGTCCAGTGCACGAAAAAGTGCAAATGCTCTAAACATATTTAATTGGAAATGGCACAGAGAAGATTCTTCACTAACAAAAGAATTGCTCTATGACGTGCCTCCTGAGATTGAATTGTCAGAATACCAAAGACAGGTTAGTTCTGGTAGTGAGAGCCCTTCTGGTCTTCTAAATGGTGAGAACTGCAAGGTAGAAACAATCGCTGATTTGGACCTCTTCTTTGAAAGGCTTTATAATTACTATTGTGAAAAAGGGCTTTGGTGCATTGTTGTCAAGTGGATCTTCGAACTCCTTTCCTTGGGATTTGTTATATGTTTTTCCGGATTTTTCCTATTATTTGTTGATTGGAATGGGCTTCGGAATGCTAAGTGTGGGATAGATGCAGTTGAATCAGGGAATAAACCTTGTGATCTAGCTAAGGTGGCTCTTCGCCAGCACCCACTAGTTCCTTTCTCACTTTTAAAATTCATCGTTGTTGGGTACCTGGGAATATTTTCTATATATTGGATCTTCTGCTTCTTGAAGTTTTTTGCACAGCTGAAAAACACGCTCGTTATCCGTCACTTCTATTATAACAGGTGAATCAAAAACTGTGATTTGGCATTCAAGGCATTATAAATGCAATACGAAGATCATGTTCCCTAACTGGTTTGTTGTTCTATGCAGTCTCCATGTTACGGATCATGAAATTCAAACTACACAGTGGGCATCAATTCTTGAAAAGGTAGTTCAGATACAAAGGTCGCAACAACTCTGTGTGGTGAAAGATCTTTCCACTCATGATATTGTCATGCGGATAATGCGGAAAGAAAACTACTTGATAGGGATGATCAATAAAGGGATTCTTGCTTTTCCAATCTATCCATGGATCCCAGGTGCAGGCCCTCCAATCAGTTCGGGCGTAAATGGAAGGAAAAATTATTTGATATTAACAAAAACTCTTGAATGGACCTTGAACTGGTGTATACTTCAGAGTATGTTTGACAGGTATATGGATGCTTTTTTCCCCCGTTCATTGGTACTATAAAATCATCTGAATTAACTGATATGACTTCTCGTAGGGTACTGGAAGTTTGGGAAAAAAATGCTTGTGTATTGTGAATAATGGAAGCATGCACTGCTTCGTGCAGGGATTTGCAGATGATATTTAATATTTTCATCACACGAATGCATTTGTAAATCTCTAACAAAAGAAGCGAGGTTGTTTTTCATATTTGACGTTTAAAATATATTCTGTTTTTTTGCAGGAACTTCCATGTGCGTAAGGACTTTATTTATAACCCGTCATCACTAAGGAAAAGGATTATGGCAGTTGGGATTTTGATGATTCTTCTTTTACCATTTCTTTGCATATTTATGTTGGTATATCTCTTTCTAAGGCACGCGGAACAGTTATGTAAACATCCAAGCATAGCGTCGTCTCGAAGGTGGTCTAACTTATCAAAGTGGGTCTTTAGAGAATTTAACGAGGTATTATCCGATTTTCTTTTCAATTTAAATTGGTTAAAACATGGTTTTTAAGTTGGAAACCTTCTTTCTTTCCCAAGAGTTTAATAGTCAATTAATCGTCTTATAACAAATAATCATGAGAATTTATTACATGTGAGCTAAAAGTGGCATTAAATCACTCCACCAATTGTCTCCATGATATCATAACTGTACGTCTGTTTCTAACCTTGAGCTACCAAACGTGCTTTAAGATGCTCGATAGAACCATCAATTTAACCGTGAATTCCCAACGACAGTATTCTTCCATGCTGAAAGTAAGACAAGATCCCAAGTTTGGTTATGATGAGTGCATGCATCTCTTTTTCCATGGTTAGTGTCCAACAAGGTGATTCTAAAGCCTACTTATAAAAGGTTGGAATAAAACGGTAGACAAACCAAGAGGGAAATATTGTAGAGATGGTGAAGTACAATGCAAAGAAACAAAGTTAGAGATATGCAGATTTGTAGTTGGTGCTTTGGAATGATACAAGAACGAATAGTTTTATCTTGAGCAATAGGTAAGTTATTGGAATATGAAGTAGACAAGTCAAAAGATGTGATAGCTGCCGCTGGAGATAGATCATGTGATGAAGTGAGTTGGAGTAAGTAATTTGAGTGGGGGACCAGTAGGCTATGTAGGGACAACCTGTCTATATCTCTTTTGTTGATAAACCTGTAATGGACGATATGTAGATGGAAAATGTGAGGTAATTGCAGGAATATGAAGAGGTAAAATCGGTAGTATCTCCCCCTTACTGGAAGAGAAGATATCAATGTCAAATGTTGTCACTGAAGATGCATAAAAAGCCGTAGGCTCGAAAAATGTAACATCATCAGTCATGTAATAGCGTCAAGTGATAGGAGAGTAGCAAGTATATCCTTTTTAAGTGTGAAAATATCCAAAAATATATTTCTGATCTACGGAGGGGACCCACGGTTCCATATTATGGATCAAGGCAATATAACTAAACATAATGACGAAATCCAGCAAGAAAACCAGGATGGTTTTTGCGCTAGGAGCAAGGATGCTAAATAATTCCTTGATGGGTCTGGCGTTTTTTCGCTTTCAGTTTCCTAGAAGACTTAGTAGTGGAAATGTCTATACTATAGTAGCTCTTTTCAACGAGCTGATGCATCGCGAATCTATATATTTGTTAGCGGCTAAGCTTGTCTAGGCCCTTCGCGATTACGCTAGTTAGGGTTATCATTAGGATGCAAAATATAAAAATGAACCTGATTGTTAGGGATAGACGAGGACATTCTGGATCAAGTAACAAGCAATAAGATTTGCATCAGCCCAATAAGGGTCGGGAATCTTCATTCTAAACATGAGTGTTAGGGTAACATCAAACATATGACGATGTTTTCTTTTTACGACTCCATTTCGTTGAGAAGTATGATGACAAATGGTTTGATGATTAATACCTCATTCTGAACAAAGGGTTCTCGTACATGCTTGAACATATTCTAAAACATTGCCAGAATGAAGAGTCTTAATATAGATATTTCATTACAAAATATGCAAATAATATTGTGCAACTAAATACGATCTTTCATTAAAAATAACCAAGTCATTCTTGAAAAATCATCAACAAAGACTACAAAATAATTAAACCTCGAAACACTTTATTCTAAAAGGACCCCAAACATCCATATGGACCCCATCAAAAGGTTTCAGATAATGACACTCAATCCTTGAAGTACAAACTATCATGTTTTCAGACATACAATCATCATAGTTAGCTTTCTTTGTTGCCGGAGGATCCTCCGTGAGATACTTAACTTCTTCCTTGCCCTTAAATAATGATTCATCACACGAGTCCATCCAAATATTTTTTGTATTTGAGCTTGATCGAAGTAACTTGCTTTCCCAAATCATTATACTCAGTCGTAGTAGTAACCGGTTTCACTTCTGAAAATCGATTCTATAACACCAACATTACCATCCCTATTCTCTACATATATCTTGCACCTTGCTGTTTACTCTTCTAGCAGTGTGCTTGCTCTTAGGTGTTTCCCATTCACGTTCAGAGAGTTGAACCACATCACCTTTCTTAACTTCCTCTTTAGCTTGAATAGGTAACCACACTTCTTTCATAGGGACAGTGCTCTTTTGGTCCATTGGGCAACTGGCTTTGTTATGCCCGACAATAGAGCTTTCGAAGCATTTGGCAGGGATCCAATCATATTAAATACCAACTTGGACCATTCTTGATGAGTTACACGTTGACCTTACAGATAGGGTGGTAGGATAGGTTCAATCAGTTTTAACTTCAATACACATCCTGGCACAGGCTCTTTTTGTCTAGTCTTTTGTAGCTCTGTCAGGGTAGATAGGTTTACCAATAACACTGGATATCTCGCTTAAGCCCTTTTTATCCCAATATTGGTATGGAATGTTCTAAACTTGACCAACATAGGTACAATATTCAGCTCCTCCTCAACTTCTATATAGGGCCTTCAAGGTCTCACCCAGAACCTACCCCCATTGTGCAGAAGGGCCTTTTCAAAAAATGTACTGTGTCCTCCACGGCAGTGAACTTGAAGAAGTAAGAGCTCCTACCGTATCATTTTAAAGGACCCTTCAGGTTTTCATTGTCTAATAAGAGCACTCTTGTCAAAATTACTAACCAGGTATCTTTCACATTCTTTAATTCTGTCAACATGCTCCTTCACATCAAATTCAATAATGGTTGCTCCCCTAACAGCCAGTGGAGCTATATATTCGAGCTTAGTTTGGCCCCATATTTTCTTGTGTTTACCTAGCAAAGAAGCACAACTTTTAGTAAAGGTGACACTGATGATTTTGGGAACTTCAGGCTGTATTGGATTTCTTTGATTTCTTTATTACAGTTAGGAAAAAATTCAGTACACTTGCCTTTTTCGCATCTAGCTCTTATGAAATCCCTTGACTGCAAAGAGTTCTCCCTCTTCCCTGTTATCTTCTTTATTAACTTCATTGCACTATTTGGGTGTTGGACTGCACCATATCATCATTTTCACCTACTTTCTCTTGGTTGCTACACCTTTTAACATTACGATTATTGCCCTTAGATGAAGTTGGGTAGGTTTCAGTACTCTGATTGTCCTCAAGATTTCCCTCAATCCCTGTTTTGCCACAATCCGTCAGTTTAATATGATAATCTCCATTACAGATACCAAATTGAAGTTCAAGATTATTGCGCTGTGCAGCGCAACTTTTAAAATCACAACTGTTGATAGAACACACTTTAAGGTTGGAACTCACCAACTCGACTTTGTCCTTCACTACACTCCACCTTCGGCAATGCCATCAGCAGGAGGGTCGGTCGGTTTAGATGCAGAGTTGTAACGGAGAGTTGTTCTATCAACAGTTTTGTTAAGGACTCGGCGACTCCTAAACCTTGGACAGCGGTAGCAGAGCAAAGTTATTTCTAACAGGGGAATCCATACGAGCTTCCATCTCTAATCTTTCTCTAACAAGCTTATCATTTGCAGTGTCAGTGAGTGCAAGGTTGACCTGTTTCTCATAGATCTCATCCTGAGTTTGGGAACAAATACTGAGTAGTTATAGGATTTGCTCTCGTCGAGTTACCCTTGGTTTTCACAGATCTCCTTTCATCTGGAGTTAGTTGCAGATTTCCTGAAGTTCTGGCCATGTTCAGGGACCGAGGACGGTGGTGGTGGGGTGGTGGACCACCTAATTTCCTTATTAGGAAGGAGGCAACACTTTGAGAGGGTAAAACACTTAATTTGATAAGGAAACAAAAAGGCCTAAAAACTTCTCAGGATACTAACACAACCCATAATTAATAATCTAAAGGGCAAAGACAAGCATATCTATAGGGCAAAGAAAAGCAGCCACCACAGATCTGTTCTTTCATCTTTTGAACAAAAGAAATGCTTATATTTGTTGATATTGAAAATATTGCAAAATATCTTGATTCCAAAAATCTAGAGTATCCCAAATATTCTTTAAGTATCAGATTTATTTGTCGACCTTTATCCATATTTTGCACAAAAAAAAAAGGTACGTGATATTTTTGACATATCGGGGTAAATATAATACTCGTGGATCAGCTTCGCAATGTGTACGATGATATATTGGCTATATTGGATATTTTAAACCATGCATAGACTATATGTGTTAGCATTTGCCATTCTAGCGGAAATATGAATATCAAGCCTTACCTTTTCTGTCTTTTTTATTATTAAAGAACGTCAGTCTACAATGTTCTTTTAGTTCTATGTTTTGATCAGTATGACATTGAGATTTTCTTCTTTTGAATTAATTTGTTACATCTTTTTTCATCTGTCATTTCAGGTTGGGCATTTGTTCAAGCACCGAACTGATAGCAGTGTAGTTCATGCTGCTAATTATTTAAAGCATTTCCCATCACCAATTCTTACTATCATTGCGAAGTTTATCTCATTTGTTTCTGGTGGCTTTGCTGCTGTGCTTATCATCATTGCATTTCTTGAAGAATCTCTACTGGAGGGTCATGTAATAATGCGTTCATCCAAGTACCTTTGTTTGATGAATTTATTGCTTCATCTCAATTTGACATCTCATTTCAAATTATGCAGATATATGGCCGTAACCTGCTTTGGTATGCTGCTGTGTTCGGAACAGTTACAGCAATTAGTAGAGCTGCGGTGGTTGATGAGCTTCAAGTCCTTGACCCGGAAGGGGCAATGTCTCTTGTGGTTCAGTATACACATTATATGCCAAAGAGATGGCGTGGAAAAGAAAATACTGATATGGTCCGGACAGAGTTTGAAGCTTTGTTTCAGGTAAAATTATGCGGTTTCTATTGGAAGATCAACTTTTAACACCTTAAGTTTAAACCCTAAACTACTCAATATTATAGTATACAGGAATGATGTTACTGGAGGAGATGGCCTCAATTCTCTCTACTCCATATGTACTTCTATTGCATGTACCAAAGGTATCTCCTTCCCTTAGTAGTATAACTGCTCAATATTTTTTTTCCACCACACAAGGAAATCACGTTCTTACCAATTTATAAACTTTGCAGCGGGTGGATGACATTCTGCAGTTCATTTCAGATTTCACGGTGGACATTGAAGGTGTAGGTGATGTTTGCAGGTAGTTATTCTTTCTGATTGGAGATACGTACAACTTTTTCTTTTCATTTATGTATAGTTCTTGGGGTTTTGACTTTGATTAATTTTCAAACTTTCAAAATGCAGCTTAAGTGCATTTGACTTTGAAAACCACGGAAATAGCAATTATGCATCCCCGAATAATGTGCCACGCACCCAACGTAGCTCCCAGGGGAAAATGGAGAAATCTTTCTTGAGGTATGATTCTTAAAATTGGGCAAATTGTGTTTACGTTTCTCTTTTGGCTATTAACTTTTCTCTATCTCAAGTTAATTTAAACATGTTTCTAAAATTCCCAAGCCTTTCGCTAGTAACTCCTATACTTTGTTCATTACCTTGAAATGCGTTGTTGATTACCTTGAAATACTTTGTTGTTTCTTAGTACACATTAAAACTGAATCTATGCTTTATTTTATTTCTTAACTACTTGTTTTTTCCTACTCTTCTTTGTAGCCTTGTAAACTTAATCAGTCCGAATAAAATATTTGAAAATAGTATGTGTACAATGGTTCCAGCATTTCATGAAAAAACCCGAATAGGAATTAGAAAGAATGGTGGGAGTAGGCAATTTTTCTCTACTCGGAATAGAGGAGCCGAGCTCAAAGATATGTCTATGATAATCGTTGTTGTCTAATAGCACTTTAAGGTGTTTCATGACTCAGATTATGTTATGTTATGTTATACTCTTGCAGCTTTCAGAGCAGCTATGCTACTTCGGAGCCAAATGCTCAAGGAAGAAAACTCCTCTGCACGCTTGATAACTTCATTGAACACAAACTACAGAGTCGAGGTGCTCAACAAGTACATAATCACCCTATGACATGGAACTGGACTCCAAATTTGATGCACCAAGGCGAGTTTCAAAATTTCATTACGAGAGATGTTCTCTACAATAAAATGGAGGATGGCCAATTATCAGGCTATCAGTTATGCCCGTATGTTCTTGATTGGTATTACACTTCTAAACCTCTCCTTAATGTCCACCATTCAGAAGGCAACCCGATTTTACTCTCTGAAGTGTCTAAGGAGCCATTCAGGGATTTCCCAATGGAATTTAACACTAGTGCACAGACCAATCGGCTATACGAAGAAGACTGGAGTTACCCCTTGGAGGAGGGCCGAGTAGAGAGTCATATGGAAGCCTCTACTTCAACCCCTTTTTTCCAAGAGTGTGTGCTTCATCATCCCAAATCGGATCATTTGGACCGTCCCAGAGAGACCCAATGGTGGGCCAGAGGCAGCTCACATTCCGTAGGACCCCAAACAAGCTTTCTGGAGCCTCCTAATTTTTTTGCCTTGCACGAGCCTCCGGATTTCGGACATCATATCTCTGCTTCTACACATTCTGCAGGGCCTGAAACTAGTTTTCTTGAGCCCCCCAATATCAATCATCATACCTCTGTTCGTGCATATGATATCTGCTCTAACAAAAGTACGGAGGACCAAGAAGAACATCACTTTGACTGGAATTCTCGATCACTTTCAAAAACAGCGTATTTAGATGACATTGATTTAGAAGAGGGACAATTCAGTCTCCCATTCGAGGATATATACAGCAAACCGTTAAGAATCATCACTTCAAGATCAGAACCTGCAGATAGTAAGTATAGATCTACTTTTGATACCTCTTAGTTCTTTGTGATCTACAGAAGTGGAAACTTTGGTTTCTGAGATTGTATTCCATGTCTGTTTTGGTCGCAGCATTCTTTGTTGTACATAGATATCATTTGTCGCAACTGCTGAAACATAAACTTATTAACCTCATTTTGGTATTATGTTTTTCAATTCAATGAAGTTAGTGTAAATATGATGAAATGCTTCATTTTAACAAAGGAAATGAAATACATTTTCTGCTACCAAGTATTGATATTTCATTGCCACAGGATGCTTCAAACACTATTTATATAGCCCACATGGGTGATTATCCCGCTCTGTTGTCTCTACAGGTCATGATTAAATTCAGTTATTTCGAGATTTTGTTATGTGTTTCTGTAAGCATCTTTTGATCCGCTAGGTATCTTAGAAAAAAAATGAAAGAAGAAGACTTGATTAAAACTAAATGTGTAAACCATGCCATCTACCATATGTCCAAATTTGTAGTCCAACTAAGGTTCCCAATTATTGTATTTTACATTGTTTTTGTGCTTTTTATGAGTAACACATGCTTGCTTAGATTATAAAACTCTAATGTCATTGTCATACTTGGTACTAATTTGACAAGTAGTGATGCATTTCATATTAAATCTTTATTTATCAAGCATAAGGACCACCTTCATTTTTTTTCTTTCTAATTAATGAGATGGTGGAAAGGTTAATGATCCGAAGATAATGTACTAGTTTATATTAATACGAAATATCATCTTTTTATTGTTTTTTCAAATAAAATTGTTACACGACTCAATTCAAAGTATACATATGGCTGGATACTTTGAAAAATTGATATATCTAAAACTTAATTTTATAATAAATGAGAATACCGACGACATTTATGATTTGACGACAATACTAATAGCATCTCCAATAAAGTGGTATGCTATTCCAGAATCGTATATTGTTTTGGTCCAACAACAAATTACTTTTTTTTTTTGGGCACTTAACGGTTTAACGCCTAACACAAAAAGCCAAACGATATGTATTTTTTATTGGGCGTTGAAAGGTTCAGTGCCTAGCGTCTGTTAATTATTCTCTTTCCCCTTGGAAAACTATATTAAAAAAGTTGTTGGGCGTCGAACGATTCAGCGCTTGGACAACTGTGTTAAAAAAGTTGTTGGGCGCTGAATGGTTCAGCGCCTAGGCGATATGCACATACTCCTCGCCAAGTTCAGGTTTTGCATACTTTGGAGGGGTATCGGGGTTGAGTACGCTGAACACTATACCCCGTTGGATGAGTTTTTTTTATAAAAGTATGAGAAAACCTTAATAGCATACCACTCTATTGAGGATATTTTTCTCTTTTTTACATTCAAGATGATCTCTTGTGCCCATTTCCTCCTTCGGGCTCAAAGCGGGCACTAGTAGTCGTTTTGACGTTGGGCACAAAGTTACAATTGTACTCAACTACCACCACTCTCTCTCCTTAAATCCTATAAAACTCTTATAGATCTCCTCTCTCCCTCTCCATCTCCACTAAAAGCCTTCCTTCTTTGACCTCTCTCTAACACTCAACCCCAAAGAGAGAGCAATGGCTCTAACAAGCAGCAACTCTGTAATCTCATACAAATCCCTTCTCCCTTCTTCAAACCTCAACCAAACCACCTTCTCTCTAATCCCTATCAATCCCAAATCCAGATCAATCAAACTCAATCCCATCTCCGCAGTTCATGCAGCTGAACCCACCAAATCAACAACACCCAATGTTCCAACAACAACAACAATACCCACTAAGTCTTCCACGAAATGGACCATTGATAGTTGGAAATCCAAAAAGGCTCTACAATTACCTGAATACCCAGATCAGAAGGAGCTTCAATTGGTACTCCAAACCCTTGAAGCGTTTCCCCCAATTGTGTTTGCAGGGGAAGCGAGGAAGTTGGAGGATCGACTCGCAGAGGCTGCAATGGGGAATGCGTTTTTGCTTCAAGGGGGTGATTGTGCTGAGAGTTTCAAGGAGTTCAATGCGAATAATATAAGGGATACCTTTAGGATTCTGCTTCAAATGGGGGTTGTTCTTATGTTTGGAGGACAAGTTCCTGTTATCAAGGTTTGATTTTTACGCATTTTTATTCAACCCCATTGTTGTTATAGTTATTTGGTTAATGAGTTTAGGATTGAAGAAAATTTGGGATAATTTTTGTTAGGTTGGGAGAATGGCGGGTCAGTTTGCGAAGCCTAGATCGGATAATTTTGAGGAGAAGGACGGTGTTAAGTTGCCTAGTTATAGAGGAGATAATATAAATGGGGATGCTTTCGATATAAAGTCGAGGACCCCGGATCCCCAGAGGTTGATCAGAGCTTACTGCCAATCTGCGGCGACGCTTAACCTTCTTAGGTCGTTTGCCACTGGTGGTTACGCCGCTATGCAGAGAGTTACACAGTGGAATATGGATTTTACTCAGAATAGCGAGCAGGGAGATAGGTATGTTAAACTCCACGAGTTGGGTTTATTACCGGCTTCATATTTGAATTGGGAATAAATCATGTAGTTTTCGTTATACAGTTTGTAGGACTATTTAGCAGTTGACGTTTTAATTCTATTTTGACTAGTGCCGGCCCCCTTTTCTCCAAGTTGTAACCAATATCATCTAGTATCTACTAATCAGTTGCTTGATAGAAAATCTGAGTAGAGATGACATTTTACATGTTAGAATAGGGCTTAGTGAGATGACTTTCCTACTTGGGAGCTTGATAATAGTAAAGTTGCAGTCCTTTATTTAAGTATCATGGTGAAACAGGTACTTGGAGCTAGCTCACCGAGTAGACGAGGCCCTAGGATTTATGTCTGCGGCTGGACTTACTTTGGACCACCCAATTATGACCACCACCGAGTTCTGGACATCTCATGAGTGTTTGCACTTGCCTTATGAACAAGCTCTTACCAGGGAAGATTCAACATCTGGGCTTTTCTATGATTGCTCTGCTCACATGATTTGGGTTGGAGAGCGGACCCGCCAATTAGATGGTGCCCATGTCGAGTTCTTGAGAGGAGTTGCCAATCCCCTCGGCATTAAGGTAATTACAACACATCTGTTTTTCTTAATTGATGATCATGTTAGCTAAAAGTTCAAGTCACCCGAGATAGCAAGATATAGTTTTGGTTGACGAGCAAATTCGTTATCTATTTTTTATCTCATTTGGTCGATTGTCTGTTGTTCTTGCTTGATTAGAATGTGCCAAATAAAATTTGATTATGCTATTTTTTTGTTTATCTCAGTAACTAAAAAGTGACGGTTGATGCATGTGATGCAGGTTAGTGATAAAATGGTTCCAAAACAGCTAGTGGAACTCATTGAGATTTTGAATCCTGAAAACAAGCCAGGGAGGATAACCGTGATTGCAAGGATGGGAGCTGAGAATATGAGAGTGAAGTTTCCCCATTTGATAAGGGCAGTTCGCAGAGCAGGACAAATTGTTACCTGGGTTAGTGACCCCATGCATGGAAACACCATTAAGGCTCCATGCGGCCTCAAAACTCGCCCCTTTGACTCAATTCTGGTATGATCTATAATCATAAATACTCATGTTTCTAATATTCCAACTGAAACAAGTTTTCTTAGTTTTTCATTTCCTTGTTTCTTTGATAAGCAAGATCTTGCAAAAGTAGACAACTTTGATAAGCAAGGTCATGCAAAAGTACACCACAACTTTGATAAGCAAAACAATGCCAAACTGCATCACAAACAAATAAATGTACAACTTTCACTATGTGGCTATGAACGAATTTATATCATTTTTGTCCAAATTAATAAACAATAATTCAAAAGTTTCCATCAATAAAGACAACCTAAGTTCACTCGGTGTGATATTTCATCTCTCATTAATTAGATGGGCTCATCAGCTGGACCATCCTGTCTGGCTGAAAAGACCACTTAATTGAAATTGTTACTTATTGAATGAGAGGTAGGTTAGCCTGCCAACAGGGCCAACACCATTACTTGAAGTCTTGGGTGAGACCCAGGTAATTATAATTGAGAGTCTCATCCTATTTGCATCACCCTTTTTGGTTGAGGGCAGACATCATACCCCACAGTATGGCCATAGGTGTCATAGATTCAAGCCAATTTCTGTATTTATAATATTATGGATTTATACCAAAATATCAGGAATTTTGGTATATGTAGGTATCTTTTAGTTATTTCCTTTCCTTTCCTTTTTGTGGGGTACTGTTTTGTTGAAGGATTTAATACACTTCATTTTTGTTGGTTGTAGTTGGTGAATATGTTTCTTCAGTCCTAAACATAGGTTAAGGCAAGTTTTAAGAGCTACCAGCTTCAGTTCAACCACTATGATTAGTTTGTATATAGGTTTTGCACTGTATTAAATCTGTCATGATTATACTGATATGCCAAATGAAATTTTAGGCGGAGGTTAGAGCATTCTTTGATGTGCATGAGCAAGAAGGAAGCCGTCCAGGAGGAATACATTTGGAGATGACTGGACAAAATGTTACTGAATGCATTGGAGGATCTCGGGTTGTGACTTTTGACGATTTAAGCTCACGCTACCACACCCACTGTGACCCAAGACTCAATGCTTCCCAATCTCTTGAGCTGGCATTCATCATCGCAGAGAGGCTCAGACGGAGGAGAATCGGATCACAACGATCACTTTCTTCCTAGGCGCTGTATACGTTTATTCTTCTTCTTGTACTTGAGTAATATTTTACATAATGTATTCTCGATTAAATTTATGTGTTTGGATTCAGAGATGAGTAATAAAAGGGAAAGGCTGTTTTCGCATTTTAAGTCCAAATAATGTGTTTTTTTCTTGAAGTTATATAGATCTGCCTTGACCATCTTCAACAACATGAATTAAGCCTTCTGTGGCTCAAGCATACGGTTGTTTTTTCATCAGTTTTTTACAGGGCGGTTTTTGAAAACCGATTATGCAATATGCTGGAAAATTGGATGAGCCCCCTAGGTCTTAAGTACGAGCTCCCATCAAATGGCAAATGCTTAAGCTGCTTTGCTTTGTTTGGTTTTTTCTTGGATTCAGATTCAGATAGATTCCTGGATCATAAAGTTGCTATAGGTGCTCTTATAGAAGGTCTAAGGATATTTGCAGGTATATGCGATAACAGTTGATATGGACAGAGTAAAATCTCGAAATAATTCAGTTTTGTTAGGTACACTAAAGATGTTCTGGGGTTCACATGTCCATGACATCTTGAAAAAGACTACATATAATGTACTTGAGAAGGACTTGTTACCATGTGCCTTTGATACCACAAGTTTTTAGCTTATGCTCAAAGAGGGATGAGCAAGAACAGACTCTTACAAGAGGTTTTAGGCATTTCTTCTCTTAAAATAACCGCAACAAAAATGCGATCAAATAGATTCTGCGGATGAACTAAAAAAAATGTGATCGAACAGATTCCACTGAATAAAATTGCTTTTCATTGTCCCTATCACATTCAACTGTCTTTATAATAAGAATCAAAACATCCAATAGTAATCACATAGAAGACGGAGATTGTGAGGCAAGAAACGGGTTACCACAATTGAAGCAGACAGCTCATAGTGTCTACAAAGGACCATCCACATGTACTCGGATGCTTGATGCACGCTACCTGTACATTGATGCACTATGTTGTCGCGGTCTTTTACCTGAGCATTCTCTAGTTATATACTGGCGATGTTCCAATTGCCCCAATAATCATTAAGACAACCATATGTTTTAACGATACCCAGTAATATACACTTTGTTCATAATTACCATATTTAGGAGACTTGAGTAGGGCATACCAGGCGGTGTTGAGTTGAAATGAAGAAGAGAAAAATCATGTCTTCTACCTGTTTGCAAATTAGATCAGTGTGATAATTAACTCTCCTCTAGGTAATTACTGCAGGAGTCAGATATATAGATGTTGAATAAGAATGGCCTTCTCCTGGAGAAGATGTGAGTCTAACACTTTAGTACTTAACAGTTTTCACAAACGACAATACCACAACAAAAACACTACATGGCCACAAGACCAAATGCATATTACTCTCATAAATATGTAAATATTGTTAAATGATTCGTTACAAACCCCATAATTGAAATTCTCATAATCTACTTCAATCCATAAAGACATCACACAAGAATAGAAAATTATGCTGCTAGAACTCGCACTGACCAAGGTTCTCTCCTACATGAGGAATCGCGCCCATGGTCAATATCATGGTATTAGATAAAGCTCCCAATTCAGTAGTATGGCCTGAAATGCACAGCTCTCCTGAATCTTGGAACTTTCCTGCAATATTACAGATAAAACATAAGTTAGGGCTCAGCTAAAAATAGGCTAGAAAATGTAATCGCCCTCTACCAGAATGTGCAGGGTTTTCATGCCTCTTGAGACATGCAACAATGGCGTAATGCCATCGGGGAAAACACAAAAAAGCCTAGTTATGTATTTCGAGGACACTTGAACGACACACAAGGCTTTGATCTTTTCATGATTCTAAAGATGTTGGAAGTATTTTCTATCAGATGAAGTACTCACCCATATCCATAGGGGGAATACATATACGGGGGCATTGGGGGCATGTATGCCCTCCTGGATTGGTATCCCATGTACGAGTTGAAACGCCGCGGCCGGAATTGTTTCATACCAGGAACATTGGTTCGTTTAGCAGATACCTGCAAATTCGTGAACATATTTTTTTTAGTGAAGGAAGACAGTAAAGAAAAAGTTCCTGTTTTAAGTATTAGTAAGAAAAGAGAAGTGTATGACCCACTTTCAATTGACGGCCATGGAGTTCCGATTCGTTCAATTGGATAGCGTCTTGAACAGCTTCAGTTTCTAGAAATTCCACATAAGCAAAACCCTTGGGTTGTCCAAACTTGTCCGTCAAAATAGTAACTCTGTTAACCGTACCACAAGCTTGAAAATGTTGCTGAACTTCTTCAGGAGTGCAGGCATAGTCAACCTATCACAATAATTTTACCCAAGGTATATCATTAGAATCAGTACGATATAATTGGATAAGATTACATAACCAATCTTTTAATTACTTGATATGATAGAATACTAATACTGAGACCAATATTTAATTAATAAATTGAATTGTTCATATAGGGATCTAGACCACAAAAGTTTATAAGTACATCAATATGCCTATAAAAATGTCAAGATAAAGTTCAACGATAAATTATGCGGCATAGGGCATGGACATAACAACAACCAAAACAAGATTTAACAAAATCATTGCACCCAGTAAAAATAAACATGTCAGCAACGACCATGTTATTGCATAGGTTACATGAAATAGTTTTCATAAAAAGTAGATATTGAATATCTTCCGAGATGGTTTGACTTTAATCCCAAAACTAAAAAAATGATTCAAATGTGCCAAGCAATAATAAGGAAAGGGCACAAGCAGATCCAAGGCTGTAGTCTCTTGTAAAGAGCAATTGGTTACAGCTTCTCCTCGTGATAATGTCATTGTATTAGAAAACAAATTTTGTACGTTATATGTAGAGAAAGTTATCAAGAAACCAAGATGTTGTATGTAAAGAAAGTTATCTAGAAACCAAGATGTAACTATTATTCTACCTCTAATGTTTGCCGTCCTATTATTATTCCCTCAGATATAGGAGAGACTGGGAGATACCAACTTCAAGGTTACTACTCCTATCTTCCACACATTTAGGTGTCTCCGAACATCATGTCCATATTCCAGATCAGGGAGGGATCACTGTTTTTTATTTCAAGACAAAAATATAAGCTCGGATGGTCCCGACTCCTGACACAACAAATGTTATCCGACCATTTATCTTCCAAATTTATCTAACTTTGAGTACTCTTCTAGGGTATTATTTCCAACAATGTAATGCGTTAGTTAATAAAATTCAGTGAAGACAAATCGAAAACCAAGAGTACAAAAGTATAAAATATGACGTGGCCCCTTGAAAGAAATAGTTAGCCTAAACTATTTGTTCAGACCAGAGAGTGGATCTCGTTCGATAGAAACTCGAACATAAAACTAATAATAAAAGAAAAGGAGGCAGTAAACCTAACATGATACTATATCCCAACACAAGAAATAAAATAAGATGCAGGGAACGCAAGAAAAAGATTACTTTTCCGGTTCATCTACATAGAGACAAGATCATAAAAACAATCAAATATCCACATCATTTGTTGCAAGAACACCATAATCCTAAAGAATGAGCTAGGATAACCACACTACGATCCCCAAGCCATTAAATCACTCAAGTGGTCTAGATCCATAGCTAGACTGCATTCTCTTCAGAAGATTTTCTTATTAATCTAGTGTCATAATCCCCATAATATATCAAAACAAAAGAATCTTTCAAAAGCCACACTACAATCCCCAAGCCACTAAACCGCTCAAGTGATCGAGATCCAAAGCTAGACTACATTCCCCTCTGAAGATTTTGTTATTTTTCTCGTATCATAATTCCCATTAAAGATCAAAAGAAAGATCACACTGAAGGAGCAAGTGATCAACAATCTCGAAAATATTTTTGCACATGTAACACACATTCACAAAGTACCAATTCCCAGAGATGAGATAGTATGCAGTCAAGATTGTTACTAAAGTTGGCGTTCAAGTGAAATAAGTGATTTTTTAAGGGATAGGGGACCTTGGGAGGCCGGTTCAAAAAATGTGATTAGAGGTAGTAAGAGCAAGATAAAAAGGAACTGTGAAAATGCCTTCTTCAAGATGATCCAAGTCCTCCTATCATCTCTATTAGGAATACCCTAAAATGACCCAATACCTCAATACAATTTGCCACTACAAGTTAACTCCCTGGTTTCCAAGCCCTGTTTATCCTCCTCACCATAGTTTGAAACGATAACAATCCTCCCATGCTTACCTACTTTCTCCAAACCTCCCAGACTGTCTCTAAAGCGATTTAAAGTTAACTTAAGTAAAGTAAACTAAGAATTGAGAAGAAAGAAACTTGATTATATTGATTGATTCTTCTTCTCTCTTATATAGAGATGAAATAACTAAAACTCCTAATTATAGTAGGACTCTAAAATAGAAAAGACTAAAGACCTCTAAGCAAACTAGGAAACACAGAAATTACTCAGACTTCTAAACAAACTAGGAACTTACTAAAAAGAAGGAAAACAATAGGTTGAGTCTTATCACTTCATGACTTGCATCATTGAAGGGCTACTTGTTCTACATCAGTCTCCCGTTGTTGAAAAGAACACGACCCCGAGTTCATTGTAGGCAAAGAATCATGCTCCTGTCTGTCCGTAGTAATCGAAGATATCCTCGACATTGAAAGTTGGCGAAATATTATACTCCTCTGGCAAATCAACATCATAGGCGTTATCACATATTTTCTTCACAATGCGAAGTGGACCAATTTACTTCTTTTTTAGCTTATTGTAAGTACCCACTGGAAATCGTTCCTTGCGAAGAAAAACCATCACGAGATCATCTTCATCAAAAATCTTCACACGACGATGTCTATCAGCATCTTCTTTATATTTGGCATTCGAGGATTCTAAGATTTTGCGCACATCATCATGGATTTTTGTAACAGAATCAACGAAGTCATTAGCGTCCGCACTTGCATCAAGAGAAGGAGGGAGAGCAACAAGATCCAAAGTATGTTTAGGCAAGGAAGTGTACACAATTTCAAATGGAGACTTGCCTGTAGAACGACTTTTGGAAGAATTGTAAGCAAATTCCGCTTGAGCAAGAGCTAAATCCCATTGTCGAGGCCGATCACCAGAAAGACAACGCATTAAATTCCCTAAGGAGCGATTAACAACGTCAGTCTGTCCGTCAGTTTGTGGGTGTGTAGTACTGCTAAACTTTAAAGAAGTATCGAGTCTCTTCCATAAAGTTTTCAAGAAATAGCTCAAAAAATTTGTATCACGATCAGATGCTATAGAACTAGGAACGCCATGCAAACGAACGACCTCTCGGAAGAATAAATTTGCCATATTTATCGCATCCATAGTTTTCTTGCAAGGTATAAAGTGAGCCATTTTAGATTAACGATCCACAACAACAAACACGGAATCATTACCTCCCTGAGTACGAGGAAGTTCCAAAACAAAATCCATAGAGAGGTCGATCCAAGGCCCCGAAGGAATAGGAAGAGGAGTGTATAAACCTGTATTTTGACGCTGACCTTTAAACTGCTAACAAATAAAACAACGGCGAACAAAGTCATGCATATCACGCTTTAGAGAAGGCTAGTAATAAGGGTCCTCAATTAATGCAATAGTTTTGGTTTGTCCCAACCGAAGTAACCTCCAAGACCGCCACTATGAAGTTCTTTAACAATAAACTCACGTAAAGAACCTTGTGGGATACATGTTGATTTCCCTTGAAAAGAAAGTCATTGTGGAGCACAAAATCAGCTATGCCCGAGAGTTGGGAAGAACACTCATACCACATCTAAAAAAAATTTGGATCATCGTGATACAATTCCTTCAAATAATCAAAAGCAACAATATCACAACGAGCGGTCACCAATAAGGAATCTCGATGACTAAGACCGTCAGCAACTGTATTTTGAGCACTTGATTTATGCTTCAAAATATAGTGAAAAGGCTCCAAATATTCAACCCATCGAGCATGCATACGGTTTAGATGCTTATTAGTTTTAATGTACCTCAAGGCCTGGTGATCTGAATAAAGTATAAATTCACGTTCACGTTGTACAAGATAATCCTTCCAATATTTTATGGATTGTACGACAACATAAAATTCAAGCTCATAAGTAGACCACTTATGACGGGCTTCTGAAAGCTTTTCACCAAAATAAGTAACTGGTTTTCCCTCTTGGGACAAAACAACATCAATACCTTGTATAGAAGCGTCACAATCTACCTCAAATAATTTCTCAAAGTTGGGGAGAGCAAGTACAGGAGCACTAAACCGTAACTTTAAAGCTTCAAAGCTTTCTTCCGCTTCAGGAGTCCACACAAATTTTATCCCCTTTAAACAAAGGAGCTGCAATAGAGCTGAAATTACGGATGGAGCTGCAATAGAGCTGAAATTACGGATGAATCGGCGATAAAAAGTAGCAAGACCGTGAAAACTACGAACATCATGAGCAGATTTAGGAATAGGCCAATCATGAATTGCCTGATTTTGTTCTCATCCACATGAATACCAGCTGCGGAGACAACCTAGCCTAAAAAAATAACTTGTGCTGAAAGAAAATGATACTTCTTCAAATTAATAAGCAAAGAGTTGGTGCTAAGGGCAGAGAAAACTTCCCAGATGAAGAGGAGATCGGATTCTGAACAACTATAAATAAGAATGTCGTCGAAATAAACGACAACGAACTTTACAATAAAATGTTGCAAAGTCTGATTCATTAATCGCATGAAAGTGTTGGGAGCATTAGAGAGACCAAAAGGTATTACATTCCACTCATATAAACCATCCTTTGTTTTGAAAGCGGTTTTCCATTCATTGCCAGGGCGAATGAGAATCTCGTGATACCCACTTTTCAAATCATTTTTTTAGAAAATAGAAGAACTCACAAACATATCTAACATATCTTCAAGGCGTGGAATAGAGAATCTATAATGAACTGTAATTTTATTGACAGCTCGACTGTCAATGCAAAGTCTCCAAGAACCGTCCTTAGGAACAAGTAAAGCAGGTACAGCACACGGACTCATGCTATGACAAACTGACCCTTTCTCCAATAATTCTTCAACTTGGTGTTGAAGAGTAGCATGCTCATGTGGGGACATGCGATAATGAGCCAAATTCGGAAGACTAGCACCTGAAACAAAATCAATTTGATGCTGAATATTGCGCATAGGCGAAAAAGGAGGGCCTTCGGCAGGAAGAACACATGAAAACTCAGATAAAATTGGTTGCACCTGTGGGAGTATTACAATAGAAACTTCGAAAGATACAGGCTTGACGACAACAGCAAAAAGTTCTTCTGGCTTAGAAAAATCAGCAACAAAATCTTTTGAGAGCAAGCAAGTTTTAGTATCAGAGATAGATGAAACAGACGGTTTTGCATATGAAGGAGCCAAAGTGATTGTAGCACCATCCTTAACAAAAGAATAGATATTTTGTTTACAACGGTAGAGAGCATCATCATCGTACATCCATGGGCAGCCAAACAAGACATGACACGCATTCATATCAACAGCATCACAAAGAATATAGTCTTTGTAATTCCCAAAGAGAAATCAAGAAGGCATTGGGCTGTAATAACCTGTTTGCAATCATCCTAAATCCATCCAATTGTGTAAGGAGTAGGATGTGGTTGGGTAGAGAGTTGTAGTGTGTCAACCATTTTCCTTGACACAATATTTTCAGCACTACCACTATTAATAATAACCGAACATAATTTTTCATGAACCGTGCAAGTAGTTTTGAACAACTCCTTCCGATGTGATATAGTAGCTTGTAGTGCAGAAAATAAAGTCCGAACGACACAAGAAAGATGAGCACCCTCATCATCACCATAAGTGGGTTCATCGTCTACAAAATTATCGATATCATCCTCCAAGGATTTGGGAGAAGTTTCTTCTATAAGAGCAACTCGGCTGAGAAAATTAGCAAAATTATGGCCAGGCTTGCCATACTTAAGACATTTATCAAGTTGAGATTGAGCGTAAGGATTGGTTTTAGGTTTATAAGCATTGGTAGGCACATTGGAGGTATTAGGACGAGGCGGGTAAAAATTAGGTGGTGACAGATTTGGGTTAAAGACTGGAGGTTTGTTGGGAGGGTTGTTGGAGCTTGTGTTAGGCAATTCCGGGTGAGGGGTATTGGAGGAGATAAGGGGTGTGTATGTAGGGGTGGCCGATATGGCATTTGGTGATGGATTTGAAGGGGATTTGGCATAAGAGGGGCGAATATAAGGTCTAGGTTGTTCCATGAAGTGCTCAACCTTCATGGCATTATTAATAGCAGCATGTAAACTAAAGTGTTGGTGTGTAGCAAGTTCTTTCTGAATATTCCACTTCAAACCATTCGCAAAACGTGCAATTTGTTGATCTTCAGATTCGTTTAGATCATTGCGAGAATCTGTAAAATTCATCCACATAATCCTGCACCGAACGATTACCTTGCTTGCAATTTTGAAGAGAAGTAAATAAAACCTGAATATAATCAGGAGGCAAATAACGTTGTCGCAATAATTGTTTCATCCGGAACCAAGTATGGACTTGAGTCATACCTTTACGAATACGGTCTTGTTGAATCTGATCCCACCAAGAAAATGTGCCACCGATGAGTTTGAAAGCAACAATCTTTACTTGCTTCTCCGGGGGAATATCCATATATTCAAAGAAACGGTCAACGAAGTTTAACCAATCAAGAAAGTCCTCAATGTGCATCATACCATTAAAAGTAGTGAGATCAGCCTTCACACGGTATTCAACGTTATTGCCATATCCCCGATTATTGTTTCCACCGACGAGAAAAATTGTGGGGTTGATTGGGGTATAAAAGATCTTCAATTTCATCATCCTTGTAACTATCGTACGGTTGACGATAATCTCGAATAGGCTGGACATTGTTTCGGCGATATTGTGTCAGATAATGGGTTTGATTTTGGTTTGTGGGGTGATGGTGGTTTCAATGCTGTGAAGGGCGTAGGGGCAGGGTTTTGTGAAGAAAAATCTGTTTCGACATCTTCTTCATCGAGGTTATGATAATAACCAGGTATAGGATCAGTGAGAAGGGTGGTAGGGTATTGGCGTTGGTTGGTATTGCGAAGTCGGTTGGTGGTAAGGGCAGGTGGGCGGTTAAGGTTTGTGGTGTGGGGTTGTAGAGGGTAATTGGTGTGGAGGGCGGTGATGGCTTGGGGAAGATGGGATTGAAGATCAAAATCAGTTGCACTATGGTTGGTGTGTAGAAGGCGAAGACCTTCATCACTAGAGGTTGTAATGTCTTTCCCTAGATTTGTTCTTCTACCTCGTTCTTCTTGGAAAACATCGCGGATGGCGTTTTGAACGGTAATTTGTGTTTCCAATCGAATATCATCACAAAGCTTCATAACAATCTGATCAATTTCAGATTTTGAATAAAGAGATCCAATATTTGCGTCCGGGTTAGGTACCATCGATATTCATGATCAACATCCTGCTCTGGTACCACTTAACGTAGCGGAAGCGATTTAAAGTTAACTTAAGTAAAGTAAACTAAGAATTGAGAAGAAAGAAACTTGATTATATTGATTGATTCTTCTTCTCTCTTATATAGAGATGAAATAACTAAAACTCTTAATTATAGTAGGACTCTAAAATAGAAAAGACTAAAGACCTCTAAGCAAACTAGGAAACATAGAAATTACTCAAACTTCTAAACAAACTAGGAACTTACTAAAAAGAAGGAAAACAATAGGCTGAGTCTTATCACTTCATGACTTGCATCTTTGAAGGGCTACTTGTTCTACATCAACCTCCCCTAGAGGACTCTATACTATCTTATCCAAGCCACTCAGAGCCTAGGGTGGACAAAATTATAATTTCTCAAGCACAAAATTATCTACTTGCTTAAATAGCAAAGTCGGATGTCCGAAAAGATCCATCTCACCTATGTCAATTCAGTTTAGCCAGTATAGGTAGTTAAAGTAAAAATATATATATGTTGAAGACACGAACAACAGGTTATTTAATGATGCATCTCCAATGAAATGATAAAAGAAGCTACTAAGATCGCGGTCTCAACTATAACTGAAGTTCGTTTATCCGAAAGAATGCCATACCTAACTAGTCATATAAATTTTACTTTAAGTATTTCCATTTTCCATATTATGATGTATTTCCAAAGTATTAAGCTTTACTGGGAGACAACTCCATGGTAGTATGTCAGACGCTGCACTTTGCTTCCTCAGTAATATATAGTGGTAAAGTGCATGTCACATATGTAAAGTGTCTCTTAAATATATCATGATCTATCTCCACAGAACTGACATCTAAGAACACACAAGTTCTAAACACTAGCCGGGAGTCTTTAAATAAAAAACGAAAGCTTTGCTCACTTACATCGAACGTAAATCACATGTAAACGAATTTGCAGACCTTAAGAGCAATTGCTGTTAAGATTATTTTACTCTTACCATGATAGCGTTACAATGAAAAAAGATGAAATTAAAAACTTCTCACCATCTGCTGCAATGCATATCAGCTCTCTAGCTGGATCGGTCATCCTTGCTTTAATCGTCTCAACCTCGAATCTAGAGCTCCTTTTGCTAATAATATCTCGAAATGGGTTTCACCGCATTTTTGATACAATAACGAGTGAATTTGGCTCTCATTTTTGCTCTTCTTTTTCTCACATCCTTTTTTTTCTCTCTCTCTCTCTCTTAATGAGGTTGTTTTTTGGGCCTTGTAAATTCTTTTGTTTCTTGTTAATTCCCTTTTCTTTTTTCTCTCTTTGGCCTCCTCTTTTTACTTTTTTTTTTTTTTTTTGTATACATGAATGAATCTTTGTTTTTCTTTTATTCATATTTCCACTCTTTTTTTTTTAGCCAAAGTTACTATTTCACTAGAATACCGCAGCCACCCCAAAAACCGGGTAGCAAATTACAGCACAAGTTTATCAAAGAATGTGGGAGAGCAAAGAATGACCCTGCGATCATTATCAGACAAGTCAACCCATGTTTCAAAATTGAAAAGAAGTGTAAAGTCAACTTCTTTCAGTCATTATGAATATCCACATGCATGCTTCCAGAGACAAAAACAAGCTAAAGATTGACTGTTAACACCAATATACTTTCTCCCCTACACAGCTAAATATGCATGAAAATACAAAATATGAAAGAAAAAAACTACAAACTTGTATTGGAACAAAACCAAATTCTTGAGAAGTGTAGATGATGCTTCTAGCCATTTAGATTCGGAAAGAAGTCTTTAAGCCTTCTTCTGACTAGGATATATTTTCTAAGCACGTTAACGTTTCTTCCTAACTCCAATTGTAAGCAAGATTAGGATCTTAAGAAGGAATACAACATCAAATGTCGTATCACAGCTTAAGTTATAACCTCCTACAACATGTTTTCTACGTTGACCATTCATTAAATATAGTTTCTTTTATGACAAATTTGGTCGACATAGGAGATGCAATTTTTGTGTTAAGAAGCTTGTCGTAGCTGGTACATTATTGTGTTACCCCAAAAAGGACGCTTGTCTAAGGCTTACACTCAAATTCAATGTTCTTTTGGTTATAGTCTTTAGGCTTAATGTCTGCGCGAAGAGTTCTTTTTGCAAATAATACATAAGTTTTTTTGTTTTTTTTTTCTGGGAAGTTGCATATTCCAATGATACCTTTTCGTCTTCAGAGATGGCCTTTTATTGTTGTGTTTATGATCTTCCTTAAAACAAGAAAGTGAATGGAGCTGCAACTATCTTTGACTTTGAGATTCTAGAATCTGCAACTTCATACTAAAGATCGCACCGAGAAACAACCACTAAAATTCCACTTCCACCTCAACAGATTAAATGGGCAAACCAAGGAAATTAAATGTGTATGTACTAATAGGTTATGATCTTATCGTTTTATGGCCTTGTGATATGCAGGTCCTAGTCAATGAATTTCCAATCTTCCCTCAACACGTCTATGACTTCCCCCTCTATTCACCAACAAATACAAAAAGTATCCAAAATCTCATCTGCAAGTTTGTTTGTTTTTTTGAGAAGGTTATGTGCAAGATTACAATCACAAAATCTATGACTTCCCCTGATTTAAGCCAATGCCCTTCATTTATCAATGTTTTCCTACTTCAAAAGGTTCTCCAACAACCACCTCCCAAGAATTATTACTTAGTAAGCCATCTCGTGGGATATAAACAAAGAGAGGAACATGAGTGTTTGAACTTAATGTTTTAACTCATACAGTTATACCAAACGGACAGCTTAATTAGAGTTTGTAACGTATAACTTAATTTTTGGTTTCCTATTGATTCAATTCATATACTTGTAGATTCTTGATTTAGTATACTTTATTGCAAGTTGGGTATTTTCTTGTTCTATCAAAATAAAGTATTTATGCTCCTCTTCCCCTATTGATAGCACTTTTCCTTTTGTTTTTATTTATTCTACAAATAAAAGAAGTAATAGAAGATTGTGACACTGTGTAGACACATATATAATACTTGTAGTTCTTTAAATAAATGCATATGAATTCTGTACGCAAAAATTTACATGCACATACGGCCCCCATACACACATATACACGTGTTTGCACGCGCGCGCGAGTATGTGTGGATACACATTTATATGCACATAATACCATCAAGACTTTATCAACTTAATACCACCAAAAATATGATGTAAATAGAGGACATAATCCAAATGGCATAAGAATCATGAAACTTACATTACCAACAAATACAGATCGTGAATCTATTTCCTCCTTATTATCCTGTGTTGAAGCTGCATTAGCAGGATCTGTACATGCATACCAAGATAAAAAAAAAACAAAAAAACAAAAACTTGACCATAAGAAATGTTCAGTCGCAAGAAAAATATAAATAAAAGGAAACATTGTACACAAATAATAATCAAAATAAGTGATTTTAGGCAGTTAGCTAATTTTGTTATGTCTACTGCCTCAGAGTGCAGCCTAATTCCTCTTGTGAGTGCATCATCCTGGCAAAGGGCGCTTATCATGAACAATTTTTCAATTTCTGATTCCATGTAAAGCTTGTCCCACAATATTATACATAACTATGCGCATGAAAACAATTATATAATGGAAAGGTAACCTAGCAAATAGTCAAATAAGTAAGTAGTTGTTTATCTATACCTACTAGTTAAAAGCATAAACTTTTCTCGCGTTATCAGAGTGTCCATGTGGCATTTTTTTTTTTTTTTTTTTCTAGGTGTCAAAGTCAAAAAGTTTTCCGAAAGGGTGCTTGGCGGTTCGATTTTTTTTTTTTTTTCACTTTAGGACTCTCTCTTCGTGTCCCAAATCAAACATCGCATCCCTTGATTTTCTCTGATAAAGATTTCATCTTCATCTTTATCTCTTTCGAGAAGAAACCTCTTTTAGACCGCCACAAAAAGTGGAGTCCAAATCTATGGAGACTCAAAATGGAATGCGAATATCAAAGAAATAATGATTTGCAATCAATTGGTTTAGGGATTGTTATAATAGAATGAGCAGTTCATGTTGAATCTTCATGTTTTTGCTTGTTTTATCCTTTTGTTAGTACCAATTTATATCTCCTACATACTTATGTTGAACTGACCTAATTAGTGAAATATATCTCCACGAAAATTTATTTTTTAAAATGACAAGTGAAGAAGAGATTTCATATAGGCCTGTTGATGACTCAAAATACACAGTTCACGACTCTATCATTCGCCATATTTTTGAAATTTAATCTTCATCCCATTGCATGAAAGAAAACTGGAGAATCAAATTCATATAGGTTAGTAAGAACGAAGTTTGTCTAAACATACAAACAAGCAAAGATATGGTTCTTTCTTTGTTTGGATGAGGTATGAGATATAGAGGTAAGCTTATGTATCTTTAACAAGATGCGTATAGTCTACAAACATGACATCAAAAGCTTATTAAACAAATAAAAAATCAAAATATGATTCAAAACTCTAAAAGATCAAACCTTGAGTGACACCCATTTCCTTCTCAACTTTAGCTTGCATCTCACGAAGAGCAGTTGCATCTTCTTCCATTTGTTTCAATCGCTTCTTCATGTCATCCAATTCTTGATTCTACATTAGAGAAAGATAAATAAAACCCTAATTACATTCGAATTGAGACTCAAATCAGTCGATCAAATTGATCGAGCGAGAGAGAAACCTTTAGTGCGTCTTCGTCGATCCTATCAGCGTCTGTCATGTCTACTTCGAGGTCTGGGATGTCTCCACCATATACCTCGTGCTCCTCTTCGTCCATCTCTCTCTCTCCGTCTATGCCTTTCTATTTTCTCTCTCCAATCTTTTTTCTAGTAATTTATCTGAAGAGGAACACGATGCGGTGGTACCAGCCTCTCGGGTGTCTAGGGGTCATTAGACCATATGATACAGTGAAAATAAAACTTGAGCGTGACACGTAGCTCTGCTAGTTGATTTGCTTCTATGCATGTTCTCTCTATTTGAAATTCGGATGTATGTTGACTGAGATTTGGCATATTTTCGTGAACTTGATTAGTACTAGAGCATCTCCAACAGAGTGGTATGCTGTTAAGGTTTCTCATACTCTTGCAAAAACCCTTTCCAATAGGAGTATATGAGTATGGGGTTCAACATGCTCACCCCAATACCCCTCCAAAGTATGTGAATCCAGAACTGTACATACTACTTTTGTGGGTCCCCCACAACTTTTTTTTCTCTTCATTTATTTTCTCTCTCTAATAAAAGAATATTGTAGGTCTCAATTTTTAATAAAAACTCTCTCTCTCATAAAATAACATTATGGGTCACAATTTTAATATAAAAAAAAACTGAATTTATAGATAAATCTGTTGGAGCAAAGTGGTATGCTATTCCGAATACTAGTATCCAAAACTGGAATAGCATACCATCTCTGTTGGAGATGCTCTTAGAATTAATAATTTTTGGCTAATCTTTGTTGATTTTCATAGACGGCGCTAAATGTAAGAGCCTAAATTCGGTATTCGAATTTAGTTTCTTACACCAAAAATGATCAGAACATTCTTCCTCGTTCCTATTTATAGTCAGTCATCTAAAAATCACATGTATGTTGTGTTTTTAATAACTTTAAGCTCTTGCTAACTGCTTGTTTTTCAAAACTAACAGACTCATAAAGGTTAAGCGTCTAAGCAAAACCACAATAATACACAATGTTCCATACTTCAAAACACCAAAATACCTAAAAATCTAAACTTGTAAACCCCTGGGATTTCAAGAAAGACATAGATTACCTCTTCATAAGGGTTAGGCGCCTAATTGATTTCTTAAAAACCAATTGTTAGCCAAAACTGTTGGAATAATAAAATGATTTACCTCGATTCTAAATACTGTAATATGACCGGAGAGAGATAGAGAAGTTGCAGCAACACTGGAACAAGAACAGAATCAGAAACAAATGTAGAGCCGAGTCGCGGACAATATCGTTTTCTTTAAGATGTTTTCGCGCACTGCCCATCAAACAGTGTAATGTTGCACGGTCGCCCTCAAGATAAAACGACATTTTTACTATAATAAGTTTCCCTCTTGCAGGAAGAAAACCTTATGTACTTTACACTTCTATAGTATACTCGGATTCAGAAATTCGTGAAACACACACATACACACACACAGGAAGAAATGTTATGTAAGATGTGTGCAAAATAATATTGTTGGGTTGGTTTTCTTCTATAGACAGAAAAAGAAGCTCTTACAAGAGAAGACACGGTATCCACAGTGGCTAGTGGGACACGTAACGTCTGAGTCAAAGCTCAACGGATAGTAACGCCCGAGTTAAAACTCAACGGATAGATTAAATCGGCTAGTAACGGTTTGATTAAAACAACAACAAAACCCAAACCCAATTCCAAAGAACTTTTCAATAAAAAAAATAGGAGGCCCATGGGCCCCAGAGCCAGGAAGACCCGAGGCTTGTTGAGCTCTTCTTCCACTGCCTTCCAAGCTATAGTATTCAGAGATGTTCTAGATACTTTATTCAAGTCTATCTGTGCCTGACATTTTAGGATGAAGTGAAGTCTAAAATTTGGATGTTGCTTGAAAAACCCTGTTGATTTCTTTGGTGGTATCAACATAAATGCACCTTCAGAACAAATAGACAAATCAGTTAAACAAATACAAAAGATTCTGCAGATGGATGTAAAGCATAACAGATGCACTAAAATATACAAAAAAAGAAATGGATGCACTTCTACATACAAACTGGATATTCAAACTCTGTATAAACAGGCCATATAAATATGATGTTATAAACTGTTATAAACTGTCTAAATTGTTATAAACTGGATATACAAAAACTGTTATAAACTGCCTAGCTGTTATACTTAGAAATAGTTATCAGGGCTGTTATAAACTGGATATGCCTAACTGTTATAAACTGGATATGCAAGGGTAGTTTAGCTACTCAAAACAATCTAGATAAAGTTATGCAATAGTTGTACTTTTTAGCTTGGTGTGATTACCAGTCCAGATAAAGAATGCCTAACTATTATAAACTGGAATACTACTCAGTACAGGTAATATTCAACACTATTCTGCCCTGAAAGGAGAGCAACTGACCATTGTAGCTATTGGCCCTTTTTTCACTTTATCCACAATAGTTCTGAGACTGGATGCAATAACTCTGCTTTAAACAATAAGCACCCCAAGGTATGTTTCTAGGAATTTCCCTTGCTTAATGCCAAAAATGTTTCCATCTCTTTTTCCCTTGTTTTAAACATTGAACCCATGAAAATTATGCTCTTAGTGTTGTTAATCTACTGCCCTATTGCACTTTGGTAGGAGTATAATAGAGGCTTGATCCTTTTAGTCCCTAACATGCCCATTTGAAAAGATTATAATATCATCTGCAAAGAATTCAGAAGGAGGGCATTGAACTCTTTTATGGGCTGCCATGGCTTGAACACTGGCCTTGTATCTAAGCTTGTGTAGTCCCTTGCTAGGACTTCTTCAACAAAGGCAAAACTTGAAAAAACTCTGTAGACCCCCCTGACACCATTATGCTTAATACAGATTGTAGTTGGATTGTTCCTCCTCCTGGCACCATTATGCATAATACAGATGGTTCACTCACAAGCAACATTGGAGGGCATGGTGGTGCTTTTAGAGATTCAGATGGTTTGGCTAGTTTGGCTTATAGTGGAGCTGAGAGTGCTGTTTCTGTTCCATAGTTATTTGGACCTGCAAATCTGCTCTAATTCTTCCCTTATAGTTCATTTCATCTAGAAGCAGCTAGGTGTGCCTTGGGAGTGCCATATTATGATGGAAGAGATTAAGGACTTCATCGGACAACTAACCAGTTTTAGCATTCTCCATAACTTAAGAGAAGCTGACAAGGGTCCTGATTATCTTGCCTCTTTATCCAATGTAATAGAAGAACTTGTATAAACAGGCCATATAAACTTGCCCTGAGACTACTAGTACTACAAAACTCCATATTGCTCAAACTGTATTGTATATATGGATAACACTTTTCTATAAACATGCCATATAACACTTCTATAAACAGGCCATATAAACTGGTTTAACAAAATGGATGATAATAGATAACACAAAGCATATAACAGATAATGCAAAGCATAACAGATATCCAGGAACAAATGAACAAAAAAATCTGTAAGTATTTACATATAGAATGATTGGGAGGCCTTATAATGCTTCTCAAAATTCCTGACTGTGTTATCTCAACATTATAAGCATATATTCACCATTAACAACATGAACAAATTCCTATTCTCAAATAAAAGACATAAGATAACACATAGGATGTCTTGTCTTCAAGATTCCTTATAATGCTTATAATGCTTATATCCATGATAGATGCTTAAAATGCTTGTAACACTAGATAAATACTATCTATGGAGCAGATTTAGAATGTATGGTCTTAGTCCACCAATAAGTACTGATTCAGGTAAAAGTATCTATCTATTAAAAACATCTATCTATTAAAAGCATCTATCCATTTTTGTATAGATGCTCCATGGGTACTTATTCCTGGCCTGCCTTTGCAAAGAAAAAAAAACACATAATCTAAACACCATATCCATTAAAAGCATCTATCCATTCAGAATGTATAGATGCTCCAATAACAAATAAACATTTATCAACAACAAATTTGATCAAACACCATTTCATAAATAAAATTGTCTTACACGCCAAATTTATTACATCAAACTAGCAATAGAGAGAGTTCAAACTGAAAAACTAGAAAACATGAAATTTATTATATCAAACTAGAAAACAACAAAGTCATTTTCTCCTTATGTATCAGCACATCATGCTTAAACACCCTTGCTTATGGTAAAACTTCTAAGATTTCAACCCACTCTAGTTCAGTAAGGCTGAATGTACCAGTTACTTCATTATGACACTCCCCGGCCAGTTGTTTTAGGGTCACCCAATTCTTATACTTTTTCTTCAGATACAACCATCTATTTCTTAAACATTTAAGAGAGTCATTCCGTTAGAATTTTGAATGCCTTTCTCCTTCTTATTCCTGAATGAACACAGTTTAAGATTGTCACTATCATCAGTGCCATAAGTGTCAATCTCATATTAAGTTTGCTCTATGAACCACAAATCCTTGATGTAATCAAAGTGTAAAGGATGTTCAACCCTACGGAAAGGCATCTGAAGTGGAAAAATCACATTATTTTCAGTAATAAAATTGACTTACATGTAATGAAGTTAAGAAAATTCATATAAAGCCCAAAAGATGCTCCAATTTGAATCAAGTTAACAAAATTCATACATAGCATAAGAGATTATGTTCAACAAAACAGAACTCATACAACTTTTAAAACACACTACTTCTTCAGATTTATCTTTACTAGGTCTTCTGTGATGGATTGAAGCATTTTCATTTTAGCTTGGGCCACAACCAACTCTATTTATACTTGATCTCCAAATCTTTAATAGTTGTGGAGGTAGCAAAGGTAAGAGTGGTAGTGGTAGCAGGAGTGAAAGTAGATGATTAGCTACAACAAATAAAAGTATTTATGTTACTAATAAAGTGACGTGAAATAAAAATAACCTCACTTTTGCAAGCGACATTGACCAAGGCGACTTGGCAACTCTTGAGTAATCACGTCACTTTTTAAATGACATTGAAGTTTAAAAAAAACAACGTAATTTCTTACCTATATCTCACGTGATAGGCATTAACGTCATCTTTGTAAATGACGTTGAAAGACATAAGCACATACAATGTCACTTTTTAAACGACGGCAAATGCAAGCAACGTCACTTATACAGTAATGTCTTTGTTAAAGCATATTTAAAATAATATTAACTCCCCCTTCCCTCATCCTGGTTCAACCTTTACTCATTTTACTGTAGCAACAAACTTATTTGCATCTGATTATAATATAAAATTAAAACAAAAATAAGTACATACATACATGCATACATAAACATTATCCAAATTTCACAATCTTCACGGGAATAAAATTCTTATTCTCATTACTTATGAACTTTCTTCTTGATATGAAGACAAATAATAGTAACACAGTTACAAACTAAAATTATACAAAAAACAAAATTGGTCTGGAATCAAATAGTACCATACAACTATCCTAGAAATCATGTTTTTGCCATTGTCATGATTCTTGCCATTGTGTAAACTGGATCCTCTTGCCTTAATTATGACCTGCATGACATTAGACTAAATTAATAGTTGTCAAATATCCATAACATATAGGGAAAACATATTACGAGTTAGTATTGAAGCATTTACCTCATTCAAGAATCTCCTAATAAGCTCATAGAGAGAACATGTACATTACTAATTTAAGCTATGTAGAAGATCTGCACATTACAAATTTAAACTATGTAAATATATCGAACTGGCAATTAATGGTTATGAGATACTTATTAACTTTAAATTCTTTCTCAGTTGAAAATGAGACTACACCTTCTATAGAAATACAACATAAACATTTTTATTGGACTTCTTTCAGAATATGCATCTTGAACATCATACAAAGAAACTCAAGAACTTGAAGTACTAACATAAGACCTAGTATAAATTGTAAATCTAAGAAACGAGGAATAACATAAGATTGGCCACCTAATAAATCTTTCATATCCAAAAGGACAAGCATAAAGATAATAACTTTTGAGAGCAATCTTTAAGCATGTTCAAACTTATCGGTGTCCATACAAATATGTCTCTCGAAGATAACTAGAGAAACCAACTTATCTGTGTCCATATAAATATAACCAGGGGAAAATCGAATCCTTGTTTTTCTTGTCTTAAGTTTTATTTTCCGTATCATAGTTTGTAGTAGAAAGAGAAAAAAGCATACGAGTCATCCGCTTTCAGAACAGCATACGAGTCATCCGCTTATAGAGTCTGGCACTTTCAGCGCTTACGGTCACACACTAGTCCCCTACACACTAGTCCTCTATAGGCCCCTCAGAGCCTACGACCTATTAAGGCCAACCCGAAGACTATCCCCTCTTCTTTAAAGAGGTAGAACGGAGTACCTGAAAAAAATGAAAGCTTGAAGACCGTATCATAGAACCTCACTTTTCCGCTGGGTTCACGGGTTGTTTTTCTTTCTTTTGCACTTTTTTGGATGTCTGTAGAATGGTTTTAGAAGCGGAACCGGAACCGGTCAGATGTCTGGGGACTTGCGTACGAGGAAAGGGATCTGACCAAGGCGAACTTGCGTATGGCGAAGGTATTTTCCTCTAGCTTTGCAATTTAGGTAAGTTTAGGATCCTATTTTCCACAGTGGTTCTGTGTATGTTTTTAGAGCTAGAAAGAGAACCGTGAATCTCAACTCCTTGCGCGGAAGCGGTCAATCAGAAGAAGGGTTTTAAAGAGGATCTGACCAAACAAAAGTTGAACGAGCCTATCTGCCGCTTGACTTCGTACGGGGTTCTCTGAATAACTCTTAATAACTCTTTTAAAACTCCTCCTTACTCTAGCTTAGCCGGTCATCGAAATCTCTAAATGTGAGATTGTTTACTAGATCGAGTGATGTATCGCATTCTTGCCTAGACGGATCACCGTACACAAGTCGTCCCAGCCCCTCTAGTATAATAGCAATGGCCCTATGACCTTCCTTGCATGTAGGTGCCGAAGGTGTGAAGTAACCTCGATAGCCGAGTTGGTAGGCGTATACATGCGTCAGCCAGTGGACTCCAGGATCTTTAAGGACCACAAATTCGCGTCAGCCTATGTCTCCTACTGGTCATCTCTATGGAAGAGACAAATCCAGTCTAATTCTATTGAGTGTGGAAGGGATCTCGATATGTGGCCCATCTCTCTCCTTCTTCACTCTGCAACACACTCCTAAAGGCCCTTTGTTCCACTACCGCGCCCTACCACTTAGAAAAGAACACAGAGAAAATCCGGCCTTCTAGGCAACTACTACATAGCCTAATCGTTCATCGTAGTTTAGGGATTCATCTTTCCCATATTTCCTAGAGGAGCCTTGCCAATCTTGCTTTGCTGATCAGATACCTAAGAGTCCGCGATGAAGTAGGAGTCCTAGGTGCCAGATGCTGGAGGCAAAGATTGTTCTCCCTATGTCTCATCCTTACCTCCCAAGCCAAGCCAAACCAATCAGAGAGTGGGGAAGGTCCTGTCCTGAAAGTCTTGCAAAAAAACAATTGGTTATCTCTAGGTATTTTTTTGTCCCTTAGGTTCCGAAGGTAGCAAGAGGTTAGTCAGTGAGGCATAGGCCGGGGATTCAGGCAAGAGGTTAGTCAATAAGGAAAAGACCAAGAAAAGGTTGAGTTGGAAAGAGCGACAGTCACCACTAGGTAGACTCGAACTAAGATAAAGTAGGAGACAGGCCACGAAGGGCCGGGAAGATAGGTAGATGGCCCCATCCGCTAAATCTTGGAGGGTAGATAGACGGGGGAGAAGCAGCCAACAGCCATCGCTTCACTCAATCAAGCGCTCTGCTGTAACCAAGAAATAACCCACATCCTTAGCTAACTTTAATCCTTATTTAACTCCTTTAGTAGTTGCCTAAAATATACATTACGGCTACAATTCCTAAACTACGACTCCTAAACTATTTAAAACTTCAAAAAAAAAAGAGCTTAACTAAACTACAAGAGCAAGATTCTTAAACTACACCCCCTCTGCATTCAAGAACTCAAAGGCTTCCTTATCCACCGTCTCTAAACTAATCTATAGACAAATCCTTCTATATACATTGTTAAAAAAGAGCTATACGCTATAAAACACGTGTTTTGTATCCTTGGTTCTTTGTACGCAAGTCCATCGTCTTTTTTCCACACAAAAAAACACAAAACCTATTATGTGTTTTAGTGGGTACTAGTTTAGAGAGCTACCTTCCTTTTTTTTTTTTTTTTTTTTTCAGAAGTCACACAGTTCATAACGCAAGTAGTGCGACTAAGGACCATAAAGTCCTAATGACCAAATAGGAGCGGTGAGAAAATGCGCAGTGAGAAAAGGAGCAGCATTTTTTTTTGCGCAGTTAAGTAAAATGCCAATCGACTACAAAGAATGCCAGAGGAAGAGGGGTGCAGGTGCTGCTCTGCTCTCATTCCAAAATAGCTCATTTTCTCGAAAGTCATGCAACCCAAGTCCGAGGTTGGCAAAAATATGTGATAGAAATCCTCATGTTGAATACGCATCTATGTCAATTCACCAGCTAAAGTTGTGAAGATGGACCAGACCGTTAATCGTTCATTGGGAAGGGAAATAACATTTAGTAACTCTTCAAATGGTTCTCCTAAAATTTACTTGCTGCTCTTCAAATAGTTCTCCTATAGTTTACAAGAACTTGCCCTCCCTCTCTCTTAGTCATTCATAAGTAAGACCATAGCCCTTAAGATGAGCCGCTATCGCGCTTATAAGGACACTCAACTAGCAGCTACGTTTATTAGAGATGAGACTACAGATGCACTATATGTTGCATTTTACATGGTTTATGTTGACCAAAACAACTTAATCCTATCGTAACTAGAAATAGTATCAAATCATACCTACAATAAAATCTGATTTCAGACTAAGATATAAATCATACCTACAAGAATCAGCCCTATTAATTCAACATACTCACTCTAAAATTGAATAATTTTTTAGAGATTGGTAACATAAGTACTAAAATTTCAGCAACCAAATTGAAACAAATTCAAGCAAACATTAAAAAAATGAACAAATTATGCAAGACCCCATCTAATTAAACAAAGGTAAACACATAACCTGAATGATCCACTTGTTCTTGATATAGTTGAGCAAACCAAATTAGAGTCCAATGATCCCCACTCATAAAATGCATAGAGAGAGAGAGAGAGTGTGAGAGAGAGCAGTAGTAGTAGTAGTACGTGTACATCTTTGAATGAAGGAGTGAAGAGGAAGGAATCAATTTTTCATCGCGAGACTAATCTCGCCTCTTGAAGTCAAACGACGTCAAAGTCCTCAAGAAATGACGTAGATTGCATTTGGTTCCCAGGTCACTAACGAAAGTGATGTTATACATATAAACAAAGTACAATAACGTCGCTTTTGGAACAGATGATGTTGTATCATGATTGGACACGTTTTATGAGGTATAGAAATCTAAAATGCGACTTTTTATGTCATTATCTAAATAAATAACGTTATTTATATGACATTAAAGACAATATTTGTTCTAGTTTCATCAAACCACTTGAGGAAACCACAACCTCTCTTCTGATTACTCTTTGAGAGTGGGCAACAGTAAAATCTTTTTTTACTACCAGTTGCAGAGCGCAGCTTACATGGACTATATCCACTAGGGCAAAGGCAAATACTCATCCACCCAACACCAGAACCCACAATCCCTAGGTGTCTTATGAAACATGCAAATGTAAAATAAATAACTACTAATAGATAATAAAATAAAAAATTGAATATAGAAAATAGAATATAAAAAATACCGTCTAAAGGCATTTGCAATATGCCTTATTTGGATTGTTAGAGTATTGGGAAATTAATGCAACCCCATTCCCACAAATGCAGTTGTAAATCACCATTGAACTGAATATTATTTTCCACCAATAACACAAAATACCAGGAAAAAAAATGTTATTAATAAATAGATGTTGTCCAAACATAAACAATATATTATAAAACCATAGTTAAATAGTTATTGTTTACAATAAACTAAATCACTCTACAATAGCGACATTAACATTGCTTAGTGTTAATTGTGCTGCAAGAATATCTCATTGAGTTATAGCTGCTGCATGCTCAACTTGCCCAAATAAGATAGTATTAGGTGACAACTCCTTAGCATGCACTTCTTTTTCATTTCCCTCAACCCCAACATTATTACCCTCAAACTGTTTAAAGAGTTCATCATTCAAAGAAACCCTTCTTAGATAATTGTGAATTGTTATGCATACAACCACAATGTTTCTCTATGTGGGGAAGTCATAAGAAGGCATTGATCTGAGAATAGGAAACCTTGCCTTCAGTACACCAAAGCTTCTCTCAATTACATTTCTTAGTTTAGCATGCACATGGTTAAATAACTCTTGTGGGTTCCTAGGCCTTTTTTCATGCCTATAATTACTTAACTAGTACCTAACACCTCTGTAAGGGGTCATGAAACCTATTGTTTGTACATAGGCAGCATCACATAGATAATATTGTTCTAAAACAAGGAAAGTAACATGAGGAGACATATAGAGAGTGATAAGCATAAACAATAAGAGAATGACCATTACCACGAGTTGGAGGCATGAGGAAGTTGTGGGCTGGATTATTCAGTGTCTTTGTCAAAACCCTATAATCATGGGTACTCCTTCCCAACCAGCAACAACATACCTGAAATACATGTCAAAATCGCATATGGCCATCACATTTTGGAAGAAAAAAATATCAAAAACAAGTTAAGGAGATTAGAAAAATATTAAAATACTTATCGGGATATGATCGAGTCTAGTGTATACACACTATCTCCTTAAGACAGATTTGCCCCTGCCATAGTGTTTTACAGGATATAATCGGCCCCTGTCTCCCAAGATACAACGATCAGTCGCAGAGAGAAGAAAATACCTCTATCTCTCTGCTAAATGAACTTTGATTGCGTCTATTTTCTCTCTTGAAAATGACTCAAGAAAACTTTGAAAAAACTTATTATAAAAAATGAAAATGAAGTTGGATTATATAAAGTATATGTGGCTCTTCACTAAGGGTCGCACTGCAAGTTAGTGTCTCTTCACCAAAAGTCACACCTTAAGACACAACTCTTCACCAAGGATCACACCTTAAGGCACACCTCATGATGTGTCTGTTGGAGACAAATCAAATCACGCACATTATAACTCATAAGTAAACTCTTACTTATAATCTAGAGTTGCGTAACCTACATACCCAATGCGGTACAAAATAAACTATTTAGATATCAACCATTCAAACTAAGGATAAAACCACAAGGTTTATTTCCAACAATCCCCCATATTTGAATGGTAACAGATAAAGTCATATCAAACAAAAAAGAAGAAGAAGAGAAAAATAGGGAATGATCCTGCATCGAGAGAGGTGTCTTGTGGACTTGAACCTTCCCTAGTAAAAAACTATCGGATTTACGCTGATTAGTGAACATATATCTTGAAATGTCAGCTTTAGTGTAAACCAAGACAATAGTTTCCACACGGTATATTTCCAAACGCAATCGGTTTTAACAGTTGTGTTCAATTCGGCCCTGAACAAATCCCAGATTCATGAGTGCTATTAGAAAACTTTGCCTTATAAAATTCTCATGAAAGCGGCCCCACCTCACACTCACATAGGTAATTGCCTATTAAGAGTACTCTGTCGTGCCCCACTTGTAAATACAAGTTATAGGAATCATTAAAAGCTTAAATAGCCTACCCTGGAAATCGATACAGGTTGCACTGTTTACATCATAGAATGAGCAGGAGTTTAAATCTCCTTACCAATGCTTATGGTGAGTAACTCATAACCAATTTTCCTATTGAACCTAGATCATGGGAGTACCAATCAACTAGGATAGGTTTCTGCTGAGATTACTCATAATTAAAGGCTTTAATCTCATTCCCCTCGATGTACGGTATACTTGCACTCTGACAACTCTTATTGTAAACTGATCCGTTAAATTATCTTTAGACTTCACAAAGTTAATATAACACAATTCGCAAGTAGCAGCTCATGAAACTATGTCGACGACAATAATGTCTTGACTTACCAAAAGAATTTTTTTAATAAACTTTCTAACCATTATAATGAACTCAATTCCATTATAAATTTGGTTATATAAGTTTATTTTGAGGAATTCCAAAATACGATTGCACTATGAGTGTAAAATCATAACCCAATAGTAGATTTTGACTTTCAAATTCTGAAATCCACATGTATACCATTGGATATCAAGTAAAATACGAACCATAGTCTAGGGTGTACTCCCAGTACCTTAGTACCCTGACTAACGCTTCTTTGTTTAAATATGCATAACATCCCCCACATTTTCAATAATTTATAGGAAGACATTCTGCCTTTCCAAAACTATGCCATAAACAAAGCTGTTATAAATAAAGTTTCCCCCATAATTTTCAATAATTTAGAGGAAGACACTATGCAGTCTCTAGTCTACTCATAGAACGGTCCCGAAAAACAAACAATCTTATTATGATCATCACGAAACCGAAAAGAAACTCCAAGTTAATTCTCATGCGTTGCAAGAAAACCAATCTCATTAGTTTATACTAATTTGAACGAGTTCACCCTGAATCGTTCCTCAAATACTTTATTCGACAAATTAAAGTCATTCCATCACTAGACAATCCCACAAAAAAACTCTTCTTTCATGGATGTTGTCATGGGATTGGAATGTGTCTTGCAGCATTCCTCAAAATAATAAAACCCATTAAAATAAACGATATCACAACACCGAGTCTAGGAATGTGGAATACATGAGTAAGTGTTGTTCAACGCTCCCATTTAACAATAAAGAAATACCCGGAACCCCATTATTAAAATTAACGATATTATAAACAACGTTACGATGCCTACCACATTTTGATTTTAGTGGGCATTTGACAAAATTTCTCTTCTTGAAAATAAACTCTCTAAAATCAGCACCTAGGTCTCAACTCCTCAATGAGTGACCATTATATTTCAGGCTCTTCAAAGCCCTAATTTGTCCCTATAAATTAACAATTTGACAAAGGGATCAAACTAACATTTTGGATACATCAACCAAACAAAACCCAAACGACATAGATCGAATTGGGATGCAAGAGATAGGGAGAACAAAAACCAATTACCTAATTCTCAAAACCCATTGTCATACCTTAGTACTTCGAATAACTAGAAGAAAAGAAACTATTAAGTACCAATCTGAATCTCGTATCTTGGACTGACCATTCACGATAAAGATTGGGAAAGTCTCGATAATCCGTTCCCCCGCAATAAAATTCTTCTAATTTTTTTTTCTCTGCCTTATATTTTTCTTCTTTAAAAAAAATATGGTCTTTCTCTGGCTCTACAAGTCTTTCTCGCCCTCAATCACTCACAGAAATGAAAAACCACTTTGCTTTGAGTCACTATTTTAAATTCTAAAGGACTGTTCAACAAGAGGGTCGTTCATCCCTGTAAAAATAAAAACAAATCTCTATTTTGCCATGCGATTAGTAGTAATTGTTAATTTACACCAAAATCTGAACACACTAAAATGATATTTGAATTTGTCTTAAGATTGTTGTTAGCATGTGCTCAAAATTGGCAGTATTAAAAATAAGTTAAGGAGATTAGAAAGAGATTAAAACACTTATCGGAATATGATCGAGTCTAGTGCATGCACACTATCTCCTTAAGACAGATTTACCCCTGCCACAGTGCTTTGCAAAATATAATCAGCCCCTGTCTCACAGGATACAACGATCAGTCTCAGAGAGAAGAAAATACTTTTATCTTTATGCCAAACGAACCTTGATTGCGTCTGTTTTCTCTCTTAAAAATAACTCAAGAAAACTCTGAAAAAACTTATTATAAAAAATAAAAACGAAGTTGAGTTATATAGAGTATAGATGACTCTTAACCAATGGTCACACCTCAAGTTTGTGCCTCTTCACCAAAAGTCGCACCTTAAGATACAACTCTTCACCAAGGGTCACACCTTAAGACATACCTCATGATGTGTCTATTGGAGACAACTCAAATCACGCACATTATAACTCATAAGTAAACTCTTACTTATAATCTAGAGTTGTGTAACCTACATACTCAATGTGGTACAAAATAAACCACTTAGATATTAACCATTCAAACTAAGGATAAAACCACAAGGTTTTTTTCTAACAACTCCCTCCACCTCTTCCTCTGTAAGGTGTTTGATCCTTTACTAGAATACTTGCAGGAATTAGTATACCATCAAGTACTCCTACAACTCTTCTGAAAACCCCTTCCCTAAATTTTTTATGATGTCTAATTGGCCTTGGTGGTTCATCAAAGTTAGTAGTCACTATCATCTTTTTTAAAATTTTAGCCCATAGACATGTCCCCTGGAATTTAGCCCATAGACAATTGTCATTCGAACGAGACTTCTTGTCGTTTGAACGACTGTCAACTTTATAGGGTTTTGAACCAAATTAGACATCTCGAGAGAAATTAAGTTACTATTTAAGCAAACTCTATTTCTTTTTCTCTCCCAGTCTTTGTTTCTTAAAAACCTTTATTTTTTTCGAAAAGCTCCAAACTCCTTTATCAGAGAGTATGAATTTAAAATCAATCAAACATCTTCTAATCGTGAGATTGATGTTGAGTTAGTTTTACAATACTTCCTACATATTGTTGAAGAAGATTCTTGGTGTGAGATCAAGAAGAATTATTGCGAGAACAAAAGAAGATTCTTGGCGTGAGATCAAGAAGGGTTATTGCGAGAAAAGAAGAAGATTGGGTGTGAAGCTTTAGTCAGAAGAAAGATAATCTTGAGACTAGGTTATCAAGTCTGTAAGTGTAATTCAGATTAAATTATTTTTGATTACTGGATTTTTTGTTGTCGATTTCATCGACAATAACCTGTGGTTTTTCTCCCGTGTAGAGAGTTTCCACAGGGTGAACAATTACATGTGTCTTTTAATTTCTTATTTTACTTTTGATTGTTTATGTTTAATCCTAGATCATTGATTGATAGAAATAGTTCTGACCTAATTTATCGAAATACATTAAATACAAGCACATAAAATTTTAATTGGTATCAGAGCAGAATCGCTTGTAGGCTTTATATCCTGAGCGATGATCCTGTTTATGTGCTTGCTTAATTTAATGGATTCCAAAAATTTTGGAGGTCCTAGAAATCGTCCACCACTCTTTGATGGCACGAACTTCCCTTATTGGAAGGTTCGAATGATTGCCTTCTTGTAATCCATGAGAGAAGATGTCTGGATTGCCATTGAAGATGGATGGGCACCCCCACTGTTATGCGGGGTAAACCAGCAATTGCTGTAGAAGTTCATAAACCTAGATATCAATGGTCCAAATAGGAAAAAGAAATATCTGGGTATAATTCTAAAAGTCTTAACACTAACTTTAATAGGCTGAGCCAAAGTGAGCATAGACACATATCCGCGTGTGCCACTTTGAAAGAAGTTTGAGACAATCCGCGTGCATTTCCTAGTATAATTAACTCTACTAATAATTATTTTGACCCTTTTGAATTAAAAAACTTTACTGAAGATCAGAGTGATTATGAAAGTGATAATAGTAAAGAACCCAAGATTAAAGAATTGTATTCTCAACTTATTTCTCAGCTTGAGAAACTTAAGAAAGAGAAAGATGCTCTTATTGTCAAACTTGATGTGTGTGAAAAAAAACATACTGCTGTGGGGAAATTAAAATTGACTGAAACTGAACTTGAGAAGCTTAAACTTGACTTGACTTTCACTAAGCAGAAACTTAAAGTTTTTCTCCATGGAGCAAAAAATATTGATAAAATGCTAAGTATAAACAAAAATGGTACTGACAAAAGGGGACTTGGATTTGATGAACAAAATGCTAAGTCTGCGCCTCAAATCACCAAGTTTGTCAAAGCTATTCCAGTGCCATCTTTGCTAAAAAAAATGTTACTAATGCTCCTCATAGGTAGACTAAACAACTTTTTGTCTTTCATATATTTTCTTGTGAGGCTTGTGGTCGAAAGGGCCATCTTGCTCCCTATTGTAGATATGTTCCTCAATTCCGTGGTAGGAATAATCTATATTTGGAAAGAGGGAAACCCCATTGATCATATGCCCAATTATTTGCTAACTCTCTTTTTTTCCCAAAAGTTTTTTTAATGGTTTCAGGAATATGACTCAAGTGACAGAAGAAAAAAAAAGTGAGATCTGTTTGGGTCTAGAAGAAGGACCTTCTACCGCAATTACAGTCCTTTGTTGCAGTGATGACTCTAAATGAATTTAATTCTATACAGTGGTATTTAGATAGTGGAGACTCTTGGCATATGACAGGGGATGCTACATGTCTGAATAATGTCACAGATATTCAAGGAGGCGATGTTACTTTTGGAGGAGGAATGAATGGAAAGATTGTGGGAAAGGGGAGTGTAGAAGGAATTAGGTGCCCGACAATCGATAATGTACTCTATGTCAAAGGACTCACTGCAAATCTTTTGAGTGTGAGTCACTTATGTGGTGCGGATAACACAGTTACATTTGACAAGAAAATTTTTCGTGTCTTTGATAATACCGAGAAATGTATTGTGACTACTGATAGAACTTCGGACAACTGCTATGCTGTATCACAAAATGGGATATCATGTAAAATTGTTAAGATAAGCGATGTGGGCTTTGGCTCCAATTGTTAGGACATGTGAACTTCAACGATCTAGCGAAGATTACAAGTAAGGAAATAGTTCGAGGGGTTCCGAAACTAAGCAAGCTAACCGATGCAGTGTGTGGACCGTGTCAAATTGGAAAGTAAACCAAGAGTGCACACAAAAAATCTACCACCATTGCCAGTACACGAGTTCTGGAGTTAATTCATATGGACTTGATGGGTCCTATGAGAGTGAGTACTTTTGGTGGAAAGAAGTACATTTTGGTTATGGTTGATGATTTTTCACGATTCACCTAGATCGCACTATTAAAGCAGAAGTCAGATACATTTGAAGAATTCCATACTATAGGCCTGTGAATACAAAATGAGAAAGATTATTCTATTAACAGAATTCAAAGTGATCATGGAGGAGAGTTCAAGGACAGTGATGTGATTGAGTACTGTAAAGCGAATGAGATCAAACATGAATTTTCAGCACCAATCACACCACAACAAAATGTAGTAGCAGGACGAAAGAACCGAGTTCTACGACAAATGGGGCGGGTATTACTTCATGGAAAGAATGTTATTAATCACTTTTGGGGAGAAGTTATTCATACCTCGTGTCACATTATCAGCAGAGTTTATCTGTATCCTCTTACACTTAACACGCCATATGAACTCTGGTTTGGAAAAAAGCCGAACGTGAAACACTTTCGTGTGTTTGGAAGTAAGTGTTATGTCACTTGTGATCGGGAGAACATTGAAAAATTTGATGCCCGAAGCGATGAAGGTATTTTATTAGGATATGCCACAAACAGTAGTACTTATCGTGTTTACAACTTGAAGGCCAAAATGGTCATGGAGTCGATTAATGTGGTAGTTTACGACTCGACAGTTCTTGGGTAAATAGATGATGGAGATAACAATGTTCAAGGAGATTCTCTGCCAACCTCATCTATTGTGACACAAGATGTTCAAGAAGAACCTCACGCTGAAGCTCCTACAACATCTTATGGGGAAATTTTAGCACCAAATGCTATTGTTCGTACTAATCCTTCTCGGAATTGTGGTGCTCCTAGATACCTTGATAATTATGAATGCCCTACACTTCATGAGTTTGATAGGTGTGTAGGGTATTATTGTTCTACGTTATATGAGACAGTGGAGTGTGTGTGTTATGTGTCCATCACTGAACCATCCAACATAAAAGATGCATTATCTGATGAATATTGGATTAACGCCATGCAAAATGAGCTCAAAGAATTCAAGCGCCAAGATGTGTGTGACTTAGTATCACGACCGGCAAATACGAATATTATTGGCACTAAGTGGATTTATAAGAACAAGTTTGATGAGAACAGTGATGTTGTTCGAAACAAAGCAAGGTTGGTAGCTCAGGGATACAATCAAATAAAAAGGGTGGATGTCAAAGAAACTTTTACCCTACGTCTAGACTTGAATCGATTCGAATTCTTTTGGCTTTTGCTTGTCACAAAAAATTTAAGCTTTATTAGATGGATGTGAAAAAAACGTTCTTGAATGGGCTACTTGAGAAAGAAGTGTATGTAGCTCAACCTTATCGTTTAAATAAAGCACTTTATGGCCTAAAACAAGCTCCTCGAGCATGGTATGATATACTTTCAAACTTTCTACTTGGAAAGGGGCTCATTTGAGGGGGAGTTGATAAGACATTGTTTATTCAGCGGGAAGGAGATGACATTCTTATTGCTCAGGTTTATGTGGATGATATTTCTTTTGGATCTATGTCGGACTTTCGTGTCAAAGAATTCGGCGAGTTAATGAGAAAAAAGTTCAGGATAAGCATGGTTGGAGAATTAACCTACTTATTAGGTCTTTAAATCAAGCAATGGGAGGATGTCATCTTTGTTTCTCAATCTAAATATGCCAAGGATATTGTCAAAAAGTTTAGTCTTGACTCCTCCATACATGCCCAGACACCAATGAGCACTATCACAAAATTAAGTAAGGACTCTGCAGGTACTGATGTGGATCAAAAGATATATAGGAGCAAGATAGGATGCTTGTTGTATCTTACAGCTAGTCGACCAGACATTGTATTTAGTGTTTGTATATGTGCACGTTATCAGGCAAGTCCTAAGGAGTCCTACTTACACGCTGTTAAATAGATTATTTGATATGTATCTGAGACTTGTGAGTTTGGATTATGGTATAATCGAGACACTACATCTAAAATTATTGGATTCTCAGATGCTGATTGGGTCAAAAATTCTGATGAAAGGAAGAGTACTTCTGGGGGATATTACTATATTGGGAACAATCTCGTTGCATGGCAAAGTAAGAAATTAAATTGTATTTCACAGTCTACTCCAGAGGTAGAGTATATTACTGCGGGAAGTTATAGTACTCAACTAGTCTGGATGAAGCAAATGTTACATGATTACGGGCTGAATCAGGGAGTAATGTCACTTTATTGTGATAATACAAGTGCAATCAACATTTCCAAGAATCCTGAACAACATTCGCGGACCAAGCACATTGATATCCGATTTTACTTCATTCGAGACCTTGTTGAGCGGAAGATTGTTATTATCGAGTATGTGTGTACGGATAATCAACTTGCTGATCTTTTCACTAAACCTTTGGATGTTATTCGGTTTAAAAATCTTTGATGCGCTATTGGTGTCTGTTTCATTTCCTAAAACTCTCAGGTCTTTCTGTCGGTGGTGTTGCTATCTTGTGGACATCGTCAGGTATGTGCCGTGTCTTTTACTCTTACTGACTATCTCCTCTATTTTTGTACTTAGCCTATCGTAGCTTTGCATATGCATGTATGGAAATTATTTACGTGTTCTATATTTATTTAATGCTTGAGTTACTTGGTATCACTTGTTCGTTACGAGGTCCAACTGTCCCTACTCTAGGTGTAAGTAAAAATCTTGGGGGTCCATGGAGAGACTTTGTTACCTAATATTATGTAAGGATCTAACCTTTTGTTCTAGCTTTGAGTGTTATTAAATAAATTCTTTCTTGCAAAATCTCTATTTGTTTCTGATCTCATTATTTTATGCATTAGTCGATTGTTAGTGGTGATATATAATTCAAGTTAAAATACTAGAACATTTTCTCTACTTGATTCGAGGCGAAACGAGATATTGCACAAGTCTTAGGACATGATTTTAGGCATTTTTATTTGCTCCTATTTTGACCTTTTAGCTTCTAACCCAAATCGTTAATTCACTTGCTACCCGTTGAGCCTAAAATAATATATTTCTTTGTATTCGCCAAATTCTTGTTTAAACCTTTTGTTCTGAGGACAAGAGATACAATCTGAAGGGTGATGTGTGTATGAGTACTGCTTAGGAGAATGCTTTGTTACAACAAAGTGTAAATTCAAATAGTGCCAGAATATGTGTTGATAACAACAAAATTTAAAAAAAAAAGGGAATGAGGTGTGTTGATAACAACAATGGAGGTGAAAGTTTTTTTTGTCCTCAGAATGCCAACAAAACACCTATTTCATCACTAGCCTACCTTTGCCTTCATTACAACATTAAAAGTCCTAGTTGATTCTAAGTCTAGTGCAATCGGGATTAGTGGAGATGATAGTTTGAAAATCTATGGTACTTAACTTGACACCACCAAAACAATTGATATTCATTCTATGAGATCTTCAGTAAAATTGTGCCGGTTTCTTGGATTAGGAATTTTTAACTCATTACTCATATTCATATTTCCTAAGAGTGATAACTAGTAAATTCTCAGTGACTTTGAGTGACCAACCATGAGATGCCTAAGCTGAATCATATTTTTAATATAATACTCTTTGTATGCCTACTTGTCAGGACTTTGTTTGGACTACACACATACACACCGAGTTCCTTTGCATTATTTAGTGTATAGCTTAATAATATATTATCTATCGTGTATCTGCTATGCTTATAGATATGACTGCATATATTGAGGGGGAATGTGTCTGTTAGTCTTGTTTTTCTTTTCTTGCTCTCTGTGTTTGTCTATGGCTACTCGGTGATTTTGGATGAGTTATCCTTTGTTTCATCCATTTCCAACCTGCAGTGTATTTTTTTGGAAAATATTCTATTTCGTTCGAACGAGACTCGGGTTTGGTTGCCTTCCCTGCGTCTGTTTGGCTGTTTAAAAACAAATTTGGTTTGATTTTTTTTTCTCTCTCTCAACTAAACTTCACCATTGTTGTTCTAAGCTTATTGTTGGGTCTCGATTGGAAGGGAATTCGCTGAAGTTGGTATCTTCTCTACTCCTCTACCTTCAATTTGATACTTGGGTTCCAATTTGGTAAGTTCTAATTGTTGATTATGCCCTAGTTTTTTCTCTGTTATACTTCTTTGGACGAATTTGATTAGAACTGTATGAGGAATTCCCTAAGTTGATTATTGCACCTCTGTGATTGTTGGAATTGTTTGCATTGTTGGATTTTGGAATTATATTTTTACTGTTTGGACAAGGTTATTTATTTTTGTGTGTTTGAAGAACTGATTGATTGGTTGGGTGCATTGTTGAGCATAATTAGAAAAGAATTGGGGGTTGGAGTTGGGATTGATTACTGCAGGTTTTTGGTTGAGATTGTGCTTGTTTGGGTTTCCCTGCTTAACCGTGTTGGTTAGGTTTGGGGAGGTAGTGGTGTTGTTTCTTGCAGGTTGTGTGGTTGGCGGTTTCTTGGTTACAGTAGGTGTGCGTTTCTTGATTGTTATTGGGTTGATTATACACCTGAGGTTGTTGTTTTGGTATTTATCCGTGAACAACTTGTCATTTTTGTTCAAATGGCACCTAAGCAACAGGTTGGAAATAAGAGATCACGTTCTGACAATATAGGTATTCTTGATAGCCAGAGGGTTGGTGATAGCCTGGTATATTGGGCTACTGAAAAAGGGTTTAAAGATCGGCCAATTGTGAAAGAACAAGTTGTCGACATCAAAAGTGTTTCTGAAGTGAATGAAGGCTATGCACGGGTATTTGCGAAGTTTAAAGCAAGAAGTTGGACCATGATTCTTACTCCTTCTGGAAAAGTATACCTGCGGATTGTTCGATTGTTCTATGCTTCGCTGCAACTTGGGCATATCCGTAATCTGTCTAGTAGAACTTTCTTAGTCACTGTTGATGGCACCGAGTACAAAGTAACTAGGGACTGCATCTACGCTCTTTTGGGTTTCCGTCCCTCTCAGTACATTGCATTTCCGAGATGTATTTGGCCAGCAACGTATTATCCTTGGCCTACTGCTACTTCTGAGGGGGAGTTTGAAGAGGATGGGGTTCCTATTCTACTTGAGCTGCATACTATGGTTGTTGACATTACAGCTCAGCATAGACTGTACATGATCGGGTATTGTTTTCCAAAAATGTTAGATGACGAGTCTCGCCTCGTACATAGCATAGCTATTACGAATATCATTCCGCGATCTCAAAAGAATGAACTCTCTGAGCAGATGAAGGTTTTTCTCTATGCCTTCAAGAATGATATTGAGATCGATTTACCTAATATTATCATTGAGGAGATGATTGATGTCAGTACCAAAATGACGACTAGGAGTTCATTACCGTTTGCTCGACCTGTTATGGCAATTCTTACTACTGCTGGCTATAAAGTGTTCCCTAATGAACCTGAGGACACAAAAACTGAAAAATTGGATGCGAGTAACTATCATAAGAGTGCATCTCATCTTCCTCCTGTGCTACCTTCTGCGCCTGCTCCTCCAGGTGAGCACATAGGTTCTTCTAGCTCAGCTGCACAGCCTCAGAAGGTATTTTCTCTTCAGAGTATTGGGAGCATGCTTCAGACAGTGACGACAAGGTTGGGTGCTATTGAGGGACGACTGGTGATTATTGAGACAGATGTTAGGGGTCTTCGTCCAGTCCAGGAGCCACAAAAGTTTGAGTATGATTTTGATTCTGGTGATGCCTGACTGCACAGGGTGCCTTAGCTAGACTTTTGTCCTCGCATCTGTTCTCCATTTTGGTTATTTTGTCTAGTTCTTCTTTGAGATTTTGTTTTGTTTTGAGAGCATGTGCGATAGGAGTCTTTGTGCTAACTTTATCAGTTTATCTAGTACTACCTTTTGTTTAACTGTTTATCCGATGTCTCTAATTTCCTTTATTTCAGATAGTTTATTGTAGTTGTTTGATTGTTTCTTCTGTGATAAAATAGGAGAGGAAGGAGTTTACATGACTGGTTTGCAAATGCTCCTCTGGATTTATATGTTCATTTTTTTGTGTGACTATATTCTAAGTTCCTTTTTCTACATATATCATAAACGCGTTTGTGAGTGCGCAGATATTCAGTCATACACTATCTGATGAGGACAGGGTTGTAAGAAGATATTATTCCTAGAAGAGGTCCAGAGATTGAACCTATTCAGAGAGGGGTGGTGTCTTTCTAAGGTCTAGACACACTCTGTCGCTCGAAAATACTACAAAGTTGTGTGTTCGTCTTAGTTTTTATTTATCACGAAATATACCAAAGGGGGAGATAAAAAGGCTTTATTTGTTCCATTTCGTGTTTGTGGAGTCTCGTGGTTGTTTCAGTCGAAGACACTGACAAAATGGAGATCACTGGACAGAAGGTAAGTAGAGCTCACTGATAAAGGAATAAGCTTTTATTTAATTATTGTTCGAACGAGTTTTCAAGTCGTTCGAAAGACTTGGCATGTCTCCTAGAAATTTGGCGCATAGGCAATTTTTGTTCGAATGACAATTCATTTGAACGAGTTGACATATCCCCTTGAAATTTGGCCCATTCGACAATTTTCGTTCGAACGAGTTTTATTGTCGTTCGAACAAAATTACATGTCCCCTGGAATTTAGCCCATAGACAATTGTCGTTCGAACGTGACTTATTGTTGTTCGAACGACTGTCAACTTTCTAGGGTTTTGAACCAAATTTGACATAGTCGTTCGAGCGACATTAGGTCTCGTTCGAATGACTCTTGAGAGAATTGAGTTACTATTTAAGCAAACTCTATTTCTTTTTCTCTCCCGGTCTTTGTTTTTGAAAAACATTTTTTTTTTAAACTCCAAACTCATTTATCAGAGAGTGTGAATTCAACGTCAATCAAGCATCTTCTAATCCTGAGATTGATGTTGAGTTAGTTTTACAATACTTCTTACATATTGTTGAAGAAGATTCTTGGTGTGAGATCAAGAAGGATTATTACGAGAACAGAAGAAGATTCTTGGTGTGAGATCAATAAGGGTTGTTGCGAGAAAAGAAGAAGATTGGGTGTGAAGCTTTAGTCAGAGGAGAGATAATCTTGAGACTAGGTTATCAAGTATGTAAGTGTAATTCAAATTAAATTCTTTTTGATTAGTGGATTTTTTGTTGTCGATTTCATCGACAGCGACCTGTTATTTTTCTCCTGTGTAAGGAATTTCCACAGGGTGAACAATTGTATGTGTCTTTTAATTCTTTGTTTTTACTTTTGATTATTTATGTTTAATCATAGATCATTAATTGATAAAAATAGTTCTAACCTAATTTATCGAAATACATTAAATACGAGCACATAGAATTTTAAAGTCTTTCTCACCCTCAATCACTCATGGAAATGAAAAACCACTTTCCATTGAGTCATTATTTTAAACTCTAAAGGACTGTTAAATAAGAGGGTCATTCGTACCTGTAAAAATAAAAACAAATCTCAATTTTTCCATGTGATTAGTAGTAATTATTAATTTATACAAAAATCTAAACACACTGAAATGATATTTAAATCTGCCTTAAAATTGGTAGTATCAAAAGCAAGTTAAGGAGATTAGAATGAGATTAAAAAACTTATCGGGATATGATCGAGTCTAGTACATGCGCACTATCTCCTTAAGAAAAATTTGCCCCTACTACAGTACTTTGCATGATATAATCGACCCCTGTCTCCCAGGATACAACGATCAGTCGCAGAGAGAAGAAAATACTTCTATCTTTCTGCTAAACGAACCTTTATTGCGTCTATTTTCTCTCTTGAAAATGGCTTAAAGAAAACTTTAAAAAAACTTATTATAAAACATGAAAACAAAGTTGGGTTATATAGAGTATAGGCAACTCTTCACCAAGGGTCACACCTCAAGTTAGTACCTCTTCACCAAGAGGTCACACCTCAAGTTAGTGCCTCTTCACCAAGGGTTGCACCTTAAGACACGACTCTTCACCAAGGGTCACACCTTAAGACACACCTCATGATGCGTCTGTTGGAGACAACTCAAATCATGCACATTACAACTCATAAATAAACTCTTACTTATAATCTAGAGTTGTGTAACCTACATACCCAATGTGGTACAAAATAAGCTACTTAGATATCAACCATTCAAGCTAAGGATAAAATTACAAGGTTTTTTTCCAACAATCCCCCACATTTGAATGGTAACAGATAAATTCAGACCAAACAAAAAAGATGAAAATAAAAATAGAGAATAATCCTGCATCGAGAGAGGTGTCTTGTGGACTTGAACTTGATCTCCAAATCTAGGGAAGCTTCAAGTTTCAGAGAGAAGAAAACACTTCTATCTCTCTGCCAAACGAACCTTGATCGCGTCTGTTTTCTCTCTTGAAAATAACTCAAGAAAACTCTGAAAAAATTGATTATAAAAAATAAAAACAAAGTTGGGTTATATAGAGTATAGGTGACTCTTCACCAAGGGTCACACCTCAAGTTAGTTCATATTCACCAAAAGTCACACCTTAAGACACGACTCTTCACCAAGGGTCACACCTTAAGACACACCTCATGATGTGCCTATTGGGGACAATTCAAATCACGCACATTATAACTCATAAGTAAACTCTTACTTATAATCTAGAGTTGTGTAACCTACATACTCAATGTGGTATACAATAAACCACTTAGATATTAACCATTTTAATTAAGGATAAAACCACAAGGTTTTTTTTCCAACAACTCCCTCCACCACTTCCTCTGTAAGGTGTTTGATCCTTTACTGGAATACTTGTAGAAATTAGTGTACCATCAAGTGCTCTTACAGCTCCTCTGAAAATCTTTTCCCTAAATTTTTTATGATGTCTAATTGGCCTTGGTGGTTCATCAAAGTTAGTAGGCACTATCATCTTTTTTGAAAATTTCATCATTGCATCAAGACATTCATGAGAGACTTTAGTGGTTGTAGTAGCAAAATATTGAAATATGGTGTTTACAGCTCTATTTCTCATGTTGTGTGCAATGATGTGTAAGAATATTGTAAGCTTCTCCTCGATATCTATATGCTTACTATCCCTCAACAACCCAGTATCTTTGATGTGGGCAACTAGAGATCTGAAAGAGGCTAGGTCCATCCTTATAATATTATACATTACAATTCTAGGACCTTCTAAGAGTTCCTGGACATATGCCTTGCCAGTGAGAGCAGAAGTACATAGTCTTTGGCAGACCCTACTATTTCATTTGACTATCTCGTTGTACAAAATAATAATAGCAAGAATACATAATACCCATTGTACCTGATTCATTGTCCCTAACAATACATAATCAAGAAAATAGTATCAAATAATCAATAAAATAGTATCAAATAATCAACAAAATAGTATCAAATAACAACAACTACTAGTGCACTATCTATTAACAGAATGTTTTATCCATTAACAAACATGTCTAGTTTTCTGTAGATGGACAGAGAAAAGCATCTATCCATTATTTGTACATATGGAAAGATAAAAAACATCTTTCCATTATCTGTACATATGGACAGATGGACAACATCTATCCATTATCTAAGAATGCCAAAGCTGTTAAAAACATTTACAATAGATGGACAAATAATGGTATAGATGCTTTTATACCAAGGGAGAGATATAACAGATGGTACATATAATAGACATATACAAGAAAAGGTATAGATACAACAAATGGTATAGATAATGGACAAAGCATAACAAATGGATATACAATCCATGTATTGCAATCCATAACATAACATTTTCATTTTCATACATTTCAATAGAGACCAAGGGCAACAACATCTAATTTAAGTAATAATAGAAAACTATGGTTTAAACATCATCAATGAGATATAATTAAACAGTTTTTACAAGTAAGATTTCCATCCAGATTGAAGGAAACATCATAAAAAATGTTGAGAAATTACAAACAAACTCAATTGAAACTGTAAAAGAGAAATCACAAAAACTAAAAGAAGACACATACCCATATCCTGAATTGTTTGGATTTGTCTCAAATTTTAAAACTTGATTTTAGTAAAATCAACAAAACCCAAACTCTTATGAAAGGGTTTTGCTGAAAAGGAAGCTGAGTTAATCATTACAATCTGAAATCAACAACGATAGAGTTAGAATAATTACTTCTCAAGGAAAGATTCGTCCACAACTGCAAAGATATCGATAGTGCCTACTTGAATCGCCAATACCACAAGAGGAATCACAGTTGTACTTGAATAGCAGGTTTTAGGTACTTGAATCGCAGTTGAACTTGGAATCAACTTCTCCAACTGGTTCTAGAGAGAGAGAGAGAGAGAGATGTTAGGAATTCAGGGTAGCTAATCCCAATCCCTCGCCCAAGAACGATAAACAGAAATGCCAATAAGAAATTATACGAAAGCAAAAACATAATAATTTACCCGGAGGAGCGAAGTGGAAAATCCTTGCAGATAAAAAACTACTCCCCTCGAACAATTCATTAATCAAAGATCAAAGGTTATAACGATCTCTTCAAGCTTCTCAAGCTTTAATGGAGTCTCTCAAATTTTAGGTCTCTCTAGAATTAAATTTACTAAGATGATTAGAAATACACATCCTAATCCCTTATATACTTGGGAACTAAGTATACAAAGTAGGACACAAAAATACGGATCATGAGGCACATAAACGACCCTTAAGGAACTTCTCAAAATCTATCTTTCAAAGTGTATTCGAACAGACATATGTTTTATTCGAACAACAACAGTTGTATTCGAATAAACATGAATTGTATTCGAACAAATTAAGTTCCGAGGGTTTCTGTTCGAATAGACTCAAAGTCTATTCGAATAAACTTATGTCTGCCTCTTGATGGACACATAAAATGACCACTATTTCCCTATGACTTAATGTTAATTATTCTTAATTTTATTATTAAATATGACTTATAAAACCAATTTTTATATTTCAGGTCACATGAAGCTCATTTACCAAATATGTGCAAATACCGGGATGTATAGCTCAAAGGATGAACTATTGGAGAAGGATGTAGAGTTGTTAAACACAAGGGTCCCATATGGGGAGGTTACAATTTTGGAGGATAACTCTTGGAGGTTACAAATTTATGTTTATTCATGGCATATGTTATAAATCTAATATTAAATGTAAGAACCCTCTCCTTCATCTATAAAAGGAGAGGTGGTGAGCTCATAAAATCATCTAATTTTGAGAGAATCATTCTTGTAGAGTGCAAGAGAGCATTATTGGAGTAAGTTGGTGCAAGTCTTGTAAGCATTTGGAGCATTTCATTTTGTAAGTCAATAAAATTTATCTTTTTGTTGTTAGTTTCTGTTCATTTCATTCTCATATCATTTAGGTTTTATAGTTGTTATAATGGCTGGCTAAGTCCTCACTAGCGGTGAGGATGGATCTGCCATAAGCGTATGATATCATGTAGTAGAATATATTTTTCTCTAACACAATATGAGCATATTATCACAAATTCCCAAACTATATTGTTGGAGACATCCATTATCATCCTATGATCTCTTTAAGTAGAGATATATAATTTCTTTAAGTAGAGATATATGAAGAGTTTTGTGATTCTCAAATGATATAGTAAAATTGTATTAATATTGTATTTTTCTAAGGTATGATCCTAATTAATATTTCATAGTTAGCATAACTTTCATGGAATGTGTTTTTAGTACATACTTAGTTCATACAATATATTATACTTGAGTTATAATTAATCATGGGATTACATCGACAAAAGGTCGAAGTTTGTTATTTCAATTTAGTAGAGAATTTAATATACGATACTATGTTGATATTGTATGTAAATGGTGGTGAAATCCGAAACCCCTAGACCTTTATTCTTGATTAAAATCATATCATTGATTTTTACAGTTTTACAACCTTAGATTACTAAAACACAAGACCAAAGCTAATTTTTATTTCCGTTCGAATGTGAACGACACTCTAATTTTTACCCATACTAAACACCAGATTTTGACCGTTATCACCTCTCTCTGTTCAAACAGACTAAGAGTCTATTCAAGCAGAAGCTTTATTCAGCCTTTTCTTTACCCATCTTTGATCCTAGCTTGTCCTACGAGCTCCGATGAACCTTAAACTTGATTTGAGTTCATTCCTAATAGATTCAAGTTCATACCATAACAATCTCCCACTTGAAATCGAATCTCGTAACCCATCTCTAAATCTCTAGCTTGTTCGCACTACCAGGACCTTCAACACCGTAAAGACCCACTTACAAAATTTCACAATCTTCAACAAATCTCCCACTTGAAATTTGAAATTTGAAATGTGAGGTTCCCGTAACTTTACCTATCTTCAAAGTAACCACATTTGTAACCGTGTCAAACTGAACTCTTCACGCCAAAAGCTACATACCATACAAACTTTCAAAGCCGCACTATACTTATCCCGTAACTTTACCTATCTCGATACCCAAAAGGCTTCATTATAACACCATGAAATTGTAGTTCTTTCCATGTCACTAGCATACTTTCTCATCTTAAGTAAATACAACCCTGCAAGCTGAACAAGAAACACTCCATAACTATGAGCTACAACCTAGTCTTCTTCGAATACATAATATTCATTATCAACGTCTCATAGCTCTCACTTCATGTGAAAAATCTGGTCTCATGTAAATAATGACATACATTAGCAAACAAATCATCAATGAGTGTAGACATACCTCGATCTACACTCATATCGCATTCCATAGCCAAACAAACACGTGTCTCAAGCCCGAAGTAACGACAAATGGTGCGCTACCAAATAACACTCTAACCAGTCTTAATGTACTATGTCAATAATAACTTCTACTTCACGTTCTTCCTATTGTACTATACCATATGCCAATGATTAGCCAATCCATCGGTCCAACCCTTTATTGAGATAACCGTTCCCACGACTCTTCAATCTCACCCATGCCAGAACTTGCATACGTAACTAGCATATCATATATACTCTAAGAACAGATGATCCACAAATTCTCAAAACTCATAACATCAACAATGGTCTCTGTGGTATTTTAAAAAATCTACAAATGATATAAACATATCCAACATCGAGCCCCATCGTTTCGGTGTAGATCTCAAATACGCATATGAAGCTCTCATATATGAGCCTCCATAATGTAACTTCACCCAACAACTATGTATCCATGTAGCCAACTTACATACCCATCTTTAATATGATCAATCATAAATTTTTTATTATGTATCAAGAATCACTCAATTCCGAAAAACAAAGCCACCACAAAACAACTAGCTTCACAACCGGTGAACCAAAACATATCTTGACATAAACACCTGTTTCTTCTTGAAAGTACTTTACCACAAGTTTCACCTTAAACCGCTTGAACAAACTTGTTCTCGTTTAACTTGTAAACCAATTTGTGAAGTAAAGAGTTTTACTATCGGTAATAGGATTAGATCATATACCAGATATGACGATTGAGATCCTATCTCATCATCATCCATGACAAGTTTCCACTTACCCATGACCTCATCTTGTAAAGCCACCTTGTAGTCATCACCAATACCGACTAACCGCAAACAATGTCGAGAGAAATAATAACGGGCCGCAGGTCTCAAAACCTTAGTTCTTCTTTTAATTACAATCGGAGGAGAATACGGTTCTCGTTAGACCTTTTACAACCAATGGTTCCAACACTATCTCTGCAGATATTTTTACATACTCACACGACCCCAATAAATCTACTTTTTCGGTCTACTTATCCATGTCTTCGCAAAAGACATCATCATTGGATATCACATCAATAAGTAGGATAATTTTCCGATTATTCACATCACAAGATCGGTCACAAAAATCATCATAAATATATCCAATGAACATGCGCAAACTAGACATATAATCTAGTAATGATCTATTAGTAGAATAGACAAAAGAAATATAAACGATTATCTCCTTTTTCGCCCAAGTGATCTTTTCTAATAGTCCAAGATCCAATGCATACCAAGACTCTATATCAACCGCCGAAACTACCGAATCCGCCCAAAACTGCTTTGACAACTCGACAAAACATTTCATACTTCGCGCCCTTTCAGTAATCACACAGACCACACTTTCAGCCATACCAAACTCTTATAGTATTATTAGGATCTTTTTAAGCCTTTCAATCCCAATAGATGCTTCATCTATAACAAACTTATCACAGTAAAATTAATCACCATCACCGTTAGACCCAAAATGCTTCAACATTGAACCCATCTCAATCTCAACCCAGGCTTTCTATCTAGCGAAGACATCAAACCAATCCGTTTCATTCTTCAAGAAATGTACACCAAACTCTCGTGTAGAATCACCAACGAAAACTACCAAACCATGAAATCCCCCGTTGGAACTAACTCTAGTCGGTTCCCATACATCATCGTATAAGTGGTTCGATCCCATATTTTATTTTCTTCTCTTTCTAGGAAACCCAACTCTCTTTTGCACCACCAAGACAACGTCTTTGCAAAAGAACAAATCTTTCAATTTTAACTTGTCAAGTATTCTCCTCGAGAATAATGTTTTCATCCAAATGCTTACGTGACCAAGTCTTTCATGCCATGCTCTAGAGTCCACCATCGAAGTAACAATACCAATAATCTCATCATTAGCGCTACACGTCCCTAAGAGTGCATCTTATCTTTTATCCCAAACTAAAATAGAAACATCCTTCATGATCGCAAAAACATCATCGCCGAAGGTAGCCAAAAGACCCAAGTCTGATAGTTTGACATATTTCTAGCCATACTAGACGCATATTGCATCATATCTGAACTTAACGAATTATCATTCGTTAATGCAATCCGAACATCTCCATTATCTACTATGTGATAGCGCTCATCATAGCTAGACAATTTGCTTTTATCCGACGTAATTTCTAATGGAGCAAACAAGTTTAATCTCAACCTTTTACAAACACCATAAGACAACCACCACGACTTATCCTGAGTACCATGAATCACATTACATGGTTGATCCCGAATATCACAAGTCATATCGCACAAATCATTAGAAATAAGATTGGAGGCACTATCAAAAATTTTACCTTCCCTGAAGAAAGTCACCGAACGTCTCTTTACAGATCTTATCTTCTTCGTTGATCTACAATCTTTCTTCTAATGGCCAACTTTACCGCAATTCTAACAAATATCTTTTGATTTCTATTCCATGCCTTTATGTACCTTTTGCTTTCATTCTCAATATGTGAAGCTCTCTTTCCTCTAACTTCAACATCCGAGTAATTACCCGATGCTAACAACAAAGTTCCAAGAGGTATTATGCGAGACTCATCACCAAAGACTTCTACTACGTCGTTGAAAGTAACCCGTTTATAAGAACTTGAAACACTCGTAACAGACTTCTAAGAATTTAAATCACTCGAAGTTGATTCAAACATCTTTGATAGCTTGTCTAACATCTCTAACACGGTACTCACTTTAGGCAATTTAGAAAAATAGAACTTGAGAGTGTTGAATGAACTTTACCAAGAACATCTTGATCTAAAAGCTCCCACTCCAAACAATCCATATCGGCCGACTTTGTTAAAATTCCTCCTTGAAGAAAATCACAATCCTCTGCATATAGAAAATTCTCTACTTACATCTTCTAAATCCCAAAGTTCAATCCATTGAATTCATCGATTTCTAATTTCTCCATATCGGCCATCGCTCTAATCACACAAGCCCTAACCTTGCGCTCTGACACCAGTAACTAGGAATTCAGGGTAGCTAATCTTAATACCTCGCCCAAGAACGATGAAAAGAAATGCCAATAAGAAATTATACGAAAGCAAGAACAGAATAATTTACCCAGAGGAGGGAAGTGGAAAACCCTTGCGGATAAAAAAACCACTCCCTGCGAACAATTCACTAATCAAAGATCAAAGGTTACAACTGTAATAGCCTATTTTCGTATTAGATGAAGATAGTGCCTTACACCCTTGAAATATAAAATGTTAGCTAAGAACTGAAAGTAACTAATACAAGATTTAGCGTGAAAAACCCTTGAATGGGTTAAAAACCACGACCTCTCCTGAGGATTTTAGAAAGAAAGAGATGTTAGTTGATGACTGCTAGCTATTACATAGAGAAAGAAATATAGAAAAGGTCTCTTAGAAGGTCTCAGAGCAGCCTCCTCATCTGTAGCTCTCTGGTATAATTTATAAGTCTTATAACATGACCGTTATTGCTTTAATGAGAAACGTTACAATATATGAGTTTGATGAGTCTTCATAATGGTCTTCATAATGGTCGAGTAACGGCTTTAGTTACTCTTCTTCCTTGTAACCGCTCTATAATGTGTCATAAATGTGCCACGTATTTGTTGACGAGGTCGAGTAAATGTGTGATGGTCGAATGCTGAGACTTGAGCTTAAGTTTTAAAACTGGCATTTACATCAAATCGGGCTGAAGTTCAAAATCTGGGTGTTTAGGTCGAGTATTGGAAATAAGTCAACTACAACAACAATCTTTCCAAGCTTCTCAAACTTTTATGGAGTCTCTCAAATTCTAGGTCTCTCTAGAATTAAACTTACTAAGATGATTATAAATACACATACTAATCCCTTATATACTTGGGAATTAAGTATACAAAGTAGGACACAAAAATACGGATCACGAGGCACACAAACAACCCTTAACGAACTTCCCAAAATCTGTCTTCCGAAGTGTATTCGAACAACAACAGTTGTATTCGAATAAATAGTGTATTCCTAGGTTTATGGTTCTTTTTAGATACTGCATAACCCTTTCTATAACATACCATTGCTCTATACCAAGAAAATTAGTAAATCTACACAGTATCACCACTGCGTAAGCGATGCCTGGCCTAGTACAATCAGTAGCATACCGAAGGCTGCCAAGAAATAAATGTTCTTTCTCTGTCTAAATCCTTTAGATACAAGCCTAGCTTAGTATTTTTCAACTGACCCATCAGATCCCAATTTCTTTTTAAGGATCCATTTACAACCAATTGCCTTGCAACCAGGAGGTAAATTAAAAAGAACCCTAGTTCCATTGGACCCCAGAGAGTCCATTTTACTGTTGATAGCATCCTGTCAAACATTCGAATCAGGGGAGGTAAGTGCATCTTTGAGGGTAGACGGATCTCCTTCTAGAGTATATACTTCAAAATCAGGACCAAAATCATTCTCCACTTGAGCCCTCTTGCTCTCTTGCCCCTTCTAACATTTGTAATAATGTTTATAGTTTCCAAATTTCTAGGTTCTCCTATTCTAGGTGCAATAGAACTAGATGAGGAATCCCCACTATCTCTAGATATGAAAGGAAACTTGTCTTCATAAAAATCAACGTCAACAGATTCAATAATAGTTTTGTTTTGCAAATCAAAAAATTTATACACTTGACAGTTAATTGCATAACCAATGAAAACACATTTATAAGCACAACTAGCAAGTTTTAACCTTTTAGGTTCAGGTATCCTGACATATGCTAAATATCCCCAAACTCTAAAGTATGAGACATTTGGCTTTCTGCCATTCCATAATTCCAAAGGTATAGCCAAGGTCTTTAAGTTAGGAACTTTGTTTAATACATAACAAATAGTTAATAATATCTCTCCCCACCAATGGGAAACAACACCAGAACTTAGCATAATAGTAACTACTAGTTTTGTATAAGTACGGTTCTTACGTTCAGCCTTACCGTTCATCTCAGGTGAATAAGGAGCTGTGGTCTCGTGAATAATAAATGTGGATTGATACAGCTCGAGGAACGCCCCTGAATCATATTCAACTCCTCTGTCACTCTGAAAATGTTTTATTTTCTTTCCAAATTGAGTCTCAACTTTAGCAAGGAAAATCTTAAACATGTTCAGAGGTTCGCTCTTGTGAGCCATAAGATATACATAAGTGTAATTAGAATGGTCATCAATAAAAGTTATAAAATAACATTTCCCGTTCCTTGTCAAGATCCTTTTTAATTCACAAATGTCAGAGTGTATAAAATCTAAGGTTCCAGATTTTCTTTGTACAAATTTGTGAGGGGTCTTAGTGGTCTTTGCTTGAGAGCAATATTCACATTTCTCTAAACTGTTCAAGTGGAATTTTAGAATCAAACTCAGGTTACACATATTGTTAATGTGCTTCTTGTTAACATGACAAAGCCTACTATGCCAAACATTAAAAGTGCACACAGAGTAAGAAGAAGATTCTTTATTAATCATGTCAATGTTAAGCTTAAACATAGAATCACATGCATAGCCCTTACCCATAAATTTCCTATTCTTGGTGATCGTATAAACGTCACCTCCAATATTCTGTGTAAACCCAGCCTCATTCAGGATAAAAGCAGATACAAGATTCTTCCTCATTTGAGGGGTATGGAGCACATCCTTTAGAATGAGAGTCCTCCTAGAGGTAAACTTCAGCTCAATGTTTTTAGTTCCAACAACCTCTGTGGTCTGGGTGTCCCCCAACAACACGTTCTTGCCCTTAGCTTCAACATAAGTTTTATACAAATCCCTATCAAAATAGACGTGGCGGGTAGCACCCAAGTCCATCCACTATCCTTCTGAGCTAATGACCATATTAACCTCAGATATCATAACAACTAGAGGCTCTTTAGACACATGCTCGGTCAAATAGACTTTTGCAGGTTTTGGCTTGTTACGACAGTCCCGAGCCATATGTCCTGGTCGACTATAATTATAACAAATAAATTGGACAGAGTCTTGTTTATTTGTTTTTGAGGTAGGTACAGAGTTGTTCGAGCTAGGGTTTTTGTTTGATTTGCGGTACTGGTTTTTCATACCTTTTTTTACCGGCTTCAGATAAGCATTGGTGATCTTGTTCTTGTTGTGATTAGACACAAACATAACTTCTTCAGTAATGTCCTATTTTCTAGCTTCTTCCTTGATGCGAAAGCGCACGATAAGGCTCTCCATAGAAAACTCTTTTGATTTATGTCGAAGGGTATTTTTGAACTCCTTCCAGGCCAGAGGTAATTTTTCTATGAGGACAACAACCTGGAATTGTTCATCTAATTTGATACCCTCAGAAATAATCTCATGAGATATATTTTAGAGTTTGTGAGACTGGGCTATGCTTGACTTATCGTCATGCATCTTAAAATTTAAGTAGCGGCTAACCGCGTACTTTTTCGACCCAGCTTCCTCCGTATCTCACTTTTTTTGGAGAACGTCCCAAATTTCCTTAGTAGATTCTAACACAGAGTAGAAATCATACAGATCATCGCTAAGTCCATTCAAGATGAAATTCTTACAAAGAAAATCATCTGCAGTCCATTTCTCTAGGGCCAATGCAGATTCAGGGGATATGGGTTTGATTTCTTTAGGCTTAGAAGTGACACACGACTCAGCTACTTTCTTAGTGATTAAATAAAAAAACATTTTCTACTTCCACCGACGGAAGTTCTTACCTTCAAATTTGAAAGGTTTATTATTTTTGGTAAGGACAGATCGGACATCACTGTCACCGTCCATAGCAAATACTAGAATCGTCTTAAAATTGTTAGGGAAAATCTATACTATGTTACCTCTGCAGCAATTTTCGAAAGTAGAGATGAATATAATTAGACCAGCAATAGTAGCAAGATGAACTGGAGGTACCGAAGTGATGATCAGGAGATGCTCAATCAAGGACTAGGTCTCTATCTTTAAGACGTTTCGCCGCACTGCCCTTTGCAAACAGTTGATTGCTGCGTCGCCTCCAGGATAAAATAACAGAGTGGGAACTTCTCTTACAAGAAAGAAGTACCCTCGAATGATTTGTACTTTCAAACACTTTATTCAGATTCTAGACTCGTGATTCGAAGAGAAGAGAAGAACTGTAGTATATTTGATTGATTGTTAAATTGAGGCACAATTTCTGTTTATATAGAGCAAGTTCGAAACGGTAACAAGAGTTAATGGTGGGACACGTCATCAAAAACGTTCGAAACGGAAATGAAACGTTTAAGACTTAATTACGAAACAGTTATGTCTGAGAAATTCAAAACTGAAAAGTTCAGTTCAAAATAGACTCGGTTCGAATTTGGTTTTCTGGGAACTCCAGGTCGAAATAGACTCAGTTCGAATTTTGGTCTCCTGGGAACTCCAGGTCGAAATGACTTGTTTCAAAATGATCCAAGTCGAGATCGAATGGACTCAGTTCACAGGTCGAATAGAATGGGTTTTGACAAAATTAATTCTTTCATAGAAGCCCAAGTTCGAGGCCCAAGCCCTTGAGCCAAACAAATTTTTAAACCTATTTTTTCAAATTTTGGTCTCCTGAGAACTCCAGGTCGAAAAGACTTGGTTCGAAATGATCCAGGTCGAGATCGAATGGACTCAATTCACAGGTCGAATATAATTGGTTTTGATAAAATTTATTCTTTCATAGAAGCCCAAGTTCGAGGCCCAAGCCCATGAGCCAAACAAAATTTTAAGCCCATTTTTTGGCCCGACCCTACCTAACATATAAAATAAAGGATATAGGCTATATCAAGGGAACAACTACTCTTCCAAGCAATGTGGGACTAACAAGCCACATAGAGTTTTGGAGATATAAAACCCAACACTAAGTGACTTCACTTAGACCAAATTACTGGCTGGTGTCAGACTCATACGTCTGACTGCAGTCAGTCAAAAAAACAAATGCACCTAAGAAGTTCTAATGAAAGCCTGCATTCTCTCTATATCTGTGTTTGTGTGTGCATGGCCAGATAGACTCTAGTTACTTTTGTTTTCAACAATTTTGAGGTTTTCCTTCTTCCAAAGGCACAGTTGGAGATGCTCAGCTACTCAGTATATTTCGCAAACTGTCACCAGTTGTGCACGAAGAGTCTGAGCTCTCATGATCTCCCGCCTAGATTTGATTCTCTCTCTCTCTCTCTCAAAGCCTTTACATGTGCCTCATCTCTCCAATGTCCGTCTCTCCTGCTCGTGCTACTGCTAGGTAAACAAATACTCAACCTTCTAAGCTTATATGTATCTCTTAAGTAGGTATGAATTGATTTGCTTGGGCTAATGAGTCTCCCTTTGTTTTTCGCTTGTTTGAATCAGTTCTCCAAATGGGTTATCAAATTAGGTTTAAGTTCCTATTTCGAGAACCAACTTTAGCATTGTATTTGTTTCTTTGTTTGTTACTTACGCTGAGATGTTGGTAGTTTTTTACCGTTTGCATTGCTGCGATGCCCTAATTGTTACTTTACACCATTTCTGAAATGCAAGTAGTAGGGGGGGTTGCAAATTGTTGCGTCCTTATTAGATATTATCGCTCTGTGTTTTGCTATGCTCATGATGGCTCAAAATGTTCCATCCCCTTATTGACAAGCAGGGTGGTTTAGTTATAATCTATTTGTGTTTACTTATCTATTCGGTGGCAAAGTGGACAAACCAAAATTAATATAAAGAGAGTTAAAGTAGTATTTGCTCTCAACATGTCCAATTATATCGTCATTTTTTTAAAATGTTAGTTTCACTTTATTCTTCTTATTCCAGGAGAATAAACAAGTAACGGTCTCTTCTTAAAGCTTGTATTTCTATCTCTGTATCTCTTGGATGGCTGGTTGTCGAGACTCAAGACAAGATACTTATATTTATGTTTAATTCCTTTTGAATATATCTCTTGATGTCTTATCTTGGCATGTATACATGAGTAACGCAGTTAGGGGAAAATGCATATACATTTCCAAATAAGATGAATGATAAATTTCTTATATTGCTATTAATATTTCACTTAAATGCTTACATATTAGAAGAAAATTCTGCGGCCCAACTCCTTTGAAGTTTGTTTAGCTATTAGAGAAACTTGAAGATACGGTATCTAATTCTTATCTTTATTTTAAAAACAATGAGCTACTTAAAGGCTATCCCCTAGAGGAAAGATATGGCGTTTTTGAACCAGATTATACTATGTGAATAGGCTGATTTTTGCTTTATCTCATCAGATATTGTTCATTTCCTTTACTTTAAAGAAATGATATGGAGTGAGAGTGTGAGGCCGTAAGAAATCCTGTTCGAATACTCACTAGGGTTTTGACGAGAGAATACTGGCCTGGTGAAAAGAGTGAACACATTAGCGAGAAAAAGGCTCTTATGGATATACGCTCCCGACATTTATTATTTGCACAGTTTCGTGAGGGATCAATTTCGAGATAAAAAGAATGGATGTAGTTAATCTAGCCAAGAAAAATACCGAAAGAAGATCCTGAGAATGACAATCCGGCCACAGCTTATTTTTCAACAATTTTCATGAAATTAATATTTCACGATCCTTTGTTTTTCCTAGAATCAAATATAGGCTGAAGTTTAACATTTTTTCGGTTGATCTGAGTTTAACTAAAGAATAAAACAAATAAGCTTTATAATTTGGCAACTAGATAGAATGAATTTGGGTTTCAAGATGTGGCTTAGATAGACCACATAAATTTCTAGGGCATTGATTTTCATAGGTATCACATGCGGGCTGCGGGGATTTGATAATGAGCGCTACTGCTAATTGATATCAAATAGATATCAAATGATATTAAAAAACCAAGAATAATAATGTGCAGGATAGGTGTACTTAATATTGAACTTCTGATCATGTCTAGATTTGTTCCATCCGAGAGGTCGAATTGGAATCTGAAGACAAAGATAGCTACAGATTTACAGTTACATTCTTGATAAATGCCAGAAATGAGAACACACATTCCTTTTCAATAATAATCAAAGAAACATGGAAAATGGAAGTTGAAGTTACTTGAGAGTTGTTTCATGTATGGGTGTTGATGTGGGGTTCGCCGTTATTTGCAACAATTGCATGGGTGGTACGGCTAAGAAGGCCCTGATAACAGGTTTAACTTTTTCGATGGTCTTTATGATCCCAAAAAACATGAGTCGGTATGTGATCAACATACCAAACAAAACAGCAAGATCATCCCATTTTGAGTAGTCCATCTGCACTGCCAAATATTCTTCAGGATCTCATGACCTCTGATGGTCGGTGGGCCACCAGCTAGATTGTTTGGGAAAGTTAATCCTTCAAACTCATTCTTGTAAAATCCTTCAATAGCATACCTTTGAAAAGCCATGTAGTACATTGGGTATCTCCAAATAGGCTTGGGAAGATCGCTTGGTAGTCGAAAGAAGCCACAATTCAACAACATTTCCCCTTGAATTCCAGCTCCTGTAATTATACCCAAAAGAAAATCCGGAACAAGACTTGCAACCACCATCATTAGGCTCTCAATCAACAGCATGCACGAAAATAGTACCAAAGCAAAGTAGACAAATTGCTCAAATCCTTTGTGAAACCCAATAAGATAATAAGCTATGACTGCAGGAATTAAAGAGATGAGAAGCAAGTAGGGAGTAGAAGAACAAGTGTTTCCCATGACGAAAGCAGCAACACCGTAGTTGTTATGAATACGGCTCAAAAACTGTTGATGTCGTTCGAACGATTGGGGAAGTCGTTCGAACGAAAATAGCGCTTGGGCCAAAATTCCAGGGGATTGTCTAATTCGTTCGAACGACCTCAAGACTCGTTCGAACGACTTTGGCTCTGTTTGTTTGTTTCTAAATTCGTTTTGAAGGGGATTTGATCCAAAACGATGGATTATCTCGTGATGCGTATTTCAAAGATGACCTAATGGAAAGCCTATAAATAGAGAGTGTATGTTAAAGGCCTCTGTACTGTGAGAAAGAGTTAGAGAGAGAAAATGGAGAAATCAAGGGCTTAGCTCTGGAGAGGTTTATTGGGTTTTCTTTCTAGGGTTTCTTGCTGGGATTATCTGTAAGGGTAGATGTGAGGTTTGAGTGATCTCTGTAACCTTTTGTAACCCTTAGTGTAATAATAAATTCTTCGTGTTTGTCGGGGGTGATTTTGATCCTGTTTAGGGTTTCCACCTAATTAAACCTTGTGTTGCTTTTATATTGTCTTTATTCGAATTCTCTTTGGTTAGGGTTAGTTCTTCGAGTTTTTGTTGATCGTATTGTGCTTCCGCGTGCGATTTGCCCCCTCGGTTTCCCAACAGTAGTGTCCATTGAGCCTTTCTCTACTAAAGATCTGAACATTTAAGGGGCAAAAGAGAGAAGAAAGATTAGAATGTTCTACTTGTGTCCTTCAATAAAAACATCATATGACTTCTGAGAAGTTTAACACAGATCCTCACCTTCATGTCTTCTACAAAAGAAGGGAATCCACCAATGGCCATAAAAGTCAAGAATCCAGCAATAAACATGAGCACTGTATCTCTAGCCTGAAAGGAAAATAGTTGTTGTAAGATGTCACTCGGTATTCTCTGTCATTAACAATAAGAGAAGTTTTCCTGCTTTCTAAGTCATACCTGAATAGAGCCGTAACTATGGCCAATATTGTGAAATTCTGTGCCGAGACATATACCCAGTCCAATGTTGATTATAAGGCGCCACCAGTAGTAGCCTAGATCTCTGAACATGTTCACAAAGGATCTTCTTGTGAGAACAAGGGATTGGGTGATGAAGCTAGCTTGACTTTCTTTCTCCAGAACAATACTCACCTATAAAACAAACAAGAGTAAGCATTCCAAAACATATAAAGAATACATTTTGTTTAATTTTGTGGAATATGCATTTCCCCAGTTCTGCCTTCTACATCTTTGTTTATGTTGTTTACCCGTCTTTCAACTTCCTGGCAAATTTTAGATGACTTGTGTGACAACCTACCGAATGCCGGCCAAATCCACCCGAGCGTTTTGAGTTCTGTCCGAATGTATTTGTTCTCTATATCCTAATATAGCAGCACACCAAGTTTCGTTGCAATCGAATTCAGTTAAGGGGGCGAAAAGGTCCAGTACGCTTCGTCTCATGTTTTAACGTTTCCTTTTGGAAGTTGACTATTTACTTAGTACCTATATTAAAGAGGAACCTTGGTCCGATCCTCCCCATGACTAAAAGAGCTTTAATGCTTGGTCATCAAAGACCCCGGCTCATGGACTATCTACAAGGGATAGTTATGAGTTCTCCTAGGCCTGGGGAAGGCTAGGGGACATTGCCTCGCAATGCGGGCCAGTTTTTCAAAGAGGGCTTCATATGGCGCCGCTATGCCCCGTGGGCTATCCGAGACGCACCGCCCCTTACAGATGGACAATATAAATAGTCCAGACTCGTCGCCCCTTGAGATATGAGTCCCTTATGTGGAAACTGGCATATTGAGCTACCCTGATCCGCCACAGGACAGGTGTGCTTTCCGTTCCTCGCGCACGTCGCGAGAGATTACGCTGTAGGGATTATTGAGGGAACCTTCAGCGTTGATGCCTATACGGAATACATATTCGATGACCCCTCACGAGTATCCAGGATTATCCGGATGTCGCTCTAGCATCCGTGGGTTGTATGCCACTGGCGCGCTGCGCCCGTGAAGATGGCTGGTACACGCCGACCGCGAGTCCGTGTACGCCGCACGGTCCCTTATTCCGCTGCACTCCGGGAACTGTAGAGGCGGTCCCGGGATGGGCCGTGACAACTTTATGATCTCAAGAGAGCGTTGATCGATTTCTTGGTGGTTATTGAGTCACCATCAAGGCCTTGTTCGATGTCCTAGTGATAGGAATCAAGATCTCTTGTTATATGTAGGTGATTAAAGAGTAAATGTAAAGGTAACCTGAAACAGAATGACTCCTTACTAGTTCAAAATCTTTGTATATAATCCTAAGGAAGTGATCCGAAGGGTTCCTCATTGTGGAGCATGGGTAACCATTCGATGCGAAAAACTAGAAAAGATGAGAGTATGAGTAGTACATAAATCAAGTCTTATGCTAAATTGAAAATGAAGTGATAGGTATAGAAGTATATATCTATATCAGGTAAATTATCTCATTTGCTTCGGAAGCAAGCAAGACCAAAGTAAATTGTTCTGCCAGAAGAGAGAAAGCAAAGATTGTGGAATAGCTCAATGACTTCACCACTAGGCTGATGAATGGATGTAATAACAGTCATTCCATATTGTTTAGCAAGGCCTACAATTTTGTTCATGACATGGTATGAAGCTGCACTATCAAACCCATTTGTGGGCTCATCTAGAAAAAGAAGATTCGGACGTGTTAAGATCTCAATGCAAATGCTCACTCTTCTCTTTTGCCCGCCGCTGAGGCCTTTTTCTTCCCTCCCTCTTATTCTTGTGTTCATAGCATTTTGCAATCCCATCTCCCTTATCACCGTCTCCGTTCTCTCTTTTTTCTCAGTTTTTGACATGGAGTCGGGTAGTTGGAGCATAGCCGAATAGTAAACGGTTTCTTTAACCGTTAAGGTTTTCATTAAAATATCATCTTGAGTCACATAAGCCTATATGTCATTTCTAGGAAATTAGAGATAAGCAATCTAGACTATCTATATTGACAGTTTAACAAAGAGTATCCTCTGCTCACCGAAGTCCCAAAAGCTAGCGATTGTTTATGGCCATTAATCAGGATCTCTCCAAATTGTCTTGTATTCGATTCCAATCTCCCTGAAAGCGTCAATTGTTTGTCAGTTTCCTCGACTCTATTTAAAATCATTCTAAACTAAGGTGACGGCAATATGTAGGCCAGTAGGCCAAGGGACAAAGGGGAGCACAGTAGAAAAAGTCTGAAGCCAAGAGAGGCACACAAGATGGACTTACACTTAAAAACTAAGTTCAATGTCAATAAAGTGTGTGCCAATAAATTTTTAGTGTTTCAACAGGGTAAGTCCGTTCTAAAGAAATCGGTAACTTGTTGCTGGCTGGATATGCACCCAAGTCTGTTGTAACAAGTCTCATAGACTTTATCAAGTCAATAAAGCACCAAATAGCTGTTTTACACCGATCCTTAAGCAAGAACAATTAGTACATAATTTTGGATTACCTGATAATGTGTCCAGAAGTGTAGACTTTCCCGAACCAGAAGGACCCATGATAGCCAAGACCTCACCCGGCTGAACATACCCGGTTAGCCCTTGAAGTATTGCAAGAGACCCATCTTTATCTTTAGAAACTGTGACCCATAGATCCTCCCACGTCATGAAAACACCATTGTCTTGCCACCCCAAGATGCTGTCTCGTTCATGCTTAACAGAACATTCTTGTTCCTCGTTTCGACAACATAACCATCTCCACAACCTCCATCCTATTTATCTTGATTTCTTGATCATCTCGTAAACTCAGTATCGGCATGTCAGTCTCCACTTTAGTGATTTTAACTGATGAAGCCATTCTATATTTAGCAGTTTTAAGATTTTTTTATGCTAACGGTACATATAAGACGGATCAGTTGAGAAAATGACTCTTAATCAGACTTTTTGATAGTAACAGGCATAATAGCAACTCTTATAATGACTGTATTAGATTAAGTAATGTTTTATATAGTATAAGTATGAGAGTTTTGAAGGTGTCAAATCTTCAACTTTGGATTTATTCCCTTATATTATTGCAACTTATATTAGCTATAACTTTGACATGGTACTACTAAATTATTACGCATAAGGAATTTCTCTTTAGTCAGACAAATAATGACATTTTGTATGCTCAATGTTGATGCATACAAAATGTATGTTATAAACTAACAAAAATGTCTTGAATATTGTTAGGCAAAAGGCACTGAAATACATACAAAATGTATGCTGATTGCTTCGTCAGTGGTTGTTGGTTCACCCTCAAAGCCTAGTTCAATGTTCTAAAGATATAAGATCAAAGATGTATTAAAGAGAAAGTGAACAATTGTTGAAAATTTTGTATCCTCACAAGGACTATGCTTACTTGCTCAAAGTCTGTTAATCATTTGTAGGAAGTGGTCGGATGGGTTTCTCATTCGAATGTTGTTGAGATATATAGTCCCATATCGGGCACATAGAGCATTGCACCTCAAAATATAAGACATGGGGCTACTCCTCTCATTACCAATTAGTTTTAAGATGGAACCTTTAGTTCTAATATGGTATCAAAGTGGGTCTTTCTTCCATGTGTTGAGTGACCCACATGCTACTCCGCGTCCCCCAAATATTTGTCCACGTGAGGGGGCGTGTTGAGATATATAGTCTCACAAAATACGAAAGCCATTAAATGTGAAATAGAAAAACTAGAGTGACATCATACTATTTGTCCACGTGTTGAGCTCAAAAATTACGCCACACGTGAGGGGGCGTGTTGAGATATATAGTCCCACAAATACGAAAGCCATTAAATGTGAAACATCATACTAATTCTTTGTTTTGTTGATTTTTTAATAGGATCCACAAGTAACCCGAGGATGTACTCACGGTGGGGAAAGTAGTGACTAGTTGGAGGGATCTAAGAGTAGCAACTAAAGCTTATGGAAGCGATCGAGCTGTATTTGGACAAGGTAACATTCTGGTTATTGATCAACCTGTAATAACCCTTACGTTTGATTCTTAGTAGATTTTTTGGTATCAAAGTGTTGTTTTTTTTTTTTGTTTTTTTTTTCCGGTTACTATCACTACTAGAAAATGGGACAAAGGCCACGATCAATATTTGCTTTGGCCACGAATAGATAAGTAGCAAAGTGCCACAACCGGTGGCGTTGCTAAATTTCGTTAACCATGGTCAAAAGCACACGGTTATATCCCCGTCGTATCCCTAGTTTGTGTTTGTGCCTAAACCATGGCTAAAGAAGACCAAAACCACGGGATTTAGCTGACTTTACACGAAAAGCTTCTCCTTTCCATGTTTTCTCCTTCTACACTACATTTCATTTTAGAGTTTTCAATACTCTGACGGTACCTCAATTCCCAATCAAATTGATCTTCAGTGAATCGTCAATTCGATTTTCATCAAAGCAACTCATGGATTTGCTTCTGCCATTGATTTTACTATGAAGAATATGATATGATATGATATGATATGATATAATATGATATGATATGATATGATATTACCCGATAAAACTGACCTTTGGATTCATAGAGGAAAATATGTAGAAGTATTTTGAATTCGATTTAAATGGATCATGTGAAACATAATCTTATACGGTTTTATGTATAAATTTAGAATTTAATAGTATAATTCCATTTGAGGTGACGTTTATTCGTTTGAAACAGAGGGTATACAATAGTGCAGTATTAGCGAACTCATGGTAATATCCATGTGGTGAACCTCAACCAGTTCTAAAATACAATGAGGTACATTATCGATGGGAAAAGTTCGAACGTCACCTAGAATAGCTAAATAATTCACCAAGAAATAACTTTCATCAAAACATATCTAATTTATCGTAAAAACAACAAAGTAACAAATCAAAACAAACTAAACAGTCTTTTTGATATATACTATACTTTTTATTATTATTAAGGAGTATACACTACAATATAAAAAAAAAATAATTAAAAATTCATTTTCAATAGGTTTTTAGTTTTCACGTACAATAATCAAAAACAATATTTACATTTTGTTAGTTTAATATAACTGCGACCAAGTCTATAATTGTATGGTAAGCGTATTTATGCCATCCATTTTAAAAAACTATATGCTTTTCATAAACCACGATCCTAAAAGAGATAATAGTGACTATGTGTATGTTGTAATGATCAAACAAAAAACTCATAACGTGTTGAATTTTTCAAGTGGTTATTCTATTAATCCCTATTAACATGCGAACATAATAGTACAAATATTTTGACATTAACATATGATCGGCAACACCTATCGTAAGAATTTGGTTTAAGGTAACTATTGCAGTAAAAGTTGCATGATCCTCGAAGTATTGTACGTCTAATAGCCTAATAACACTTTGGAGGAAATAATGGCCTATTTGAAAGTGAAAATCGTGAACTATCCGATTGGTTATCTACTCTGACATAAGAAATATTGTTGTTGTATTTTTTTAATGTTGTGTGCCATCACCTATAGATTTTCCATTCTTTCTTCAATGCATTTAAAATGACCAGCCACTTTATAAACATTGTAGTTGTTACTGGTGAAGTCGATCGTAAAATGCAGTTCTTCATGAAAACACCTAGAAGCGTTTTCAAACATCAACTTCTAAGCACCCCTCCAATAGAATCTCCTTTCGTAGATTTCAATAAGCATGATTTATGAGTAAACATTTATACTCAGTTACACAACTTTTAGTTAAAAAACAACAACTAAACAGTAAGTATGAGAAATTTGTTACCAACTACCTTGTGCTCTAGTGGTGACGGTGTGAAAACCACCATCGGGAGGTTAAAGGGTTTGATTCTTACCTCTGTGCGGGATTCCAGGTTAGTATGAGCTCGTTGGCCTAGGGTCGGCTGTCAGCTTACCCGGTTAGTATGGTTTGCGTGCCCTACTATAATCTAGCACTCTGCCGCTGAGCCTCTATAATCCGTGAAATCAAAGGAGGCTGGGCTCTCAAATTTGCAATAAAACCACCCGTACCGCGTGAACACAAACTCGGCCCGGAATCTGCCACATCGTGAAGCATCAACCACTCTCGAATCATCAGACGTGCAAGAAATCTCCTAGGCAAGCGGCTCAAAGCGTTGGCTACCACATTTGCCTTCCCTGGGTGATACTATAAGTCAACATCGTAATCCTTCAAGAATTCCATCCACCTGCGCTGCCTCATATTTAATTCCTTTTGAGAGAAAAGGTATCTCAAACTCTTGTGATCATAAAAGAGTTCGAACCTCACTCGGTAAAGGTAATGATGCCAAATCTTCAACGCAAAAACCATGGCTGCCAACTCGAGGTCATGAGTAGGATAGCTTATCTCATGCACCTTAAGTTATTTGAAGGATAAGCCACTACCTTTCCCTCCTACATCAGAACGCAACCCAACCCACTGAGCGAAGCGTCACTGTAAACCATATACTTCTGCCCACTGGAAGGAACAATAAGAGCAGGTATTGTAGTCAATCTCTTCTTCAACTCTGTGAAAGTTTAATCACATCTATCATCCCAAATGAATCTAACATCCTTTTGCGTCAAGCGAGTCAAAAAAGCTACAATCTGCGAAAAGCCTTCGATGAATCTACGGTAATAACCGGTTAATCCCAAAAAGCTGTGAATCTCTGTAACACTAGTCGGCTGCGCTTAATCTGTAACTGCCTCAACCTTCGAAGGATCAACTGCAATACCATCCTTGGACACCACGTGCCCTAGAAACTTCACTTCCTTCTGCCAAAAATCACACATCTCGAATTTCGCATATAACTCGTTCTCCCTCAAAGTCTGCAAGGCAACTCTCAAGTGTTCCTCGTGTTCGGCCTTAGTCTTCGAATAAATCAAAATGTCGTCCACGAACACAATAACGAACCGATCAAGAAAAGGTTGGAAAACCCGATTCATCAAATCCATAAAAGTCGCGGGCGCGTTTGTCAAACCAAACGGCATAACCTGAAACTCATAGTGTCCATAACGCATCTTGAATGCTATCTTTGAAATATCCTCCTTCTTGATTCTCATCTGATGGTAACCTGATCTGAGATCAATCTTTGAAAAGAAATGCGCTCCCTGAAGCTGGTCAAACAAGTCCTTGATCCTAGGTAAATGATATTTGTTCTTAATCGTAACTTTGTTCAACTCGCGATAATCGATGCAAAAGCGCATAGACCTGCCTTCTTCTTCGCAAATAATACCGGGGCTCCCCACGGTGAAGTACTAGGTCTGATAAACTTCTGATCCATCAACTCATAAATCTGATCATACAACTCTTTCAGCTCAGCAGGTGTCATACGATACGGAGCCTTCAAAATTGGAGCCGTACCAGGTAAAAAATCTATACTGAAATCAATCTCTCTCGTCGATGGTAAGCCGGGAATCTTCTGAAAAACATCAGAAAAGTCGCACACCATCAAAATAGAACTAACATCGATACCAGAGGATTTTAACTCTGAGAATGCCAATAAACCATCTCCGGACCACGCTGGTTCCAAACTAACAAACCTGAACCGCTTCTCCCAGGAATACTAAAGGTAGAGCTGTCTTTTCAAAGCAATCCAATGTAACTCAACGCGTCGACAACCAATCTATACCCAAGATAATGCCAACCTCCTGCATCGGTAACACCAATAGGCCTGTTGAAAGGACGTGACCACACACAACTATCAGGCAATCTCTACAAATATGGGAAATAGAAATTGAAGGATCGATAGGAGTACCCACAAAAATCTCATCATGCAACAAAGAAGACTCAAAACCAATAGTGCAGAGGAATACATATGCTATGAATGAATGCGATGCACCATAATCGAAAAGAACATGAGCGGGTGAATAAGAAATATGAATCGTACCTTCCACTACAGGTTGAGCGACATGAGCACCTCGCCTCCCCACTGCATACATCCTGTTCTGCCCTCGGCCCTGACCATGCTGCTGACTCGGCTGCTGCGGCCTTTTTCCACCCTGAGGGTCTGGAACCATTTGTCTACTCTGTGGACCTTGAAACTGTCCCTGCTAAATCTGTTGTGGTCTCGACTGGTGACCAATAGGACTCTGAAACTGTCGCAATGGCTGTGGGCCTCTGACTGGCCTAGGACAAAACCTCTTAGAGTGACCTTTCTCCCCGCAGTTCCAACACTTCCCAAAAGCAAACCGTGGTCCCATAACTCTAGCTGGCGCACCCTCGGCAATACTAAACTTATGTCTCTTTGTACCCAAGTTCTCATACTAACTCTGGATTGCCTTGCCCTTATCGGCCCTCTGATCCTGTCTCTGTTGGCTCTTCAAGTCCTTAGACTTGCGCTCCTCAATATCATTTTATTCTATCGCCAAGGCTTTCGACAAAGCCTCTCTGTATGAACTAGCCCCCGAAGCAATCAAGAACTTCTGATAATATGGATGAAGACCCTTTAGAAAATTCATCTTACGCTGCTCCTCATCCTGAACAATAAAAGGAACATACCGAGAGAGCTCATTGAAACGCTGATCATACTGAGAGATACTCATATAGCCCTGCTTAAGTGTATAGAACTCTGAGATGCACGCGTCCCTGTAACTCTACGGGAAATACTGCTTAAAGAACCGCTCCTGAAGGGATGCCCAAAGCACTGGAGTCTCTACTATGGTCTTCTTGGCTGTATCCCACCAGTAATCTGCCTCGCCCTGAAGGAGATAGGTAACAAGTATCACTCTCTGATCGTTCAGATACTTCATAGCGTTCAAAGTCTTCTCTATAGACTTGAACCATGTCTCAGCCTCAGACGGTACCGTAGTGCCAAAAAAAGTAAGATGCTTGTATTTATGAAGTTGCTCCAAATAGTTGTACTCTCTAACCACTGGGCACCTGGCCTGCTGAAAATGAGTTGTGAAACTCTCCATAAACTGTCTCATCTCTGCTGAAATATGAAGAATAGCGGGGGTAGGTAAAATGACAGGCTGCTCTGGAACTACTGGAGCTGAAGGAACACCCTGCTCAATCGAGACAGACCCCAAACTCTCCTGACTGAGAACCAGCTCGTCAGCAGGTGTACCACCATGCAAACCTCTGCGACTACGTCCAATTGCATGACCTCTGCCTCTGCGACCTCTAGCCATCTACACAACAGAAGGGACACTTCAGGAAAAGAGGAAGGGTGATAAAATACGTAAAACTGAAAGGGATCGATCCTAACTCCATCTAGAAAGAATTACTCATCCTATAATTGCAAGACTAGATATAGGGATTAACCTATAGCTTTGATAGCAAGTCTGTCACTCCCCAAAATCCAATAATCGGTAGCTGGACCAATTACAGTCATTCGGGATGTACAGGTCGGGGAATCTAATCGATTTGCCCCCACGAACAACTGAGCCATAGACAAGTTCAGGCTCAGTCATTGACAATAACAATATCATCAGAGTAAAAGAATAAAGTGGAAGCAAAAGATATATACATCAACTGAAAACGTAAATTAAACGTCTCGAAATACTATACAGCGACAAGAGCTGAGGTCAAACAAGATGGTACTAAAACTGGAATAGGAACTACAGCCGCAACGCCTGGAACTAACAGTGGGAACTCTTAGCCAAACTGTACTACTCAGCCTCTGAAAAGGGGGAAAATATGAGAGTGAGCAAAACCACAGCTCACTAATGCCCAACAAGGCTAAATAACAAACTAATATAACAGGTGTCGAGAAAGAGGAGAGATGAATGAGATAAAGAATGTTCTACAATATTGAAATCTATAAGTGCCGAAATAGAGTAATAAATATGAATGCATAATAGAGTGAAGAAGGAATAAGAGAAGGATTAGGAGATATGAGGAATAGTGATATGCAGAATATGCTGCGGTGATGATGATATGCTAATAATGTGATGTGATGTGATGAACTAGGATAATCCCATAACTATCCCAAATGTTGAGCAATATGATATGCTGAACTTAAGTCCTAAAGTAAATGTTTATGATAGTATGAAATCAAGACTATACCCTATAAATCAATATAGTGGGCTGATCAACCGCTAATGCATAGTAACCTTAAAGAGGTCTCAGTTGGATACAATGGGTACGATTAGTAACAAGCTCGACCAAACTTGGGATTTATCACTTGATCAGAGTGTTCCGGGCTTTGTAACCCACGGAGCCAACGTTCGAACTTTATTTCACATTCCAAGGGATTTCAACCTCACAAAGGACTAAGATGGGTACCAAAGGAAAACTATCTCATACCATCCCATACTCCCGGATGGGTATATAGGTATGATAGTACCTGTCCCAAACTCACCCACTTATTTTAACCCGATCTAGGAATCTAAGATCCTAATGACGGTCAGCCGTGTGGAGCTTGTTTATGTATCCTGACCCCGTTAAGATAAAAGAATATAAAAAAACCCACACTGCAAATAGATCCCTAGGATCAAAACAACACAACCGCCTAACCTAGCCAACACACATAGGATAACCACCTGCCTCAGAGGATGGTAACCAATCCTAACACAGATGTAAACAGTGACTAATATACCCAGTCACAACATCCAACAATCGTCAGTCTCTATAAGACTGGAATACAGCAGTCAAGGACTGCCTACGAGAATACCCCACAAAAGCGCAACTTCCTTAAAGACAAAAAGGGAAACATACTGAATAAGTGAGGGAGAGGGTTAATTGGAGAGAGGGGGAGAGAAATGAGAGAGAGGAATGAAATAAAGAAATGAAAACCAAAAGGGTGAAAACAACCACCAGACTCGTTCGAACGAAAAGGAAATCGTTCGAACAAAGAGGATATGAAGACAAAATTTCCAGGGAAGTACCAAGGTCATTCGAACGAGGAAATCAAGTCGTTCGAACAAAAGATGCCAACTCGTTCGAACAAAACAAGAAGTTGTTCGAACGAACCACACCCAAAGACAAAAATTCTAGGGGACACGACAACTCGTTCGATAGGTCGTTCGAACGAGAATAGGGTCGTGCGAATGGATACAGAAGTTGTTCGAACGACTTGTAGATCTTGGGCCAAGTTCCAGGAGATGAGCGACTCATTCGAACGACTATGAATCTCGTTCGAATGACTACTAGAAAATCTCAATTCTACCAAATCCACACGAACACCCAAACATAGAGATAACCCACATTGAAAGCACCATAGCAACACAATAATAACAACAACGATAATGAACACAACTACAACAACGACAACACCAAGCCACTACGGGCTCCCTCAAGGAAAACAACAACAACAACAATAACATACTCCTCCGCCCAACTACCGAAACCACCGAACACAGAAAAGCACAAAATCTGATAAGATGAATGAAATGCATCTGCAGAACTGATGATGCATGATGCATGGTATGAATATGGATGTGTGATGCATAATGTTAAATAAAAATAGAACAAAACAAAGAAATAAAAAAAAAAGAAAAAATCCGGGACACTACAAAAACTGTACCAAATAGGATTTTTTTACAAACACTTACCTCAACCTAGAAACATCAAGTTCTTCTAGATCTAGTCAGAAATTGAAGGTATGGTAAAATTGCCCGACGAGATCTAGTTAAAAAAGGAATGTATGGCCAAATTGCCAAAGATACCTCTAGCTTAAAAAAAAGATAATAGCCTTACATTAATTAAAATTGAAAGGTAAAAGAGTAATGGTTAAAGAAACGCAAAATTTAATTGATCACATTATGGCAAAAAGAGTAATGTTTTGTGATATAATTTAGGGTCCTTAGCATAAATTATTTTAACCACATAAAAACTTACTGACTCTTGCAAGTTAAGATATATATTGACATATCTACTCACATTGGTTTGCAAGTTAAGATATATACTGACATATCTACTCAAATTGGTTACTCCTTCATGATAAGTAAATGAATGCCAAGCAGCAGTACTATTCAGGAAATCCAAATCTCAAACTAATAACATAAAAAAGTACATACAAATTAGAAAATAGTTAAAAAAAATACATTACTCATAAAGCATCCAAATATATAACTCAACTAATTGAGCATTTCCTGGGTCACCTTTATTCAGAAAATCCAAATCTTAAATTAATAACATAAAAATGCACATATAAATTAGAAAATGGTTAAAAAACACAGAGTACTCATAAAGTATCCAAGAATATAACTCAACTAATAGAGCATTTACTGGGTCACCTTTCATAGGAGGTTCGCGAGGTTTAAAATAAATATAGTAAGAGGTTTGAGTCTCCAACTATTATGCTATAGTGTTATAGGATTTCATGTATAGCAATACTTACACTTATTTTTATTTTACTTGTTCCACAATTTAAGACAATGGATCTTGGTCTGAATGCCAATACAAATCAGAAAATAGATTTTTAAAAAACACATTACTCATAGAACATCCCAAAATATAGCACATTACTAATAAATCATTTACTGAGATTCCTTTCATAAGAAGTTTGCGAGGTTTGAAATAAATGCAATATGAGGTTTGAGTCACCAATTATGATGTTGCAGTGTAATATGATTTCATATTATAGCAATACTTACATTTATTTTCATTTTACTTGTATCACATTTTTGGACAATGGATCTTGGTGTGTTTGAAACACCATCTCCTGAGATAATGAGATAATTGATACACATACTCGCATTACCAAACGCTCTTCCATTTGAGCTAAAGATCCAAATGCAAATAAGAACGATATAATCCGTATGAATTCTTGTTATCCTAAATTTCAAAATATCAATACATAAACACGCTCCATAAAGTTATTCAATTTACCTGCTTATATCGCATTCTCAAATGTAATACATATATGCAGCGAGAAATAATTTGTAATCGTTCACAATTTCTACTTTTACCTGCAAGTATTTTTCATCTATTTCCTTGAAGTAATGATCGCCCTGTTTATTATGCTTTGCAAACCCAATGTGCTACTCAATATGCTGTAAATAATGAAAACCTTGTATATTTGAAGAATCAACATTAATAAGGTTAGTGCACATCGTAAAGGAAAAGTAGGAACTCTCATCAGACAATTAAATAATATATTACAACTAAGCAGAACAAAATGCATTAATAAGAGTGCCCCAAAACTGGTGTACGGGAAACAAATATGAAAAAAATGATACCGTAAGAAGTTATTAGATGTTGCCATTAATAAATGAGATCAATTATTACTAATGGTTCGTTTAGGATTTTCATTAGATTTGTTGACTGATTCCAATTATATGCTAAATAGTTTTTAGCAGAGATACAGTAAGAATGAGCATATTGATTTTTCATCGTTATGAATATAGGGAAAATAAGCTCGGCCTAAAAATTCTAGTTTATGTGGTACTTCAATAAGATTTGACTTCTTTATGAGTATAAACTTGAAATCGATATGAAGCATACCTTGTAGGGCAATTAAAATAATTATTTGTGCAACTCCACATGATCTGCTACAGTAATGCATTATGGCTTCCAATTTTCACCTCTTTTTTCACATGTCCTGCCCTTCAACTCTGATATGAACATAGGTAACTTTGTATTCATTAATACCATCTTCACCACTATATTGCCATAATTTTTTTGACATGTATAGTCTATACAATTGTATATAAAACATTGATAGTAAAGAACCAAGGTCTAATTAAAGATATTTAAATTCCAATTAATTTCATAGAATTAAGATTATTAAACGTGCAAGATTGGTCTTTAATGTAGATCTCCTTATTACTATCAGTTCAAAGAAATTGTAATAACTTAAAAGGATCTGAAGAATGCCCAATGACAGATGATGGTTTCCTGCCATAAGATAAGCAAATAACATTATGTTTATATGCCGAAAATATAGTTAGTAAGCTAATATTTAGGCCTCCAATGCCGAATACATATTAGAGAATAAGGTTGTCGTCATCGTTAGCTGAAAAATGCATACTTAAGCACTTATCTTTTTTGCATGATACTTCTTATTTCTTACAGAGGAGTATCCAAAAGCTTAGACAATTATAAATCGTCCTTAAATGATTCACCAACATGTATGATTCTCCCTAGAACAACATTCTCTTTCAGTCCTTTCAATCAATTAGGATAACCTCATAAAGGGGCTTAACAAACTCAAGCTTAGTTTGGGTCATCATTCCTCGTGAACCACAAACTCATGATCAACAAACAACCATCTATTTTTTGTTTTTCGAAATGCATATCAAAATAACTTGTAAAGAGAAATTAGTGTGATGCAAATCTATATGTCGATATATATTAATAATTGCCAAATTGGTGTGGCAGCAGCACATGGTTCTTTTCTAGAGAGGCATGCACCTATATATGTTAGTATATATATTAATAATTGCAAGAGACTAAAATTGACACAACCACTGAATAGACATACAAAAAATGTACCTTAACATAGTACCAACCGAGCAACAATCTAAATATACACCAAATTAATCATCGCTTTCTCCATGTAGCAAGAAAACCTATAAGATAGTAAGTAGGAAAATATTTCTAAAATCTATTATAAAAAAGTGAAAAAAATAATTATTACATAGATGGAGTACTTAACTCGTACCCAAGTAGGGAGTTTCCTGAGGAAAATATTAGAGAAAAACAACCAAGATAGCAACCAATAAATAAAGGAAAATAATTACAAAAGAAACTATTCAAAGATGAATTTAGGGTTTCCAAGAAAATAAGAAACATATGATATGTATTGGCGTGTGGGACTCTAGAGAAAAAAGAGATTCAGAAAGAGATGTATCATTTCCCACAAACAATTAGTCTCCTACATAAGCTATCCCAAAAAAAAACCTACTCAGCAAAGATAAATTTTTGTCTATTACTATCTAATCAACAAATTGATAATGGGTTTCAAAGAAAAAAAACCTACATATTAACCTATTTTCTCCTCTAAAAAAATCCAAAATTTATCTCAAGTGATCAAGCTGATGAAGTTTAAAATCAACTCAAACATACAAATCAAGTATATATAAAAAAACAAAAAATTCCAGCAACTTACTATGGAAAAGACAATGTTGAAGCAACAACAAAACTGATTAAATTCAGGTTTAAGAGCTTATTGGTTTTGTTGCAGCATATAACGAACTCCTTGCACAACATTAATGGTTGCTTCAAAACTTCTTCGGCCTCTAAAATTTCTTACTTGTACATGATTAACGAAGAATTTTCTCGAATTTCTCGAATTTAAACTCGAACGCTGAAAACATAATGGATGATGGCAATTATGAGAGCACCCAATAAAAATATAAAGATAACTAGAAATCACAAAATTCTAGAGATTGCAAGATAATAGTTCAATTTTAAAACATTTGAGAGAGGGTACATCCGTATACGATTTTGTCATTTCCTTCAAAGTTTTCAAGGAAGAAGAGAGAGTGTGGGAAACGTTTAATGCAGTGAGAAACTTTATTTTATCCTTATAAGCGTTGCAACTTTTACCAATATGGATACGACTAAAGAGTAAAGGGAGGAAAAAAGATACGTAGTATTTCAATGGAACAAAGAATCGGGAGAACAAAAAGGTTGATGTGTCATTCATTTAGATAGTCCACGTGTCGCTATAGAATCCAATTCTACAGAGATTCTGCAATTTTATATTTATATAGATTATCTTGAATCTTAGTAAGCAACATATAAAGCCTAGTCCTATCATTCACCAAAACCACGTCTTAAAAGAGTACATTAGACAAACAAATGTTTGCATACTCATCGGGAATCCAAGTGAAATAAAATAAAACAATTGATATAAAAGATGACATTGTGGATACCTCATCCTTTCTTGAATGCATAGTAAGCTAAATCCCTGATCCATCCTTAAGGTAAGTTTTTCCTCCATAGTCCATAACCTATACAAAGATATTCAATTTAACTTGGGATTCACGATTGCTCAATCACTCAAAACATCAAAAAATGGAAGAAGAAAAAATATATAGAGTTGTTTTTAATTGAAACATTGCAATAGGAAATTTTAAACACCGATTTATATTTCAAATTGGGTCGTACAGTGTAAAAGCACCAACCCACATCCAGGGCTGATCAAGGTAAATATGAAATATTTCCTGGTTATACAACAACTCTAGAAAATACATATAGGGAAAAAATGTAGAAATGTATTAGATGCAAAAAGTATAGGAATTGCATAGAGAAGTCCAGTGAGTAATTTCATTATGTTTCTTTGAAATGAAGATCACCTTGCTTACTTTTATTGAAAATCAGCGCTAAAATTCAACGGCCTTTATTTAACAAAATGTTGGCTACTCGATGCTATAAATTTAAGGAAATAACATTAATTAGCTCATGCACACGGTAAATGGCAAATGATAAGTAGGGACTCTTCTCCATCAATTACAACGTATAATTAGACTACTAAAAGGATATTGCAAGAAGCTATTATATGCTTGGCCATTTCCACATCATCTTTGTTCATCTCTAGTTCAGATGTTATCACCAAGATCTCTAATTGCACATTCTTTTGTTTATATTTGATGATATTATTCACATTTTTCTAATAGTAGTTCAGACCATTACTATAAAACACAAGAATTCATGAATGTAAACACTTTAACCACAGGGTTGCTAACATTATGGAGATAAAAGAACATGTAGTGAGATAATATGATGGATAAATCAGGTAAGTTTTCGTAAGTGAAATAAACTAACAAAAGTCTGATTCATTAAATGCTAGAGAAATTGCGATGAAAATCAAACAAAACTCACCAAACAAAACAACGTGTCACTGAGGATATTAACGCACACCCTTGGCATGAGAAATCAATAATCACAAATCTATACTATCGCCCTAAGCAAATCAGGAAAAATTAGATAAACCAACGCCATCAACAAACATACAGTAAAAATAGTAGTCATGTTCATATTTTACCAATTGTTTAAAAAATCACCCACAAATTAATAGATAAAAAAATACAACACCAAGATAAATTATGGTGAAAACCAATATCAAACAAAAATGATGAAAACAAAGAAATTTAGACAATCAAAGATCTTAGAAAACCCATAGTTCTTACTTGCATGATGTAATTTTGGGTCTGATAAATGTTATACTGATGAAAATCTTCAGAGGGCTAAACTACACTCCATATATTTCTTTTCTCCTGAATTAAAACTTTCATCGCCATAAGCATTGGTTTGAAACTTGAATCGTCCAATAACTCCCTCTAATACTGCCTAAAACTATAAACATGATCATGATTTCTTCTCAAATAATGGAAAGACGACATTGAGCCTTGAGATACAAAACCCAAAGCAATTCAAACCACTGTACGAAAGTGATATTAATTAATAGTTAGGAAAAATTGAGAAAGTTAAAATCTGATTTTGGAGAGAGAAAGAGTAATACTTTACCCACTCGTAAAACTATCTTCATAATCTTGTTGAGACCCCAATAAATAAGGAATATTCATCGACCAGGAACCCTAATTGTACCGAAAAACTTCCTTTAATATTTAATCTTAGCAACTTGGGGTTTTATAGAGTTGTAAGTAAGCGGTGCAACTTGGATCGTTGTAGCAATTAGAAAAGTAAGATAGATTGTTTGGAATCGGACATCGTTGAAGAATGGCAACGATTTGCAGTTTGTTAAAAAGTTGTAGTGATTGGTATTGGATTTTAGTCCCCGGTGTTTGTGCCAACTGATAAATTTTACAACCTACAAATCCAGACTAGGCCGAGAAAGAGAGATGGATACGCTTTTAACAAATGAAAGGGTTCTTAAATGAGAGAGGGAAAGGTTTTTTTTAAGAGAGAACTGAAGTTTTTCTCAAAGAGACACGAGAGAATTGGCGGGTGAGTGTCACTCGTAAAATAAGGTACTGGTTCGTAGAAGATGTTTACCTAAAAAATCTAATTACATGGCAAAACCGGAGCGACTAAAAAAACTGACGTGGCTCAACAGGATTTTCATGACGCAACTACTGGGTGGTCGGTTTGGAAAAAAAGATGGTGGCTTGCCTCCACCTAAGCAAGTCACCCTATTCTTGCATATGCTTTTATAGGTTTGTCCAAGAATTCCAATAACATTTTAAAAATTAAATGGAATTTTAAGGCCCTTATTCCTTAAGATTGTGGTAAACTTTAAAATGGCAACGATGGGCACAGAGTCATTATTCCTCAAGATTTTGGCAAATCTTCAAAATGAAAAAAGTCTAGAATAGAGGGGAAAATGGATAAAATATTTAAATACCCTAGAGGAAAATTTGGGATTTGCAAAAATCCCCTAATTTTTGCCTACATGGTTTCCAAAAGGCTAATCAGTTGGGCACTATTACTCTATATAGAACATAAATTGTAAGAAACATACATAACTAACCTGAGAGATCAATTCGACCTTTATAATTGAGAGACCAATGATACAGCCTCCAAAATTATTATAGGGACGTCAACAAAAATGCAAAAAATGATGCCAATAAGCATCCTCAAACATTACAAAATACACCTTAAGTTTGACGGCTATAAAAACAATTATAGTATAGCATAAACGAAGCTCTTCGGTACTACTACATATGATAGAGACATGCACTTCTATTGAGCAGACTCATAATGTTTAATAGATAGCTTTGAGAAGCCAAAATGCAAGCACTTTTGAGCACACTTTACAATATAAGTCAGTAATTGGCTGGCAAAATACCTAAGTACATTAATGTATATATGGTTTCGCTCTTCTTGAGATATTATTATCAAGGGATTTATTTTTTTGATAAATTTTATTATGAAATTCTCTTAGATGTGTTGATATAGCCAGTTTAATTGACCAAGTCTGAGACTTGCTTATTGATTAATTGTAATGTCCCAGAATTTCAGGGTAATTTTATGTTTTTGTTTATTATTAAGTATTGCTACTATTATTCATATATTGTTATTTGTTATGCATCCATTTATTCCTTTCGGGAGGTTTTGTATGTTAGATTCATTTTATATAGTTTCGGTGGTACAGTGGTTATTCGGAGGAGGAGGTGGCGTTGTGGCCTTGGGAACCCCTAGATGGGTTGGTGGTGATGTTTGTTTGATGTGTTTCTGGTTTGGTGTGGTTCCGGTGAGCCGTTGGATTGGCCGATAGGTTTTCGGAGTTTTCCGAGCAAAGATTCATTTTCAGGGGTTTAGGCGTTTTGGTGACCGTGAGGCGGTGGAGGTGGTGTTTATACCTTGGGAAACCTTTGTTGGGTTTGTAGCAGTATTTTATGGTGGTGTGGTGATGCGGATGTGATTTCGGGGAATCGTTGGTTAGCCTCTGATTTCTGTGGTTTTCCACTGATAAATTCCTTTATTTTTCCATTGGATGGATTCCTTTTACCAACTGTTAATTTTTGGACTGCTTATTTATGTTTGGGCATATTTATGTTATGATTTTTCCCTCTATTTTTGTTCGAACATTTGTGCTTTTAGACGACCAAGTTGGGTTTTTTGAGCTATTCTCGAGCATTGGATTTTACCTCGAGATGAGTGTTGGCTTCCTCTATATAAACATTTCATTTCATTTACAAATCATTTTTCTCTCCAAACAAACTCCAACTCTTTCTTTCTAACCGACTCTTCTTCCTCAAGTAAAACCCAAACTTTAGAAACCCTTCTCCTCCCTTCAATCCTTTTCTTCCTTCACTTTTAGTTTATTTGGAGCTTGAGTTATCATCCCCTATACCCTGATTTTAGTTCTTCAGAGGGTGAGATTTGATGTTCTAGAGAGAGAAAGAGAGGGCTGCGTTTCCGTCGTCGATTCACCAATTTGACGTTGTTCCTTCGCCGGTTATAGCCGTTCCCTCTTCCTAACTTTAGATTTGATTCCGGTGTTGGTTTGGGTCATTGATGGACTGATTATAGGGTTTATAATTGTGGTGTTTGGGGTTTGATGTTTGTGACCAAATGGGCATTGTTGGTGATTGGATTTTGTAATGTTTGTTTGTATGTGTTGGGATGATTTAGGGGTTGTGTTTGATTGGGGGATTTGAGCGTTCGGTGGTGGATCATTGGGTTTCGATGTTATTTCGGAGAGGGCTGCCTGAACCGGCGGTTGTTTCCGTTTCGGTTTAGATGTTTGCTTCGCCTAGTTGCTGATTTATCCGTGAATGTTTAGCGAATTTCGCTAACGAAATTACTGCCGTAGTTACTGTTATTCTGGAGGAAGGGTTAGGACTGTTTTAACACCGTTTGATCACCGGGTTTGCGATTGTAGGGCAGCTGATTTGGCGGGGTTAGAGTGGCATATCTTCATGTGATTATGGGTGATCGGAGTAGCGCAGCGTAGCGTGGTGAACCGTGGGTTTAGATGCAGTTTTATTACTGAATTCTGATTTGGTGTTGTTTTGATTTCGAATTTGGGTGGGAATCCTTTGTTGGAATTGTGTTTGGGCTCCGTGCCTTGATAGTGGTTGATGTGGTGGTGTTCTTGGTCCTTTCCGTGATTGATTTGGAGTTCCAAAAGTCGATTTGCGGAGAACATTTATGTTGGGGTACTGTTTGGGCAGTTTCGCCGAGATTGTTGTTCCGAGCATATCGCCAGGCAAGTTTTATCTTCCTTAATAACTAGAGCATTATATTGATTTGTGAGTTATTGTATCACATAGTTTATCATGTTTATTACCGTGATTATGTTAGTATATGGGTTAATTGCTTATGACATATTCACGGGTTATCCGTTTGGCATACCTCAGGCGAGAGTACTTAAGGGTTTGATAAGTTAGTAAAACCCGAGTTAGTTATAAGTTTAGTTACTAGATAGAACCTGTAGGTTATGTTTGGTCAGAGGAGGTTATTCTCTGTTGTCGTCGATGTGACGATGACTCCTGAGATTTCTCTTAGACCGATTTCATTGAGGGCGGTTATTGCGAATCCTTTCTTCGCTGAGGTTGAGAACAAATGCATTTCTCAGTATGTTGCGACGCCTCAGCGTCGCTATATTTATATTTATATATATAATATATAGAGTGTGGTATTGTTGGTTAGTTATTAGGGCTCCCCGCTTGTTTCAGAGCACTAGTAACTAGGTTTAGCAGATAGTAGGGACTTATGGTCGACATGTGGTTAGCCGCCATTTCTCTGAGATAGTGCAGTTCAGAGACTATAGTTCTCACCCTATAGTATAACACCTTGGTTAATTTGGGTTGCTGGATTTGGTTTCGGGTAGTCTTAGGGCGATATAGCTTTAGTAAGACATGGTCTTCGATTCGGAGATCATGATTTTGCCTGCTATTGTTTTGATTAGTCTTAGGACTAGTCTAGGTGTACTCTGTATTCTCGAGGCCTGGTCCTTGAGCACTATCATTGTGATTGGTGGTTATTTGGAATGTTAGATTCCATGTGGGAGTGTGGTACCTCCTGGACTGTTAGTCGTTGATGGTGAGCAGACGGCTTGTCCGTGGTGGTTGGTTGTGGATGTTGAACTTTTGATAGTTTTCCTTAGGATTGTTTGCTTATCGTGTTGTGACACCTATTGTCCTCATGATTCTTAGAGCTATTAGAGCTTACTCGTAAGCCTTCTTTCCCTGGGATGAGGCTGTTAGGGTTGTGTTCCCTTCTGTCATCTAAGAGGCAGTGAGACAGCATGGCTAAGTAAGATCCACGGCTAAGCCAGGTGGTTTATGAAGTTGTATGTCACCCGAGATGTTGGAATGCGGCTGAAACTTCCTGTTGAATCCAGTTCCTATACATCCGTGTTGAAGACTTATGTACATGATTAAGAGGATCGTGAGGCAGTTCTGTTATTGGGGATTGTTGACTACTTGTTGGACTCTTGTAGGTCACCCCATGAGTACTAGTCTGTGTTGACAGCTAGAGTACTATTGTACTTGATGGTAATCATATTGCCTTAATAAATCTTAGAGACTAATATCGTTTAGATGTCGTGACGGTTAAGTTGTTGTTCCATCTAGGTTTAGATAGTGCAACTGAGTCACAGGAGGGCATCTGTGTTAGTTTTGGTTGCCACGCTCTCAGGCAGGTGGTTATCCTATTGTGTGCTGGCTGTGTTAACAGCAGTTATGTTTCAGTCTCTAGGATCATGCTCACATCCATAGATAATATATTATCTCCTTATCTTACTGCGATTGGATACATAAACAACTCCTCATTTACTAGCCCCCGATAGGTTGATAGGATCCCTGGATCGGGTTAAAGTTTTAGAGGTGAAGATATGGTTGGATTAGTTTTCCTGTTGCCCAGTCTCGTCCTACAAAGATAGACATGGTTGGAAACTATTTCTTGGTGCCCAGTCTTCTCCTGCGAGTGAAGTTATGGTTAGATGCTAGTTCCTGGTGCCCAGACTCCTCAGGCAAGGTTGAAATACCTATGTTTATATCTTTTAGTCTGGTCAAGCTAGTGCAGTATATCGTACCCTTGTATCCAACAATATCCGGTAAGGTAAATCCTTTTTCAGCAGTTGTCAGCCCACTTTAGTCTTGGGGGCTAGCCCTTTAGATTGACATCGCTAAATCATTCAGCATTGGGATAGGTATGGGACTATCCCACTTTATCATAAACCATTCTGCATCATAACATCATCATCATCATCATCATCATCATCAAGCATATCATTGCATCTCCACATACTTCATTATCGTTGGTTCTTCTGATGGAAATCCTTAACCCTTTCTGCATTCGTTTAATATAGAATCTTCTGCATTTGGGATAATCATAAGATTATCTAATTCCATCATATCATCAACATAACATATTATTGCATTGGGATAATTATGGGATTATCCTAGTTCCTCATATTCTTCTCCGCTTATTAATTTATTCTTCTCATAATTGATTTATGGTGTAATTAGATTCCTCTTCCTTCTGCATATTCCTCTTCACCCTACATCTATTCCTCCATCTTCTATATCTAATATAATTTATTAGGTTAATTAATATGGTTGGCTATTGTGAGCTTTAGGCCGGTATTTGGTTGTGGGCGATATCGCTTAGCTTGTGATAACTTTGGGGTTGTACCTGGTTGGGGTTTGGGTAACCCTGTTAGATTATTGTGAACCGAGGGTTGTTTGCCCTTGCTTGTGATGGTATCTCTGAGATAGATTAGTTGCGCGTGGCACTGAGAGCCATGGTGGTGATTAAAGTGTAGTTAGTGGTCCTTGTGACTGAAGTGTAGATTAGCATTCCTTTGCACGAGGCATATTTATAGATAGATTTATTAGAATTAGTATACATACGTATACCTATTAGTTATCCTATATGTATATAGATTACATATACATTGTTTATCGTTAGATATTATTATATCTCACTATCATTACTACTTATCCCCATCTCACTGGTTAGTATAATCGTTTAGCTATTCTTGGGAGTTAGTGAGCTCGTTGTTTGCTCACTCTCGCATCCCCCTTTCAGTGGCAGGTTGTTTCAGGTTTTAGTTACTGCTGTGGTGATCTTTGGGGAGCTGAACTGGAGGCTCATTCTCCAGTTGTTACTTTTGGGCTTGCTGCGTAGAGGTTTGTAGAATTTCATGTTTAGATAATTATTATCTTAGTCTTCCGCTGTTTCTGTTTTCTTATTACTCTGTTGTGATACTATTGTGAATGACTGGGCCAGAATTCGTATACGGCTCGGTTGTTCGTGGGGCGAATCTGTGGATTTCCCGACCTGTACAGCTTCGGATCTTGTAATTGGTCAAGCTATTGATTACTGGATTTTGGGGCGTGACATTAATATTCTACACATCTTGAACTTTGGTATGGCAGAGATCATTTTAATTATTCACTTAAAGGAAAAATTTCATTATTCACTTGAAGGGAAATCTTTGCCAAGGTGAAGTTGGTTGAAATATTCCTAGGATCAGTATGATTATTTTATATAGGGAATTTTGGTTTATATTATATTTGAAGGGCTCCACCATTTATTGTTTAAGATTCTAGAACATATATTCAGACTCATAAATTGAACATGCTAGAAACTTATATGGCAAACCAATCAAAAAGTACTTGGAGAAACATAAAGTTATGGAGTAAATAAAGATAAAGATGGATAAAATGATTACTTGTGTCGCTAAGGGCTATTACGCATAAGTGCCTCATTAGAAGGTAGAGCTATATCTTAAACAAGTAGGCACTTTTCTTTATATGTAATTTTTCTTCCTGTATAGGATTTCCAGTTAACCCTTGGAATGGGATGTATGATTATTCTGTTATATATTTTCATTATATCGTTTTTTAATATCTTACCATTTTCTAATGCTTGGAGGATGTTATACGAAGCAAACAAAAAAGCTTGAGAACGATATTAAGAACTTAACCCATTAACGTTCACTATTTAAACTATATGGTTATTCTTACTTAATAGTTATGTAATCTAATATAGTTTACAAGATTCATAAATTTTCTCTAATTAGATCGGATGAAGATATTATTAAACTTACCTTCCACCTCGTTCGTAAATTTTCTATCTTTGGACCGGATGAAGATGTCTGACAACCTTCCACCTCGATCATGAGTTAATAGTTTCGTTCCTCGAGTAGTTCTTTCTTAGAGTGATTCTCTTTTCCTCAAGTGGTTATTTTTTATCTTTTCTAATATTTCCTATCGCAAGATGCGATTTCTTTATTTAAATCGGTTAAAGATGTTGACTTCGTTCTACCACGATTATATATGATTTTACTCTTCTTAAAGTGATTTTTTATCTTTCCTTGAGTAGTTTTATTCTACAATTAATTATCTTTCATTTACATTAGCTCGAGTGATTCTCTTCATCGATTTATTCTCTTACCTCAGTGTCGCTTCAAGATATTTACATACCCTAGAGTGGGAAACTGGCAGGTTGGTTAGTGTCGTTGATTTCACAAGTACGTGTAGGAAAAATGGCAAGTCAGAATGCAGCCAACTTCAAAAGGTATATGTGACGCTTTGAAGTGTTTTACTGTTGCAAAAGAATGATATAATATAAGTTTATCAGCTTTAGGGGGAGCTTTATTTTTTTTTATCAGTAAGGGATTGATTGTATTATGAGAGACTACCTATTTCTTTTTCTTATTGTAATCCATATTGATACGAACATTATATATCTGTATCAACGCGAGGGGGAGTGTTGGAGTGTATGTATGTATGTATTTACACATACTATTTTAGTCCCCCATTGGGTATTAATGGAATTAGCTTAATGATCTTCTACTATATAAAGAGAGACTGTGATATAATCTAATTTATTTATTTGAGTGAATATTATTTTTCCTCTTATTTATTTCTACAAGAAGGAGAGTACATAGCAACAGAATTGAGGTCTCATCATTATATAAAAACTTCCATTAAGTGTAGCATTGAAAATCTTCAGTTTGATTTTCTTAATACATATTATTATGTCGAATATTAATTAAATTACAGGTTACTCAACATCTTGAATTTATTCCCACAACCGACAATCACCAGTGATATTATCCTAGTTATAACCTTGCTTACACAAGCCAATTTATGAATCCCATAAGTTCATATCTCATGTTCGCCGTGGCCATTAGGGAAATAAGAAATTTTTGCGAAAGAACGGCAAAGAAAATTTGGTGTATGTTCCATGATTGTCATGTAATTGTTGATGTGAATAAAACTTTGATTAGTAAGAACATATTTTTAGGGTATATCTATACATCTAAAGGAAAAGCCTTAGAATGAGACCTGATCTTGACCGTCGATCCGAATCCCCAACATAAACTTAGGAATATCAAAGCCTATTTTTATAACCTTAAAATGATGAGCCATTGGATGCATTCAGCCAAAATCATTGAAAACCAATATTTTTTGCCTGCCTAACTTACCCTTATCAATTTTTAACTTTTAGTCTAAAATGGGTATATGAAATTGTCATATTTAAATTGTTAGAGGGTAGTATTGTATTCCTCATTTTGCCCCTGCCAAAAAACCCTAAAACTGAGTCTTTAAGGGTATTATGGTCTTTTTGATATACCAAAGGTTTGAGGACTCCTCTCTCTCTCTCTCCACATTTGTTCTCTTCCAAGCTAAACCACGAGGAATCCTGATGGACATATAAAATGACCACTATTCCCCTATGACTTAATGTTTATTATCCTCAATTTTATTATTATACATGACTTATAAAACTAATTTTTATATTCCATGTCACATGGAGCTCATTTACAAAATATGTGCAAATACCGGGATGTATAGCTCAAAAGATAAACTGTTGGGGAAGGATGTAGAGTTGTCAAACACAAGGGTCCCACATGGGGAGGTTACAATTTTGGAGGATAACTCTTGGAGGTTATAATTTTATGTACATTCATGGCATAGGTTATAAATCTCATATTAAATGTAAGAACCCTCTCATTCATCTATAAAAGGAGAGGTGGTGAGCTCATAAGAAGCATCCAATTTTGAGAGCTTGAGAGAATTATAGTAGAGTGTAAGAAGAGAGCATTGTTGGAGAAGTTTGAGCATTTGGAATATTTTGTAAGTTGTATTTCTTATAATAAAATTATCTTAATTTGTTATTAGTCTATGTTTATCTCATTATCATTGTATTATTAGGATTTCATAGTTGTTATAATGGCCGGCTAATTCATCTCTAGGGGTGAGGATGAAGCCGCCATTAACACGTAATTTCATATATTAAATATATTTTTCTCCTACCACATATGAGCAAATGTTAATAGAACCTATCACTATGACTTGAGAGATTCATTATCATCTTATGATATCTTTAAATAGAGATATAAGTTGAGTTTTGTAATTCTCAAATGTCATAGTAATTATTTTTACCCAAATAGTATTAATGTTGTATTTTTCCAAAGTATGCTACTAAATAACATTTCATAGTTAGTACATAACTTTCATGAGATGTGTTTTTGGTACGTACTTAGTTCATACAATATATTTTACTTGTCTTTTTATGCATGGGTTACATTGACATGAGTTTTATATTCGTCTTGATATTTTGGGATAAATAATGCTAAATTATGTTGATATTATGTATTGATGGTGGTGAAATCCAAAACCCCTAGATTTTCTTTCTTGATAAACTTGATCATTGATATTTATGTTTTTTGCAATATTAGATTACTAAAACACAAATCAAAACTATTTCTAGTCCCGTTCGGAAGTGAACGACACTCTAATTTTTACCCATACTAAACACCGGATTTTGACCGCTATCAAATCCCTTCCGCCACCAATGGTTGTAACTCTTGCCGAGCCAAATCTGATGTTTCAACACCATCCCATTATTTAACATTATTGTTGTTATCGACGTTAGGGTTAGGGTTAGAGTTAGGGTTTGTGGTAGAAGTGAAAGTGGAGAATCGCGAGTTCCAGATCCTAATTGTGGGCATCAAGGATCTCAGTACACAAATCAGGGTCATCTAGATTTGTAATTGTTTGAAAATTATCCAATTTGTCATCAACATCCACCATCTCCAATTTCTTCAAATTGGGGAAAAAAATAGGGTTTCGAAGTTTCGTCAAAATTAAGAACAGGAAATGTGAGTCAGAGAGTGATGATGACTCAAAAATTACAAATTGAAACCCTAACATCTTTGATTTCACTTCAAATCGATAACCCTTACTACAAATCACCATCCCCAAATCAAAATTCCTTTGTGGGTACGTCCCTCTTAGTTTGATTATAAGGTTGGAAGTTGTATCCAATTGGTGAATAGTTTGAGATTCCTAAAAGGAACTGATTTTCATTTTTTTGATCACCGAAGAATAAGGTTCCTGTTGTGGGAACTACATTATTGAACCTTGCAAAAGTCGCATCTGCAGCACATCAAAAAGAGCTTGAAGTTAATATTCCTCTCACATTGTCGGAAACCGGTGCGGAGCATCTTCCTTTTTTATGTGTATGCACCTACTCTATTCAAAATTCCAACTTTGGCAAGTTTGCTACATAACATATGCTTTTCTCATATAGTTTTAATGTTATTATGCTCCACCATTCATGCAGTTGTCCATCCATCTATTGTCTGCATCTATTATTGCTCTGATTGTATAAATGCAACAAATTAATTGTTTTGATTGTAACATGAAATGAAATAAATTGATTTTTGTATTATTGTTGTTAAACAGGTAATGGGACTGGTGTGTAAAATGTGATACTAGAGTAGAGATAGAAGAAAGGGAGGAGAAACTGAGAGGTTGGGACTCCTTCATGTGTGCAAACTCTTATGGCTTTATCACTTCTATATGTTATATACAGTATATTTGATTATGAAATATGAATTATTTAACTGTTGTGGTTAGTGAATTTGATTACTTAATATTAACCCTTTCTAAATATGTAGGTTCTGATTAATGGTTCGTTAATTTTATTTCTTCTGGTTTTGATTTTGGTATATATTTTTACTTACTTTTATATGATTTTTTTTTTCATTTTTCACAGAGGATGAGACAGTTGCACCTATTATTAAAAAAGATTTACCTAAAGGTCTATGGGAAGATGAAGACAAAGATGAAGATGACGTGAAGAAGTCACGGAAAGATGATGATGAACCTAGCTATTTCAGTGCAAATCTGTACTCCATCTTTATATAGTGTTTATGTTCGAAAAACAATATGGTTAATGAAAGTTATGCTCTTCAAATCCATCAATGCTTATTTAAGAGGAGGCCGGAGTGATGAATGCATACTTTGGAATTTAGTCTTTCTCCCAGACCACTTTGTGATATTTGATTTTAGGTTTTGTTTTCCTTATAACTTGCCATGCTGATTTAGTTAAAAATCTTTCATCACTATTAGTTAAGAATCTTCTTGCGGGGATCGTAGGATTAATAGATTTCCTTCCATATGCGCCAATTCTTTTTGTCTTGAGTCTCTTATGGACCATTTCTTGTCATCTATTATGTGATTCACTTTTATCGAAGTCACTGATACATCGGATTCTAATGAGAACAACCCAAAACCAGGTACTCAAGTCTGAATTTTCATGTAAGATAGCATTTTCTCGCCTAGACTGAAGTTCTTCTCCTTATCCTAAATCAAGGGATGAATAATAGATGATTGGAAAAAGGACTCACCTTTTCTTATAGATAGAGTCAATTGGAAAAACTACCTAAAAGGCCCAATTCAAACAACTCTGAGTATATGGCATAATTCTAACTCTAATTATTTTATTACGGCTGCTGCAAGTATGTCGAAAAATCAATAAATGATTTGGCAATTATTTTATCTCTCGTCATCTTCTTTGGTGCGTTGAACACACAGGACTTACTACCTAGAACCTAGGTACTAAGTTAAGCGATCTATGTGTAGCTAGAAAGATCTTAATGGATTTTCCTTTTTAAAGTATAAGACCTGTCAACCAAGATTTACTAATATGTACAACAAAGTCTTAAGCTAAGAAAAATCGTAATCACAATCAAGAAACCAATAGAATTTTGTGGGGTCCTCCTACTGCTAATATGTGTATGGAAGTAGCATAGTAACTTTAATTCAAACTTTTTAGTCCTGGACCTTATGTATGAGTACTTAATTCAAGTTGAAATCAACATTTGTCTTTTCTAACTTTATCATCTTTTTCTTCAGCATGCATTGTCTACTTTCCAAGCTAAAGCCGAATACGAGATTGGCATAGCTAAAGGGATTATATTAGCAAAAAATGAAGAATTGCATGCTGCAGAGGAAGACCTTTCTGGACTGAAAGAGGTCTCTCTCGCTGCTAGCTGTGTATATACTATTTTAATACTATAATCTCTTTTCTTTTTTCCTTGTGCATATGATATTTCTACCGTCTACGTTTCTCTACTGAGTACAAGTAGTTTGTTTAACTTGATGATACTAGGTTCTGATTGAGTACTGGGGGAATGGTCATACTCTAGAGGTCTCAGGTAACTTTAATGGGTGGCATCATCCAATTGAAATGGAACCCAATTCTTCTTCTACCATGGGCTCCACTGAGTCGAGGTATTTCAATGTTATTTCCTTCTGTCTATCTATGCAATATTCTTTCTCTTGCGCTTAACTACAGACCCACATAAGCTTGCTATGTTTGTATGTCTGGTTACTGAAATAGTATGCAACTCTTATTCCTGTTTATTTACTAATGCTGCTTTCATAGTCAAAAATTTGTGTTGGTGGTGGAACGTGAGTAGAAAAGTATGTACTGCAGGTTGACGATAAGTACAAGTATTGAATCAAAAATAAAAACAACATAGTCCATGGGTGGGTTTCCTTTGATCCTCCCATCAGATTCTGGCAGATCACTCCCAGCGATGAGTTTAAAATAGGTGGTTTTGTCAAGCAAAGCCTCACCTCCCATGTTGGACCAGCTACCCTTGTTGTAGGTCTCTAACCCTTGTGAAATACGTACATTTGCACTTCATAATCTCTTTAAACTTATACATAATGTTGGCAGATCACTCTCAGTGATGAGTTTAGAATAGGTGGTTTTGTAAGCAAAACCTCACCTCCCATGTTGGACCAACTATCCTTGCTGTAGGTCTCTAACCCTTGTGAAATACGTACATTTGCACTTCATAGTCTCTTTAAACTTATACATAATGTTGTATATTCTACTGTTGGCTGTTTTTGGACCCGTTTTCATCTATCTCAATTCAGTACTAGATGGGGAAGATCAGCGATTACTTTGGGAGGATGCCAAAGTCCAATTTTGTGTTTCCAAACTACTCCTGCTTAAGATTAACATAGACAATGCAAATGCTCGCGTTTCTTTAGGTACAACTCAAATTCTTGAGTTATATTTCTGCTTAATTGAAGACAAAACTCTCATGCCATTGACATTGTAGATGTCGATTGAAGTCCAAAGTTGACCGTATGGTTTTCTAGTTTCTGAGGACTTCCCTTCTTTTGATAAACGGGGGTACAGTCACGGGAAGATTACTAGTCCATGACAGGTCTCTCGATTTCTCTCTGCCCTACAACTAGGGTTCTTTTATTCCAAATTTCATGGGATTTCTAACATCAATATACTTAAATATTGTTGTTTCCAACAATTTCACAAATTGGATACATTCATAAAGATAATTTATCCGAAGACTCCGCCTATGTTGGCTTTGCTATACTTGGGGGCGTTGGATCATGGCAAAAGGAATACAAGGCAATTTCTTTACGCATTTGTTAAGTTTTCAATTTTTTCATGACCTTAATCAATGAAGTTCGACAGTCTTTGCATCCCAGGGCTACCAGTTTTGGACTAAAGCCGATGCTGAGGGGTTACTTTACCATTTGTGATATCCGATCAGGAAATTATAATCTTTATGCATAGGTACCAGGGTTTATTGGAGATTACAAATGCGATGAAATTACCATCACTGCAGGTTCTATTAGCTCTCAGTTTTTATGACATCTCGTCTTATGTGTCTTAAGACAGGTTATCGTTCGATGGTTAACTATAAATTGCATGATTTGAAATAAACCTTGATGTTCTTGTATATGAACCGCCAAGAGACAATCCAACCTTATGGGAGATAGGTGTGCCAGACCGTTCCGCGAAAGGATTTTACATCCCCGATCCTAATCCAAACTACGTCAACACTATGTCGACCATCTTGATAGGTAGCTATCACACCAATGACTATAACTTTATTTATTTATGATCATAGGTATCAAGAAACATATGGTTAAGACTAGAATATACAGGTTTAGGCAATATGGATTGTGGGAGAGGTATGCAGAGTTTTATCCCGATGACGATTTCGTTTTCAAAATAGGCATCACTGACTACCACTAAGACTGGCTCTTCGTACAGGTGCCCAGGTATGATTCATATTTTCGGACAGTTTAGTTCGTACGTCATGATAAAATAATCACTGGGTAAATTAAAAATACCTCAACTGCGGGCCGCGGCTGTTGTTGCCCTCCAGGAAGAAATTAGAAACTGATGGATACGAAGGAACCACATGGTAGATTATATTCAAACTTGACAAAATGAACAAAAAGGGAACATATAAGCTACTAAGCTATGAGTTACGCTTGCATCTACTGCTCTTGCTGAATTGCAGGTAGTGTTTAGTCCATATTATTTATGTCTGGTATCAACAAACAAACAAAAAATATGTTTTTACTAATTTTTTCTGCTATTCTTGGACTTAGATTCGAGTGAATGATGCCAAAGTCAATCCTTCTCATTTTACAATCGGACTAATGGGAAGGGACAACTCGATTGCTAGATATGGAATTCATGGGTTATATTGGTTGTATAATGTTGATGTGCTGGGGACTCAACTAGTAGAGGGAGATAATATTATCTTTCTAACTCAACGAGAAGCACGAGTCCCTTTCAGGGGCTTATGTATGACTATATTCGTCTTGAAAAGCCTCCAACATCCACTCCTGTCAAAAAATGTTGTATTAAAGGAATATTTTTTGCGTTTGTGAACTAAATCTGACTATTACTTTGTTTTAAGTAAAGCTTATGATGTACAATATATTCTTGTTATCATTTACCAAAATATATTACAGTGTACCTGCTACCATCATGGGCTTTCATGTATAACATTGTGATGAGGACAGTAAGAAATATTGTGAATACAGGGTACATAATTATTTGTACGATCCATCAGCCTAGCACTGTTATTTTTGAATCGTTTGATGAGGTACTCCTTTAATTTAGTTTACTATGATACCCATGAAATATTATTAAAGCTTCTTTCTTGTAATGAATTCATAACAGAATAACATGCCGATTCCATATTTTATAGTTGCTAGAAACATGTATGCAAAAATTCATCAGTCCAGCATAGATTTCTTTTTTTTTTTACTTCTATTTTTACAATACTAGATACATCTATTTCAAATTTATGCTTCCGTGCAGTGCTTTCTGCCGTGTATGGCTTCCATTTAATAAGCTGTTATTTGCAGCTATTATTTATGAAGCGCGGAGGACAAGTCATCTACGCTGGTCCGTTGGGTGCCAAGTCTTAAAAGCTGGTTAAATTTTTTGAGGTTAGTTGTGCTAGGTTGTATATTTGAAACTGCATATTGTAGCTTATTGTTTACTAGTTATTTTTGAATTTTCATTTCTTTTCAATGTTTTAATATATTTTCCTCTCTCTCTCTCTCTCTCTCTCTCTCTAGGGAATTGAAGGTGTTCAAAAGATCAGGTCTGGTTATAACCCAGCTACATGCATGGATGTTAGAGGTCACGTCTTCATCTGAAGAAAGTCGTTTGAGTGTTTATTTTGCCAAAGTTTACCGAAGATCTTGTATTTCAGTACGTAAAATATTTTCAGTGGATTCTGGTAGGTTTACACCTATGCCTACTTTCCTTTAGACTAATTGTGCTATCTTCTACTCTTCAGGAAAAATAAACAAGTTGATTGAGACACTAAGCAAACCAAGTAGTGATACAAAAGATTTGATCTTTCCAGCCAAGTTCTCCAAGTCATTTCTCAATCAATTTCTTGCTTCTCTGTGGAAGCAAAATCTATCTTACTGGAGAAATTTGCAATACACTGTTGTCCGGTTCTTCTATACTGTCATCATCTCTTGCATGTTTGGAACCATTGCTTAGAGATTTGGGTTAAAAAGGTCTCTTCTTTCAACAATACCATATGTGAATTCCTCAAGAATATTTTTTTCTTCTTATTAACTCATCCCCAATATAGTTTTTTTTTTCAAAAATGAAAGGATACAATTAGAATACTTTATTTTAATCGTTATCTAGGCCGATGCATTTCTTTTTCTTTTGAAGAAATGTGATTGTTATTCTATTTTAGGTGTACCTAACTAAACTGTACTAAATTAGGTAGCTTGCACAATCTACACCTAGGGCTTCTAAAGTCTTGTGTTAACATGCTTATTTGCTTTGACATGCTTAAATTCAATATTTTGATTGGTTGTACTAAATTTTTGAGGAAAGACCCAACAAGATATCTGTAATGCCATGGGTTCTATGTATGCAGCAGTATTGTTCCTTGGAGTTACCAATTTCTCGGCAGTTTAACCTATAGTTTCTGTCGAAAGATTTGTTTTTCATAGAGAGAGGGTGACAGGGATGTATTATGCTCTACCATTCGCCTTCGCCTTCGCCCAGGTTTCCTTTTTCCCTAATAACTTGTAAATACGTCTATTTGGAAAGTTACTTCAAGGTTTCTAAAGTAGTGAAAAGATAGACATCTTGTTTTTTTGCAGCCACTCATAATCTTTTAGATGCTTGAGACATGTGTATCTCAATTACACTATACGCTAATAAACTCGAGACACGTTTTCATGTCTCTAGAAATGTGTTAGTATCTTTTGTTCCATTTATAATCGGATATTCAATCTTTTGTCTAGGTAACCATTGAGTTCCCTTAGAGCATCCACAACAGCTATGTACACCCTGACTTGGCAAGTGAATTTTGAAATCCACCCTCTTTTCCACCCAAAACGTCTCCCAGCAGCTAGGTGAATTGCTGACATGGCACACACAAAATTCATCCGAGGGTGAATTTGGGGTGAATTCATGCCGCGCACTTCTGAACCGCGTGTTGGGTAATGGACGCTCCAAATTGAGCCACGTGGAGAGATCTTTTTTTTTATTATGCCACGCAGTTCAGAACTGCGCGCAGTGATGCCACGCGGTTTAGAACTACACGTTAGGAATTTACCTTCAAATTCACCTTCAACTATTATGGAATTCACTTGGGTGGATTGGATTCACCCTGCTTTTGGGCGAATCTACCCTTATGTTTTCGTCCAATCAGTTATATACAACACTATGTTCTACTCAATGGCGTCATTTGAGTGGGACCGTATAAAGTTCAGTTGGTACATATTCTTTATGTACTTCCCAATACTACTGTACTTCACATTGTTTAGGTTGATGATGACCGCAGTCACGCCTAATCATAACGTGGCAGCAATTATTTATGCTCTATTTTATACGTTGTGGAATCTCTTCAGTGGGTTCATAATTCCTCCCAAGGTAAACAAATGACACGTACGGCTTTTCTACTTGTGGATTCATATATAAAACTAGGCTGCACCCTAAAGTTTTCAACTTTGAAATTACTCTGACCAATACCATTCTAGCACTTTCATTAGAAAAGGTAAGAGGCGCAAGCCTACTTCGATGGTACAATGGGTGTCAAAATTAAAATATCACATTACAAGTCAAATAGATATTGGACCATATGCCATCTCTAAAAAAGTTAAACCTATTGTCCGATTAATGTCGGAGATGCTTTACTTAAAAAAGTCTGCTCGATATACCTACTTAACTTTGCGGTGTTGACTCTTCTTTTGCAGAGGATCCCTATATGGTGGAGATGGTATTATTGTGCCAACCCCGTAGCATGGAGTTTGAATGTCCTTATGACATCCCAATTTGGTGATGTGGATACTACGGTGAAGCTTTAAGATGGCGTTAACTCAGTTGAGATAAGACAACTTCTCATACACCTATTTGGCTTTAGGCACGATTACGTGGGTAGTGCTGGTTTGATGGTGGTTTCTTTTTGCGCGATGTTTGTAGTGATCTTTGCTTATGCCATCAAATCCTTCAATTTTCAGAGAAGGTGACGGACGTCAAGAAATATTGGATACCATTAACTAATACTGCCTTATATAATTAGTGTTACAATATTTGTAAAGCAACATTTTTTAGGTCTCATATATATAGTAAAAATTATACTTTTGATTTACAAAATGAAGTGATATATTGGCGTACATATATTTGTATATTATAAGTAACTAAACTAAATTGCCATTATCTTCACAATTGTAAATCTCTAACTGTTATCATCTCATTTTAGTGAGCAAAAGCAACTGAAAATAAATTTCAAGTTTCTCATCGTATGCGTGCTCATTCAATTTTATTTTGTTTATTGTTTCTTTAAATCAAATGTCAATAAATGAGTTTTAGGATGTGATTATATTTTTAGATAGGTCATGGCTTCGTGACCAAATAAACCAGTAAAATTTCAGGTAAAAACACTGTAACATTTCTACGCAAGTCTCTCTCTTCCTAATCGTCATTTTTTTTCCTCCCTTCTCTCTGTCTTTGCAACTCCTACTGCCTTACTCAGACCTTCCAATGCTCATACCCTCATTTGCATCATCAAATCTACAAACCTCAGACCTTAAGCGTACACAGCATAACAATTTACCTAAGCGTAATAGCATTACAAGAAATCTTACTCTCTTTTTTTTCTCAGGAGAAATCTTAAAATTGCCAACATATATAACAAATTTTCAAATTATTGTAGGCACATGTGATAACGTGTGCCCGATTGCTATTTAAAGCTAAGTTAAAGATTGGCTTTTCCTGAAACTTAACAAAATTAATTGAGAGACTTTGACAAAATTAATTGCATAGTGGTTTTCTTGATAAAATGGAACTAGTACCATCTGTGGCCTGCCACGCTAAATACGTCGACGCGCCTTCGGTGTTACAAAATTTTTTCAATAACGCGTTTTGGCGCTAAAGCTCATAAGTATCTCACAAATACTAAAATAATATTTTTTAAATTTTTTTTTACCCTGGGCTATAGCCCAGTTAAGTCTGCTAAATGTTACGCCCCCTACACAAGTAGATGTAGAGAAACACAAAAAATAATGATTACATTATTCAAAAAATAAAATATCTCTGACATGAAAAAAAAAATTAAACTCTCAACACGGAAAGTATTTTACGCTAATTTAAACCTAATTCAAAATTAAAGTTTATTCTAATCTATAACACAACTGAAATAACTGAAACCTAATTTTTAACTTCAACTTCAAGAACTAAATAAAATAGAGAACCTAACCTCTCTTTATTGAGCATTAAGGGATGAAAACCCTAATGAGGAATAATCTAGAAACTGGAAAAAATATTTTCTTAACCTTGTGTTGGTTAATTAAGAACTCCCAAAAACCTATTTAGTTTCTCTGGCAAAGATGTTTAAATCAAAATAACATAAACGTAAATAAATTATAGACGGTGAGAAATAACCATGAGAGAACGATTCACATCATATATTAGAATGTCTATTTATGCAACGACGTTGTGGAGGTCGATGTCTCCATAATTTGTGCAGAATGCTGGGGCGGTTTAGCAAGCAAAGCCCTGATAACAGGCTTAAGTTTTTCAATACTCTTCATAACCCCAAAGAACATGAGCCGATACAAGATCACCATCCCAAACAAAATAGCAAGATCAACCCATTTAGAGTAACCCATCTGCATTTGCCACAACTCTTTCAGGATCATATGTCCGCTTATGGTGGGCGGACCACCGGCTTGATTATTAGGGAAAATTAGGCCTTCGAATTCATTCTTGTAGAACCCTTCATTGGCATACTTGTGGAAAGCAATGTAGTACATTGGGTATCTCCAAAAAGGCTTGGGAAGATCATTTGGTAATCGAAAGAAGCCACCGTTCAACATCATGACTCCTTGAATTCCCGCTCCCGTAATTATACCCATGAGAAAATCTGGTACTAAACTTGCTACAAGCATCATTAGGCTCTCAACCAACAACATACACGCAAATAGCACCAATGTGAAGTAAATGAAATGCTCAACGTCCTTCTGAAGCCCCACAAGAAAATAAGCTAATGCCCCGGGAACTAAGGAAATTAGAAGTAAGTATGGAATTGAAGAAAGCGAGTTTCCCACAACGAAAGCAGCAACGCCGTAATGACCGTTTAATCTTTCTCTTCCAAAGATCTGAATCATGTCAAAGGACATCAAAGATAAAAATAAAGATTATCTTTCTCCTCGACTACATCGAAAAACAGAAAAGAAAAGAAGAACAGGAGACTAGTGAAAATTCGTACCTTCATGTCTTCCACAAAAGAAGGGAAACCCCCAATGGCCATAAAGGTCAAGAATGCTGCTACAAACATGAGCATTGAACCTCTAGCTTGAATTGAGCCAAAATCATGACCAATGTTGTAAAATATAGTGCCCACACATATACACAGTGCAATGTAGATTGCAAGGCGCAGCCAATAGTACCCCAAGTCCCGGTACATGTTTACGAACGATCTTCTTGTAAGAACAATCGATTGGGTCACAAAGCTGGCTTGGTTCCTCTTTTCCAATACTCTATTTTCCTGTAAAATAATCACACAAGTCCATTTCAGTATTATTTTGATGGTTTGGAAAAACATTGTACAGTTATGAACCCCGTTATACCTTTTTGCCTATATCGGTTACATGTTTTCGAACCAGTTGACAAATCTCTGATGACTTGTACGATTTTACCAGAGTGTCAATTGCTTCCTCGGTGGTTGTTTTTTCCCCGTCAAAGCCTTGTTCAATGTCCTACAATTATATGATGGAAGCAGGGGCGGAGCCAGGAATATTGATAAGTGGGGTCAGACATTAAAAAAAAAATCAAGCCTAATACTATATAAATTACCTAGCAAAAATATACATGGTCATTTACATAAAAATACCTACAAATAATAGCAATAACATACTTTACGAGTTCCCGATGTCTTATAATTTATGCAGCTCTCCTCGACGAGGTTTCATTGTCTAAAAGTGTTCCATGATTACCTCATCAGTGATGGGTTTGAATGTATCCATTTCAATATATGTTACGAGCATTAAGGCACGCGCTAACACGCGCGCGTGTTGCCCTTACTTAGTTACTTAATTATAGAGAAGATGATATGATGTTTTGACACATGTACCCTCATTTTGTATCAAAATTACATTTGTTACGAAAACTGCCAAATGATATGGTTGTTTTCAACAGGAATCGATGACAGAAAAAATCTAATGGGTAAGACTTAATTTTATAAATATCAAATAATCTCATAAATCAAATAAATCCTCGACGCACGAGAAATGGGTAACAAAGGGTGCGGATTAAACATTTGTCGATCACTGTATTGGTAGTAGTATATATCATACAGTCATTCAACCATTCATCTCCCATTCGATTGCGCATATAATTTTTTATAATACGCATAGCTAAAAATACTCATGCTATATAAGACAAATCAACATGAAAGTACATTGAAATCAATATATCGTAATTAATGAAATATAAAATTTTTAAGAGAAACGTAAAATTATAGTAAATTATATTCAATATACAAAACCAAATTTATATTGAAACTCAATAGTAAATTATAGTAATCAGTAAACCGTATTCAATACAGATAAATTGAGAATTACAATTTCATGTTCCAGTTCAATGGATTATTCTTTGAAATCAAAATTTAGGAGTTTTTAAGTGGCATTGTTTGAGCAAAATTGAGTAAAATATTTTTGATTATATAAAGTAAGAAGTTCACCTTTAAGAGATTGAGAGAGAGAGAAGCACCACCGAAACCACTATAATGAGATGAGAATACACAATCGCAATATCAGGATTCCCTTCTAACAATTTCTTTTAAGCTTTAAAATTTTAACTACTATAAATCAATAATGGGGGCAAAAAGATAAAGAGAATTGTTTAAGAGGATTAATTAAGAGAAGAGTTGTACTTGGAGCCTAGGGACAAAAGAATTTGATTTGCTAAGGGATAGCTTTAACCAGTAAACTAGAGAAAATGTTCAGCCATAAGCGCCCCTCTATTATGTTGAGCCACATAGCGGAAACCAAACACCAATTCGATTTGATTAGTGATGAACAAACTAAACAAAGAAACACAATCAAAATAGAATACAAAATTTATCGTGGTTCGGCAAATTGCCTACGTTCATACCAATAAAGAGAGAGAGAGAGAGAGTTTTATTCGATGATCCGAGGTTACAATCGCCCACATACCAAATTGAGATCTCTCTGGGTTTTTTCTAGAATTGAACTCACAAAAGGATGCCTAAGAAATATACTAACTCTCCATTATATACTTGGAAAGTTATTACATCAATTAGGACACAAAGCACGGATCACGAGGCAAGACCAATGGACCTCTAAGTATTTGCATCTGGATATATATCCGGATCATAAGGCCATCCAGATTGCATACGGATCTGACTGGCCTCTTTACAACTAAATTAAGACGAAAATCTGGATTTGCTTATCACCCAACTTCCTTCTGGATTCCTCCTTTATACCCGACACATTCGACACATATTCTATTTAACTTCTTAAACTTGGTTAGCTAGTTGCTTTTAACATTTTTATTCTCCTTAATTGATGGTTAAATATAAATTACCCAAACCAGTTATAATTAAATTTCCTATTTTGATTCTTTCGTTTTTTACTAAGACCGAAAGAACGCCATGATAGAGATTGAAATCTCATTGAGTAGCCATGAGGATTCATCAAATATTACTAGGAGCTTAATTAGAATGATAACATAATCCACAATACGATGAAGAAGCTCTAGTTAGCTGAAAAGTCTGTAGAACACAAATTCGATGGGAAAAATAAGCTTCAATTGCTTAAAAAAAATGAGCTTAACCTAGATCTAACATTGCCTAGTCTTGCCCTTCATAGAAGGTTACAAACCCTAGTTACAAATCTCTCAGATCTAAAGAAAACTCTAAACAATGATCTACGTCTAGATAATTAACTCTAGCCTAGGCTTACCCTTTTATAGAGGTTGCAAGTCCTAGTTACAATCCAACTCGAAATCCAACTCTAATCCAACTCTAAAAGGTATTTAAAACTCTTAAACTAGAATTGGAATTACGATAGTCGTTCGAACGAACCCATAGGTCATTCGAACGAACCCATAGGTCGTTCGAACAACCCAACACCTCCCCTGGAACTTTGGCCCAAGGATTCAAGTCGTTCGAACGACTCTCAACCTCGTTCGAACGACTTTGGTAAAAACTCTAGTTTCTCCTAGATCCTCCTGGATCATGGCTCCCCCATTTAGGAGGCTTGAGCTCCCTCCCAAGTCAGAACTGGAGATGTGGAAATTCCCTAGATCCTCCTGGATCATGGCTCCCCTACTTAGGAACCTTGAGCTCCTGCTCAAGCCAGAACTGTAGATGTGAGAACGTGGTGATGCCCAATTCCCTGTTGTACCACTTTGACGTACTAAACAGCAAAAGAAATGGCTCAAATAGCTTCTTGTCACCCACCCCATCCTGGAAAACATACTCACAGGCCTTGCTTTGCCGCAACTTCTAGCAAACCACACGAAGCCCATGGTGATCATCAAATCCTGCAACATCCAATGAAACAAAAGGTTGACTCTGAAAAAGTACCAACATAGCGGAAATAGTTGGTACCATAACCTCCTCTTGCAACTTCCCCATCCTGATTTGTTGCATAGGAGACATTGTCATCGTAGACAATGTTATAGGCGACATACCCTCTTGAATCGGTAATACAGGCTTGCTACTCGCAATAACCAACCTCTTCACCAGAGTCGCTGTTACTAAATTCACAACATCATCGTAGTCATCCACCTCCAAAACCTCTTTTTTTTTAACGGTTTCGCCAACTCACCGAAAGAGAACCCAATGCGAGGTTTATGAGACGAAATTGGGCAGCTAACTGCTTTACAGTTGCAGATAACTTTGAAACTTTTGTTTATAAAACAGTGAATCTATCGTTGAAATCGCCCATATCCAAATTGTCCTTATTCATCGATTTAGGTCTATGATAGATCGTCAACATGACTCACAAAAATTCCCAAAATTTGTGTAGATCTGAAAATCACTGTAGCAGTCGCGAAATCACTGTAGAATTGGAATCGATCAGAGTTAAAGTTGAGGATTTGAGGAGAGAAGGCTTAAGGGTAGCGAATCCTTTGGGGAAAACTCTGCAATGGTGGTTAGTGGGAAGAGAAGCTTTAATAAGTTTAGAAAAGGAACTTGTTGAAGTTGTGGTCAATCGGGTCATTATAGATCGGATTGCAAAGCGGGGAAAGGTAATGGAGCAAGTTCGGTAAGAGGCTCCAAAAGTGACACTAACAAACTGGCAACGGTTACTAGTAATGATGGTGACGAGGCGCTCCTCGTAGTGGCCGCTGATGGTTCTCCCCACGATAGAGGATGGGTATTTGATAATGCGGCTACAACGTATGTATGTGCACACAAGGCATGGTTCGGCAATTATGCAAGGTATGAGGGTAGCAAGTTTATGTTGACGAGCGATGGCTCTCGAAGGCCGATTTCGGGAGTAAGTGATATTTGCATGAGGATGTTCGATGGACGCATCGTAGTTCTTCATAATGTTCAACATGTGTCGAGTATGACTCATAATCTAATTTCACTTTCTAAGTTAGATAATGAGGGTTACAATTACTCTGGGCGAGGTGGAGTAATAAAAGTTTATCAGAAATCTTCTTTATCATGAAGGGAGTTATAAGCGGGAACTTCTATGCATTGGTTGGTAAATCAATGGGTGGAGATGTGAAGGTTGCGTGTACCAAGGAAGCTATGGAGATTTCTCGAAAGAGGAATTTAGTTCAAGGTGGGGCAATGACATGGTCTACAAAGATGATTCGAAACTGGATTCTGATTGGTGGGTCTAGAAAAAACCTAGACTCGTGCAATTCTCTTAATTGAGAAGCGACAAGGATACACGACGAATGCAGCAGAAGAAACAGTTTTATCGCCGAGGTGGAGATTGTTAGGAATACGGCTCAAAAACTGTTGAAGTCGTTCGAACGAGTAGAAAGTCGTTCAAACGAAAATAGCGCTTGGGCCAAAATTCCAGGGGATTGTATAATTCGTTCGAACGACCTCATGACTCGTTCAAACGACTTTGGCTTTGTTTGTTTGTTTTTAAATTCGTTTTGAAGGGGATTTGATCCAAAACGATGGATTATCTCGTGATGCGTATTTCGGAGATGACCTAATGGAAAGTCTATAAATAGAGAGTGTATGTTAAAGGCCTTTGTATTGTGAGAAAGAGATCGAAAGAGAAAAATGAGAAATCTAGAGTTTAGCTCTGGAGAGGTTTCTTGGGTTTTCTTTCTAGGGTTTCTTGCTGGGATTATCTGTAAGGGTAGAAGTGAGGTTTAAGTGATCTCTATAACCTTTTGTAACCCTTAGTGTGATAATAAATTCGTCGTGCTTGTCGGGGGGTGGTTTTGATCCTATTTAGGGTTTCCACCTAATTAAACCTTGTGTTGTGTTTTTATTGCCTTTATTCGAATTATCTTTGGTTAGGGTTGGTTCTTTGAGTTCTTGTTGATCGTATTGTGCTTCCGTGTGCGATTTTTCCCCTCGATTTTCCCAACACATACATCAAATTTGATATCTAGATCTTTCCTTTTTGGTGCCAACTAGTTAAGAGGTATAGAAACAAGTCCTAAAATAGGAAACTCGATTATTTTTAGATCATTGTGTAATTGATATTCAACCCTTAATTGGTGGAGAAAATATGTTAATTATGACATAAGACTAAACAACTAACTAACCAAGGTTAAGAAGCTGGGTTAAATAGGACATATGTCGAATGAAGAGGCGCTTAGGACCGAACTTTTTCTCAATAAATTAGGTCACAATTTGTGAAAGAGTTGCAATTTAGTTAGGTTCCTATTTGGATTTTTTTGAAAATATTACTTTGTATATGATGTTATTTATTATTTAAAGTTAAGCTTTGTAATTATTATAGTGGGGTCAAAAATAAAAGTTGTAATGCGAAGGATAGGGAAGGGAAACAAAAAAAATTTAGATCTCTCCGGAGCCATCTCTCACCCCAAAAAGCCGACACGTGTTAAAGAGAGAGAATGAATACTAATGACAGTTCAACTAAAGATTTCTCATCCATCAACCAAGTGCTCCTCTCCATAATTGAAAAAAAAATCAAATTGTGCTCCACTCATTACTCTCCAGATTTTAACCCAACAAGAATCAACACTAGAAACCCACCATGAATCACTCCATCTTCTCTCAAAGTCGAATTAATGTTAAATTAAAGGGGAAAGTCTAAAGATATACAATCCATAATTTTTCCCAAAACCCCAACTCTTTAAACATCTTTATCTCTTTTTCTCTCCAGATTTTGTCATAATCTCTGCAAAAGAATCAAATATATCTAAACAAAAACTCTACATCGAAATGTAATTAAAATAATTGTTTTAATGGGATTATAAATGGGATTATAGTTTTTGCTACATTATCTTGTCAGCTCTCAATGATCTAAATCAAACTTCTATCAGGGAAACAAATAGGTAAATTTCTCAGTTTGTAATTTAGTTTTTCATCAAACGAAAACCCTAATTAGTGTTCTAAATCTCATAGTTGAAATTGCAAATGGTGAGATCATGTTAAGGAGAAGTGAATCGAAGCTTAAATTCGTGTTGTAATCTCCTGAAGATAAGATTAGATTTTACAGAGAGAGAGACCGATAGGTAGAGGGTAGGGAGGGAAACTACTCAAACCCAAGGTTTAAAATGGTACGGTGTAACGGCAGAGGACGTTACCGTTATAACGGTGTTATAACATTGTTACTTTTTCAAAGGCCAATTAAAAGGAAGGATAGTCCAATTATTTAAAATTCAAAAATAGTGATAATACTTATGTATTTACATATTGAGGTTATATGGGTACTTAGCTCGCACCTCCCTTGTTAAAGTGTTAAAGTAGTAGACATTTCGACATTATTATTTATTTTCTAAAATTTTGTATTAGTTTTCAATTAGAACGGCCGTTATTTTACAAATAACAATATTATAACGGCAAGGGCGGAACTAGGAATTAATGTTAGGGGGGCTAAATAGTTAGGGGGGTTCGGGGGCTTTGCTCCCGGAAAAAAAAATTAGAGGGTATTTCTATATATATATTTCGAATGTACGCAACTAGATAAACACACCAAATATATAATCAATTAGTAGTTGATGGCAATCAAACCAAGAAATATAAACAAGAGAACCACTTTTATTTAGTTTATTCGTCTTTAATTATTCGTTGATATGAATAATTGGCTAAAGAGTTAGCGAGTTCCACTCAAAGATATCCTAGCTTATTAAGATTGTCATAAGAAAAAGCGGGCTAAGTTTTTTAAGAAAAAGAACATGTGTTATGTGGGGTTGTTTTGTGGTGGGAAACAATTTTTTTTTCTTTTCTTAATGAGGAAAGTTTTGGCTAGTGAGGGAAACAAGAAAGTTTGGTGAGAGGAAGGAAAGAAGGAGAAAGATGGCATATGTTGACATGTGGTGAGTAGAGATTAGTTAGGTTTTTTTTAATACTAGGTAGTTGCCCAATTCAACAAAATGTACTACTCAAGGGTATAAGATAATTTGTTTTTTGGAATCTACCCCGGGCTATAGCCCAGGATAGTCTCTATGTGGTTCCGCCCCTGTATAACGGTATATAACTTTGGTACAAAATGTAAAAGATAATACTGAAAATAATGCGTTGTTATAACGGTAACAACAACCATTATGGCATAAAATTTTGGTACGTAACATAAAATAACGGATGTTATTTTTTAGAACGAAACAAGGCACATAACAGAACAGGCTCAAGGCGTTACTGTTATATTGGCGTTATAACATTTATAACGGTTATTTAAAACCATGCTCAAACCCCATAAATTTAAATCTGAGTGGGGTCGACGCCACTCGTCCCCCTAGCTCCGCCACTGAATGGAAGATTACAGTATGAGTCATATATGGTTAGGAGAAATCGCTATGACAACTTACTTGATCAAAGTCTTTGTTTATCGTTCGAAGGAAATGATCGGACGGGTTTCTCATTGTTGGGCAAGGAAAACCATTCAATGAGAAAAACTACGTTTAAAACATATAAGATTCATTAGTACATGCAGTCGTATCTTAATTTTAAAGAGAAAAGAGCGTAAAGATGTATTTTCATCAATTAATGTACCTCATTTGCTTGAGAAGCTAGGCCGAAGTAAACCGTTCTTCCTGAAGAGAGAAGGCAAAGATTGTGGAAGAGCTCAAAGACTTCACTGCTTGGCTGATGGATGGATGCGATAACAGTCCTTCCATCTTGTTTAGCAAGGCTTACGATTCTGTTCATGACATGGTACGATGCTGCACTATCAAGCCCACTAGTCGGCTCGTCAAGAAAGAGAAGCTTTGGGCGTGTTAAGATTTCAATGCAAATGCTTACTCTTCTCTTTTGTCCGCCGCTAATGCCTTTAATACCCCACCCTCCTATTCTTGTATTCATAGCATCTTGCAATCCCATTTCCCTTATTGTCGTCTCCCCCCTCTCTCTTTTCTCGGTTTTCGACATGGAGTCAGGCAGTTGGAGCATAGCGGAGTAGTAAACGGCTTCTCTAACCGTTAGCGTTTTCATAAGAATGTCATCTTGAGTCACATAAGCCTACAATTGATAAAGATAATATAGATTAATATACAAACTTTACGCTGAAAATTTCCATTGTACAACAAATAAAATTATTCTCTGGTTACCGAAGTCCCGAAAGATAGTGATTGTGTCCGTCCGTTAACTAATATATCCCCGGATTGCTTTGTGTTTGAATCTAATCTCCCTGCAATTGGTCAAACTTAATCAGTCTTTAAATTTTTTTTCCTGCAATTACAAGAGTACTTAAACCTCTCTTGTAGATGCTTTAATAGTTTGGATTACCTGCTAATGCATCCAGCAGTGTGGATTTTCCGCAACCAGATGGACCCATGATGGCTAAGACCTCACCAGGTTGTACGTACCCGGTGAGCCCTTGGAGGATTGGAAGAAACCCATTTTTTCCTTTAGAAACAGTGACCCATAGATCCTCCCATATCAAGTAAACACCACCATCAATATCTCCTTGAAAGTCCGACCGGAGACCATTGTGCTTGACGGGTAGGACTTGTTCTTGTTTTGATAACTTGACTGTTTCAACCTCCATCATACTCATGCTAATCTCGGAAGCTATTCGTACTGTTTCCGCTTTAATCTTCACTTTATGAGGATGCTGCTGAGGATGAGGAGGTGATGAGGCATTGCTAAATGGGAAGAAAGTGTCTAAACTGCTGGACGTATCATCTTCAGAGACAAAGCTATCAATGTGGTCTAAAGCATCAAATGACTCAAGTCTCTCTCTTGTTATGGGTTCATGGGGTGGTGATCTTTTTGGACTTGTATTAGGAGTCCATCTTGGGATATTTGCAGGTGAAGTCATATGACTTCCTCTTGCAATGTTTCCAAACTAAAAAACTTGATTAGAGATATTTGAGATCTCTTCAATGTATATAAAAAGGATTTATTGCAAGTGGGTCAACAAGAAATTATTACAAGCCACCAATATTGATATGGTTAGCGGCTTTTATTTATGGGAAAGATTTTAGGGTCCACAAGAAATTATTACAAGCCACCAATATTGATATGGTTAGCGGCTTTTATTTATGGGAAAAATATTTAGGGTCCAAGTCTCATGGGTGAGACAAAGTTCTGGTAGTTGAACTTCTACTCGTGTTTGTTTGACCAAATTTCATAACATTGAAGCCTCCGCGGGAAATTCGAAAACCACTTTGTTTTATGTTCAGTTCCCACCATAATAGGTGAGATTTATAAATTTTTCTCTTCGTGGGAGTTCGTGAGAGTAAGAAAATGAGATAGACCTCGATAATTTCTTTTCAACTCTATGAAGCTTTTACACAAACTATCATTTGCTCTCATGTACGAATCTCCTCTCTCAAAGCTGTGATTTCCTCTCTCAATGTTGTGATTCAGGTTTTTTACTGCTCTCTCTCTCATCTTCTTTCTGCAAAATAATAATGATCATTTGCTCTTTCTGTTGCTGTTGTAATCGAGTTTCAGTTGTTGCTGTAATCGAGTTTTAGTTGTTGCTATAATTAAGTTTCAATTGCTGCTACCCTTCTTTAATTGCTGCTGCTTGTTGCTCTTAAACTGTTTGCTATAATTGAGTGTCGGTTGTTTGCTATTTTCTCCTCTCTCATCTTCTTTCTGCAAAATTAAAATGTGAGATTGCTGAATTTTGGATTTTTAATGTTTATATGGCAAACTAAAAAGAGAGTTTGTTGATTTGAAAGTTTTTTCTTCTTCTTTTGACAAATTAGGAAGTGGGTTCGATGATTTAGGAGATTTGTTTGATCTTATCCCCATATTTTAATCACTATAATTTCTCTTTTATAGATGGACTCTGACGATGATTATAATGTTGTTGTTGCGTGCACTATACTAATTGTGGTATGCGCGGCAATTGCATTAGTCGAATCAATGAATTATGTAGATAGGTTGCCGACTATCAATAGAGATTATGAGAGACATCTTTATTTGAGAAGATTATATGAAGAAAGTAATACAAAATGTCACAAAATGCTTCGTATGAATTGAATGACATTCAATCATCTTTGCTCTAGACTAGAGACCAAAGGGTTAAAGAAATTACGTTTTGTAGATGTTAAGGAGCAAGTTTCTATGTGTCTTCTAGTAATTGGGCATGATACACAAAAACCTCAAGTTAAGTTTGACTTGATCCGATCAGGTCACACGATATCTTGATACTTTCACAGAGTTTTACGAGCAATTCTTAAGTTGGGTGTGGATCTTATTAAGCCTGCAACTGCCGAATTTTCTTCGGCAATAGGTAACGATAATAGGCCATGGACAAACCATTATTATAAGGATTGTGTCGGGGCAATAGATAGAACCTTTATACATGTCAGTGTACCGGCGAAAGATCGACCAAGGTATAGAAATAGAAAAGGAGACATAAGGCAGAATGTGTTAGTTTCATGTGGATTTAACATGAGAATCACATATATATTGGTTGGGTGGGAAGGTTTGGCTCACGATAGTAGGATGCTTAGAGCGGCGGTAAATGATCCAAGAGACCTTTTCACTATCCCTGCAGGTATTTTTAATAATCGCTTATGGCATGATCTTAATATCTTTTTTACATCGTATTTACTATCTTTCATTTTATTAGGAAAATTCTACTTGGGTGATGCCGGGTTTGCTAATGTCCTTGGTTTTCTAGTACCATATCGTGGTGTAAGGTATCACTTTAAGGAACATGATGGAAGAGCCCCTACTAATGCAGAGCTCTTCAACTATCATCATTCATCTTTGTGAAATGTGATTGAAAGAACATTTGGCCTGTTGAAGAAATGTTTTGCTCATCTCAGATCGTATCCTTTTTATAACATTGAGACCCAAACAATGATCACAATGGCATGTTGCATTATTCACAACTTTATATTAGAAGTGGACCCATATGATATGGGTAATGAATGGGTCACACCTGAGGAAGAACCACATGAGGATTTTTGAGAGCGAGATTCAACCATCTGCAACATGGACGGGATTTAGGGATCATTTAGCTGAGACTATGTGGAATGAATATAACCATCATCCATAGTTTAGGATATTTACCAAGTATATTTTGCATATATATTTGGAAGTATTTGTGTTATGCTTTAATGAAGACGGTATCAACTTTAATAAATGTGATAATTGGCGTTAAACTTTCTTGTGCTTTGTTTTTCTTGTGAAACTACATGTCTGAGGTGAAAAAAAAATATGGGTTTACATGTAGCTAGAGATGTAAATGTTATATTCTTATGCTGCATATTTAAATTTCTTTTCATCGTGGTGATAGGTATGGATTCAGAGCCACATGTCTTTATAAATGAAGATGGCGAGGGCGATGGAGGAAAAAGTAAGGTTATTTGGGATGATATGATGGATCACATTCTCCTAGACACATTGCATGAGCAATTGGCTAAAGGCGGTAAGAGTGACAATGGGTGGAAATCATCAGCTTACAATACCGTAGTATTTAATGTAGACAAGGGATTGAATATGGAGATTACTACGACCAATGTTCAAAGTTGGTTAAAGACTTGGCAGTTACATCATAATGTTGTGAAGGAGATGAAGAATATTAGCGGTTTTGGGTGGGATGAAGAAAGAAAAATAGTAGTCACCGACGAGGCCTTATGGAAAGAAGTTCTGAAGGTACACACTTATATTATTTTTTTGCAAAAAAAGTATTACATAACATTCTATTTTAAAGCATCACATCCTTGAAAGAAAGTTCACAAGGCATACACCTGTCTTTTACTTTTGAACGAAGTACTTTTTTTTCATTGAAACCATTTACCTCCATAAAGTATTGTACTATGATGATTAATATACCGCTTTACTTTTTTCTAAATAGACGAGGAAACACTTGAAGAAATTCAAAGGAAAGCCTTTGTCTAACTATAAAGGGATTGCAAAGATACTTGGCAATGATCAAGCCAATGGCTCACATGCGACAACTATTTGAAAAACGAATGTTGATATCGAGGAAGAACATGATCACGACTATGCTCCTGAAATAGGGAACCAACCACCCCAAGCTGCATCACCATTTCCAGAAGTTGTCACCTCTCCAAATCCATCAACATCTAATATTGCCCCTAAGAGACAAAAAAATAGATCATCAGATGAGTTGGTGTCTAAGCAACTGAGAGGGCTTCAAGAATGTGTTTCTAAGGTTGGAGATGCAATGATGTTCAAAAGCCATGATCAAGATGCCCTTATGGAGAACGTAACCGAAGAGCTTGAAAAGTTGGAAACGTTAGATCTCGAGGCAAAAGTTTAAGCAATGGAAATGTTTGCCACTAACACAGGTATGGCAAGGATGTTTCTTCCAATGAAAGATGATGCAAAGGAGTTTTGGCTAAATACCCATTTTATTATTATTAATCGTTGATGAAGGATTTGGGAGGGAATATTTTGACTACCTTATTTATGTTGTTTTGGTATGGACTTGTTCATCTTATAATGATCATTTTCTCTTCTACAAGTGGAGTTAAAGAAGTTGTTATTTCATCTCCTGTTGTTGTTTCATCTCTTTGCCAAAGTAGTTGTTACTATTTCATCTGTTTCTGTTGCTGCTGTAATCGAGTTTCAGTTATTTCTGTAATCGATTGAGTTTCAGTTGTTGCTGTAATCGAGTTTTAGTTGTTGTTATAATTAAGTTTCAATTGTTGCTGCTCTTCTTTAGTTATTACTGCATGTTGCTCTTAAATTGCCGTTGTTGTACTTCATTTTGTGCTACTGTTACTGTACATGTAAACCCATATCAGGGGTATATAATAGCAGTACCTATCACTCTTAAACTGTTGCTTGTTTCAGTTGTTACAAAATCAGGGGTATTTTTGCTATTACTGCATATTTAAACTGCTTGTTACCGCTGTTTGCAACTGAGTAATACAATTATGTTTGTCCTACAATTACAATTATAGACTGTCATTGTGCTCAAAATAGTTCCGATTCTCTTTTTACAGGGTAGAGCTTTCAGTTTATTACAAGCCTGAATGCAATGGTTGTTATGATGATGAGTATTGCTGGAAAAATATACAGAGCTCAAGTGTGATGTCAACTGACTGAAGTCCTTGTTTACCAGTATAGTATAATGCTGAAAATCAGACAAAGATGAGATTTTGAATAATTGCAAAATCCCATGTCCTCTACCTATCTCAGTTACTCTGTACTGATTAGCCCCTCTACCAAGTAGAGCTGCCTTACTCCGAAATGATTTATGCATTCAGGCTTGTTATTGCTGCTACTGGGACAACTTCCTCTAATTACAATTTACATTTTGGGAAAACTATTTACAGGTTCCTTACAAATTATCAGTTATTATCAGATGTTATAGACACGAGCTACAAACTTCTTTATTCAAAATGTTATATCTAGAATTTATCTCTCGCTATAACTATGTCTCTTAAATTTGGAACTCGCTGCCTGTTTTCAGGTACTTATATTTTCTAACTTGGCCTTTATGCATCTTTATCAAATTCTGCATTATGTATTGATTCTTTTTCCAGGTCTCTTTAATTTCGCGCAAGGATAGACATGAGTATATAATACCACAGACTTCATATGATACTTTTCTTTGTTATTTTTAGTTTGGTCAAAATGGTTGTTGGGTGAATCTTGCTTTCTTATGTGATATATTCGTAGGATGGAAATTGTATTCCTATTATCACAGAGGCTTAATGTCTCTATCAAAAAGTATGTACAGAGGATCCTAGATTTATAAATCTCATGGTCAGCCAAACGGTAAGAATGAGATTTGTTGGGAGTTTAAAGTCCAACTCTCATTGGCAAATCAAACACATTATTTGGAATTGCATGTCTCAAGAATGTAAGTCTTGAGACATACAACTCTTAAAACATAGTTTAGACTTGGAAAATAAACGAACCCTTAAAGACACTAAAAAATGAATGCATAAGTCTCACTCGAAATGAACCACTTATCTCTATTAGATGAGTGACTCTTATAATAGAGGAGGTGGCAAATTAAGAAACAAGAATATTAGGTGAAAATGATGTGTTATATAATCTCTCTATTTCTTCTTACTAAAAATATTTGCAAACCAGATCTGACTCTCTCTCTCTCTTCACAACAAACTTTAATTTGAAAAGAAACCATTTTTTTTCTCTCTCTCCATACTAAAATTTTCTAGATCTCACCATCTCCTCTCACTCAAGAATGAGCTTAGATATATCTCTCTCAAGAAATTAAGAACATTTTTAGGGCTTTGATTTTAGATCTCTCTCTTTCTCTCTCATAATTTAGGGTTTTGTGAATCATCTTTGTCGTTTGGGGTCTGAATTCCCTCTATCTGTCTCTCTTTTTCTCTCTTCAAATTTGTTTAAGATCCCACATTGGTGTTGGTAGTTTAGTGGAGTTTAAATTATGAGATCCCGATAATTTTTCCTTCCACATTTACCTATTTTTTCATTTCTCCATTATTTTACTTATTTGTGATTTGTTGTTAATAAACACTTGGTTTGGTTGAACATTTATATGGATACCGCGGATTATCGATTAATCAAAAATATATTACATCAAAAATTTTGAACCATCTAGTGATTGATAATTTGTAGCAACCAAATTGTTGACAAATGTACCATTCGACAATATTATAGTCGATTACTCAAATGCACCATTTGACAATATTATAATCGAAAATATTATTGCCGATAAATGCACCATTCGATAATATTATAGTCGACAATAACACATTTGTTTGTGTTAGGTGTGTATGTAGCAATAATGAGTCGACAATAATTAATCTCTACTTATGATCACATGAAAGAAGAGAACTTTACACTATAATATTGATGGGCCCCAATATTGATTACACATGTTATGCGTCATGACCATCACATGATGTAAATGTTACATTGTGTGAAAACTCTTAACATAAAATTTATTACATAGGTCAACATCATGCCAAAAGTAGATGGAAAGATGTGGACTCCCAGATTATTGTATACTACTTAATATTGTCGAAGAACATGCACATCGACAATTTGGATTTATCAACAATCCATCAATCAATAATCTAATCTGGATTTATCGACAATCCATCCATGATCTAACTTTAGTGTTATCGTAATTGCAATAAATCGACAATATATTATCGCTTATTACTTCAGTCGACAATATGATATTTACTGGCGATGACATACAAGGAAAAAAAACTCAATCTGTTGGATTTTTCAACATCAACATAAAAAAACATAATTCATAGAAGGGGTTCCAATATTTGTTTTACATAGACAGTAAAACTCAAAATGAAAACTCCAAACATTACTTTTGATCTTTAAGGACTCGTCTTCGCTAGTTCAACTCGTTAATGATGTATAAGAAATTCTTGATCATCGCCATAATCGACAAACTCAAATACCACAAAATGTCGATTTGATCGATGATTCCCAATACGATTTCATCTCTAGCGGTGTTAACCTTCGTACCTTTACGGTAAATTTTGACGATAAAAGATAACCAAATTTGTAGTAATTACTCTTCGATCTTGCAGTAACACAATCGATCAGAAATACATTTTTTTAGAGAGAAATGCTTCAAAACCAATCGTTCTTGACTGATTTTCCCTAAATTAAGAAAAAGAGACTTTGATTTCTTGACCAATTTATAGTTCTTCACTAAGAGAGGAACAAAGAACAAAAGTCAGATCTAAACAATTCCATGTGAGAAAGAGAGAGAGAGGAGAGAAAAAGATGAGTTTTGATTTAGGAGAGAGAGAAGCTTTGTTTCAAATGAGTTTATAGATGGAGATAAGCACGTGAAAAGAGAGGGGATATCTTTCCAACACAAGTTGGACAACTCATTTCTACCTAATATTATTTTAAATATATTTGTCAGCTCCTCTATTATTTAAACCGTTCATCATAACTGATGAGTGGTTCCTATTGAGTGAGACTTGAGTGTCTCATTTTTTAGTGTCTCTAAATCCATTCCCTTTATTTATTTTCCTATAAGGGCTATGTTTTTGTACCTGAACAAGGTGATCGACAATATGTAGGCCAAGGGATAAAGGGGAGCACAGTAGAAAAAGTCTGCAGCCAAGAGAGGCACACAAGATGGACTTACACTTAAAATTAAGTTCAATGTTAATAAGTGTCACTAAATTTTTAGTGTTTCAATAGGGTAAGCCCGTTCTAAAGAAATCGGTAACTTAGTGCTAGTTGGATATGCACTCAAGTCTGTTATAACAAGTCTCATAGACTTTATCAAGCAAATAAAGTGCCAAATAGTTGTTTTATACTGATCCTTAAGTAAGAAAAATTAGTCTCCCAAACCAGAAGAACCCATGATAACCAAGACCTCACCTGGCAACATATACCTGGTTAGCCCTTGAAGTATTCCAAGAGACCCATTTTTTTCTTTAGAAATTGTGAACCATAGATCCTCCCACATCGTGAAAACACCATTGTCTTGCCACCCCAAGATGTTGTCTCATCAGGGCCACCCCTAGGTATAGACCTGTGAGGCGGCCGTCTAGGGCCTCCAAAATATAGTATAGAGGCCTTATAATATTGCTACCTTCATATGTTTGGGCCTTCAAAATATATGCCTCATATAATATTAAAATAGCCCAATGGGGGGTGTGCATTTTTTGAGTTCCGCCTAGGGCCTCTCCAAAACTATACTGTGTTTCGTTTATGCTTAGCAAAACATTCTTGTTCCTTTGATATAGGAGGATTTGAAGATCGAACCCCTTAAAAAGTTCGTGGAAGTTCGTCGTGTCGGGAAAAGAAGAAATCCGGATGGAAGTCGGGTGATAAGTTTATGATCCGAATTACTATCCTAACCTTGTTGAAAACAGACAAGTAAGATCTAGATACAATGTATCCGGATGGCCTTATGATTGAGATTTGCATCCAAATGTAAATACTTAGATTGGTTTTGCTTCTTGATCCGTGTTGATGCAATAAGTCTCCTAAGTATTTAAGGGAGACTTAGAGTATTTCGTAAAGACCTTTTGGTGAGATCCAAGTTTTTGTAAGAGAAAGTTAGGGTTTGAGAGGAATTCAATTGAAATTAAGTGATTAAGCACTTGAAGCTCTAAAAGGAAAATTCTTCTGCCAACTGTTTGTTCTTCATTAGTATTCTTCAATTTAGGTTAATTCTCAATTCGATTGTGGATTATCCTCGTTCGACAACATAACCATCTCTACAACCTCTACCCTATTTATCTTGATTTCTTGATCATCTCGTAAACTTAATATCGGTGTGCCAGTGTCAGTCTCCACTTTAGTGATTTTAACTAATGAAGTTATTAAGATTTTTTTCATGCTAACGGCGCATAAAAGACGTATCAGTTGAGAAAATAACTGTTAATTTGACTTTTTGATAGTAGCAGGCATAATAACAACTCTTAGGGGTGTTTGGGAACATAAAAAAATCCATCCAGTCTAGTTTAGAACCAAACTGTACCATAAAACTTGTGTTTAGCAAAACTATTTATGGCTTTATCTTATCCAAAGCTGCTATTTTTTAGCCTAAAAACTGGTTTTATCTTGAAACAACTCAAAGACGTTTCAAAGTGGAACGAGTTCTCAAATAACATAAAACGCGGTTTTCTATAGCGAGGACTCTCCCCCCCCCCCTTTCTCTTTATACAATTTCTATCCTTCGTCGATCTCTTTGTACAATCTCTATCTTTTATCTCCGCTCCCCCATATCATCATCTTCAATGGATTTTGCCCACCTTCAGTTTATAATTAACCAATTGATTTTGTTATGAAAACTTCATGAATTTTTTTAGCAAATGTACAAAGGGGTGATCATCTCTGTTACACCACATTGGCATTCCATTTCAATTATTTGTCTTGATTCTTCTTATACTTATGACAAACAAGATGGACATGAAATGTGTTCTTGGGAAAACCTAGTTCAAAAGTTATGCGTTACCAAAACCAGAAAAATGTAAAACTAGAAAACAAGATAATAGTTTACCAAACAGTATATGAACTTGAACGAGTTCTTGTTTAAATCAATCCATAATAGGCCAGCCAAATTTGACCTAGATTTTATGATTCCCAAACAAGCCCTTATAATGACTGCATTAGTTTAAGTATTAGATTTATAGTATAACTTTGGATTTATTCCCTTTTATTATTGTGACTTTTAGCTACAACTTTGGCATGGTACTACTAAATTATAACGCATAAGAAATTTCTCTTTAGTCAGATAGATAATGACATTTTGTATGTTCAAATGATGTTGATGCATACAAAATGTATGTTAAGTAACCTAACAAAAATGTCTTGAATTTTGTTAGGCAAAAGGCACTGAAATACATACAAAATGTATGATGATTGCTTCGTCAGTGGTTGTTGGTTCCCTAAGAGCATCCACAACAGTCAAGAGGGTGGATTGGATGAATTTGAAGGTGAATCCAATCCACCTCAATCCACCCCACAACAGTTTGAAATCGACCCAAGGTGAATTTACTTCGCACACTTCTGAACCACGCGCATGAAATAGACGTCTCAGATCCACCCACGTCTTACAATCTCAGCAATCAATTCCCAATACAGTTTTAAACCGCGCGTAAAGTTAAACCAATAGGAAAATGTCATTTTTTTAAAAAAATAATTAGCCGCGCGGTTCTGAACCGCGCGGCATCACCCTGAGGTTTATAGGCTTATTTTGGTTTCAAGTTTTTTAGGCTTATTCTTGACATTGGCATTAAGGCATATCCAACATATTAGTATATCCAAGGCATTAACTTGGCATACCCAACCTTACTCCACAAGTTTCCCAACCCATTTCCTCCGTTAATCACTTCAAAATGTCGGGTTCTTCTAGTTAGCGACCGGGGAAAAATACTTCCAAAACTACACGTAACTCTAACGCGGAAGTAAAACGAAGGGGGAACGCCGACATCACAATTTATTGGCCGTTACAATTGATGTCGGACAACGATCCCACCCCAACGTACGATGAGTTGAACCGAGTAAATATCCTCCCGGATGGCTGGGTCTATATTTTTGCTGGATCGAAGGAAATAACGGTAAGTTTATGTAAATTTCATGTGTTAATAACGTATATTGCAATGTCTTCGATGAAATGCCCGAATGAACTTCTAACGTATTAATGTGTTTTTTTTGTCAGAACCGAGATGAATTACAGTGTAGGGGATCATTGGATGAGGTACTGAAGTGGTACCGATGGATTGTCGTGTACCCGACGTTAAAGAAGTTGGTCGACGGTATGGGTTTTGTAGACTTTTGCTGGATTAATGTGGGAAACTCGGATAACCGTCTCATTCATGCTCTCGTGGAGCGGTGGTGGCCTTCCACCCATACATTTCACTTCCTTTGTGGGGAACTAGGTTTCACACTATTAGACTTCGTCATGCTAACAGGCATATCTTTTGGTAGGGGTCACGAACTCTCGTACAGCAAGAGGTACTCCAAGTTAAAGGAAACAGAAAATATGTTCCCGGGAATCACAAGCTCTTACATGAGGTACAGTAACATCACTCTCACTTATTTAAAAAAGTGGCAAGAGTCTTTGAATCCAAATCTCCGCAATTACAACTCAGAAATGGATATCGTGTATGCACGGGTATTTATTGCATATATGATGGGTAATCTCTTCTTCTACAATGGTGCCACATCCCTTCGGGCGGGTTATCTGGCAGCCTTGGCAGACTACGATATTCTTGGTGCGTCAGGTTTTGATTGGGGTACGCTAATTATGGCGGCTTTGTATCGGGGGCTTGATGAAGTCTCAGTTCTGAGGCCCGGGAAGGTGAAGAAATTGATCACTGGATTCTATGCGGTGTTGGAGTACTGGTTCTTCGAGTACTATCGGGTTGGAATGTATCTAGTTAAGGTACCAAACTTTAACCATATTTATCCTCGTATTTCTGGGTGGGGAGATGAAAGGGCGAGTACCGGGTCTGAAATCCACCACTCTTTTGTTGTGATCAGAGATATGATAGAATGGAAGGACAGAGCCAACATAGATTGGCAACCATAGCACAGGTCTACGAAATTGAGACGTCCAGAGGTAAGAGTTGCTTCAATGCTGAGAACCTAGAGGGTTCCATTGGTGTCAGTTCCATACAGCCATGGTACCCTTTGGTATTTAGGAGACCGGTGTATGCGTCAGATGACCGGACTTGATAGTGTGCCCTATGACCCCTCCCGGGAGATTATGGAATTCCCAAGGTACGATCGAGAGTTATATCAGAGTCTGAAAGATGTGGACTTCTACGATGGTCGTGATTATCTTATTCTCGACGAAGATTACATGACATATTGGCGTCTCGTTCATCCAAATCCCAAGATCGGTTGCACTTTAGTAAAGAGAACGAAAAATATTTGGTCGGTCGGGCGTGATCTAGTGAGGCCCGATGTAATCTTACCACCTACATCGAGTTTATCTACGTCTTCACAGGTGTAAGACTATGGTATTCAGGAGACCGACGATCCACGTGATATGGGATGGTTCATGGATGTAGCGGGATCGAACGATCAACGTAGACGGATACCGATCCCGGTGATGTAGGTACCATTCTCGTGTCCACCTACGTATAGTACGGATGAGTTGTGGCATAAAAACCAAGGATTACGGTATGCGGCATATGAAGACTCGAGGCAACTAACTGACAATAATACTAAGTAGAGGAGGGAGCTGAGCCGGGCACAAGAGGTCATCCGAGAGACGTCCGATAGACTAGCTGAGATGTCCATTTCCTATCAGACAGAGCTAGTTGTGCAATGTACCTATGATGAGAGTCTCGCACGTGGCAGACGCGCCCGCCAAATGAAGAGAGGTTGTCCCAGTTAGGCTATGTTTTATTTAGAATTTTAATTTATGTTTTGTTTAAACTATGTTGTGTATTAATATTGTTTAAACTATGTTTTATTCAGAGTATTAATATATTTTTTATTTTGAAAATTATATTTTTGGAAACTTGTTGTACAAGTTACTCAACAGCTATAATAACGGCTATATTTTTTTTGGACATTTGTTAACGGCTATATTAATGGCTAGTTTTTTTCATCTATAAATGTCATTCATCTCCTACACTCTCCTACCTTCTAATCTTCTACACTATCCTCCCTTTTTACCCCTCTCTTCAAAATTACTATGTCTTCCTCAAACTCTCAATCTAATTCTCAAAATCACTCTCAATCCTCCAATACGAACCAACAAGGAAATGCTTTTCCTCATCAAATCGACACATTTGATCCGTCGCAAATGCTTAACACCACCCAAGGTCAGAATCACCATGTTTGCCAACTATTCCCGCCACCCTACAATCAATCTCAATCTCAAACCCATGGATATTACCCTTATTACCTGAACCATGGATATTACCCTCAATTTGATGGGTATACGGGCTCGTACGCTCAACCGAGAAATCCATATTATTCATCTCAAACTTGTTTCGCCGGTAGAAGTTTGAGTACCACGCCGATGCAAGATACATGGAGTTTAAATTATTTAAATCTTAATACATCGGCAGTTACATCTCCGGTCATCTCCAAGGAACTCAATCCGGTTCTCACGAGAAGTAATACGTAGACTCCACCAATACCAATCCTGAAACACCTACATCCGGCACTCCAAATATCACAATTCTGGATGATACTATCGACGTGGATGTACCACTATATTCTTGTGGGGATGTACGACCGGACGGCCAAAAAAAAATAAGGCAAAAGAAGCGGCAAAGTCAAGTTTAGTTTTTGGGGGGATGAAGATGCTTGAGATAACGTCCAACATGATGAAGTCATAGAATCTAAGAGACGAGCAGAAGAAAGAGGAAAAGGAAGTTAAAGCTAAACGTCGAGAGGAACTAAAGTTGATAAAAGAGGCTGAGTTTAAAAGGAGGCGTGAAGCGGAGCTAACTCGAAAAAAAAACTTTGACGACTCGTATATGTTAAAGGTAATGGCAGCGGACCTTGAAAACCTACAACCGACACAAAGGCGTTGGATAAAGAAGCATATTAAAGAATATTCGAAGAAGTTGAAGGAGTAGTGTCCAAGTGATGATGACGTTTCTAGTGATGAAGAATGAAGTAATCCTTAACATTAATAGTAGTTATTAAGATCTATATAATTTCATTATTTCAATAAAATTATTATTAATGGTTCGTAATCCATAAAATTGATAAAAATATTCTAAGCTAAAGCAATAAACTATGTTTCATTTTACAACTTCAACATTAAACTTGAAAAGAAAATACATTATATTAGAAAATAAACAAACAATGATGAAGACTACAATTACTCTGCCCTTTTTTGACTCCACAAATGCGCGACAAGCTCATCTCGTAATTGGAAATGAGCTCCTTCATTTCTAATTTTACGAACCTTCTAGATATACTCTGCCATAGTGTTGATCGCGTGTCTTGGATTTAAGTCCTCCTTCCAATTATTCACGGCTTTTCTAAACTCGAGATCAATGTCAATTTGCCAGATGTAAGTATGACGTTCATCTTCCACGATCATATTGTATAAGATTATACATGCATACATAACATTTCCTAGATCACTTGGTTTCCAAAATCGTGTACCGTTTGTCAATATTTGAAACCTAGCTTGTAATACCCCAAAACCACGCTCTACGTCTTTCCGGCATGATTCTTGCATCTTTGAAAAATGTCTTTCGGCATCGTTGGACAAATTTTTTATGGTGAGAACAAGTGGTTGCCATCTTGGATAGACTCCATCCGCTAAGTAATACCCCATAGTGTGCGGTACCGTTCCTATATTATAATTGCATGGCGGCGCAACTCTATTAGACAAGTTGTTGAAAAGCCACCCTTGATACAAGACGTTCACGTCGTTATTAAAACCGGATACCCCAAAGAATGCGTGCCATATCCAAAGATCTTGGGATGCAACCGCTTCTAAAATCACCGTCGGGATTTTCTTATACCCGGTATATTGTCCGGCCCACCCGGTAGGACAATTCTTCCATTTCCAATTCATACAATCTAAACTACCTAATATCCCTGGGAAGCCTCGCAATCCATTCACTTTTAACAAGTGTAATGCATCGTCTTCATTGGGAGATCTAAGGTATTGAGCTTTGAATTGTGTTATAATAGTTTTACAAAAAAAATTCAAGCACAAAATAGCCGTAGACTCCCCAATCCGAAGGTATTCTTCTTGGGCGTCTGTGCTCTTACCGTAACATAACATGCAAAGTGCGCACGTTATCTTTTAGTACGAGGATAATCCCATAGTCTTGGCGGCATTTTCTCTTTAAATTAAATAGGGGTTCGAAGAAAGTATTTGATGATAAATACGTTGATACACACCTTCGCCCATACAGAAACGACGACGAAATTAGATACCTTTGAATCTTGGGCTGTCACCGAAGTAATCCCGGTTAAGACTATCATCTCCCAATTTATGCTCACGACTTTTTCGTTTGTCAATTCGTCCCTTTTTACTACCTCCCGCCTCCGTGATGATGTCGCATCTTGCTCTTTTTCTTTTGCTTCTCCCATTTCAATCATCATCTTGCCATACTCGTGCAACAACTCAACTTGACGTCGGAATAGTTCTTCATCACTGGACGATGATGAAGACGATGACTCCGAAGATGAGAGTGATATCTCAGGCCTGAGCAGGTCAGCAATGATTTCGTCAGACATGATTCGGCGCAATTGATAAGAAATGAAGAAGGTTGACTTTTGAGATATAAGATGAATGAGTTGATTATAGAAGAGAGTAGGAGATGAATAGGGTTATAAATAGGGAAAAAAACTAGCCGCTGAGCATCTTGTTGAAGAAGTTTGATCAGGGAAAAACTCAGGTGAAATAATGGGGAACCAAAGATATTTTTTATGCAGGCTTATGCCGCGCACTTCTGAACCGCGCGGCAAAAACTAGCCGTTTAGAAATCTTTAAATCTCAGACGTCCACGTGGTTCAATCCTAGACGTTGAAGTTACGCGCACTTCAGAGCTGCACTTAATAGGAACCATTGATGGGAGGACACATGTTATCATCTTAGAGGGAGAAATGTTGTCGCGCACTTCTGAACCGCGCGCTATGGCTACGCGTACTTCAAAACCGTGCGGCGTGAATTCACACTCAATCCACCCTCAGGGTGGAAAATCCACCCAAATACACCCTTTGATGAATTTGTGAGATGCCACGTCAGGTATTCACCTAGCTGCTGGGAGACGAATTGGGTGGAAAAGATGGTGAATTTGGAATTCACCCTGCCACGTCAGGGTGCACCTAGCTGTTGTGGGTGCTCTAAAAGACTTGTTCAAGAGTCCTACTTGTGTCACCTACCTGTATTTGAGCTATCGCTCAACTAAAATTATTATTTCCCCTCCATTAACGTTTTCACTCAATTCATCAATTTTTGTTGGGCAACATTAATTTGAAGTATGGCAATTTCAAAAATATAATCAACCTATAATTGTCGCTTCGACAAACATGAATCGAAATTTTAGAATCGATCGGCGACATGAATCAAAGTGGAGGAAAATCGCTTTGGCAACATTAAATAGAAGCAGTAGAAATTTTGTGTCTCGGATAAAATAATAATAATCAATAATCGCGCTCCAACAACAATCGCCTAAGCGAATCATTTTAAAAAACACATAACCAAGTCAAGTTGATTACCTAATCGGAGAAGAAGATAATGATTTTTGGCAAATAATTTCCTAATTTGATGAAGATTTTAGAGAGGTAAGTTTTCAATAAAAAGTGAAGAGCATAAAAATTGAAGAGAGAGAAAGTAATTAAAAGGCATGAGAGAAAAATTATAAAGAGAAGGGAGAGTCCGGTAGCCCACTTCCTCTTTTCATAATGTATTTTTCGGTGATAGGAGGTTGAGCTATCCCTAAAACTATGGGAGGTGAGCAACGTATTTTCGCTTTGTTCTAGAGTTATAAGATCTAGATGTATTAAAGAGAAAGTGAACAATTGTTGAAAATCGTATCCTCGTAAGGACTATGCTTACTTGGTCAAAGTCTGTGTTAATCATTCGTAGGAAGTGGTCAGATGGGTTTCTCATTCTAATGCTGTTGAGATATATAGTCTCACATCAGCCACATAGAGCCTTGCAGCTCAAAATATAAGATCATCAGGCTACTCTCATTGCCAATTCGTTTTGAGATAGAACCTCCAGTTCTAATATACTATCAAAGCGGGCATTTCTTTCACGTCTCGAGCTCAATAGTCCACATGCTACTTCGCATCACCCAAATATTCGTCAACATGTTGAAATAAAAAATTACGCCACATGCGAGGGGGCGTGTTGAGATATATAATCTCACATCGAGACATAGAGCCTTGCACCTCAAAATTCTGAGGCTACTCCTCTCATGGCCAATTGGTTTAGAAATGGAACCTCCAATTCTAATATGGTATTAAAGAAGGCATTTCTTCCACGCCTCGAGCCTAACCTCCAGTTCTAATATGTTATATCGATATGATTTTCATCAAAGCAACTCATGGGTTTGTTTTGCTTTTTATTAATTCTTTCATCTTTGTTTATTTCGTATAGATTGTTGCATCTTGTTTCTGCCATTGATTTTATTGCTGATTCGTTAGGATGTTGTAGGATATCTCTCTCAGGAATTCATGTTTTTGGTATGGTAAATTGAATTTATAGTGGAGTAATTGAGGTGCGGGGTTGCATTTTGTGAATTAATATTTCAAGAGCATAAATCACTTCTTAGATGGCAGCAGAAAAGCGCCACAAGGGTTGTTGACTATTCTTCCTTTCGTGTTTTATACCCGCTTTCTAGTGCGTCACTTTTGTTAATATGAACGTTATTGTTTCAGCATCACATCACGTACATATGAAAACAATGCATGGGGGAGATTTGTTGGACCTGGAAGATGGAATGGTAAATCAAAGCTTGTATCATCTAGTTATCTTATCGTTTCATTTCTATCTTGAAATGGTACGTAGCCAAGTAATCTTATTTATTATTACTGATTTCTTTTTATATGAACTAATCACTTATAGATCATGTTATGTTAGAACTGGGAAGTGGATAGATGAGTCTAGAGAAATATCACTTGTGCTTTAGTATATTCTCTTATGAAGGTGAGCGTCACTGTCCTCGTTTGTCATGGAAATTCCAAGGGATGTTTAAATATTTGATTATCTTTAAAGGAGCTTTTCTACATTCTAAATGATCCTTGTAGATTATCTGCAATATTTACCCCTTCTTTCTATGATCGCAGTGATTAGTAATTCTGATTTGACAAGCTCCGTTACTCATTGGATGTGGCGTCCTCCTCAATCCATGCAGGTGCTTGTTGGTTTCGACCCCTAATATCTAATATGTTATCACCTCCTGAAACTATAGTATTAATTGGTTCGTTTTTATAATGTACAGTTAATTGTAGCCGTTTTGTAATCCACAATCGAATTAGAGATCATTTTGTAAAGAAGAATAAACAGATACAAACTATTTGGCGGGATAATTTTTAATAAGAGTTTAAATTGCTCAATTGATTGATTTCAATTGAATTTCTCTTTCAAACCCTAAGTTCTATTACAAACTTAGATCCTTTCATATTGCCCACCCTTGCCTTTTTATGAAGGTTACAAGTTTTCTAGTTACAATATAGGACAAATATGCCCTTAAACGCACTAAAACTAGAAATAGTCGTTCGAACGAACCGATAAGTCGTTTGAATGACAGGCCAAATTAAGCCTAAAAACTGGAACAAACAGATTGGTCTTATGGGAACCCGTAGTCATTCAAACGACTCCAAATATCGTTCGAACGACTTTCCTATTTAATCCTAGAAATCGAGACAGATAGAATCCCTTCCTTTAGTCTTCGACTTGTTTGAACGGCTCCAAAGCTCGTTCGAACGACCTTGCCTAATAAGTCTAGAATCAACAACAGAACCTTGGCTTCACTTTTCCTTCTATCTCACTCGAACCGCTCCAAGGCTCGTTCGAACGACATGGCGTCTTTTAAGAGGTTTAATGGGTAGATCCTCCTGGATCATGGCTCCCCCCTTTAGGAACCTGAAGATTTTCCTCAAGCTAGAACTGGAAATGAAGGAAAATGGATGTGCCCATTTCCTTGTTGTACCACTTCGACTTGCTAGGTAGTTGACATTTCTTCTCAATTTGGGATGACTTGATACTTCCCCGTCTTGTAGTAGTAACCTTCCTCCCTAGAATACTATCCTTCTACAATGGATCATCTCTTTCCATCATAAGTCATCAACTGACGGTAGACTAATGTCGATTGTAGAGTCTTCATCTAGAAGAGGCGGCTCAAATAGTTTTAAATACTCGTCATTAATCACCGAATACATCTTCATAAATGGTGGCAAATCCAATTGGAATGCGTTGTCACCAAAAATTTTGAGTATCGTAAAATGACCATGACGGATAAGCTTGAGTTTCTAACCTTCTCCCTTTAGTCGTTCCTTACCCAAAACAACCAAACGAGAACGCTCTCTTGAAAAGTACACTCAACCCGATGCTTATCGTGTCGAGTTTTATACTTTGCTTGAGTCTTCTTCAATTGTACTTCAATCGCCTCATGAACATTGCTTATCCTCTAAATAAAATGCTAAACTTTAACTTGTTTATATTCCTCCTTCCCTGACACTGTCTTATCTCTAAGACTAAAGGCCATATCAAAGGGGCTTTGAGGCAAGTACCTAAGGCAAACTTCAAAAGGAGACTTCAAAGTGGAACCCTGAATCGCCCGGTTAAAAGAAAATTGAAGATACGGTAAACTCTCATCCCAAGTCTTAGGATGCTTATAATGGAATTCCCGTAATAAGTGAACCAAAGTGCGATTAACTACCTCTGTTTGCCCATCAGTTTGTGGACAAAGCGCGGTACTTCCCGTCAACTGAGTGTCCATCATTCCCTATAACGATCTCCATAAATGTCTCAAAATGTAGCTATCCCTATTATAAATAATAGAATATGGGAGCCTGAAATACCTTCAAACGACTTTGAAAAATAATTGCGCTACTCCTTCCTCTGTGGCCATCTTCTAATATGGAATAACAACTATCATGTTGTTGAATTAATCTACCACCACAAACAGATAATCATTTTTACACTTGGTCATGGGCAAACCACCCATAAAATCCATCGAAATGATCTCCCAAGGTCGGCTAGGTACTGGCAATGGTACGTATAGTTTCAACTTGCGATTGGAAGGCTTTGATGTATTGCATAGAACGCAACCACGGACCACACGAGCAACATCCCCCTGCATCTTCGGTCAATAAACATAATACCGCAAATTCAAAAGAGTCTTCTAAACCCTGAAATGATCTGCCACCTGGGAATAATGTGCCTCTCTAATCTAATATAAACGATCTCCACCCTTAAGAATACATATTAGACTTTCCCTGTTAATCAAACCATCATTCAATTCAAACTCACATGTTTTGCATTGAAACAACTTCTTGTGAATCACACTGAGCTCCTTGTCGTCGTCATACCCTGAAACATACTCATATGGAACAATAAGTTGTATATGCATAACTACTAACAAAGCAAAAATAGTTGGTAATGAGGGTCGAGATAAGATATCATCCATTTTGTTGTTCACTCTCTTATTATACTTGATAATCAATATGAATTATTATAGATACAACATCCACTTCATATGGTGAGCTTGCTGTAGCTTGAACTGTGTAGATAAAAACTATAACGGTTTATGATCGGAATGTACCACATCCTCCTTCCCCAATAAGTAACTCCGCAAATACTTTATTGATTGATATAATGTGAATAACTTCTTATCATAGGAAGGGTAGTTGCGCACTACTCCTATAAACATCTCAAAATGGTAGGCAACCGGCTTTCCATTCTATAACAAAACTATCCTTAATGCATAGTCTGACCCATCTGTTTCCACCTCAAAAGGACGTTATACATTCGGCAAAGCTAACACTGGTGCATATGTAATTTTCCACTTCAGTAACTGAAAGGTCTTCTCATTGTGATGTTCCCACACAAACTTCACACCGGCCTTTGTCAAAAAGAATGCAAAGGTGCTACAATCTTTAAAAAATGTCGAATAGACTTCCGTAAATACTGACAAGAACCCATAAAACTTCGTACTTCCGTCACCGAATGCGGTCTATAGGCCAATTATTAGGTGAAAAACACACACACACACACATATAGGGGCGGAACCGGGATTTGGGTTTTGGGGGCTAAGTTTTTTGGGTGTTTGGGGCTTTTCTCCGATTTTTTTATAGGTTTATTAGAGCTAAGTTGAAGATTGGCTTTTGTTGAAACTTATCACTCTGAGAGACTAACAAAATTACAAAGTGGTTTTCTTGATAAAATGGAATTTATCCTTGCAAAGAGGAAAGAAAAAAAAATATTAAACACATACCCAAAATAGAAAACCTAATTTTACTTTATTCTCTCAGTTTTCAGGGGCCAAATAATTCTGAAGTTTGGGAATCCAATAATTTAATTTTAAGAAGTAATAAGACATAGGAATAATTTAATATGTAGTTGCAGAAACCCTTGATTTTAAGAGATTAAATCCAAACAAGATGAAGTTTAAAATAAAATATGGGTCACAAGCTGTAATTCAAAACTCGAGGTTTTTTGTAAGAGAGAATTGATAAGCATTGGCGATTTTTCTTTGAATTACTATAATTTTTTTACTTCTTCTTTCATTGCTAATGCGGTTTGAGGTCTATATTTATATCACTAGATGTGATTTTTCTATCATATTCTATTACGAGCTACTATTTCTTATGTGGACCGGGTGGATATGTTGAATTCCTTCTACCATGGTCATCTCTTTCTCGAGTGATTTTTTCCTCGAGTGCTTCTCTATTCCTCGAGTGATTCATTCTTCCTCGAATAATTGTCTATTATTTGAGTTTTTTTTTTCTTTCCCTCTCTCTAGTGATCATCTCTACCTCTAGTGATTCTTTCTTCCTCGGCTGATCATCTCTTTTACAGTCTTTTCACTTTTACCTGGGTGTCACTATTTCCTCAGTATTTATTTAAGATATTCATATTATCCTTACGTGAGACAATTGACAAGTTGGTAGCTACCGCCGATTTAACAACTTTTGGTTACGAAACCACGTGTGGGAAAAATAGCAAGTCGGATATTACTGTCACCGATTTCACAGGTGATGTGTGAAGCTTTGAAATGTTTATGTTACTGCAAAAGCAAAGCATAGAAGAAGGTTTATCAGGGGGAGCTTCAATTTCTTATTAGTGAGGGAGTGATTGTATCTTTTATGAGGGACTATCTATTTTTTCTCTTATTGCCATCCACCTTGATACGAGCATGTTCGTATCAACGTGAGGGGGAGTGTTGGAGTATATAGTGTATTTACACATATACTCATCATTTAGTCCCACATTGGTTAGCAATAGAAGTAGTTTAGTGACCCTGCTATATAAAGAGCCAATAAAGCTTATAATAATTTGAATCTTGGAATATCAATATTTTCCCCCCTTCTTATTTCTAAAGTTTCAGGATATCAGCATTGTTCCATACTCCTAATCTTCTAAGACCCATCCCACCTTCCTTATAAGCGAAACAAATTAACCTCATTTCAAGCCATAGGCACAGTCTTCTTACTAGTGTTGTGACCATTCTAGAGTCTTTTTCCGATATTGTTCAACTTTTTCAGGTGATTCTGAGTACAAGCTATTTTTTTAAGTTGCTTTCAAATGCTCTGTGATCTATACAGTCTACTAAAGTAGGTTTGATTTATATTTCATTTGCGCAATGGTTGACTTTTGCTTTTCCAATTCTTTTTCCCGTATATATCCCAGGTACGCTCTAATTGTTATAGTTCTACAATTCCGTCTCAAACTTATTTTTCAATGTTAAATGATGCAGTTGAATTACTCAATGGTTTGTGCCTTTGTTACGTAAAAGTATCTGTAGCAAACGCAGATAATGGCTTTAAGTCTTCTTTTGCGCATACAGTGAACTTACAACCGTACTGATGAAGCTCGCTAGTGATATTCAAGCTACAAGGCCTAACTTTTGGAACTTCATTCCTCAGTTGGCTTTTGTAGTTTAAGAAAATAAAAAAGAGGTTTTTAGCTTATACCCCCCACTTGGTTCCTGATAATAGCGTTTACCCCCCATGTTTGTCATTTATGAGGGTTTACCCCCCATTTTGCCGTTGACTGTTAGTCAACGGTCTTTGACTGACGTTGACTCATTTAAAAAAAATTACTGACCATTTTACCCCTCACGTGACAAGCACGTGACTTCAACTCATTCGAGTTTCAACTCGTTCGAACGACTATAATTTTTGTTCGAACGACAAGAGAAATATAAAAGCTCCAGTAATCTTCATTACTGTTCTTGTTTGTTCAAGCTCTTTCTCTCTCTTTCACCATTGTTGTTCAACTGCGATTCTCCTCTACCTTTTGTTGGTTTCACTGTTTCACCACCTCCAATTCGAAGTGTGGTTTTCCAATTTGGTAAGCTTTGCTCTGATCTCTCTCTCTCTCTCTCCTTGTTGGGTTTGTTGGGTTTGTAGAACTGTTGTTACGTATTGGGTTGTTTTTATTCGAATATTTCTAAGTTTTGTTCGAATACAAGGAATATTTTCTGAAAGATTGTAAATTGTTCCCCAAGTTGACTCTACATTTTTTGCAGGTGATTGGGTTGTGCAGTAGCTGATAAAATCTTGAATTGGGGTTGTTCAAAGTACTTCTGTGTATTAATGGGTAGTGGTAGCTTAAAGAAATCTGAGGTAATATTGGTTTTGTTTGAGAATTTATTTTGGTGAAATTATATTTATGTGTTATTGCATATTAGTGCATAAGGGTCAATTCTATACTAGAAATGTCTCATATGTGATCAGGTAAAAAAAACTCTAATTTTTATTTTGTATATGTGTCTCTTACAAGTTGAATGTTGCCCACTTTGTGATCAAGGTTCTCATAGTGTGGAGAGTTGCCATTGGGTTTATAGCAAGTACAGAAAACCCAATTGTAATGGCATAATGAAACTTTGTGTTTCAAAGACAACTAAGAACCCTAATAAGAAATTCTTAGCATGTCAATACTCAACTTGTGGGGGTTTTCAATGGCTTTCAGAAGCAATTGGGATACAAACTAAATCTAGTACAAGTTCCTTTGAAGATGGATGTTTTGGGTGTGTTGGCACTGAACATTGGTGGAATCATTGTCCATGGAGAAGTGTTATTTGTGAAAAGAAAGGTTGTGGGTCTCCAATGAAGTTGTACACCTCTAGAACTCAGAGTAGCAAAGGCGAGAAGTTTTCAAGTGTCAAAACATACTATGTGGGGAGTTCATATGGCTTGAAGATGCTATTGAAGCAGCTGCAAACAATAATGCTGGAACTAAGGATAAAGTGCACATGAAAGTGAAAATCAATGTAGCAATGGATTTAAATGAGTTTTGTAGGGAGTTTAAGGCAAGTCCAGTCTAGGATGAATGTAATTGGTGTAATTGCAAGAGTACTTCAATTGCATTATGAGAATGTAGTTGGCACTGTGTTTATGAATGTAATAGTGGATTGTAAGAACACTCTAGTTTGTGTACTTGTGTTTATGTACTTGTAAGAACACTCTGTGTTTATGTACTTGTGTTTATGTACTTGGAAGTCCACTCTAGTTTTTTTGGAAAAGATTCTGTTTCGTTCGAACGACTTATATTGTCGTTCGAACGAGACTCGGGTTTGGTTATTTTATAAAACAAATTTGGTTTGATTTTTTTGTCTCTCTTTCTCTCTCAACTGCACTTCACCATTGTTGCTCTAAACTTGTTGATTGGGTCTTGATTGGAAGGGAAGTCATTATAATTGCTATCTTCTCTCCTCCTCCAACTTTAATTTGTTGAGTGGATTTCATTTGGTAACTTTTGCTCTCCGTGCTGTTTCTGCCCTAGTTTTTCTCTATGATGATTCTTTGAACAAATTGGGTTAGAACTGTATGAGGAATTCCCTTGGTTGATTATTGCATCTCTGTGATTGTAAGAATTGTGTGCATTGCTGGAATTTGGAATTACATTTTTACTGTTTGGTCAAGGTGATTTATTTTTGTGTGTTTGACGAATTTCTTGATTGGTTGGGTGCATTGTTGAACATAATTGGAAAAAAATTAGGGGTTGGAGTTGGGATTGAGATTGTGCTTGTTTGGGTTCCCCTGCTTAACCGTTTTGGTTAAGTTTGGGGAGGTAGTGGATTGTTTATTGCAGGTTTTGGGTTTGATTATTGGCGTACTGTTGGTGGAAGTAGTTGTTACTTGGGGTATTGGTTTCTTTGGTTTGGTATTGTTGGTGTTGCATACAAATTTCTTTAAGTATTCGCTATGGCTTCAAAGGTACGGGGAGGAACAAAGAGACCACGCTCCGATGATACTGGAATTCTTGATGGTCAAAGGGTTGGTGATAACCCGGTATATTGGGCTACTGACAAAGGCTTTCGAGATCGGCCAATTGTGAAAGAACAGATTGTTGACATCAAGAGTGTTTCTGAGGTTAATGCAGGATATGCACGGGTGTTTATAAAATTTAGAGGAAGAAATTGGACCAAGATTCTTAATCCTTCTGGTAAGGTCTACCCGAGGATTGTTCGATTATTCTATGCTACTCTGCAACTTGAGCATGTCCACACACTATATAGTCGAACTTTCTCCGTTACTATTGACGGCACCACGTTCACAGTCACTAGGGACAATATCTAAGCTATTTTGGGTTTCTGTCCTTTTCAGTACGTTGAGGTTCCAAGATGTATTTGGCCAGCATCGTATTATCCCTGGCCTACTGCTACTGAGGAGGGGGAGTTTGAGGAGGATGGGGTTCCTATTCTTCCTGCACTGCCTGATATGGTTATTGACATCACAACTCAGCATCGTCTATATACTGGATCAGGTATTGTTTCCCGAAAGATGTTAGATGATGAGTCTCGCCTCGTACATAGCATAGCTATTACGAACATTATTCTGCGATCTCAAAAGAATGAACTATCTGAGTGGATGAAGGCTTTTCTTTATGCATTCAAGAATGATATTGAGCTAGATCTACCTAATATAATCATTGAGGAAATGATTGATGCGAGCACCAAAATGGTGACTCGAAGTTCATTACCGTTTGCTCGACTTGTTATGGCAATTCTTACTGCTGCTGGCTACAAGGTATTTCCAAATGAACCTGAGGATACCAAAACTGAAAAATTGGATGCGAGTAACTGTCACAAGAGTGCATCTCATCTTCCTCCTGTGCTACCTTCTGAGCCTGCTCCTCCAGGAGAGCACATAGGTTCTTCTAGCTCAGTTGCACAGCCTCAGGAGGTATTTTCTCTTCAGAGTATTGGGAGCATGCTTCAGACGGTGTCGACCAGGTTGGGTGCTATTGAGGGACGTCTGGGGACTATGAAAGGTAGACTGGAGACTATTGAGACAGATGTTAGGGGTCTTCGTCAGGTCCAGAAGCCGCAGGAGTTTGAGTATGATTCTGGTTCTGGAGATGCCTAACTGCACAGGGTGCCTTCGCTAGACTCCTGTCCTCGCATCTGCTCTTCTTTTTGGTTTCTTTTGTCGGTTCCTTTTTGAGATTTTGTTTTTGCTTTGAGAGCACGTGAGATAAGAGTCTTTGTACTAACTTTATCAGTTTATCTGGTACTACCTTTTGTTTATCTGTTTATCCGATGTATATAATTTATTTTCTTTCAAATAGTTTATTGTAGTTGTTTGATTGTTTCTTCCGTGACAAAGAGGGAGAAGAACGAGTTTACATGATTGGTTTGCAAATGTTTCTCTGGATTTATATGTTCATTTTTATTTTTTTTTGTGCAACTATGTTCTAAGTTTTTCTAAGGTTAAGACTCACTCTGTAGCTGGGAAGTACTACAGAGTAGTGTGTTCATCTTAGTTTTTATTTGTTACGAAATGAACCAAATGGGGAGATTGAAAGGCTTTATTTATCTTATTTCGTGTTTGTGGAGTCTCATGGTTATTTCAGCTGAAGACACTGACAAATGAAAATCACTGGAGCTTTTATATTTCTCTTGTCGTTCAAACGAAAATTATAGTCGCTCGAACGAGGAATCAAGTCCCCTGGAATTTTTGTCATGAAACTCTTGTCGTTCGAACGAGTTGAAACTCGAATGAGTTGAAGTCACGTGTTTGTCACGTGCTTGACACGTGAGGGGTAAAATGGTCAGTAATTTTTTTAAAACGAGTCAACGTCAGCCAAAGACCGTTGACTAACAGTCAACGGCAAAATGGGGGGTAAACCCTCATAAATGGCAAACATGGGGGTAAACGCTATTATCAGAAACCAAGTGGGGGTATAAGCTAAAAACCTCTAAAAAAAAAGGTAGATTGATTAAGGAGTGATTTTGTCGCAGGAGTTATCTAGGATATATTCCATCTTTGTAAGAGAGATGGCAAATTGGGACCTAGTACACATGAACTTATTTTATCACCACCACGTGAAGAACATACTCAAATAGATCTTGTCTGAAACTAGAAAAAAACAAGGGGATATTGTTCCGGCAGTTCAAAATACAACTTAAAATGAAAGGTAAAAGAGTACACTTCATCAATCTCTTACCCACTTCAGCTCAATATGAATCTTTGCGTTTGTTTCCTTGGAATCATAACTGAGTATGTACACCTCATTTGTCCGTTTCTTTTCGACAACATCAGACAGCTTGATAAAGACACGGCCCAGATATTCATCACCGTTCAGAAGGCACATTATCGTTCTCGCACTAATAACTTGTACTGAGAGCTCATCATTTACGGGTGCTTCCTCCAGCAAAAATAAAAACTCTTCATCCCATTTTGGATTTCTATCTTTCTTCACATGCTTAGTCTCCCTCCACTCCATTCGAAAACTAAACTGTGCATAAAGTTTTTTGGTGCTGTACTTCCCTACAATATTGTAAGCTTCGTGAACTATAATAATAAGCGAACCCTTACCATAAGGTGTTCCTTTGGAAACCTTTTCATTGCGAATTATGGCTCCGATTCCATTTGACTTCCCTGCTTCGAGAATTTGAAGTACCTCTCGCATATCACCCGGCCTTTTCTTAGGATTTTCCTCAAGGCAACGTAGAGCCGCATGTACTAAAGAGTTTGCTTCATTCTCATTAACTTTCCCATCCTCCATCAATAATCTTTTATCAATCAGATCTATAACACTTTTTTGTTTTAATTTATCCCACAGATAGTCATGAAAAGTTCGCAGTTCTTGTCCTGAGTTGCCGCCCTTGATGCAAATATCATTGCCATCCCCGTCTAAACAAACATATCGCTCGCCAAAAAATAAATCCAAAAGTACCTTACCATAACTATAAATATCGCATTTATCCGAGATCAGATTTCCCAAAAACCACTCAGGTGCTATGTACCCAGTCGTCCCTCTAATTGTTTTTGTATGAACTTCATTTTCATCTTCTTTCGTCAACGTAGAGAACCCGAAATCAGATAAAACAGCTTCAAGGTTCTCAGCAAGAAGTATATTTTCTGGTTTAACATCAAGATGTATTCTTGGTGGGCAGCAATCATGATGAAGGTAGTCAAGGGCTCTAGCAACATCAAATGCAACCTTGTACCTCAATTTCCAAGATAAAAACCGACCAATGGGACCATCCGTCTTGGGGAAAATCCAATTGTCTAGTGACCCATTAATGAAGAGATCATAGACAATGAAAAAAGCTCCCCCCGTTTTTGACAAAGGGCTGCAATATCCGCGAAGGCGTACAAGATGAACATGTTGTACGCTTGCAATGGCAATTATTTCTGCTTCAAATTGACGCTTCCCATATTCTGCACGTTCAATTCTTTTCACGGCCACTAGTGTCCCGTCCTTCATGATGCCCTTGAAAACTGAACCCGAACCACCGCTGCCAAGCTTATCACTTTGGAAGTTATTGGTGGCCATTTTGAGGTCTTCGTAGCAAAATTCTGTTGGAACTCTAGCAACCTCCCTCATGTAGCTGCGGTCATTTAGAATTATCCCAACATGTTCAAAATCCATCAAACCTTACGGTGTCGATGTAAGAATCGATCAAGATATGAATTAAGAATGGCGGCTTTTGAACTATGATCCTTTTAAGAAGATATATATGACAGTATGTCTAGGGATACATCCATATATAATTATATTTTTCATTCAAATTTGGTGGCTACATTTGTTTCATATTTTTATTTTCGGTGACAACATGTATTTGGGTTAATTACAAAATTATTTGCAAGGTAAGCTAGGTTGTCGGCAGGCCCCCGAGTTAATTAATTGAAGACTATAAAACTGTCTTCGATAAAGTATATTATATATAATATTTCAGCCAAGAAACAGTCGTCTTGTGACAATATTAGATTATAAGTAAGTCACAATACCCCAATGAAGGTAGACAAGGCTTGCAGTGATAAATGCTATAGCACTTCTAACAGTCCCCTTAGAACATGATAATTGCAACCTAAATTTTGGAAAATTCCCCATTTTTTTTAGTAATGTAGAACATAACAATGGTCAACTTCTAGCTCGCCCCTCTCCCAATCAAGCTGGATTGAATGAGGAGGAACTAGAGAGCTCCCCATACCTAATATAGAGGAATATATCTGAGAAAGTGAGAGGCCCTGAGTTAGCTATACTTGCTCTCCTCTGCTCCAATTTATTGGACCTGAGAGCCCAAAATCTATTCCCATAGGAACCTGGGAGATTGGTGGAAGGTATAGCTACTCAATGAAATGGTACTCTTGTTAAATTATGGGAGTTAAAGGGAGAGATGGTTATCACAGCACAATGACATTATTTTTTCTTCAAGTTCACCTTAGAAGAAGATGGACTAACATATAGTCAATAGGGCTTTGTGTTAAGAGAGTGACATCCTTTTCATAGGATATGAACCAATTGAGGTGAAGACTTTGCCAATACAAGAATTCCCAGTACAAGAATATACACACGATGAACTGAAGTCTGAAATTGTCACTGAGAAAGAAGTGCCAAAAGAGATGGGAGGGAAACAAAAGATGGATCGTAGCAATGGTGGAGTTAAGGACACTAAGAAAGGAAAAGAGAATCAGAACTCTTTTCAACCATTTGCTGAAACTACAACTGAGAATGTTAGGTCAATAGCCCATGTGGAAGTCAAACGTCACAAGGTGAATTACAGGATCAAACATCAATAACTCTCTCAACAAAAACAAAAATGGAGGAAAAGGAAGCCGTAAAATGAAAAAATTAAAAGTAAATGTTTCTAAAAAATTCAGGGTGTCTTAGTGGATATCCGGTCACTTCACCGTGTTCAAGAAGGTGGACTACAGAATCGTACATTTCTGAAGAATAGGATCGGTTATCTGAGTCACAAATACCATGCAATTGGCGACATTCTTTTCCATTTCCCAGATGTGAAACTGATCTTCGAGCTTTTTGACTACCCCTTGCATTTCAGGCCTTCCCTTAGGATCCTCTTGAAGGCACCATAGAGCCGTCAAAAGTAAAAACCTTGCTATCCTCTCATCAGCTTTCTTATCTTCCATTAGTCTCTTATCCCCCTCATCAGCTTCTTTATCTTCAATAAGTCTCTTATCCATCAGTTCCACATATTTCCCTCTTATTATTGCTTTGCTCCACAGGTATCTATAGAATTTTAACCGTTCCTCTCCCGAATTACCACTGGCTTTATCATTACGGTTGCCATTCCCATCTAGACAAATACATCTTTCGCCAAAAAACATATCTAGAAGTAGCATACCGTAACTGTAGACATCACATTTCTCCGAGATCCCATAATCCAAGAACCACTCAGGGGCCATGTACGCATTCTTTCCTCTAAGTTTTGGAAGAACTCTACTCTTATCTTTACTCATTAACTGGGACAGCCCAAAATCAGACACAACAGCTCCAAAATCGTCATCAAGGAATATATTCTCTGGTTTTATATCGAGATGCAATATCCGCGGGCTGCAATCGTGATGAAGATATGCAAGGGCTTTAGCGACACCAACTGCAACATTAGACTTCAGTTTCCAAGATAAACATGGTCCATTCGGGCTTCCCCTCCGTGAAAAAATCCAATCGCTCAATGATCCTTTGGGAAAATATTCGTTGATAATGAAGGAAGCACTCCCGCAGTTACAGTATCCACGAATGCGTGCAAGATGAGCATGTTGTACGCCTGCAATGGCAGATATTTCTTTTTTGAATTCCTGCTCCGCATTTGTCGCCCGGTCAATTTTTGTCACAGCCACTAGTGTCCCGTCCTTCAAGATTCCCTTGAAGGCAGAATCTGAGCCTCCACAACCAAGCTTATCTTGGAAGTTACGCCTTGCAATTTCGAGGTTTTCGTAAGAAAATTCTCCAGTAAATCTAACAACTCCAATCCCATCTAGCTTAGTTGTTTCAAGCATGTCGAGCACCTGCCGCATGTCACCCGGCCTTTTATTAGGGTCCTCTTCAAGGCAACTTAGAGCCACATACACTAAAGAGCTTGCTTCTTTTTCGTCAACTATCCCATCCTCCATAAGTCTCTCATCAATTAGATCCAGAAGTTTTTTTTCTGTAAATTTTTCCCACATAAAGGCATGAAAGCTTCTCTGTTCTTGTTGAGAATTGCCACCCTTCCTATAAATATCTTTTCCATTTTGGTCTAAACAAACAAATTGCTCGCCGAAAAACAAATCCAGAAGTACCTGACCATAACTAAAGATATCACATTTTGCCGAAATCCCTTGGTCCGTAAACCAGTCAGGGGCACTATATCCCGGTGTTCCTCTTGGCAATATATTAACTCCAGTGTCATCTTCACTCATCAACTTTGAAAGCCCGAAATCAGACACAACTGCTCGAAACTGAACATCAAGAAGTATATTCGCCGGTTTAATATCCAGATGTAAAATTCCAGGGCGGCAATCATGATGAAGATATGCAAGGGCCTTAGCTACATCAATAGCAACTTTGAACCTCGATGACCAAGGTAGACATTTTCTGTTTTGGTCACCCATATTGGGGAATATCCAACCGTCCAACGATCCATTTAGGAGATGATCGTAGACAATGAAGAAAGCACTCCCCTTCCCCTCCATGTGGCTACAATATCCACGAAGACGTACAAGATTAACATGTTGTACACTTGCAATTGCTTCGACCTCTGCCTCAAATTCCTGCTCCCCATATACGAGTCGTTCAACTTTTTTCACTGCTACAGTCGTCCCATTCTCCAACACACCCTTAAAGACTGAACCTGACCCACCACTACCAAGCTTATCTCGGAAGTTATTGGTCGCCTTTTTGAGATCTTGGTAGCTAAATTCTCTAGGAAGTCTAGCACGTTCCCTGAGGTTGCTGAACTCACTTTGCGTATCTACATCCATTGAATTTGAAGTTCTATTGTAAGTGGATGAAGAAGAGGCCCTTTGAGAGTCCATCGCAGGAAGCAGCTATTAGGAGCATCACAAAGTTATTGGTAATGGCTACACGTCATATAGAAAAATTGTGATATCTGTTTTGTTTCGCAGAAACAGCAAAGAAGCTTACAGAAATAAGAGTCAAAACTAAGTGTTCTTTCAAATACGGTAGCTATATTTACTCCCACTTCATTGTCTTGTGAAAAATATATTTGGGTCAAAGCACTGCAACGCGCCTGTGTATTTAGTAGGTAAAACCCTTCAAGGGGCTCTGATGTCTTTGAAGACTGCAATTTACAATTCCATTACTTTAATCTCTGGTAGGTATATGTTTTTGGTATTCTAGAGCCGGCAATATTCCCAGAACATGGCATCTTTGTGGATTGTTTGGTTCCCATATAGCATACCTCAAATTACAGATCTTTCTTTCCTCACACATTATGTGATACTCGAAGACATGAATTGTCCAGGCAGTTATGAGTTTTTGAAAATAGTATGGCTATAAGCCTAAAGATATTTCTTGGAGACCAAGCCTGGTTATAAGGGAAGAGGCTGACGCCATTACGCCTAAAGAGAAAGGAGAAACACCTCGTCGCATTTCAGATTCACTTGACTATTTAGGTTGAGCTTGACTGCAGGACAAGTTTGCAGCCAAGTCTTGCATTATTTCCTAAATGTCACTCTACCTGAATATAATCTACTTCTTTGTAATAAAGGGTGCTCAGTGGTTGACATGAGAGTTTATGGTGAAAAGGGTTTAAGCATAGGAGAGAGAATAAAATCTTATCAGCTTTAGGAGCATCATAGGTTGCCTTGTTAAAACATCACGTGTACGATGTTGGTTGAGAGCCTAATGATGCTCATAGCAACTTTGGTGCCTAACTCAAGGATATATCCGAAATACTACATTGTTTTCCACAATTATGGTAAGAAAGGGTTCCAGTCTTCCAGAAGGTGGAATGTGAAGGCCTGATGTTCCCCAAATATGAAGTGAACAAGGGATTGTTTGCAGAAGCTGAGGGTCGTCGTTACAGGACAGAAGTGGCCCAAAACGGACCTATTGCAACCACTGGACCATATTATTCTAGATGTATTTTCCTACTATCCTTCGACCCTACATGTATTTAGTTATTGGTATCCATTAATTTAATCATCCATTTTAATCAGAAAGGAGGACGATTTTGAAACAGAAACAACTTCTTGCACCTTGCCGGCCATGACTATGGCCTATGGCCCGGTAGCATAGGAACTTGTAGAAGCTAGAATAAATCCTAGAAGATGGCCGGGATTGGTGGCGCTTTGATCCCATAACCCTGGCTTCGAGAAGTGCATTGCATTACCATTTGTTTATGCTCCGCAAGGGATTGATCACCTACTATTAAACCAATTAATAATACTCTAATAGTCTAATATCAGTCCCTTAATTCCAACAATTACCCGTCTTTAGATCTTTATCCCCTTACAAAACATCACATCAAAGCGACCATAATGGTTTATTTATGCTTCGCCAATATAGGTTTATCACGATATTTCTACCAGACCTGCTCTGTTCATAGCTAGGTCTCTGCCGACTGTTTTCCGGAAATAATTTCATATGTAAGTACAAATCAAGATACAATACTTTAAACGACTTGTTATTTAATATCTGACGGTCTATGTTTAAAATAAAGCCATGCGTCGCAATACTTATATGTGACCTGGTCTGAAACTGGCTAATTGACGTGAAGTCTTCTAAAAATAATTTCATATTTACAACCCTAAATACATATTCTAAAATTCAATGTAAACGCAAGCTCAAGTGGTATCCGGTGTTTGTTGGCATTGTACATATAGGTCTTTGTGGCAGAGTATAAATATCAGTTCTCCCAAACCAACACCAGACCATCTGACTCGTTATTTCTTTGTGAAATACTCTTTGTAGTTTCACTTAACTTTGAAAAATGGGAAGGATGGGCTAACCTCGCCATGAAAACCGATCAACCAACGTACGAATTGCTGAATTCTGATATGAACGAGCTTCAGACCGTAGTTATGAGGCTTGTTAGTGACGCCTTCAAGCTACAAGGCCCAGCTTTTGGGAGTTCGGTCCTCAGTTGGTTTACTTGTATCGCTGCAAGGTGAGTTAAAAGTCCTTTCTACAAAATTATGCTTTACAATTGTTTTTTATTTCCCTTTCGAAACTAGGATATAAAAAGTCCTTTATTTTGTACTGCAGCTACTTGATATTAGCGAACCCATTACCCTTTGTGAGTAAGATATGGACATGGCTATTAACGCCTTATATTTTCTACCGTCTTCCTCTGATACTGTTCAATTTTTCAGATGATTTGTAGTACAGCTTATTTTCTTAGTTTTCTAAGAAAGTGTTAAATTTTTCATGTGGGAACCACCATCTTCGTGCGATTGTGTAAAGTTCAATCGCGAGGATGCAGACGGCGCCAATTATATTCCCAGAAATCCTCTCAGTGATGACAATACGTGATTACTAGTTTTGGGCTTAACACGTCTCACCAGAGAAGGGCACCACTCGACTCTTTTTTGGGTCTCTTATCCCTCTTCCTCTAAAGCTGCTAGGTTTTTGTTGATGGGTGAGGTTCTCAAAAAAATATATCTTCTTAAGTCATATTCTCTCAAAAAAATATCTCGTCCATGGGTGGGGAGGTCGTCCAACGACCTATGAGTCTCGTGGTTAGCGGGAGCGTTTTCCTGCAATCGCCCCCCCCCCCCATGTCTTGATCGTGGCGAGGGAGAATTGAAGCGAAATGTATATGTTTGTCTTACCGTGTAGGCACGAGGACGTGAACTCGTCCGGTTAGACGCGTGGTCATTTTTTGAATTCCAATGATATAGCCGTTGTATTAGAAGTTGTGAGTCATCATTATTATTTGTGTATTGGAACAATAAACAAAATAATTAATGTTGCTTTAATTTATGTAGCGTGCAGTTACTGCTGCAACTGTTGGGCAACGTGTCCCATCATTGTATTGGGGCCTACTGACTTTTTTTCATAGAACTGTCCTTTCATTCTATCTCTATAAAAGAGAGATTTGTATCTATTATGCTACTTTTAGTCCTCTCTCTTATTTTCAGTTGCCATCTCTGAACTGCACTTCGCCGTTCGTTGCGAAGCATTCGGGTTCCAGTTGTGTGTCCTTTTTCTTCGTGCTTTAGAGTCACATTGTTACAGCAAGTTTTCAGTTTATAGTACTTGTCTATTGTGTCTTATGATTGTTCTATTTTCATAGCGTATTAGGGGTTTGAGGCTTCTTGGTAGCCTTCCTCTGTAATAAGTATGCAAAGTCAGTACTAATACTGGCTATGTGTAGGATGTATTTTACGCTGGCTTTACTAGGACTATAGTTGGTAGGGCGGCCGTATTCGAGTGAGAGGTGCCTTTGGGACGATGTTTTATATGTAATAGTTGTTTGTCTTTTCTTTGAGTTGAGTCTAACCACTGCAGGGACCACCGCTCATCTTTCATGAGTCTGTGTACCCTTGATGTAGAGTCCTCATTGCGAGGGAGGGATTCATCTTGAGATGAGTCGACGACAGAAAGGTCGTCCATGAGACCTCCATTTGCTGTACCCCCAAATTGGGGAGGCCGTCATGACCACGAGGCAGGCACTTCCTTCCCTCGTGACTTAGAGGCCAACTCTCGCATTGAGATTATGCCACGTGGGAGGGTGTCATGGAATTTGGCCCATCAGGCAATTATTGAGGGTCGTGCTAGGGAAGGCTCAGAGAGCTTTTGGCCTCACCCTAGCAAGTGGAGGCCACACGCGTCGTTAGTTGAGTATGAAACCAACGAGATAAGTATGGAATATTTGGACGTTGTGAACGAGCGGGAGAAAGCGAGTGAGAATGACGATTAGATTTGACCTGATTGCCAAACCTTTGCCCCCGAACAAGTGTATCTACTACTTTGGGCAGTTTGATGCTGGTTTACGCGGGTTCCCTTTAGAAGATCTTACAAAAAAAATGCTTGAACTCGTTTGAACAAGCGCTGGGTCAGATAAACGGGAATTTTTATAGGGTAATGACTTGTTGTCGCCTAATTAACTATTCAGTACCTCCTCACTATAACGTGGACTGTGTTAACATTATGGTGGCGTATAAGATAGGGTGTTGTCCCCGATAATGTGACTTGGTCTCTGTAGACCCTATAAACGAGGGTGAGGGAGTAAGTGCGTCGGATAAGCCGGCCCGTACCATCGCCTCGTGTGAATCGTGCTCGTTCGAAGACGTATCCCGAGGAGCATCAAACCCGTACATCAGCGAATATGAGGACAGGTGTGGCTAAGAGGTTTCTTGGTAAGATGGGGGAGGCCAAACCAAAAGTTCATAGGGTCGTGCATACCTGTGCTTATGAGTAGAGGTACTGGTACTATATTACTTCTAAGTCAGGTGAGGCAAAAAAATTTAATTTGCCTACTGGTGGCAATTTCTGGTGTCGTCATCCTATTCTTGAGACTGGTGCATTTGATTTTTAACGACAGTCCCAATCGTCGTCTTCGTCACAACATTTTTAACACTAAGTGTATGTTTTATCTTGTCTTATATTCGTGAATTGTCGTCGTTTATATGAATGAATTATCTTATATGTTTCTCTTAGGTGTTATGCTTGCAGGGGTCACCTACAAGGGATTTTATCTTCGTTGGTTAGGCATTCAAAAAAAAGAGTGCCACGTTTTTACAAATATTTTTTATGAGAAGTTTGGCGCTAATAGATATTAGTCGCCGACTAAGTACAGCGAGCCACATTGGCGTTCCGCGAGCAACACTATCTCCCTGAAAAGTACATATTCATACAAATCTACAAAGAATGTTAAAATGAAGCCTCGTTTTCTTGCCACGAAGGAGAAAGACTCTACCGGTGCCTCGCAGTTGTTGCCTCTTGTTCCCGGCGTAAGTGTTAGGCTAAGGGGTGTTAACATCCACACTGAAAAAGATGCCCTGTGTGCCAAGCGCGATTAGGCTGTGCACCAGGGCCTCGTTGACGAGGAGTTAGAAATATTTAGGAAGAAGCGAGAGTCATTGTTCTACTCCTTCGCAGAAGAGACAACTCGTTCAATGGGCAGTGGTAATCTATTCTTGGGCGGTTTGCCGAAGGGGGAGGTCTAGAGCACGGCCTATAAGAACAAAGAGAAGGCTCACTTAACCGAGGCTCTCCAAAACCTTCGTGCTCAGCACGCTACTGTCGTTGCTGCCGTACGGGTAAAGATCTTGGTTACAACTGCCTGTACTTACATTTATCTTGTATGAAAGTGACTCATTCATTTTTTAAACTATTGATATATGTCATTTGCAGTGCACACCGACTCTAGAGGCTACCCTCCAATGTGGTGAGAACCTTGCTAGTCGTAATAACGACCTGGAGCAATGCTTCGCTAATACGCAGGCCTACCATATGGAGCTTATCAGAGAAGCGGTGCAGCGCGAGCTAACAAAATACATGGCGAACCAAATAAAGGTGTTGGCAGAGGAGGTCAAAGTGCTTAGAGAGGATAAGATGATGCTCGAGCGGGACTTGGAAATCGCCAATGGTTGCATTAAGATTCTAGGATTGGAAAAAGAGGCAGATGAGTAAGTTCTCCGTGAGCAGCTCGATGGTGAGAGGATGGTGTCGGCTAACTTGCAAAGCTACGTGAGGGAGCTGGTTGAGAACTTGGCCAATGTTGAAATAGAGATTTGTTTGTCCACCGACTGGTAGGTTGCCACGGTTACTCCCCCGTTGCTTGCCCTGCGCCTAACCCAAGATGTCCCTGAGCTGCGTCACCTTCGGTACTCCGGTCGGCGAGGTCTTGTCCCAGCAAGATTTGAAAAGGATATCATTGCCAAGGAAAAGGCGGAGGTTGCCGCCGAGGAAGTTGTGCTATCGTGACGAGCCCTGCCCTGTAGTTATGTGATTTTTAAGTTTTTTCTATAGTGCCCATAGTGGATATGTTGTAACACCGCCGCTATGGGTTGTTAACTATGGTTGATGGTTTTTTGGATATATTTGTGCTAAGTATACGCATTTTTTTATTAGATGATGTTTGTTGATTCCTTGTCCTCGTTGGAATGTTCATCTTTGTCGTTATGACGATATAACCTTAACATAGATATGGGATTTTGAGAGTTGCTGACAACTCATTTACTAGTCCTCATTGGACTACCTATCTTGGTCGAGGGGTGGTAGATAAAGAGTAAGAGGCGACATCATCACGGAGGTGGGGTGGTAGTAAAAGAGGAAGAATTGACAAGCGAAAAGGCCGTGATCATAAATTTGAGGAGTTTAGCCTTAATCGGGATTACTTCGGTGATATCCCAAGATTCAAAGGTATCCCATTTCGTCATCGATTCTGTATGAGCGAATGTGTGTATCAACGTATTTATGATCAAATACTTTCTTCGAACCCCTATTTTATTCAAAGAGAAAATGTCGCTAAGATGATAGGTTTATCCTCGCACCAAAAGATAACGTGCGCACTTCGCATGATATGTTACGGTACGAGCGCAAACGCCCAAGAAGAATACCTTCGGATTGGGGATTCTACGGATATTTTGTGCTTAAAAAGAATTTTATAAAACTATTATAACATAATTCAAAGCTCAATACCTTAGATCTTCCAATGAAGACGATACATTACACTTGTTAAAAGTGAATGGATAGCGAGGCTTCCTGGGGATGTTCGGTAGTTTAGATTGTATGCCTTGGAAATGGAAGAATTGTCCTACCGGGTGGGAAGGACAATATACCAGGTATAAAAAAATCCCGACGGTGATTTTAAAAGTGGTTGGATCGCAAGATCTTTGGATATGGCACGCATTCTTTGGGGTGCCAGGTTCCAACAACGACGTGAACATCTTGCATCAAGGATGGCTTTTCAATAACTTGTCTAATAGAGTTGCGCTGCCATGCAATTATAATATAGACACGGTACCGCACACTATGGGGTATTACTTAGCGGATGAGGTCTATCCAAAATGGCAAACACTTGTTCAAACCATAAGAAATTCGTCCAACGATGCTGAAAGACATTTTTTGAAGATGCAAGAAGCATGCCAGAAAGACGTAGAGCATGTTTTTAAGGTATTACAAGCTAGGTTTCAAATATTGGCACACGGTACGCGATTTTGGAAACCTAATGATCTAGAAAATGTTATGTACGCATGTATAATTCTGCACAATATGATCGTCAAAGATGAACGTCATACTTACATCCGGCAAATTGACATTGATCTCGAGTTTAGAAAATCCGTGAATAATTGGAAAGATGACTTAAATCCAAGACACCATATCAACACTATGGCAGAGTGCATCCAGAAGGTTCATGAAATTAGAAATGAAGGTGCGCATTTCCAATTACGAGATGAACTTATCGCGCATTTGTGGAATCGATAAACAGCGGAGTGATGTAGTCTTCATCATTGTTTTTTTTTAAAGTAATGTATTTTGTTTCCAAGTGTTATGTAAAAGTTGTAATGTATTTTGTTTCCAAGTCTTCATCATTATAACACTTTAAAGAAACTTGGTTTACTGCTTCTGCCTTTTGATTTTGTACCCATTGCTTCTATTTTATTGTTTTGGTAGAGATAAAGAGAAGGAGAAAATTGAAGGTCCTGTAAGAAAGAAGTAAGAAGAAGAGTACATTATGGCAGAGTACATCCAGAATGGACATCTCATAATTAGATTAATAACAAATTTAAGGATTACGCACTATTAAGGATAACAATTTTATTGAAATAATGAAATTACATAAAACTTAAGAACCACTATTAACGCTAAGGATTATATCAATCTTCATCACTAGAAACGTCGCCATCACTTGGACGCTACTCCTTCAACTTCTTCGAATATTCTTTAATTTGCTTCTTCATCCAACACATTTGTGCCGGTAGTAGGTTACTTGGGTCCGTTGTCATTACCTTAACCATATGCGCATCTTCTCTGGCTTTTTTTCGAGTTAGCTCCGCTTCACGCCTCATTTGAATCTCAACCTCTTTAGCCAACTTTAGTTTCTCTTATACTCTAACTCTAGCTTCTTTTTCCTCTTTCTTCTGCTCGCCTCTCTCATTCCAAGCCTTCATCATGTTGGTCGTTGTCTCAAACATCTTCTTCCCCCAATAACCTATACTTGATTTTGCCGCTTCTTTTGCCTTGTATTTTTCTTGGCCGTCCGGTCATGCATCCCCACAAGAATATAGTGGTGCATCCACGTCGATAGAATCATTCAGAATTATGATATTTAGAGTGCAAAATGTAGGTGTTTCAGGATCGGTATTGGTAGAGTTACCCAGACAATCGTTAAAATTTGACTTCCTAGCGACGTTACGGCCGGGTTGCCCGATGTGATAAATTTATGACCATTTTAGGCACGTTTCCAAAACTTTTTACGCTTCCCCAAGTGTAAATAGTTTGTGTTGTAGTTGTGCGAATGTATCGTATGCCATACGTTCCAAGAAATCAAGTTAGAAAATTCTTTTGAGTATGATTCACCTTTGAACATTAATAAAATGAGAAAAATAAATAAAATACTCACGAAGTCAGCCATTCCAATACTGGTAAAATATCGGCTCTCAATGTCTTGAATGATGCCTCTAAAAATTAAGCATTTCTTATTGAGCCGCCCGTTATACGCGCAATTAACACTGTTGTATGATTGCCACATTGATTGGTCAACATAGAAGGAGTTTAATTGATCACGCACCTTGAACCAAAATGTAGCAACTTTTTTATTGTTCTTGGTAGCGACGTTTTGAGATACTTGGGACCAAGCGCGTGCAAGATTCACGAAGTCATCGGACGACCAATTTTTTGAGTTCTTATATCTTTCTTTGTCGTCATCAACTTCATCTTCAACTACATCCTCAGCAATAATAGGAGTCGATGTCGTCTTTCTTTTAGAATTTGCCTTCCCACGCATAGTACTTCTCGTGAAAATTGGATTGAGTTCCTCAGCCTCAGCTACATCCTCAACTATAATAGGTGTCGATGTCGTCTTTCTTGTAAACTTTGCCTTCCCGCGCATAATTCTTCTCGTGAGAACCAGATTGAGTTCTTTGGAGATGACCGGAGAGACAACCGGAGATGCAATCGACGATGTATTAAGATTTAAATCATTTAAACCCCATGTACCTTGTATCAGCGTAATACTCGAACTTCCACCGGCAAAACCTGTTTGAGATGAATAATATGGATTCCTCGGTTAAAGGTATGAGCCCGTATACCCATCAAATTGAGGGTAATATCCTTGGTTTGGGTAATGAGTTTATTATCCATGGGTTTGAGATTGAAATTGATTGTCGAGTGCTGGAAATAGTTGGCAAACATACCTTAGATCTTGGGAAGTGTTAGGCATTTACGACGGATTACTCGTTCTGAATTGAGGAGGAAAGACGTTTCCTTGTTGGTTCGCATTGAAGGATTGAGAGTAGTTTTGAGAATTAGATTGGGAGCTTGAGGAAGACATAGTGGTTATGTTTGTAAGATAAGGAGGGGGTAGAGTGTAGAAGATTAGAAGGGAAGAGAGTGTAGGAGATGAATGATATTTATAGTTGAAAAAATTAGCCGTTAACAAGTATCTAAAAAAAACTAGCCGTTAATATGGCCGTTGAGTAACTTGGACAACAAGTTTCTTAAAAAAAACTAGCCGCTAATATGGCCGTTGAGCAACTTGGACAACAAGTTTCTTAAAAAAAACTAGCCGTTAATATGGTCGTTGAGTAACTTGGACAACAAGTTTCTTAAGAAAAAATCTTAAAAAAAACAAGATTAAACAAGATTAATACTCAAGATATTTTAAACAAAACTAGTTTAAATAAAACATAGTTTAAACAATATTAATACGCAACATAGTTTAAACAAAACATAAATCAAAATTATAAATAAAACATATCCAAGCTAGGAAGACCTCTCTTCATTTGGCGGGCGCGTCTGCTACGTGTGAGATTCTCATCATAGGAACATTACACAACTGGCTCTGTCTGGTAGAAAATAGACATCTCAGCTAGTCTCTTGGACGTCTCTCGGATGATCCCATCCCTCCGCCTCAGTTGTTCCTCTAACTCGGTCATGCATTCAACGTATTACCTCGAGTCTTTATAGCTGCATACCGTATTCTTTGGTTTTAATGCCACAACTGGTCCATACTATACGTAGGTGGACATAGGTATGGTACCTGCATCACCAGGATCGGTATCCATCTACGTTGATCGTTCGATCCCGCCACATCCATGAACCATCCCATATCATGTGGATCGCCGATCGCCTGAACTCCATAGTCTTGTACCTGTGAAGACATAGCTAAACTCGATGTAGGTGGCAAGTGTACATCGGATCTCACTAGATTATGCTCGACGATCAAAATATTTTCTGCCCTTTTTACTAAACTGCAACCGATCTTGGGATTTGGATAAATGGAACGCCAATATGTCATGTAATCTATGTCTTCAACAAGATAATCACGACCATTGTAGATGTCCACATCTTTCAGACCCTGATATAACTTTCGATCGTACCTTGGGAATTCTATAATCTCATGAGGGGGGGTTATAGGCCACATTATCATGCCCGGTCATCTGGCGCATATACCAGTCTCCTAAATACTAAAGTGTATTGTGCCCGTATGGGACTGACAACAATAGAACCCTCTGGAAGCTTAGCGCTTAAGCAACTTTTACCTCTTGACGAATTGATTGCCTAGACCTGTGTCATGGTTGTCAATCTATATTGGTTCTTTCCTTTCATTCTATCATATCTCTAATCACAGCAAAAAAGTGATGGATTTTAGACCCCGTACTAGCCCTTTTATCTCTCCACGCACCCATATGGGGATAAATATAGTTAAAGTTCTATACCTTAACTAGATACATTCCAACCCGACAGTACTCGAAGAATCAGAATTCCAACATCGCATAAAATCCGGTGATCAATTTCTTCACCTTCCCATCCTTCAGAACTGAGACTTTATCAAGCCCCCGATACAAAGCCGCCATAATCAACGTACCCCAGTCAAAAAGTGGCGCACCAATAAAATCGTAGTTTATCAAGGCTGCAAGATAACCCGCCCGAAGAGATGTGCTACCATTTGAGAAGATGGATTACCCATCATATAGGTAATAAATGCCCTCGCATACATGATATCCATTTATAGGTCGTAATTGTGGAGACGTGGATTCAAAGACACTTTCCACTTTTTTAAATAGGCGAGAGTAATGTTACCGTACCTGATGTCAGAGCTTGTGATTCCTGGGAACATCTTTTCTACTTCCTCTAACTTGGAGTATCACTCGTCGTATAGGAGTTCACGACCCCTCCCCAAAGATATGCCCGTTAGCATGATGAAGTCTAATGGTGTGAAACCCAGTTCCCCACAAGGGAAGTGAAAGGTATAGGTGAAAGGCCACCACCATTCCATGAGAGCATGAATGAGACGGTTATCAGAGTTTCCCGTCTTAATCGAGCAAAACTCCTCAAAACTCGTATCGTCGACCAACATCTTCATTAGTACCACTTCAGTACCTTATCCAATGATCTCTTACACTGTAATTCATATCGGTTCTGACAAAAAAATATATTAAAACATTAGACTTTCATTCGAGTATTTCATCGAACACATTGCAATATACGTTAATAACACTTAAAATTTACACAAAATTTACTGGCATTTCCTCCGATCCAACAGAAATATGGACCCAGCCGTCCGGGAGGATATCTACTCGGTTCAACTCTTCGAGCGTTGGGGAGGGATCATTGTCCGGCGTCAATTGTAACGGCCAAATATTTGTTACTTCGGTGTTCCCCCTTCGTTTTACTTCCGCGTTTACGTTGTGTTTAGTTTTGAAGAAACTTAAGAACGGTCGTGAAATAGACGAACCTGACATTTTTAAGTGATTAACGGAGGAAATAACGTGTCATTTCCTTATTGGCTAGACTTGTCGCGCGGTTTAGAAATATGCTAGGGAGATAGAGGGTTTAGATTTAAAGGTGTGGCAGGATCATGAGCGTTGGTTCTCCCGTGCGGTTTTGAAGTGTGCTAAGCAAATTCACCTTGATTTAAACTTTGAACTGTTGTGGGTGGATTTGGGGTGGATTGGATTCACTCTGGTTTTGGGCAAATCCACCCACCCAACTGTTGTGGATGCTCTAATAAATTTGGCTTCCAGTACTGAGTATGATGTAATATCGCGCTAATATTGGAAATGTTATAAGATGTGAACAATTGATAGCCTCATGCACAAATGTTATATTTGTAATGCTATTATATGTGGTTTTTCATGTAGTGGAAGGGCGTTTTACTAAAAAAAATCCCCAGTATAGGGGAGGTCATTTTTACTTCAAAAAAGCGACTCCAGTATTTGTAGGGTGTTTTACTTCATAAACGCCCCTAGGATAGGGGAGGTTGTTTTTACTTAAAAAATGACTCCAGTATTTGGGAAGGCATTTTACTTCAAAAATTCCCCTAGAATAGGGGAAGTCGTTTTAACTTCAAAAAATGGCTCCAGTATTTAGGAGGACATTTTACTTCAAAAACGCCCCCAGTATAGAGGAGGTCATTTTTACTTTAAAAACTGACTCCAATATTTAGGAGGGCATTTTACTTTAAAAATACCCCTGGTGTTCAATAGTATTTTAGTCAAGCAAAACAAATATTGAGACTTTGCTTAATAAATTTATACAGGCGGGATACGCTACTGGTTCCATTTTCAGAGATTCATTGCACTCTAAGGAGATTTCAACTCTTTCTTATCACTATTCATCAAGTAATAAGCATTTCCATCAATGACCCGTAAGATGAGGTACGGTCCCTTCCAATTGGGTTGGAGATTGCCTTTGTTGTGATTCTGAGTTGTGGGGAAGATCTTCTTCATCACGTATTCCCCCTCTTCAAACTCTCGTGGGCGGACTCATTTATTAAAATTTCATTTCAGTGTCTTATGGTACCTTAGTATTTAGGAAAAGGCCTCATCTCTTGTCTCATCAATAAAATTATGGCTTTTTACGAGGAGTCTGTCGTTAATTTCACTACAAATGACCAGAGATCTGGCTATATATGCGATGACCTCAATGGGCAGCATTGCCTCGAACTCGTAGGTAAGAATAAATGGAATGAAGCCTGATGACTTTTGGGAAGTTGTTCGGTAGAACCATAAAACATGGGGTAGTTTGTTGACCCATCGGCCTTTAGCGGCGTCCAACCTCTTACTAATACCATCAATTATCATTTTGTTAGTCACCTCGGCCTGTCCGCTCCCTTGGGGGTACCTTGGGATTGATGATAATATTTTGATGTTGTATGGTCGCACGAACTCAGTGACCTTACTACCTACGATCAGAGTCTCTTTGTTTATCATCAGGATCGTTGGGACGCCAAACCTTGTGCTGATGTGCTTCTACAGGAGGCTAATTACCTTTTCTTCTCTTATGCGAGTGAGTGGTATAGCTTATACCTATTTAGTGAAGTAGTCTTCAGCAACCAATAACCATTTACGCCTCCCACTTACCAAGGGGAGCGCTTTGACTATGTCCAGTCCCTATTTTGCGAGCGGCCATGGGCTTGAGAATGTATGGAGGTCTACAACGGCAATGTGGATATGATGACTGTAAAACTGATATTTGTCACACTTTTTGGCATATTCTATGAAGTCTTGTCTCATTGTTGGCCAATAAAGTCCCTGTGTTCGAGCTCGTTCAGCCATGGACCTACCTGCTGTGTGTGCTCCACATACCCCCTCGTGGATTTCTTCAATGACTATCATCACACGTTCTCCGGCAATACATGTGAGGTGTGGGGCATACAAGCTCCTTCGGTAAACCTCATTGTTTATCACCATATTTTTCCTTGCTTTGTTACAGATACTTTCGGCGGCCAACCTGTCCGCTGGGAGGATATGGAGTTCGCTCAAGAAATCAATAAGTGGTCATCACTAGTCAGATTTCTCATTTGTGGCCCCACTGTCAATTTGCATTACTTATTCCATGTGCATTAGTACGCTTGGTTGGTCGAGAACTTCGACTTGGATAACTCTCAGTCGGTCGCTGATGGTTCCAGCTAACTAAGTGAGTGCGTCAGAGTGCCTATTCTCGCCTCAGTGAATGTTTTCGAGGTTAACCTTCTTAAATTTTCTAGTTCTTCACTTCAAGATCTCTATGTATTTGGCTATCTTTCCGTTGGCCTAGAACATCCCGCTATGCTAGTTAACAACTAGTTGCGAGTCGGTAAAGATTAAAATTTTTTCTACACCCAGTACCAATGTTGCATCTACTCCACACAATAGGGCTTCATATTCCACTTCGTTATTACTTAGTGGGAAGTTGACTCGTATGGCTTTTTCTATTTTATCGTTGCTTGAAGTGACTAACATAATCCCTAGGCCTAAACCACCAGCATTAACTGATCCATCAGTGCATAGCCGTCATCCTTTAATATATGGTGCATCAGTGTCATCGGGAGGAGCGACTTGGTCATTATCTTTCTTGTTGATCCAGTTCTCATTGCTAACGGGGAGATCGGCCAAGAGATCTGCCATGACCTATCCCTTAATAGCTTTTCGGGGATTGAATCGGATGTCAAACTCTCCTAAGGTAATTACATATTTTGCTATACGATGAGCTTTATCTTTCTTTGCAAAGACCTCCCACATTGGCTGAGTCATTATGATATTGATTTTGTAGGCTTGGAAATATGGTCTTAGCTTCTGTGATGCATTTACTAAGGCAATCGTTTGCTTTTTGATGGTAGAATACCATAATTCTACCTCCAAAAGGATCTTACTGACGAGGTATACTGGTTTCTCGATTTTAACATATATCTTGATGAGGACTGTACTGATTGATTTCTTTATATTCTCCAAGTACAATCCCAAAAGCTTGTGTTCCTTTGGTACGCTGATGATTGGGGGTGTGGCCAAGTATTTTAATATATCCTGGAAAGTGGCCTCGCCTTGTGCCCCAGGAACTTCCCCGAGAAAATGCCAAACACTATACCAAAATCATGAATTTGTCACTGTCTAATTTTTAATTTGCCACAGACATTAGCAATGGTAAATTTGACACGGATATTTACTGTGGGAAATAGATGTTTATCCGTGGTAATTTTCTATTTCCTTTACTTTGTCTCTTATTTGCTGAAGTTGCAAGGGTTGGCGGGATAGCTCCGAAGGGACTACTTCATCTTGGAAACCAGAGGCCTAAATTTTGATTTCATGATTCCATCTCGGATATATTCGTTCCTTCTCGAATTTCCTTCAATTTGTTGCTCTAAAGAATTAGAGGTTTGCGATTTTCAAAGCTATGAGCTTCTCAATCGATTTGGATTTCTCAATTGTTAAATTCTCTATCACTGAAGCTTCATAGTCTACAATTTGGATTTCTCAATTGTTGAATTCTCTATCACTGAATTTCTCGAAGCTATGGTATTGGGAACTCAAAATTTCTCTCGAGTTTAGTCTCAATTCTAAGTCTACAATTGGTGTGGAGATATATGGAGCTTGAAAGGTCATGTCACTAACCATTCGGTGAGTTTCTCTATTCATTGAATTTGCCTTTTGTGATCTGTATTTTAGATTTCATGTTGAATTTGGAAGGATTAAAGTGATTTTGAACTTAGTGATTTCTTGTTAGACATATCGAAGAATATGTGCATCTGATCACTACTGCTATAACAAACCGAAATCAGGAGATCTAAATGCTTACTTGTGACATCTTTATAAGAATTTACAAGAAATAGAGGATGGATCGAAATAGCCCAATATACGAATACTTGATAGGGAAGCTGATGTTCATGGTGAACACAGCCAAACAATGAGGCTTATAACCATGACCTTCCAACAACGGTCATTTCCCCATTTTAACCTGCGATAAAATTCTAAAACTAAATTCGCAGGATCACCACCCACCCGTTGATCTTGTTATCCATTCACCAATTGGTCAAAAGTCAAATCAAAATAAGTGTTTAGAAAAAGATCAATAAGCATTGTGGTTAGAAAGATACCAAAGGAAGTTGGTGGAACTGAAAGATTCATTGTAGGTAGTATGATCTCCATCAAAGGATTCCTTTATTCGAGTAAGTTTGTTAATGATATAAGAGGTATATCTTTTGAGTATAATTACACGTTGGTAAGAAATCGTTATCGGCCAATTTTGTGTTGTATTTTATTTTGATTTCCTTGGGCCACTTTTTTTTCCTTTCTCTTTTCCTGTTTTGGTTTCCTTCTATTTATTAAAATATGTTGTCAAGCGACTCAATAATACCGCTTGTAACGGTAAATATACCGCTTTAGTTGCTTTCTAAATGAAGGATCTTTGTTAAGAGAGCTAAGACCACCATTAAAGTTGTACTTGAATTGCTTTTGATATATCTCATGTGAGTTGCATCATGAATATTATCTGTCTTGTGATCAATTGTTATGTGTGTTGTCCTCATTATTAATAGTTTAGCTAGTTTGGGTTTCTTCTTTGTTTGTGTTTGATTTTGTATTTCTTAATGTCCTTGCACGTGCAAGTAATTTTTCATAGAATGTGAAGATTCATATTGCGCCTAATGCAGCACGGGGCTGAAGTTCAGTCATGGGCATGCTAAAACTCATTACGTACATAAAGATATAAAAACAAAAAACATCTTACTTGACAATACACCTTTTAAGCAAAGGTTTTGAAAAAAATTATGTAAGTTTATTAATTCCCTTAAGAGTCACATAATATTGATTTTCTTGGTTGCTTTCGTTTGTTTAGATTTCAGACTTTCAGTTTGTAGCGATACACCATTCTCATCTCTCTAAGTAGATTCATCTCTTAGACAACTTTTATTATACTTCTCTTTGTTTATCACATAATGGTTGCTCCAAAAACCCTTGTCTTAATTGACCGAGACCCATGAAACCAAAGATTATGGTAGATAAGCTTCTCTTCTGCAGTAAATTTAATTGTGGATTTCACCTCTTTTACTTCAGAGACATCATTGTTCAATGTTATTTCCTTGTAGATATTAGAAAAGCTTCAAAAGTAAAATTTATTTATTAAATTTCTGTATTTTGTATATATACCATTTTCGAGATAAGATTCCTCAAAGATATCTCTATGTTTCTCCATTTTGTAAAACTTCCTTTAATGCAAAACAAAATCATTAATATCGAGATCCATGTCCTCTACGCTCAGATGTTTATTCAATCCCTTAGTTAACACCAAAACAGGCTTGAAATCTTGAATTTCTAATGGATCTCAGTGGTCTGGTTGATCCTTGCACAAAGGCAAAATTTCTATCTAGTTTCCCTTTATATTTTTTTAAATTGCTCTGAATTTCAACAAAACTTGTCCTACTGTATGAAAATATGTAATTGGAGGAGAAACCTAAGTTTTAGCTTTCATTTCGAGCTCAATGACAAGCAAATAATATGTTCTTATATTTTTATTAAGTTCTTAACCTTAAAACATCACATTAAGAGAGTAGAATTAATAATGAACATATATGCAAAGGGTTGGAAGAGATAAAAGGAAACGAGACAAGTGTGCCTTTGTTGCGATCTATCTAATTTGGTTTGTGAACTAACTTTACATGTAGCTAATATAGTTCTTATCTTTGGATTTATTATTTGAATGAATGATAGAATAACATGGCATATTTGCTTTCCAAACCTAAACAACTAGATTCCTTGTATTGGTTTTATTTATTTAATCTCTAGTTGTGGTTCCCTTTAGTTGTTGCCGTGGATGTTATTATAGTTCTTTCAATTAACAAAGATGATGAACTTTCTGAATCTTCAAGCACTGTAACTACCATGCTCCTTCTTTAAAGTAGATTACCACTTTCTAAATCTTCAAGCACTATAACTACCATGCTCCTTCTTTAAAGTAGATTACCACTTTCTAAATATTCAAGCACTGTAACTACCATGCTCTTTTTTTGAAGTAGATTACTTTGCACTGTTGCAGCTCGGACAGCCAGACAAATGTTGGACTGCAGTTGAAGTTCATAGTTGCTAGTACCCGTAATTTCTATATCATTGTTGTTTAATTTTGATATAAACTTACTGTTTGCTGTTCATTTTTTAGATTTTAAGGTATTGCACTTACACACATTTGGTTTTTCTCAATCATTCCTATCCTTTTGAATTGAAAGATTATACACTACTGGATTGTGAGGTCACTACATTATAGGAGATTGTGACTACTAACAGCTGCAGTGTGGTTTAAGTAAGTGGCTCTTTCTCCGATATATTGCGATGACTTGCTCATTTTAATAATTATATTCTCATTGGTTTATTTGATTGTTTCCATTTGTAGTTGGTGTGGTTCAAGCGCTTGATAACAAAGTTATAGGACTATGTGCAAGAAGAATAATTGGTGATCATAGCCAAGGAAATCCTAGAAGTTATCTGACTTCCTAGACAACACCATACCTCGATAGAAAGGTATATTTTGAACTGTCTATTATATATTTGATACTATGTTTTAAGTATATATGCATATAATTTAGTGTCTGACTTTGGAATAAAGACATTGGTAAATTATGGGTTTGCTCTTGTCATCGATATCTATTTGCAACAGTAGGTTACTTAATCAATTTTGAGTTTTTCTCTTTGAAATAACGATGAAAGTGAGATATCATGAAAAATATTAATTAATTAATATATATTATATACATTTTAGAGCTCAATGAAACTTTAGAATAAGAAAAAAAAGGTCTAGTTCGATTTAAAAATGTTGTTTGCCATAAACATTTCAAATTTTATAATGTTTACTCTTTTTCACGCATTGTTTGCCACTGGGAGGGCGTTAGTACTTCCCAGTCTCTAGGAAAGTGAGGAGGCAAAATATGAGGTTATTGTTGAGAAAAATTCTCCGATCTTTGGTCAACGTGGGGTTTTCTTTGATAAACTTTTAATTGGCACGAAGATCAAGTACTTGAGGATTCTTCTGCGTTTTGCCTATTAGGTAAATATTCTTATAAACTCTTGCACATTTTTTGAAGTTCCTCTTATTATCCATTTAACAACTAAAAGTAAAAAGGGTTTTACCTTTATAATTTATTTGTTATGTTTATTTTCTTGTAGAGTGTTTCCCATCTTTGGATTCCATACTTTTTGAAGGCTTATAATGGATTGGTGGCACTCCCTATTATTGGATCAGTTAAGCTTCTGATTTGAACACCGTTATATTAATCCATATTCTTTTGAAGCCACTATGCTCTCTTTTTTTGTTCTCAATCCATGGTTTTTTTGGATTTATTATATGGAACATGTATATAGCTTTTTTTGAATTAGTATATCTCTTATATATATGTAACTAGTGTACCTGGATTTTTTGGGCTATATTTATAAATGAAATAAGTTATTCTAAATTTTGTGTTTTTGTTTATATGTTATATGATGTATATAACAGATGCAACTTGTTCTTCTGAATTGTGTGATATAGATTTTGGCTATTTTTTTATTTTTTTTTAAAAACAAATAAAAATTAATCACCATAATTTTAGGTCATGGCAATAATATTAACTACGAACTACAATAGTGGTATATATCGTATTATACCATTGATTATATCCGTGGTAAACAATTTGCCACGGATTTACTCTGTATCAACATAAATGAGATAACGACAAAAAAAAAATGTGGCAATAATATTCACTACGGACTAAAATAGTGATACATATCGTATTATACCACAAATTATATCCGTGGTAAAAAAATTGCCACGAATTTACTCCGTATTAGTATAAATGGGATAACGACAGAAAAACTTCATGACAAAAATATTGTCATGCACCTTTTACTACAGACCTCCACTACAAACTTCATCCGTGGAAAAACGGCTATTACTACTAACAAGTACCGTGATAATTAAGTAAAATTGGCGTAGTGAAAGCAACACTTCTCATGGTTGAGTCACATTCTGTAGTGCCTTTGCTTGGTAAAAAAAGTCTCTAGGTCGGCTAGATGGTTATTTTGTAGCTTGCTTTTGACGAGGATGCCATCAATGTAGACTTCCACGGTTTTACCCAACTACTCTTCGAACATCATCGTGACCAGCCTTTAGTATGTGGATTCTATATTCTTCAGGCTGAAGAGCATTACAGTATAACAGTACAAGCTCTGCTCTATGGTAAAGGAATTGTATTATTGGCCCTCGACAACCAAAAGTATTTGGTTGTACCCTGAGTAATTATCCATAAATGACATTCGTTCATGGCCAGTTGTGGAGTCTACTAGTCTTGTTATGAAGGGCATGGGAAAACTGTATTTCGTACATTTTCTATTTAAGTCAGTGAAATCAATGTAGACTCGTGTTTTGTCATTCTTCTTGGGGACTGTCACCACGTTTACTACCCATCGAGGACAGTCCACCGATCTGATAAATCCTTCTTTGAATAATTTTTGGATCTTATCATTTATCTCTGCTCAAAGTCTTGGGGCCATTCGTCATGGCTTTTATTTAACAGATGTTGCCTTCATGTAAACGTGCAACGGTGACAGGCAATACCAGGGTCGATGCCTGGCATTTCCTCGAATGATCAAGCGAATATATCTTTGCATTGTTGAAGGAGAGTTATAAGGTCTGAGCGTTCTTCTCTTGTCAGAAGTGAGCCAATATACGTAGTTCTCGTAGGGCCGTCAAGGTTATTCTCATCAACCAGCTCTACGAAAGGCAGTATCTATTCTATGTTAAATGTTTTTATAATTACATTAATTGTTTTGGTCAGAGGTGCGATGTGTATCAATTTCCATATAGTATGAGTGGGGAGAAACTGGGAACGAGTCCATCGCCATGGGATCGTTCTCTATTCGCTACTATTTCCCAATTTTTAAGCTTCTTCCTTTCTTTCTTAATTCTCAAAGGTGACCAAGCTTTTTTAAAGAGTTGGTATAACAAACATGAGAGATAACTTGGCAGCCTCGTATTTGGTATGTTCCAAACATCATTGGGAAACGTATTACCTGGTGGTATGAAGATGATACTACCTTTATTATATGGATCTACTCCCGTCCGGGGATGTCGCTATAGTAGATCGAAATGCTGTTTACGATGACTAAGGTACGATGGGTCCGTCTTGTACCTGAGTAACGAGTTCCCCGACGACTTGTTCGGTTGAGCTGTTGAAGCCTGATATCTTTATTTTGGAGGGAATCATGCAGTCTTGCATATTCATATTTTTAGAGCATCGTGATAGAAAGTGTTTGCTCCACTTCCTGATTCGACTAACATGCGCTTGACCAAAACTCCACCGATCATGATCCAAATAACTAAGGCATCGTCATGTGGATGGGATACCGATCCCATGTTGTTGTTTATAAAGTAGATGGCCTGCCCGTGGTGCATCTCTGGAACTATCGTGATCCCGTAAGTTGTTATATGATTCTCACTTAGCCAGTAACATTGCCTCGTGGAGTTGAAGATAGCATTATGGGATTGTTCTCCGCTAATGTCTCCCAGTATCATCTCGTAGGCTGCCACATACCCCTGTACTTGTGTGGCCATTGTTGGCTCAACAAGTGCCCTGTATGAGAGTATGTCTTTTGCTGAGATTGGTCATTTTAAGTACTGAATGTCTTAGTCATGTTGATCAGGTCATAACACTTCTCAGTTTCATGGTCATGGACTTCGTGATGAGCACAATATGGTCATCCGGGATAGTCAACCTTTGGGTGTGGCTTCCTGTAGTTTGAGTCTTTCATATCGATGACAAGAAGGTCTGCTCGTGTGATAGTGAGTTCGTTGGGTGAGTATCGTTCCCAACGCTCGACCCTTGGCTTACCTTCTCGGAGGGGAAGTTCAACTTTACCCCGAGGATCTTTGTTTACTTTCCTTTTGTTTCTCCCCTCGTTGTATCTACGCTGCCAGTTGAGCATATCGCTTAGATGTTTGGACATTTTTGGATGGCTAACTGGCAACAGGGTGGAGGCGGTACTGAGAAGAGTAGTTGTGAGAGGCAAATGCATGGTTCTCCACTTCCACATTCTGGTACTTTTGTACCTTTATGTATAAAATTTCTAGTGTCTCTGGTCATTTCATGTACAAAGTTTCGCATAACTTTGAATCGGATAAGCATGCGCATATGAATGCCAAGCAAGCTATTTGGGCATCCACTCTTTTAATTAGTATTACCTCGTTTTTGAACCTCTTTTGGAAGGAATCAATGGTTTCTCTGACATGATATTTTATAAAAAATAGCTCTACTAGTTACTTCTTTGATTGCTGGTTGAGCAGGTATTTTCCACGAATGCTAGAAAGAGCTGCCTGAAGGTGGATATCAAGTTGGGTTCAAGGCTTTGAAACCAGGCGAAGGGCCCATCTGACAAGGTTGAGGGGAATAGACGGCACATATGCTCGTCTGTCTGATGTTGCAGGTTAATACTATATTGGAACTTTGAGATGTGTTGGCCTAGGCCTTAGCTCCTAGTGAAGGCCTCTATCTTTGCTCTAGAATAGCTCTGCCCCATAAAATAATTCCTGATGGCCTCCATGAATGGGGTGTTATGTATCCTGCGTAGAGTCTCCTTCGTTAACCGCTTGGCCAGGTTGTTATTTTTGCATGCTTTTTTATCAACGCCTTGACGGAGGCAGCCGTTAAGGGTAGCTGGTCATTTTTGCCTTCGTCCCTTCTTTGGCTTCGTCCCCCCCGGATTGACGACTTATCGTAGTAGCTGTCTTCGTATGGCTTGTACGGTTGTCCAAACTAAGCCATTCCTCGGCACCAATCATTAAATCAGTCATTGTAGGTGGGGTTTCTTTTTTATACTGCCTATGACCGTACCCAAGTAGATAGGATGGGTCGTCAAGGTTGTATTGTTGATGCCACTAAGGAGGGTTCTCGTGATAATTATCGTACGGGGCCCCTGAGCACATTGTAGGTACAGCGGGATGCATACCCTGGTATTTTGGAGCGTACCAGTCAGGTGGTGGTGGGCCGGTGTGGCTAAGCTGGTGTGTTGGTCATGGTAGTGGTGGTCGTTGTCTGCCAACTTGTTGTACTGGTTGCCTCGGTGGTAGAGGTCGTTGGACAACTGGTTGTAGTACTGTCCCTCGAGGCAAGGAATACGAGTTGTAAACTAGGGTGGTCTGGGGCTCGTAAACCGGTCCGTATATCGATGGTAAACGGGATAGGTTTCAATGTTTGTGTTGTTAAGTGCCACTTCGTGTGGCACAAAATCTTCAACGCTTTCGGATACCACCGGGGTGCCAGCTGGCGCTTGATATCCGACAATGAGGTTTTTTCTCATCTCATCATTAGCCACCTAAAACTATTTAATCTAATTTTTTTTTTGTCAGCATATGTTATTGTAGTTGTAGGAGCACAACTCGCATCTCTGTTATCGCTTGCTCTAGGTCTGGTTTCGCGTGGAAACCACCATCTTCCCACAGTTGTGTAAAGTTCAGTCGCGAGGACGCAAACGGCGCCAATTGTAGTTTTGGAAATCCTCTCAGAAGCGACAATACGTGATTACTAGTTTTTGGGCTTGATATGTCTCACCAGATGAGGCCACCGCTTGACTTTCTCGGGATCTCTTCTCCCTCTTCCTCTAGAGCTACTAGGGTTTGTAGATGGAGGAGGTTCTCAAAAAAAGGTTTATTCTTGGGTCACCTTCTCTCTTTATTTATAGGGAGAGTTGACCTCTAAGTGCTCGGGCTCACGTAACGTGCATAATTCCAAATATTTCACTTTGGGGTCTTAGGCTTTACCTTTTCACGTGGGAATGGCATAAAGTGTTCGTCAGTATAAATTGTTTTCGTCGTGGTTTATGGATCGTTAAGAGAGTTTCTCCTAAGACGTGCTCGTCCAAGGGTAGGGAGGTCGCCCAACAACCTGTGAGCCTCGTGATTAGCGGGAGCGTGCTCCTATAACAACAGTAGCCCCAACTTAAGGATGACACGGAGAAGTCGAGAAAAATTTCAAAAAAAAATCATCTAAAAAAATTATGATATTTGTGTAGTTTAGCAGTAACAACAAAAAAGCTTACAGAAATAACAATAAAAACAATGTTTTCTTTCAAGAGCGGTGGCTATAATTCTTTCATTCTTTCATTTTCGAGGTGACAGATAGTGGGAAAACCTTTAAGATAACCTCTAAAGTTATTGAAAGCTACCATTTACATATTGCTGGACTGGAACATGGCATCTTTGTGGAGTACATTCTAAAGTCTTTGCGGAATTTATGGTTCCCATATGACCCACCACTAACATTTTTTTCTTCCCATAAATGTTTCACCATCATGGTTGTAAATGAAATTTAATTTGATCTCCTTGACCATTATTCTCTAATTTTTTTTTTTTTTTTATTTCTTTCTGAGAGAAGTTGGCCTTAGCATATCTGAAAAATACTTTGAGCATTGGATTGTTTGCAGAAGTTGAGGGTCGTTACAGGAGAGAAGTGGCTTAAGACGGACCTTTTGCAGCCAGTCGACCATATATTTCAAAAGTATTGGCCAATAATTCTTCGACCTTATATATATATTTTGTTATTGGCATGTTTCATTAATCATTCATTTTAATCAGACAGGAATCACATGATAACTATGAAACTACATAATCTGGAAGAATTAAGATAATACACAAATTGATCAACTACTAGGCACTAGCAGCCTATTATTCTTCGACCTTATATGTATTTAGTTATTTTGTTATTGGCATGTTTCATGCACCAACCATTTCTTTATGCTTGGCAAGGGGGTTTGAGTTCCCTTCCTACCCTCCACACTACAACTTCGATTTTTACCCTACACAATAATTACAAAGCTTGACTTTGTGACGCTCAAAATAATGAAAGATGCTAAATAATAAATAACATCATATACGCAATAACCAGTGGCGTTGACAGGAGAAATAACCCCACTAGATTTAAACTTAGAGCATCCACAGCAGTAGGGTGGGTGGATTTTCCCATAATCAGCTGAATTTAATCCACCCCAATCCACCCCACAGTAGTTGATATCGAAATCAAGGTGAATATCACTCCCCGCAGTTCTAAACTGCGAAGCACAATCAACGCACAAAATCAACCCACGTGTCCCCATCTCAAACGTTCAAAGCTGCAGCGCAGTTCTGAACTGCAGAGGACCTATTAAAACTTGATAAGTATCATCTCATTGGCTTACTCCCTACGCGCAGTTCTGAACTGCGCGGCATCAATCCACCAAAAATCTACCCAGAGGGTGGATTCTCCACCCTCAAGGTGGTGGACACGTGGCAAATTCACCTAGCTGCTGGGAGGTGGATTGGTGCTCAAGAGGGTGGAAGATAAAAATTCACCCTCTACGTCATCCTTCACCTTGAGTAGTTTTCCTCCCCAAATAAAAAGTTTTTAGCTCAAAATAATATAGATTTGTTGAGTTTGGTCCCACACATTTCGAATATTTGTGTTTAGTCCCAATTTGTCCAAATATTCACTTTTGGTCCCTAATTCTGCTCTTGAAGTCCAATTTTGAGATAAAATGCCTAATCTACCTTTACGTGAGTTTCACGAGAATTTTGAAAATAAGTAAATAGATTATCTTCAGGTCACCAGGCTACGTAGGACCAACCGTCATCATCATCTCCCTCTCTAAGATTCCCAACGATTATATATATATATATAATCTTTGTCTCATCTGTTGTTTTTCTCTCTAGCATAGTTATAGGGGATGGGGGTAGAGGTGTTGGGAACTCTTGCAAACTAAAGTAATTTCCTTTTTATAATATTGTGTACTCTAATGTGGTGTTGGCTTGTAAAATTTCATCGATCATCATTAAAGCTAAAATTGAAGAAATGGGTGAAGAAATGGGAATTAGAGACTAATTGCAAGAAAATACGTGGGAACTACAAGCTATTTTCTTTATTTTGTGATTTTTGTTGCTGCTGTAGGATGACGCGGACTGATGATGTGAAAGTGACCAAAAAAATCGGTTAACTTGTTACTTAAAATCTCGTGAAAGTCACGTAAGGGCCTTTGTGGGAGTTAGGTCAAATATTGACATCAAATGTCGAATGTTGTTGGCCTGGCAATCAAAGCTAAATTGGGGACAAATTGGGGACTAAAGACAAATATACTAAATGCAATTGGGACCAAACTCAAAAAATCCCAAAATAATATAGCTAAAGATATTTATTTGAGACCAACCAAGCATGGTTATAAAGGAAGAGGCTCACGCCATTAAGCCTAAAGAGGAAGAAGGAGAAACACCTCGTCGCATTTCAGATTCACTTGACTATTTTGGTTGAGCTTAACGGACAAGTTTGCAGCCAAGTCTTGCATTATTTCCTAAATGTCACTCAATCTGAATATAATCTCTTCGCTGTAATAAAGGGATGCTCAGTGGTTGACGTCAGAGTTTAAAGAGAGGGGTTTAAGCATAGCAGAGAGAATAAAATCTGATCAGCTTTAGAAGCATCATAGATTTCATTGTTAAAACATCGCGCGCATTAACCGTGTACGATGTTGGTTGAGAGCCTAATGATGCTCCTAGCAACTTTGATGCCTGATTTTATCATGGGTATAATTACAAGAGCTGGAACTCAAGGATACCCGAGATAGTATATGGAAGAGTTCAGAAGGTGGAATGTGAAGGCCTGATGTTCCTTAAATATAAAGTGAATAAGGGATTGTATGCGGAAGCTTAGGGTAGGGCTGTCAATGGGTCGGGTCGAGTCGTGTCCGGGTCGGGTCGTCACGGGTTCGGGTCAAAAAAGAGCCAACCCGAACACGACCTGTTTACTAAACAGGTCAAAAAAATGGACCCGAACCCGACCTGCAAATTATCGGGTTGACACGACCCGACCCATTTGACCCGCGAAACTATCGGGTCAACAAGAGAACCTGTCAACCCGACCCATCGAAATTTAGAGAATCACAATTCAGAACAGAAGTTCATACACCAATCAAAAATAAATAAATCAGAAGTTCATATTTCATCTGTTCAACATAGTACATACTTTTTTTTTTTCAAACTTCATAGTTCATACTTCATACAATATCATCACTTAATCAAAGATTCAGAATTCAATAATTCAGATTATCAGAATTCAAAAGATAATACTAAAAGATAATACAAAATTACAAATATACAATACTGCAACTGGAAGTCTGTAACTGCATCAAAAAAAGACATACTCATAGTCTAATTCATACTCTGCAAGACTGAAACTACCCTAGTTCATTCATATATACAACAGTGAACAGTCAACAAAGACATGAAAAAAAATCAAAATGCATCAGTGTATCAGTGATTCAGACATTCAGTATCAGTCATAACTCATAATTGCATATTGTTCATGCAGCCATGCACTCAGCACTCATGCTGCTACCTGCTACCAGCTACCTGCATAGTGCATTACCATTTACCATATTACCACACAAAGTCACAATTCACAAACAGTCAACTCACAGTCACAAGTGTATCATAGACTCATACTCTCATACTCATAGACTCATAGTCACAAGTCACAACTCACAACTCACAAACAGTCAAACTGAAATAGTCAATGCAAAGTCAAACACCACTTCCACTTGGTCCATTGCCGCCATTACTTGCACTCTCTGGTGATTCTTTCACGTCGTTAACTCCATGAGAAAATTGTCCTATACACAGTATATAGTATATACATGTCAAATAAAATATTTAGAACACAAAGTTAAATAGGACTAGGTCATAAAAATGGCAACTTAAAAATGGCAACTTAGTTCATACTTACCAACATCCAGAAGTGACAACTCTTCACCAAGCTCCTCTATAGCCGATTCCACAACATCCTCAACATTTGAATCCCCTACAAAATTTATTTATAAAGTAATGAGATCACTCTCAAATAAACAACGATTATTAAAATGCAACAAAAGAATACATAAAATCAATGTAAAATGAGATCACCTCTCTGAGATAACCAATCACAGGTACAAACTAGAGCCTCGGTACACGCAGGTTTTAAAGCACTACGGAATGGATCTATAACTCTTCCACCAATGCTAAAAGCAGACTCAGAAGCTACAGTGGATATCGGGATGGCCAATACATCACGAGCCATCAAAGCAAGCTCGTGATATCTAAATTGGTATGACTTCCAAAAAGAAAGTATATCGAAATCCCCGCTTAAACTAAACTTAGGCTCCTCCAGATATTGTTGTAGCTGAGACTTCGCCGGGGTATGCTCACTCTCGTCAAACATCTCAAATGCCTTAGACATTAGACATTAGAGCCATATAAGAATATATACTAAGTCATGCTAGCAGCTAGCTATATATAGTCAATCATACTCATTAGTCATTACTCATAGTCTCTAGTCTACTAAGTCTAATAAAGAATCACATATGATATTATAGATTAAAGTATTAAGCCAAAATGAAATAGACTACAGACAGTACAGAGGCATGCTAGCAGACAGTCATACATATTCAATCAATTACTCATACTGTCATACAACTTACAGAGTAACAGAATTACAGATTACAGTCATTAGACTCATTACTCAGTCTCATACAGAATCACATATGATATTATAGACTAAAGTATTAAGCCAAAATGAAATAGACTATAGAGTACAGACAGTACAGACTACAGAGGCATGCTAGGAGACAGTAATACTCATTACTCAGTCTAATACAGAATTACATATGATATTATTATAGACTAAAGTATACAACAAAAATGAAATAGACTACAGACATTACAGAGTACAGACATAGGCATGCCAGCAGACAGTCATACATACTCAATTAGTCATACAGATTACAGAGTAACAGAATCGCACATAACAGATTACAGTCATACAGTCATTACTCAGTCTCATTAGTCATTACAGAGGTATGTTATTGCTAGCAGACAGTCATACATACTCAATTAGTAATTTAGTCATATAGATTACAGAGTAACAAAATCACAGATAACAGATTACAGTCATTCAATCATTACTCAGTCTTATTAGTCATTACAGAATCACATATGATAATATGATATTATAGACTAAAGTATACATCCAAAATGAAATAGACTACAGACAGTACAGACTACAGAGGCATGCTGATGCTAGCAGACAGTCATACTACTCAGTCACTCAGTCTAAGACTCTAAATGTCTAATACAGCATCACATATGATATTATAGACTAAAGTATTAAGCCAAAATGAAATAGACTACAGACAGTACAGAGGCATGCTAGCAGACAGTCATACATACTCAATCAATTACTCATAGCAAAAGGTATAATAAATTATTAATACCTGCATAACTTCCATATCCAGATTTGACTTCATGGAACTAGAACTTAAATTAGGAGTTGGCTTGGAACTAGGAGTTCCCTTGGAAATATACAAAGCCACATAGATGTTAAAAAGTTGATTCAACTTCTCCTTGAAGTCTCTAAACTTCTGATTTTCCATCCCATAGATCTCATTGTAAGCAAACTCTACAAAAGCAAGTTTGTACCTAGGATCTAATACACAAGCCACAACAAATATAAGGTTATGCTTTGACCAATATTTCCCAAACTTCGTCTTCATTTGCGATGCCATGGATTTCATAAACTCATCCCTACCCTTCATAGCTTTTGAAATATGATGTTGAACCGAATAAACTTGAGGAAAATATAAATTTGAAGTGGGGTACTTTGTCCTGGAGAAAAGACATGTCACATTATAAAATAACTTCAAAAACTCGCATATCTTCCCAACTCTATCCCATTCATCCTCGGAAGGGCAACACTTGTAGTTAGAATCACTCAACTCTAAATGAGTAAAAGCCTTTCGGTAGAAAAGAGCACTATCAAGCATCATGTAAGTGGAGTTCCAACGAGTTGGCACATCTTACATCAAACCCTTGTTAAAGGGTAATGACGCTTGCCTAACACAATCCCAAAAAAAAAATTCCTACGTTGAGAACCACTAAAATACCGCACACTCTCCCAAACTTTACCAACCGACACATCAATCTCCTTCAAACCCTCTTGTACAATTAGATTAATCACATGAGCACAACACCTTGCATGAAAAAACTCTCCACCGAACAACAAAGAATCACTCAACTTTAATTTACTCTTAAGCATCCCAACAAAAACATCATTAGACGAAGCATTATCTAACGTAATAGAAAAGAATTTCTTCTCAATGCCCCAATCACAAAGTAAAGTGTAAATTTTCTCACATATGGTCAATCCGGTGTGAGGAGATGGCATATAAGAAAAACTAAGAATCTTCTTCTCTAAAGTCCAATCGGAATTCACAAAATGTACTGTAATTGAAATAAAGCCATCCATTGTAATAGAACTCCATAAATCAGATGTTAGACTAATTCTTCCCGCTACCCCACGCAACCCAGTCATAACCTTTTTTTTTCTCTTTCATAAATCTTGATAACATCTACCCTAGCTGTATTTCTAGACACTAGCATCAACTCCCTATTAGCAAATGCCGCATAAGTAAAGGCATCGTGAATCCCCTCATACTCCACAAACTTGAAAGGGAGTTGATGCCTAATTATTGCTAGATTCAACATCTCACGAAAAACAACAGGGTCAAACTTTGCCGCCCTCAAAGACATGGAAGACTCGGATTGAGACAAAAACATTTGTCCCAAATCACGTGTTGTAGTCTTCTCACATGTTTTGAGATGGCGAGAAAGATTGCCGGTCCCATGTGAACTAGCAGACAAATAAATGACACCACATTTCTTACACTTAGCCCTCTCTTTATTATCCTTGCCAACAAAGATTTCAAAAAAAACCCAAACATGAGAAGTTAGTTTTCGTTTACGATTACCAGGTTTCCTAGCAAGTGTGCCAACACTTTCATCTCCAGTTCCAGCCTCTGACAATGGGCCATCAATCCCCTCCATCTCCATGTCATCTCCATCAAGATTAATGTTGATGTCATTATCATTATCAACCTCAACAATTGGATGATCCATCTAAAAAAAAAATCAAATTCAAAATTATAAACAATTATCGAATATGACAAACAAAATAAACACCTCATCACGTAAAAATTAACTTCTAATTTATTAGTAGATGTTAAGCAGTTAAGGCAAACGCCATTACAAATTACTTCCAAGTCTAATGAAAACAATTACAATTACAAATCACTTAGCTAAGAGTAATACAATTACAATTAGAAGTGTTGCCCAAATAAACAAAGCACATACAAGATTACATCCAATAAAAGCATATGTGAGATAGTTCTTATCCCAAATCCTAGGTCTCATAATCTCAACTTGTTTTTTTTCATCAACTTGTTCCCCCCCCCCTTGTCCTAGGTCTCCTGCCCGAAGGCCACCAACTAGAACATCCTCCCATATAAATGACTTGCATTGGTTTTTCAATTGGGGACAACGATAAAAATAACGACCATTGTTATTCTTAGTGTTAGCCCTATAACGCCTCATGTACCCAGCCCCACAAGTACAAGGAGGTCCAACTTGTGCCATTTTTGCAAAAAGCCTAAAAATAACCAAATTAACATTTAACTAACAGAGATCACCAAATCACTAACCAAACTAGTAACAAACTCATAATTATACAAAAGATTTGTGAAATTTGACAGAGAGAAAGAGTAAGCTAGTAATCATATAATTCGACCACAAAAGGTAACAGGCTGATTAAATAAGCTAGTAATACAAAAGATTAAATAAGCTAGTAATATAAAGGATTAAATAAGCTAGTAACAGAGTAACAGACTCATAACTTAAGTCATAATCATGCAAGGATTAAACACCCAATAGTTTATCCCTATCATTCCCATCAAACTAGTGCAGTTACAACTTGACAAAACTCTGCACACATTTTCCCTACATACTAGACACTAGACTAGACACTGCTTGAAGACTCAACACTGACACAACACATGGCCAAAGCTAAAAATTAAAGAACCCTGGATTTTTCTTGGACCACCACCTCTAATCCTGTATATCCAATAACTAAAGCTCCCAACAGATTATCAATTTGCAGGATTAATATTTATCATACAAAAGATTTGTGAAATTTGACAGAGAGCAAGAACAAGCTAGTAAATAATAATCATACAATTCGACAGATGAACTGATAAACTGAAAAGTAATAACCTGGTCGGCACTTGGCTGTTGAAACTTGAAGTCTTGAACTGATGAACTGATCTAGAGCGATATGATGAACTGAATCAGCTGATGAACTGATGAAACTTGAAGTCTAGAGTGATGTGATGAACTGAATCAAGTGATGAACTGATCTAGAGTGATATGATGAACTGAATCAACTGATGAACTGATGAAACTTGAAGTCTAGAGTGATGTGATGAACTGAATCAAGTGATGAACTGATCTAGAGTGATGTGATGAACTGAATCAATTGTAAATTGAGAGTGAAGTGATGAACTGAATAAACTGATAAACTGTAAATCAACTAAATCGAGACTCGAGAGTGAAACTTGATGAACTGATCTACTGTAAATCAACTGAATCGAGAGTGAAACTTGATGAACTGATCCATAGACCATAGTATACTATACATGAGAACGGCGCGGCGGTGAGGAGTGAAAGAGACTGAGAGAGGAGGAGCGGCGAGGAGGTCAGGAAATCAAATGAGGTTTAGGTTTTTGACTTTAGTTTAGGTTAACTATTTATAGTATGTGGGAAAAGACCAAAAAGCCTTTAAACCTAAACTAAATTACAAAACTAAACGGGTTAGCGGGTCACCCGTGGGTCAAATTTTGAAACCCTAACCCGACCTGCTTCGCAGTCGTGTCTAGCGTGTCAACCCGTTTACGACCCAAACCCGCCAAGGGTGAACCCAAACCCATTTATAGCAGGTCGGGTTCGGGTGGTGTTATCGTGTTCGGGTTGGTTTGACAGCCCTAGCTGAGGGTCATTACACGGGATAAGTGGCCCAAAACGGACCTATTGCAGCCACCGGACCATATTACTCTAGATGTATTTTCTTATTTATTATCCTTCGACCCTACATGTATTTAGTTATCGGTACGGTCCATTAATTTAATCATCCATTTTAATCAGAAAGGAGGACAATTATGAAACTTCATAATCTGAAATCACTTCTTGCACCCTGCCGGCCATGGCCATGGCCAAGTTGCAATGGAACTTGTAGCTGCTAGAATAAATCCTAGAAGATAGCCAGGATTGGTGGCGCTTTGATCCCATAACCCTGGCTTTGAGAAGTGTATTGCATTACCATTTGCCTATGCTCCGCAAGGGATTGATCACCTACTATTAAACCAATTAATACTCTAATAGTCTAATATCAGTCCTTTTTTTTTCTTCTTAATTCCAACAATTATACTTGTCTTTAGATCTTCAGAGCATGTCCAGTAGCTAGGTGAAGGATGACGAGGCAAGGTGAAAACCATCCTTCACCTTGTTTCCTCCCCAATCCACCCACATCAGTTAGGTGAAGGAGCTGAGCTGGCCACCCAAAACCCACCTCAGGGTGCATTTTTGGTGGATTGATGTCGCGTAGTTCTGAATTACGCGTAGCCTATAGCCCAATTACATGATAACACTTGTTAAGTTTTAAGTGGCTCTCATGCCCCGCAGTTCTGAACTGCACAGCATATATACACTCATGATGGAGACACGTGGACGGTTGTGATTCAAAGTTGCCTAACGGCTAGTTCATGCCGCGCTATAGCCTGCATGAAAATTTTATTTTCCCATCTCCATACTTGGTTTTTTTGGTGATCAGAAGGGTTATATCCATGAACAAACTTTTTGGCAAAAAGCTCAATAATTAGTTTTTTGGGCAAGCTTGTTAGACAAGAAGCTCAACAGATCTATTTTTGGTCAAACTTGTTTGACAAGCAGCTCAACGGCTAGTTTATTTCATAAACTTGTTCAACAATAAGCTTAACAGCTAGTTTTTTTTTCATCTATAAAAGTCATTCATCCACTACACTATATTCTCTTACTCTTCTACACTCTACTCTATTCTGTAGTTATTAATTTAACATTATCATGTCAGATCTATCACTCTCATCATTGTCATCGTCGTCTTCATCCTCGTCCAGAACTAAAAAACTCTTCCGACGTGAAATTATGATGATGCATGAGTATAGCAAGGTTTTCATTGAGATGGGAGAAGCAAAAGAAATAAAGCAAGAGAATGAAGGATTTCACCCATGGTTGTCTAGACCTTACCCATGGTTGCCAATCAATGTTGGTTATGTCCTTCTATTCTATCATTTCTCTGATCACAGTAAAAGAATGATGAATTTCAGACCCCAAACTGGCCCTTTCATCTCTTCACGTACCCATACGGGGATAAACATTGTTGAAGTTCGAAACCTTCACTAGATATATTCCAACCCGACAGTACTCAAAGAACCAAAACTCCAATAAAGCATAGAAGCTTGTAACTGATCTTTTCCCCTTCCCATTCTTCAGAACTGAGACTTTATCTAGTCCTCGATACAAAACTGTCATAATCGAAGTACCCCAGTCGAACTTCGACGCACCAATAATATGGTTGTTTGTCAAAGTTGCAATATAACCCGTCGAAAGAGATGTGCTAGCATTTGAAAAGAAGATATTGCCCATCATATATGTAATAAATGTCATTGCATACACGATATTCATGTCTTGGTTGTAATTGTTGATTTCAGGATTCAAAGTCGCTTTCCAAGTTTTCAAATACGCAAGAGTGAAGTTACTATACCTAATGTCATTGGTTGTGATTCCTGGGAACATCTTCTCTGCTTCATCGAACCTCGAATACTTATCGTCGTATGGAAGTTCGAGACCTATCCAAAAAAATAAACTCATTAGCATGACAAAGTCTAACGGCGTAAAGCCAAATTCTTCGTAAAGGAAGTTAAATGTATGGGTGGAAGACCACCACCGTTCCACGAGAGCATAAATCAAGCGGTTATTAGAGTTTCCCGCCTTAATCAACAAAAACTCTTCGAAACCCATATCGTCGACCAACCTCTTCAACGTTGGATACTTGGCAATTCATTGGAACCACTTCAATATTTTATCGAGTGATCCTCTACATTGTATTTGATCTCGGTTCTGCAAAAAAAAAATACACATTAACATATTAAATTTTAATTCCAACATTTCGCAAACAATGTTAATAACACATAAATTTTACACAAAAAGCTTACCGGTAATTCCTTCGATCTAATGGAAATATGGATCCAATTGTCCGGGAGAATATCTACTCGGTGCAAATCCTCCAGGGTTGAGGTGGGATCATTTTTCGTGACGTGTAACGGCCACATATTGGTTTTCAATTTTTTTTCCCCTTCGTTTAACTTCAGAGTTTGCGCTACGTCTTGTTTTGGAAAAAAAAATAGTCCGGCCGCAAACTAGACTCTCCCAATATTGTTATTCTATTAATGACGTTGAATTATTGAGGAAAATGTGGGGGCTGGGAAACTTGAGGAATAAGTTGGTTTTGGGTTTAGAGACAAACTTGAGGAATAAGGAATGAAGTATGAGGGGGAGGGGGAGGGAGTGCCTTTTTCATACAGGCTTTTGCCGCGCAGTGCGCGGCCATATTTGAAATATAAAAAAATACGTGGCACTGTCTGATTGGTTCTCACTCCCCACAGTTCTGAACTGCACGTATGGTTTAAACGTTTATAATAGAGACACGTGGCTAGATCGTAAACGTAGATTGTGCCTCGCAGTTCAGAACTGCGGTGAGTAATATTCACCTTGATTAAAGTTCGAACTGTTGTTGGGTAGATTGAAATTGGGGGTGGGTTTGGGTGAATTCACCTACCTACTGCTGGCCATGCTCTTACCCCCTTGCAAAACATCACATCGAAAGACCGTAATACTTCGCCAATATTGGTCTACAGTGTAAATGATGCTCTCACGAATATTCTATCTGACCTGATCTGTTCATAGCTAGGTCACTGCTGACTGTTATCCGAAAATAATTTCGTATGTAATACAAACCAAGATACAATACTTTAAACGACTTGTTATTTAATGTCTGACGGTCTACGTTTAAAATAGAGCCATGCGTTGTAATACGTATGTGTGACCTGGTCTGAAACTGGCTGATTAACGTTTAGGCTTCTAAAAATAATTTCATATTTTCAAACCTAAATACATATTCTAAATAAACGACTTGCGTTTTGTCTGGTTGAACTGAACTATTTTAGTTGCATATTCTGTTTCTTATGAAAATAAAATTCAGTGTAAACCCAAGCTCAAGTGGTAAACGGTGTTTGTTGGCATTGTACATAATAGATCTTTGCGGCAGAGTATAAATATCAGTTCTCCCAAACCAAAATCAGACCATCTGACTCTTTATTTATTTGTGAAATTCTCTTTGCAGTTTCATTTAACTTTGAAAAATGGGAAGGATGGGTTACCTCGCCATGAAAACCGATCAACCAACGTACGAATTGCTGAATTCTGATTTGAACGAGCTTCAGACCATAGTTATGAGGCTTGTTAGTGATGCCTTCAAGTTACAAGGCCCAGCTTTTGGGAGTTCGGTCCTCAGTTGGTTTACTTGTATCTCTGCCAGGTGAGTTAAAAGTCCTTTCTACAAAATTATGCTTTACAATCGCTTTTCATTTCCCTTCTGAAACTATGACATAAAAAGTCATTTATTTTGTACTGCAGCTACTTGATAGTCACGAACCCTAATCCCTTGGTGAGTAAGATATGGACATGGCTATTAACGCCGTATATTTTCTTCAGTCTTCCTCCGATACTGTTCAATTTTTTCAGGTGATTTGTAGTACAAGTTATTTTCTTAGTTTTCTAAGAAACTGCTCGGCTGTCTACTAAAGCGATTTGATATATATTTCAGGGGAGTATTCGGGCAATGGATAGCTTTAATTTCAGTGCTTATCCAACTATGTTCCATGGACATTATGTTTAATGGTACACTATAATTAAAGTTTTGCAAATCGGTCTCGAAATAATCTCCCAATTCTATATGATTCAGTTGCCTTTGTGGCTAAACCATATGCAGGAGTTGGCCAGTTCATCGGAATTGCGGTTCTGCTTATGTTAACAACTCCCAGTAAGTTGATGTTCATGTTGGTTGTAGCTCCCAATTATTTTGCGCATACCGTGAGAGATAGCTCAGGGGGTCCAGCGATATGTCTTGTCATCGCTTGTTTCTTATTACTGCAGCAGATTTGGGCGTCAAGAGAAAACTGTTTGATGGGCTGCAAGGATTACTTAAACATAATAATGATTGTTTTTCTCATAATTTATCCCATCTGTGCTCTGGTTGCTTAACCCCCCTTTGGGGCAGGTTACCGCCTCGTTTGCAATTTGGGACATTTCTTAACATGTACGTTCTATTGGTTTGTTAAGTTAGCAACTTGTGGATTTGTGGTCAATGTACTAATTTCTCCATGAAGTTAATGAAGAACCTTGCTAGTTTTCTTGTTTGCACTATGAAACATTAACATTCTGAAAATGTACTTGTTTCTTATCCCTCACACAGAATTCATATATACCTCATATGTGGGATGTAAATAAGTGTATACCTGACCAATTTTAAAGGGCCAAGATTGTGTAAAGCTATCTTTGTTACAACTTTAGTGTTTCCGTGTGCATCATATTCATATAGGTCCGGAGAGAAACGACAGAACCTTCAACAATATGAAAAGACTGCCTAGAAGAACTTTGAATAGGATTTAGAGTCCTGATTACCAATAGAATTTTGAAATAGGCTACCTTCTCAAGAGGTTGCAATCTCTCTTTTCATAATAATTTTGAAATCATATCTTAATCGAAGTGGGATCACTTTAAAAAAAATATACAACCAATGTTGTTCGGCCCCCCCAATGAATTGAAGCGGCAATAAATAATGAGAGTAGGTCGAAATGACTATTCTCCTTTTTATTACCACTACCATGCCAAGAACAAACTCAAAAAGATATTTTATGAACCTAGAAAAACAAGAGAAAGTCGTTCCTGGAAAAGACCTGTACTCAGAGTTCAAAATACAAACTAAAAATGAAATGTAAAGAGTAGGCCTCATCACTGAGTTCGCCAGTGCAGCTCAATATGAATCTTTCCATTTGTTGGCTCATCATCGTAACAGAGTTGGTACACCTCATTTGTCCGTTTTCTTTCGGTAACATCAGAAAGGTTGATAAAGACACGTCCCAGATATTCATCACCGTTTAGAACGCATAGTATCGTTCGGGAACTAATAACTTGCACAGAGAGCTTATCATTCACGGGTGCTTCCTCTAGCAAAAATGAAAACTCCTCCTCCCATTTTGGATTTCTATCTTTCTTCACATGCTTAGTCTCTCTCCACTCCCTTCTAAAACTAAACTGTGCATAAAGATCTTTTGTGGTGTACTTACCTACTATATTGTACGCTTCGTGAACTATAATAACAAGCAGACCAGGTGTTCCTTTGGGAACCTTTTCCTTAAAAAATTCTCTAGGAAATCTATCAATTATGGCTCGGATTCCATCTGGCTTCCCTGCTTCGAGCATGTCGAGCACCTCTCGCATATCACCTGGCCTTTTCTTAGGGTCTTCGTCAAGACAGCATAGAGCCGTATGTACTAAAAGGCTTGCTTCCTTCTCATTAACTTTCCCATCCTTCATCAATCTCTTGTCTATCAAATCTAGAAGACCTTTTTGTGTTAATTTATCCCACATAAATCCATGAAAGGTTTGCAGTTCCTGTGCTGAATTGCCACCCTTGATGTAAATATCGTTGCCATCCCGGTCCAAACAAACGTATCGCTGGCCAAAAATTAAATCCATAACTACCTTACCATAACTAAAAATATCACATTTATCTGAGATTGAATTTCCCAAATACCATTCAGGTGCCATGTACCCAGCCGTCCCTCGAATCGTTTTTGGCTGAAATTCTCTCTCATCTTCCTTTGTCAACTTGGAGAGCCCGAAATCAGACAAAACAGCTTCAAGGTTCTCATCAAGAAGTATATTTTCTGGTTTAACATCAAGATGTAATATCCGCGGGCAGCAATCATGATGAAGATATACAAGGGCTCTAGCAACATCAACGGCAACCTTGTACCTCAATTTCCAAGATAAAAATCGACCAATGGGACAACCCCTCTTGGGGAATATCCAATTGTCCAGTGACCCATTAGGTAAGAGATCGTAGACGATGAAAAAGGCTCCCTCATTTTCCACCGCATGACTACAATATCCACGAAGGCGCACAAGATGAACATGTTGTACGCTTGCAATGGCGGATATTTCTGCTTGAAACTCTTGCTTCCCATATTCTGCGCGTTCAATTCTTTTCACAGCCATCTTTGTTCCGTCCTTCATGATGGCCTTGAAGACTGAACCTGAACCACCGCTGCCGAGCTTATTTTCAGGTCGAAAATTATTGGTGGCCATTTTGAGCTCTTCGTAGCTAAATTCTCTAGGAAGTCTAGCAAGCTCCCTCATGTACCTGTACTCATTTTGAGTCCCAACAAGTTGAGAATCCATGAAATCTTAAAGCGCTGCTATAAGAACCGGTTAAGAGGTGAGTTTAGTTTGATGATGGCTTGTGAACTATAATTTCTTTAACAAGAAATGAAGATATGTTTTTATGTATACATATTTTTTTATGACCGGAACAGATCCGTGGACACTCAATCTATGGGACACTCCTGAGACAGTTATCTATTACCAATACATAAATATCATTTAAGAATATCTATCCTTATGGATAGGATCTACTTATCACGAGGATCATCCTTACCTAAAATAAAATTATTTTATCATTTTTATCAGCATCAAAATAATATTTGAAATATTGCATATTTACCAGATTTCAGATGTATATTTTATCAAAATTAAAAGTTATTTATTATGATGTCAAAATGAACTAATAATTTCCATATATGATCTCAATGATATAAATATCATATCCATAAGGATAGATCTTCTTAAATCATGTTTACGTGTTTGTAATAGATGAGGGTTCAAGGAGTGTCCGGTAGGGAGAAATGTCAATTGATCCTCTCCTTAACATTCATAATTCTACATTTCATTCAAATTTGGTGGCTATTTTTGTTTCATATTTTAATTTTAGTTGACAATATGAATTTGGGTTAACTTTCCAAGATTATAAAAGGAGTATCCGTAAAATTGTATTATCCAATACACCATGTGATGCAACAGTCTCACCGAGAATCAGTCCTCTCAGTGAAAATCTCAACCAAATTCACAAGATTCCATTTATACAGCTCTACAGCGTGCAACTCTCATTTTTGTATTCCAATCTGCATGAAAAACCAACACCTCTTAAGAAGATGATCGAGTCTAGTGTATACACACTATCTCCTTAAGACAGATTCGCCCCTGCCACAGTGCTTTGCAGGAATATAGCCCCTGTCTTCCTGGATACAACGATCAGTCGCAGAAAGAAGAAAGCACTTCTATCTTTCTGCCAAACGACTTTGATTGTGTCTGTTTTCTCTTTGTAAAAAGACTCAAGAAAACTCTGAAAAACTGATTATAATAAATGAAAACGAAATTGGGTTATATAGAACATAGGTGACGCTTCACCAAGAGTCACACCTCAAGTTAGTACATCTTCACCAAGAGTCACACCTTAAGGTGCGTCTGTTGGAGGTACCCCAACTCACACCTCAAACCAAAAAGCGACTAAGTGATTAAAGGAATCCCCATGAGCCAAGGCCCCAAGGCTTATAATAAGCGCGTTTCCTAGGTCGAGCAAGCCCATGGGTAGCCCATGCACCCAAGCTAGCTTGCACACATAGGCCGCACATGTCACACATGCGCGTGTGACCCACCAACTCTCACACACATTACAACAAGGTAAGTGTTTGATTTACTTATATATGATAGCTGTGTTTCCCTCATATCCAATGTGGAACTAAAACCACTTAGTTCCACCATTCAAACTTTAAAGGAAAAACAAATCATATTGTATTTTCCAACAATTTTCACGTATGCTCCGCGCGCCATATGAAGTTTCAATGATAATTGTCGAAATGTCTAGAAAGCTGCATTAAACAAAAAATCTTTTGGTGTTTTAGACAAATACCCCAGCATATTTGAGAAGCACCCCACGGTTTATTAGTTATTTGATAAACACCCCAAATTTTTACTTTAACTGTAGTCAAACAAAACTCCCTTATGTTTTAAAAATCCAAATTTTGGGGGAAAAATAAAAATAATAAAAACTTATCGAGATACTCACATTTTAATTCTATGTTCAACTTGCAAAACTCATTTCCCGCCACTTCGAGGAAGAGGAATCTCCGCCACCATCACAAAGCTATAGTGGTGAGTGAGTTTAATGTTCTCCCAAAATCAACACCATCTATTCTCCTCTTTTCTCCCTCCACATTACGATTCTCCGCCATTAAATCCTCCTTAAAATTCGTCAACAACACCTCCATCTTCACACGGGGGGGGGGATGCTTGGGGATCCGCCCCGCCCTGCCCCAAACGGGGCAGATTTGGTATGAGCTAACCGGGTATGGGGGTGGGGATGGTATAAGCTACTCAAAATCCGCCGGGGATCGGGGCGGATTTGGGCATGCTCACATAAAATCCATTATCCGCCCCATTAAATACTTAATACAGTTACTATTATACCCCCAATGAATTTAGATTCAAAAACCCTATCTTTTGATTTCTTCTCTTCAATCTTCACTCTTCAGCAGCCTGCAGCCAATAACAAGCTCTCCTCTTTCAACAAGCGCTCTGTATCATTTCTTCATTTATCCTCTTTCAACAAACCCCAGTTCTCCATTTCAACAGTCAAGCTCTCTGAACAAGAAGCTCTCTTCTTTTCTCTTATCTTCTCTATAAACAGTTTCAATTGAGCTCTCTCTTCTCTTCAGCAATCAGTAGCAGTGATATAAATTGGGTTTATACTTTAAACGAGAATTATGTTTCAATCAACAGTTTAATCGAGATTTGCGTTTCAATCAACAACAGACAGCAGCAAACAACATTTTCAATCAACAATTTTATCGAGATTTGCATTTCAAGCAATTAGGTTTAATCAATTGTGTTTCAAGAAAACAACAAGCAGCAAACAACAGGAAACAGCAACTCGGTTGGGTTTCAAGCAATTGGGTTTCAAGCAATCGAGGAATTGGGGTTTCTTTCTCTCCAAATCAAGGTCTATTGTATCTCTATCTCCAAATCAAGGTGTATCTGTTGTATAATCTGTTGCATCTATTAGAATCAAGGACCCCAATAATGAGATGCATCTATTATAATCTATTGTATAATCTGTTGTATAATCTGTATGCATCAATTAACTTTATCTTGAAAGTTCCCAAGCTGCTTAATGATATTTCACTTATTCAGACAGTAAACCAGATATCTTGGAATAGATGCATCTCATTAACAGATGATCCACATTTTCATTTGAAGAGTTACAAAAAGTACAGGAAGAGTGTTGGAGGACATGTCTATGTATCAAAAAGTACTGAGTTGCAAGAATACCAGCAATAGCCTGCCAATTCGAGAAGTTCTAAGCCATGTCAAAAAACATAGCTTTAATTTATTGCCATTTACACCAAAAACATATACTTCTTTCCATAATGTGGCCAATTATTGGGATCTGACTAGATAGAAATCACATAAAGTTTGAAGGGCGGGAAAACTCACTATTAGTTTGAAAATTGTGCATATATTGATCAAATGAAAGCCCGTTTTAAATAGAGTAAATAGGTTTAACAATTACGTGTATGATGTATCATATATTGATTACAATAGAGAAGGTTTTGGATGATTCTGTTGGGCTGTTCTTCACTAAAGTTTATGATGGTATGCTTTTTTGTGACGCGGTTTGAGGATTTAAAATGGTGGATTGAAATTATTTGTGACTAATGTTTTTTGGTCGGCTATTTTCAGATCTCCAATGCTTAATGATGTGGCCATTAAAGATGAAAAAGCTAAACATCTTTCACCGGTAAGCTTAGAAAATATTGATTGGTGTTGTTAAGAAGTTGTACGATATTGGTGCTGCTAAGAAGTTCTGGCTGACTGATGCTTGTAACTGCCTGTAAACTGCTATGATCTTTAGAATCAGTTTTTGCTTGCTTGTAAGTTGTAACTGCCTGTAAACTGCTAGTTTTAATGTTTTTTCATAATGTCTTGTAAGCTGCTTGGTCTAGTATTGTATAAACTGTTTTTTCATAATCTTTTTTCATAATGTCCTTTTTTTTTTTTCTTCAGAATATCATATAAACTTCTTCTTTTTAAGCTAAATGGGGCGGGTCTGGTATTGTATGTATTTAAGTGGGGCAGATTTGGGGATCCCCGCTTAATTGCCATCCCTAGGGGAGGGGGGGGGGGGGGGTTGGGAACATATTTAGAAAAAATAAAAATAAAAAAGTTAAAAAAACCCCTAAGGATTTGGCATACGCCAAGCCCAACCTAATATTTTTTTAACTTAAAAATGGTGCCATAACCACTGTACGGATTATCCGGTGCGTACCCTTAAGGCCATAGACAGGAGGAGGTCATCAGCGAATTGGTAGTTGCACAATCAACGGGTCTGAGGCAGATAGTTCAGGTATACGCACTCTTTCGCTCCTATTATTAAGTTTTTTTTGAAAGATTGATCTGCCAACACAAAAGACCAAAGAAATATCTAGTAAATAGTAAAAATTGAATAGTAATTTCACTATTCATAAAGACGACTGCTTTGAGTGTTGACAACTAACATAAAAAATCAATTAGTTTCTTTTGGAAATATTAGAATTAAGAGCTTCTTTTAGAAATATCTTGTGAATAGTATAACATTTAGCTTTTGGAAGTATTAAATTATGATGCTTTTGGAAGTATTACAATTAAACTTTTTTTGGAAGCATTACAATTAAGCTTATTTCGGAAGATAGACCAAACACAATATCTTATGAATAGTAAAAAATGAATAGTAATTTCACTATTCATAAAGACGAGACGACAGCTAACATAAAAAACTACTTTGTTGAAAGGAAATAATTGAGATAACCTACCGTCTTAAAGAAGGCATGTCTACTGTCTTAAAGAAGACACGTCTTAGAAACTATGAATTGGTTATAAAAGAAGTCATATAGAGCTTTTTTGGTTCATCAACCACCTTTGAACAAAAATTCATTACCTTCAGGACCCAAAGCTCTGAACACTCAAGAGTTCTTACCAAGTGCTTTGTAAGTTTTTAAACTACTATAAAATACTGATTGCTGTCATATATTAATTTGTGTTCAGTTATCAGTTGTTGGTTATATATTATCACAATATTAGCTTTTATGATAAAAACGGATAGGAACCCAGAGTCTACATAACTCAGTGTTTAATTGCACACCTCATCAAGATGAGAGACGTCGAACACAACGTCTGGAGTCCACTGATGCGAGACTTGGTGAGGTCAATAAACCTTAAATTAACAAGAGCCCATGTATTCACAAAATGTACACATACCCATGAGGATGTCTAATGATGCACAACGACGAGGCAAAAAGTTCTCTACTCAGTCTCAAGTGCCAGATAGCATATAGGATTCCATAAAATTCAGGAAGACCAGAGATGGAACCAGAGACTGAAGCTAGTAATTCTTATGACAATATTATAAATCCATAAATGGAATTATATGAAGTTCATGAACAAGAAGGAAATTTCTCAACTGATTTAATTATCAGAAAAGAAAATTTTAATAAAATTATAAAGAAAAAACTTTATTTGGATAAAAACAAGTTATTCAAGGTTCCCAACAATATCTTTAAGATTTCAGGAATGTTTATTAAAAGAAAAAATTTGGTTTATTTTGGCGTTAGCCATAAAGAATATAGTCTTGATATAAAAGACACATCATGATGCATAAATCTGCCTCTCATCACAAGAGAAGACTTAAACCTAAGAATAAATGTCATCCCAAAAGGTGGCAGGAGTAAAATAGGTTATATATATCTATGAGGAATCCAGATTATGATAAAATCTCATTTTAGAGAAGGAATTAATATACCTATCAAAGTAGCAATACTTGATAATCGCATTAATAACTGTAGAGATGCATTATTAGGAATGGTTCAAGGGAACCTAAGTTATAAAAAATAAGTCTTTTCAGTATACCCAAAGTATGCAATAAGCCTACATGACAAAGATCTAAACAAAACTTTAAGTTTAGTCCATCATTTTGAAAGATCTGAACTTGTTAAACCAGAAAACAATCCTTTCAGCATCACTTATGTAGGGTTTATTTCTTTAACTAACTCTCATCACAGTGAGTTATTCAAGCAAAAAAAAATGATTAAGATAGATGATATCTTCTCTGAAATAGAAAAAATTTACCAACCTCAGATAGAGGAATTATATGAACTTCCAGAAAACTGGAGCCTAAACATATGGAAAAAAAACCCCTTCTAGGTTATCAAAGACCAAAGGAGGTACACGTACAAAATGGGCAAATGGAAGTAAGAAACTCTTCTAAGTTCCAAATTATGAAAGATATATTAGAAGAAGAACCTGCAAACCAATCCCTTGCATAAATTAGACGATTGTCGATAAAAATAGATATCTCTCCAAATGGCCCTTTTGGACTAATAGAACCAATAAAAAATGGAGAAAATAAAATTGAGTATTTACAAAGATGTTTTGCCCATCTTTTACCTAAAAATATGGAACTCACGACAAGCGTCAAAGAGCTTCAAACATATATAGAAAAAATCATAGAGGAAGTCCAACAGACTCCTCCAAGCAAGATTATTAATGAGATACAAGATTTATCTCTCAAAGTATAAAACTTAAGTGCAATACAATTAAACAAAATCACTGAGAAAATAAATCTAAGTAATATCTTAGAAACCATACCAAACCTACCAATAGTTATCAAAATAACAGGAAGATTCTTTCTAAAGAATTTGAAACCCCCACCAGCAATACTAGATGTCAACAAGTATATTTAGGAAAAAGTTAGAAGACAGGTTTAAAAATCCTGAAGAAATAAATCTAGACACCATCATCAAACTCTTATCTATAATCGATAAAGAATTGGGAGAAAAAAATCTACATGGCAAATAACAGATACGAAGATGATAAATCTGTAAGATCAGAAGACGACTCAGAAGCAGATGAAGAAAATATTAGGAAAAAGATAAAAATGAACTTAAAATCTATTAGAGAATAAGGCCAAGGTTCTAACACAAACATTATAGGGAAAATCTATCCTGACATAAATACTGAAAATATGGAACAACGGAGAAGAAGAAGGTCTAAACTCAGGCCAGAAGAAGATGTTGAGTTTGAAAGAACCAAAACTATCCCTATCAGATCTAATAGCACAATGGATAGACTACCTAACTTCCACAACTGGAATATCCCTTCAGAATATCAACTAAAGCAAAGAGTTGGCATTCCTAGAACATCTGTTTTGGATATAAATTGTATCCGAGAAAGATAAAAATTAATAGCAAAGTGGTGCGCAAAAATAAGCCTTATCATCAAAACCACTTCATAACTAATAACAAATTTACAAGTAGTAAAAGCGCTAATTTACCACAAACTCAGTAGAAATGTAAGAACATGGTTTGACAAACTTACAGAAGAAGAACACATTGAATTGGTTCAAGGTTGTAAAACTGGATTCAAATATTTAAATAAAGTCACGGATGCCATTTACCGAGAAATGGTTGGTGAAGACAAAAAATATATATAAAAAAATATTTTAATTAGAAGAAGTCCAAGTTGTATGGCATTTGGATAACCTAACCATTTGCGATATGTGTTATTTTAATAGAGACACATGTGAATACAAAAGATTTTACCATAAACTTAATAAATCAGTTCAGGACTATAATAAACTTCTAGAAAACATTGCCCGAGTATTCAGAGAAGAATTTAACAAACAAGATTTTATCCCTGATACTCTTGGGGGAAGAATAAAATTTGCAAAATAGTACATTATACTGGCTTGCCAGCAATGAACAGTCACCAAACAACTCAAAGATAAGGACAACATCTGCTGTAACAAAACAAATGCCGATATACCAGGAAAATATGGATGCATTATAACATCCCATAAAAAGAAAAAGAAATTCTTTAAACGAGAATTTACACATAAAAAATACCGGTTCAAAAAGTATAAAGGGAAGAAGTTTCTCTTTTTAAAGAATTTCTTCAGAAAATGGGGTTTTTCTTTGTTTCTAAACCCCAAGAATTTGGCATACGCCAAGCCCAACCTAATGTTTTTTAACTCTAAATTTTATCCCAACTTCTCCCTCTCTCCCAGTGGTTTTTTTTTTCTCTCTCTCTACCATGTAAAGTAAAAGTAATAAAATTCCCCTTTAACTCCCAAAAAAATAATTGGGAACTCCGCCCCCAAACCCCTCGTACCCCTTAGTATAAAACTTTAGCTCCGCCCTTGTCTCCGATCTTTCAACCTTAATTTCTCTCAAATGTCATCAATCAAACGCAAAATCAACGATGCTCTCATCGGCGCTGCTCGCATTCGAGCTGCCTCATCCAACAAACAATCACAACCATCTCCATCCAAAAGGCAAAAAAATAAAAATAAAAACTTAGAAAATCCCAAAATTGATGTACTCGTGGAAGGTGCAAAGAAGGAGAAGACGTTATTCCCAAAAAATTGGCGGTTAAAGTTCTGAATGTGTTGAAAGAGAGATTAAACCATACGCGTGTTCATCTTCATGATGTGTTAGTCTTTAAAGAGCTAAGAATTAATTTAGAAATTATGTCTAAACTATGTTACTTGAATGTGAAACAGATACGGAAAACGCAGGGAACGACTATGAAGCATAATAAGAAATGGGTTTTAAATGTACTATAAAAACATATATATATTCTTACACTTATTAAGAAATTAAAAACCTAAGCCTATAAAAATGATTTTAGGATTATTCTCTAAAATGTTGATATAAACATAACCGTAATATTCGAATATAAATGCCCGGAATCCTTAAAACATGTATTCCAAAAGGAAAATGTACTTCTTTTGCGGAAATAGTCTAGAAACTACTTTTTGTGAAATGGATACAAGTTTTATGTGAAACGCTTACTTGACTAACATATAGCATTTAAATGATTTCTTACATTAGTTTTAAGATGATGACTTAGGGCCCGTTTAATTTTTTGCCTCTGAGTTTATATGAGTCTAACTGATCTGAGTCTGAGTCTAACTTGATCTGAGTCCACTTAGAGGTATTCACTATCTAAGTGGATATCTTGGAGTGTTTGTTTTTCAGACTAGTTAAATCTGACTAAAATAGCCAAATACTAAAATACCACTCTCAACTTATAAGCAAACACACAAACACCCCCACTTATTCATCACCAATATTACCACCACCACCCCTTCGTCACCAACATCAACACCACATATACATAATAAACACAAATACATAGAAAATAACCTGTATATATATCAAACATAAATACATTGGTTCCTAAAATCAAATAAAGATTAACATTGGTTTGAAGTTAATATAAATATATTGGTATACATAGAAAAGAACCATGTATATATAGCAAACACAAATACATTGGCTCCTAAAATCAAATAAAGATTAGCATTGATTTGAAGTTAATACAAATAATCAAACAAATAAGTCTTAATAGTTATTACAAATACGCAAACAAATAAGTTACAATCAACTTAAGAGGGCTTCAAGGAAACAAAGACGATGCTCTGACTCAAGCCTCAAAAAGATCACCCTGTAGTTGTGCTCATCTTTTCCTCCCAACAACTTCAAACCCTTGAAAAATAATTGCTCATCTATCTCAAATGAATTGACCATATCCTACAATACCTTCAGAACTTCAGAAGTTGTGTTGTCATTGCTAGCATAAGTAGAACTTGCTCATTGTGCAGTGAATGTTGATATCAGATATTGGACCAACTGCATTGGTTCCAATGGTTGAACTATAACAACTAATTTTTTTTCCCTTTGGTTTAGTAGAATATCTAACTTGAGACACAGGGGTACGAGGAGTACTACTAGGAGTAGGCGGACTAACTGAACTAATAGGGACATCATCAAAAGGAATGGCATCACCTTCCCATGTATAATCAACTCCATATTGAGAAAATTTGTTAAGGTATGAACTCAAATTATGTTCGAGGTCGTTTCAGCTTGAGTTATTTTAGTTCAAGGATTGAAGACGGATTGAAAATGAGATTTTCAATGTTCAGATTCAAACTGGTTATGATCGACAAAAGTTCAAGCTGGTTAAGTTACCTGAAGATTCGAGACGGTTAAGTTACCTGGAGTTTGACCTGGTTAAGTTACCTAGAGACTCGAGCTGGTTCCATTCAAACTTTGAAGTTAAACTCAAAATAGGTTGAAGATGTTCAGGAGAAAATGAACTCGTTCAAACAAGTTATCTGATTCTGTGTTTGGAATTTGAAGACCGAAGAAGTCGTTCAAACGAACAAGCTTGGATGTCGTTCGATTGACATATATGTCTTATAGGGATGAAACCTTTATTCGCTAAAGTCGTTCAAGAGAGTTGTGATAGGTTGTCGTTGGGAGTTCTTCTGAGACGTTGAGTTTACCTTGAGATCCATTCTACCATTATTTAGTCATTTTGTATATAAAGAGGACTTATGTTATTTTGTTAACCTATCTTTTCTCTGTGGGCTTAATTCTGGAGACCTAGAATTTGAGAGACTCTATTAAAGCTTGAGAAGCTTGAAAAAATTGTTGTAACCTATTTAATTTAGTGGATTATTCACGGGGAATGGTTTTTTATCCGTAGGAGTTTTCCACTTCCCTCTTCTGGAAATTCTTGTATTCTTTATTGTTCTTGTTTGATTGTTCATGTTGTTAGGTCGTATTTCGTGTATCATTCTTATCGTAGAAGAGAGATTAACTACCTCGATTCTCAATAATTATTGTCAGAGTAAGTGTTATAGGGATTGTGTGGTGAAGAGCGATGTCCGATCAGGAGAAGTTAAAGATCACGAAGATCAATGGTTTAAATTTTAGAGTATGGAAAATACAGATAAAAGATTACCTCTATCAAAAGGATCTTGATTTACTACTTGGTGGAGTTGAGATGAAGCCAACAGATCTTGATGCTGCTAAGTGGGCATGATTGGATCGCAAGGCGCTTAGAACCGTTAGGTTAGCGTTGTCATCACAGATTCTACACATGATCTTCAAAGTTACGACAACGAAGAGTTTGATGGGGGCTTTAGCCTTTATGTACTTGGAACCGTCTGGAGCAAACAAGGTACATCTTTTACGGTGCTTGTTTACTTTGAAGATGAAGGATAATGGTAGTGTACAAGCTCATATAAGTGAGTTCAATACCATTCAAGCTGAACTTGAATCAGTTAAAATCACTTTTACCAAGGAGGTGAGAATGTGGGCTCTTCTAGGGTAGATGCCAAAGAGCTGGAAAGGGTTCATTACAACTGTGAGTAATTCATCAGGGAAGGAAGACATCAAATTTGACACTATAGTCTCTTTAATTATGAGTGAAGAGAATAAGCGTAAAATATCAAAACCCTCTTCGAGTTCAAATGGTAGTGCGTTGAATATCGAGGAAAGAGGGAGGTCTTACAAAAAAATGGCTAAAATACAGAAGGGGTCGATCACAGTCAAGAGAAAAGTCTAAGTCGCCCGATGCGTGTTGGAGTTGTGGAAAGAAGGGTTACTTTAGGGGAGATTGTAACTCTTCTTCAAAGAAAGATGATAAGGAGAAAGATACAATGAACCTTACTGAGGAGGTTAGTTCTGATGAGGCTTTATTACTTTTGTGTGACGATGTTAACGAATCTTGGATAGTTGATTCGGTTGTCTCTTTCCATGCTACTGCAAACATAGAGTTCCTAACTAATATTGCTAAAGGCGACTTCGGTACCGTCTTTCTTACAGATAAGAATGTACGCAATATTAATGAAAAGGGAAATCCTAGGTTGTTGTTACCTTCAGGGGGAACGTTGATTTTAAATAATGTGCGACTTATACCCAAATTGGAGCGTAACCATATATCGGTTAGTAAATTGGCGGATAATGGCGGATATGCATGCACCTTTGGTACAACCTTATGGAAGGTTACAAAGGGAGCTATAGTAGCAGCTCGAGGCTTACTACAAGGAACGTTGTATACAATGCAAAACATAATTTCTACTATTTGTGCGGCCACTCCGGGGATTGATACAAGTATGTAGCACAAACGGCTCAGTTACATGAGTGAAAAGGGGATGAAGATGATGGTAACAAAGGGAAAGCTAGAGGGACTTGATGAGGTTGATCTTAAGTTTTGTGGAGAGTGTGTTCTTTTGAAGCACAAGAAGGTCAGTTCAAATTAACTAGAAGATCATAGAAACCTGAAAAGCTGGATCTTGTACACACAGATGATTGGGGGACAACCAAAGTGTCTTCTCTTGGTGGTTCTTATTATTACGTTACTTTTATCGATTATACTACTCGTAAACTGTGGGTCTACTTTGTGAAGAACAAATCAGACGTATTCGGTAAATTCAAAAGGTAGAGGGCTCTAGTTGAAAATGAAACCGGTTTGAAACTAAAGTGTCTTAGGTCGGATAATGGGGGCGAAGACTGTAGTGATGAGTTAGAAGACTTTTGCTCATCAAATAAGATTAGGCGACATAAGACTATTCCTGGAACACCGCAACAAAATGGTGTTATAGAACGCATGAACCGAATAATAAACGAAAGAACGAGGAGTATGAGACTCAACGCTGGATTGCCAAAATGTTTTTAGGCAGATGCGGTTAGTACGGCGGTATACTTGACTAACAGAGGGCCTTCAATGGCTTTGGACTTTAGACTTCCTGAAGATGCATGGAACGGTAAAGTGATAAACCTATCTCACTTGCGTATTTTTGGTTGTACCTCATATGTGCTTGATAATTCAAATTCAAGGACAAAGTTAGATGCAAAGTTAACAAAGTGCATATTCATTGGATACGGTGGTGATGAGTTTGGGTACTAATTTTGGGATGTAAAGAATCAGAAAATCATCCAGAGCCGTAACGTTACATTCAATGAGGAAGTTTTGTATAAAGACTTTAGATGGTGGTGAACCAAAAAGTTACAAGGAGGCTTTAGATGTGGAAGCCAAGAGCAAGTGGGAGCTATGGATGATGAGATGCAGTCATTATCAGTAAATCTAACTTGGGATTTAGTTCGGTTATCGAAAGGGAAGATAACATTATACAACAAGTGAGTATACAGACTAAAGCAGAAATCTGACGGTTCAAAGAGATTCAAGGCTAGACTTGTGGTGAAGGGCTTTCAGCATAAAGAAGGCGTTGATTTTGGTGAGATTTTTGCTCCTGTTGTGAAGATGTCTACTATTTGGGTTGTGATGAATATAGATGAAGTTGAAGGTGAAAATTTGCATCTTGAGCAACTTGATGTCAAGAAGGCATTTCTTCATGGTAACCTTGATGAAGAAATTAATATGAAGCAGCCAGAAGGGTATTCGGTTAAAGGGAAAAAAGATCTTGTGTGTAGGCTCACGAAGAGCTTATATGGTTTGAAACAAGCGTCGAGACAGTGCTATTTGAAGTTTGAACAATTCATGTCCAGAAATGGTTATTTGAAGAGCAATGCGGATCACTGTTGTTTTATCAAAAATATGGGGAACTCATATATTATTCTACTTCTGTATGTTGATAATATGTTGGTAGCAAGTGTCGACATGGGAGTAATTTTCAAGTAGAAGGAATAGTTATCCTGGGAGTTTTCTATGAAGGACTTAGGTACAGCAAAACAAGTTCTTGGTATACGTGTTACAAGGGACAGAAAACGATAAGATTTGAAGTTATCTCAAGCTGACTACATCGGCAAAGTACTTAAGCGGTTTAATATGGATAGTTCTAAAGTTGTTAGTTCACCATTGGGAGGCAACTTCAAATTATCAAAAGATTATTGTCCGAAGATGCAGAAGGATCGCGATGAGATGCGGAAGGTTCTTTATCAATACACGGTTGGTATCCTAATGTACGCTATAATTTGTTCGAGACCGGATATTGCCCAAGCAGTGGGAATTGTTAGTAGATATATGAGTAATCTAGGCAATGAGCATTGGAGATCTGTAAAATGGATACTGAGGTATCTAAAGGGGACTCGAGATATGGCATTATGTTATGGGGGTTCTCAAATATACTTACAAGGTTTTGTTGATTCTGATATGGTGGGGGACATTGATAGGCAAAAGAGTACTAGTGGTTTTGTATTTACAATTGGAAGCAGTGCGGTTACATAGGTTTTTAGGCTACAGAAGATTGTAGTTTTGTCTACGACGAAGGCAGAATATGTTGCGGTTACAGAGGTTTGCAAAGATATGGTTTGTCTTAAAAAGTTTGATGAAAGAGCTCGGTAAAGAACAACATTCTCCTAAGTTGCATAGTAATAGTTAAAGCGTTATACACTTAGCGAAGAATTCATTTTTTAACTCTAGGACCAAGCACATTGATATTCGATATCATTATATTTGCTCGCTCCTCGAGGATGGTGTGCTGAAGCTCGCGAAGATTCATACTGATGTGAATTTGGCCGATATGTTTACGAAGGTGGCGACTTTTTAGAAGTTGACAACATGTACAACTTCTGTGGGTCATCAAGATTAAAGGTCCAAGTAGTGCGAGCTATTCATTTGGAGATCTAGAGATGGGTTACAGTAGATTTGATTTCAAGTGGGAGATTGTTAAGGTATGAACTTGAATTAAGTTCGTGGTCGTTTCAGTTCGAGTTAATTCAGTTCAAGGATTGAAGACGGATTGAAACGGATTGAAAATGAGATTTTCAATGTTAAGATTTGAACTAGTTATGATCAATAGAAGTTCGAGCTGGTTAAGTTACCTAAAGATTCGAGATGGTTAAGTTACCTGGAGTTCGAGCTGGTTAAGTTACCTAGAGGCTCGAGCTGGTTCTATTCGAACTGTTGAAGTTAAACTCAAAATAGGTCGAAGTCGTTCGAACGAAAATGAAACTCGTTCGATCGAGTTGTCTGATTTTGCGTTTGGAATTTTAAGACCGAAGAAGTCGTTCGAACGAGCTTGGATGTCGTTCGAACGACATGTATGTTTTCTAGGGATGAAACCTTTAGTCATTAAAGTCGTTCGAACGAGTTTATGTTTCGTTCGAACGAGTTGTGCTAGGTTGTCCTTGGGAGTTCTTCTGAGATGTTGAGTTTGCCTCGAGATCCGTTCTACTTATATTTAGTCATCTTGTATATAAAAATGACTTAGGTTATTTTGTTAGCCTATCTTTTCTCTGTAAGTTCAATTCTTGAGGCCTAAATTTTGAGAGACTCCTTTAAAGATTGAGAAGCTTGGAGAGATCGTTGTAACCTGTTTGATTTAGTAGATTGTTCGCGGGGAGTGGTTTTTTATCTGTAAGGGTTTTCCACTTCCCTCCTCTGAGAATTCTTGTGTTCTTTATTGTTCTTGCTTGATTGTTTCTCTTGCTAGGTCTTATTTTGCGTATCGTTCTTGTCGTAGAAAAAAGCTTAGCTACCTCGATTCTCAACAAAATTGTGTATCGTCAATGTTCATATCATCAGGTAGAGGAACATACTCTGTCTCCTGGGTGGAGGGTTCACTTTCCATATTTGAAGACCATGCAAAATCCCTAGTGTCAGATAGACCATCAAAACAATTTCCCCATGATCTAACATCTCTATTTGGAAAACTCAAAAAAACTTAACGGAGGAATAAGATGAAGAAATAATAAAATAGATGTTTTTAAAAAAACCCTGATGTCTGGTTGGATTTCAGGCAACCTCACCGTGTCCAAGAAGGTGGATTACATAATCGTACACAACTGAAGTAATGGATCGCTTATGAGAGTCACAAATCGCACGATATTGTTGGAAACCTTATCTATTTCCCATATGTGAAAATCATCTTCGAGCTTTTTGACAACCAGTTGCATGTCAGGCCTTTCATTAGGGTCCTCTTGAACGCACCATAAGGCCGTAAAAAGTAAAAACCTTGCTATCCTCTCATCAGCTTTCTTATCTTCCATTAGTCTCTTATCCCCCTCATCAGCTTCTTTATCTTCAATAAGTCTCTTATCCATCAGTTCCACATATTTCCCTCTTATTATTGCTTTGCTCCACAGGTATCTATAGAATTTTAACCGTTCCTCTCCCGAATTACCACTGGCTTTATCATTACGGTTGCCATTCCCATCTAGACAAATACATCTTTCGCCAAAAAACATATCTAGAAGTAGCACACCGTAACTGAAGACATCACATTTCTCCGTGATCCCAGAATCCAAGAGCCACTCAGGGGCCTTGTATGCATTCGTCCCTCTAAATTTTGGTGGAACTGCACTCTCATTTTTACTCATCAACTGGAATAGCCCGAAATCAGACACAACAGCTCCAAAATTGTCATCAAGTAATATATTATCTGGTTTGATATCAAGATGTAAGAGCTGAGGGCTGCAGTCGTGATGGAGGTATACAAGGGCTTTAGCGACACCAACTGCAACATTAAACTTTAATTTCCAAGATAGGCATGGTCCATTCGATCTTCCCCTGTGTGGGAAAATCCAATCGCTCAACAATCCTTTGGGGAAATATTCGTAGATAATGAAGGAAGCACTCCCCCTGTTACAGTATCCGCGAATGCGTACGAGATGAGCATGTTGTATGCTTACAATGGCGGATATTTCTTCTTTGAACTCTTGATCCGCATTTGTCGCCCGCTCAATTATTTTAACAGTCACTAGTGTCCCGTCATTCAAAATGCCCTGGAAGACGGAATTTGATCCTTCTCTGCCAAACTTATCTTGGAAGTTACGCCTTGCAATTTTGAGGTCTTCGTAAGAAAATTCTCCAGTAAATCTAGCAACTCCAATCCCATCTAGCTTCCTTGGTTCAAGCATGTCGGTCACATGCCGCATGCCACTTGGCCTTTTATTAGGGTCCTCTTCAAGGCAACTTAGAGCCGCATGTAACAAAGAGCTTGCTTCTATTTCATCAACTATCCCATCCTCAATAAGTCTCTTATCAATCAGTTCCATAAAGTTTTTTTGTGTTAATTTTTCCCACATAAAGGTATGAAAGGTTCTCTGTTCTTGTTTAGAATTTCCACCATACCTATAAACATCATTGCCATTCTGGTCCAGACAAACATATTGCTGGCCAAAAAACAAATCCAGAAGTAGCTGACCGTAACTAAAGATATCGCATTTTTCCGAGATCCCTTGGTGCGTAAACCAGTCAGGGGACCTATATCCAGGTGTTCCTCTGATCATTGTATGAACTCTACTCGCGTCTTTACTCATGAACTTTGAAAATCCGAAATCAGACACAACTGCTCGAAAATGAACATCCAATAGGATATTCTCCGGTTTAATATCCAGATGTAATATTCCAGGGCGGCAATCATGATGAAGATATGCAAGGGCCTTAGCTACATCAATAGCAACTTTGTACCTCAATGTCCAAGGTAGACATTTTCTGTTTTGAGCGCCCATCCTGGGGAATATCCAGCCGTCCAACGATCCATTTACGAGAAGATCGTAGACAATGAAGAAAACTCTCCCCTTTTCCTCCATGTGGCTACAATATCCACGAAGACGTACAAGATGAACATGTTGTACACTTGCGATTGCGGATATCTCTGCTTCGAATTCCCGCACTCCATATACCGGTCGCTCAACCCTTTTCACTGCTACCATTGTCCCATTCTCCAGCACGCCCTTGAAGACTGAACCTGACCCACCACTACCAAGCTTATCTCGGAAGTTATTGGTCGCTGCATTGAGGTCTTGGTAACAAAATTCTCTAGGAAGTCTAGCAAGTTCTCTGAGGTTGCTGCACTCATTTTGCCTCTCAACATCTACTGAATTTGAAGAAGATCCTCTTTGAGAGTCCATCACACTATAGTAAGTGGATGAAGAAGATGCTTTTTGAGAGTCCATTGCACTATAGTAAGTGGACGAAGAACATGCCCTTTGAGAGTCCATCGCCGGAAGGAAACCAGCTATTAGGTGCGTCAAGAAGTAATCGATTATGGCTAGAAAAACAATGATCTTATATGTTTTACAATCCTTTCAAATCTATCAAGAGATGGCTTTGAAATTTTGATATTTGGTCTCTTTATAAGGATAAAATGGAATCGATGCAAAAAAGATTACAGTGGCCCCAGCTTAAGGATGACACTTGACACAGACAAGTCCAGAGAGATTCCAGAAATTTTTCATCTAAAAAAATTGTGATATTTGTGCAGTTTCGCACAGCAAAAAAAGCTTACAGAAATAACAATGAAAACAATGTTTTCTTTCAAACTCGGTGGCTATAATTATTTCATTCTTTCATTTTCGAGGTGACAGATAGTGGGAAAACCTTTAAGATAACCTCCAAAGTTATTGAAAGCTACCATTTACATATTGCTGGAACATGGCATCTTTGTGGAGTACATTCTAAAGTCTTTGTGGAATTTTATGGTTCCACTTCCACATGATATTGTCAAAATGTAATGAACAAGGACATGAATTGTCTGGGTGGAATACATTGTCTTTGCGGGATTTATGGTTCCCATATGACCCACCACTAACATTTTTTTCTTCCCATAAATGTTTCACCATCATGGTTGTAAATGAAATTTAATTTGATCTCCTTCCCATTATTCTCTGATTTTTTTTATTTTTTTTTGGAGAGAAGTTGACCTTAGTATCTCTGAACAATACCTTGATCATTGGATAGTTTGGGAAAGTTGAGGGTCGTTACAGAAGAGAAGTGGCTTAAGAGTTAAGACGGACCTTTTGCAGCCAGTCAACCTCATATGTATTTTGTTATTGGCATGTTTCATTAATCATTAATCATTCATTTTAATCAGACAGGAATCACAGGATAACTATGAAACTACATAATCTGGAAGAATTCAGATAATACACAAATTGATCAACTACTAGCACCCTGCAGGCCTGGGCCATTGCGTTGGAGCCTGGATAAATTGAGATAAATCCTAGAAGTTGGCCAGCTTTGGTGACTTTTTGATCCCAGGACCCTGGCTTCTAGAAACATAGTCCCTAATCATGCACCAACCATTTGTTTATGCTCCGCAAGGGATTACATCGTAGCGACCAATATGATTCATATATGCTTCTCTAATAAAGGTCTACAATTAAAATGATGCTCTAACAATACTCTTATCAGAACTTGCTTTGATAATAGATAGGTGACTACAAAGTCATCAAAAAATAACTTCATATCTGCGCATCTAAATAGATATTACTTTAAAAGATCGACTTCTTGTCTGTTTATATGACTTGAACTACCTTAGTTGTTTATTATCTTCGTAAATGAGACTTGGTCCCGGAAATAATTTCATAATACATACTTTATAGTTATACAACTTGCTATTTGTTTGATGGGAGCGGATCCATGGACGCTTATTTTTATGACACTATTTTAAACACTCATCTATTACGGCCTATTTAAGATGATTTAAGGAAGCTTTTCCTTATGGTCTATTTACCATTTAGTGCACACTTGTAGCGTATTAGGTCATTTCGACATTACAACATCATGAAGTATAACTTCATAGTTTAGATAAAATAGACAATTGAAAACGGGTACAAAATGTTGTACTCATTTTAATAAATAAATAAAATGTTGAAATAACTTGATTTTTTTAGGATAATCTTCATGGTGGAGAACTCATATTTATATAGAAATAGTCTTTTAAATCATCTTTTTGTGCTCCTAATAAATGAGTATCCAGAAGCATGTCCTAAAAATTAGTGTCCGCAGATCCGCTTTGTTTAAAATAAAATCAAAGTAAACGCAAGCACAAGTGGTTCAAGATGTTTCTTGGATTCACATATGAAGGTCTTCGCAGCTAAGTTTACATATCCGTTCTCCGAAACCAATATCAGGCCATTTCACTCTCTCAATTTCTCTGTGAAGTTTCTTTTGTTAGTTTCTCTTTGAAACATTGGAAGGATGGCTTACATCGCCATGAAAACTGATCAACAAGTTTATGAATTGCTCAAATCTGATATGATTGAGCTTAAGACTGTAGTTATGAAGCTCGTTAATGACTCCTTCAAGCTACAAGAAGTAGCTTTTGGAACTTCGTTTCTGATCAGTTGGGTTGCTCTTATCGCTACGTGAGTTAACATTTCCTAGCCTATCTACAAATTATGCTTTACTGATGTTTTTTATCATCCTTTGGTAACTATGATATAAAAATCCATTATTTTGTACTGCAGCACCTTACTAATGTATAACCCAACACTCACAAAAAAGATGTGGACGACGCTTTTAACGCCTTATCTTTTCTTCAGTCTTCCACAAGTATTGTTCAACTTTTTCAGGTGATTCATGGTACAAGTTATGTTTTGAAATTGCTCCGCAGTCTATTAAAGCAAAATTCGATATATATTTCAGAGGAGCATTCGGGCAATGGATAGTTTTAATTGCAGTTCTTATCCAACTCTTTTGTGTTGAACGTATCTTAGCTGGTACTTACGCTATACTTGGAAGTTTTACAAATCGGTCTTCAAATAATCTCTCAATTCTATATGATTCAGATGTATTTTTACTCAAATGATTGTGCCTTTGTGGGGTAACCATATGCAGGAGAAGTAGGAGACGTTAAACGCCTGGGCGAATCTTACATTCTACTTCTTCTAACAACTCCCAGTAAGTTGAATCAACTTTTGGTAGTAGCACCCGACTCTATTGCAAACACCGTGAGAGATAGCTGGGCTGGTCCAGCAATATGTCTTTGCATCGCCTGTTTCTTATTACGTCAGCATATTTATTCATCAAAAGGAGACTCGGGATGCCATGTTATCTCAAACTCAGTTTTGATTGCCGTTCTCATCATTTGTCCAATCTGGGCTTTGGTTGTTTAAGCTCTTTAGGGCAGATTATCGTCTGGTATATATGTGTGATTTGGGATATTTCTAATATATACTGTTGGATTGTTAAACTTACAAATTGTGGATTTGTGGTCAGTGTAATAATTTCTCTATGAAGTTTAAAAAGAACTTCATTAGTTTTCCTGTTTCCACTACAAAACATTCTTAAAACGCACTATTTGTTTGTTGATCTTGCAATTTGTGAATGCACTTTTTCGGTGAAGTGGTGAACTGTTAAGGTATGAACTCGAATTATGTTTGAGGTCGTTTTAGTTCGAGCTGTTTCAGTTTAAGGATTGAAGACGGATTGAATATGAGATTTTCAATGTTCAGATTCGAACTAGTTAAGATCGACAGAAGTTCGAGTTGGTCAAGTATCCTGAAGATTCGAACTGGTTTAAGTTACCTAGAGTTCGAACTGGTTATGTTGCATGAAGACTCGAGGTGGTTCTGTTCGAGTTACTGAAGAAGAGTTCAAAATAGGTCGAAATCGTTCGAACGAGATTGGAGCTTGTTCGAACGAGATTGTAAGATTTTATATTTTTCTTTCAAAGACCGAAGAACTCGTTCAAACGAGATTTGTCTGGTTGCCATATTGAGTTTTCTTCTGAGACGTTGAGTTTTGCCTCGAGATCCGTTCTACTTGTATTTAGTCCTCTAGTAAATAAAGAAGACTTAGGTTATTTTGTTAGCCTATCTTTTTCCTGTGAGTTTAATTCTAGACCTAGAATTTGAGAGACTTCATTAAAGCTTGAGAAGCTTGGAGAGATCGTTGTAACCCGTTTGATCATCTTAGTGGATTATTCGGGGAGTGGTTTTTTATCCGCAAGGGTTTTCCACTTCCCTCCTCTGGGAATTCTTGCGTTATTTATTGTTTTGTGTTTCTTAGTCTGGTTGATTGGCATATTCTGCGTATCGTTCTTGTAGTAGAAGAGAGATTAGCTACCTCGATTCTCAGCAACTGGTATCAGAGCGAGTATTAGGGCTTGTGTGGTAAAGAGTGATGGCCGATCAAGAGAAGTTGAAGATCACGAAGTTCAATGGATCGAATTTTGGAGTGTGGAAGATGCAAATATAAGATTACCTCTATCAGAAAGATCTTGATTTACCACTAGGTGGAGTTGAGATGATGCCAGCAGAATACGATATTGTTAAGTGGATGTGATTGGATTGCAAGGCGCTTGGAACCACTAGGTTAGCGCTGTCATCTCAGATTCTACACATGATCTCCAAAGTTACGACTACGAAGGGTTTGATGAAGACGTTGTCTGCTATGTACTCGAAACCGTCTGGGGCAAACAAGGTACATCTTTTACGGTGCTTGTTTACTTTGAAGATGAAGGATAATGGTAGTGTGCAAGCTCATATCAAGGAGTTAAATACCATACATGCTCAACTGAAATATGTTAAAATCACTTTTACCGAGGAGGTGAGAGCGTGGGCTATTTTAGGGCAGATGCCTAAGAGCTGGGAAGGGTTCATTACAGTTGTGAGCAACTTATCGGGAAAGGAAGACATTAAATTTGACACTATAGTCTCTTTGATTATGAGTGAAGATAATAGACGTAAAACATTTGAACCCTCTTCGAGTTCAAACGGCAGTATGTTGAATGTCGAGGAAAGATGGAGGTCTTACAGAAAATGGCAAAATTTAGAAGGGGTTGATCACAGTCAAGAGGAAAGTCTAAGCCGCCCGGTGTGTGTTGGACTTGTGGAAAGAATGGTCACTTCAGGCGAGATTGTAACTCTTCTTCTTCAAAGAAGATTGATGATAAAGAGAAAGATACAATGAACTTTACTGAGGAGGTTAATTATGACAAGGCTCTATTAATTTCGTGTAACGATATTAACGAATCTTGGATTGTTGATTCGGGTGCTTCTTTCCATGCTACTGCGAACATAGGCTTTCTAACTAATATTATTAAAGGCGACTTCGGTACGGTCTTTCTTGCAGATAAGAGTGCACGTAATATTATTAAAAGGGAAACGTTAGGTTATTGTTGCCTTCAAGGGTAACATTGGTTTTACAAAATATGCGACTTATACCTAAATTTGGGTGTAACCTTATATCGGTTAGCAAATTGGCGAATGATGGCAGATATGTGAGTACCTTTGGTACAACCTTCAAGAATGTTACAAAGGGAGCTATGTTAATAGCTCGAGGCTTACGACAAGGAACGTTGTATACAACGCAGAGCACAATTTCTACTATTTGTGCAGCCACTTCGGGGATTGATACAAGTACGTGGCACAAATGGCTCGGTCACATGAGTGAAAAGGGGATGATGATAGTGGTAACAAAGAGAAAGCTAGAGGGTCTTGCTGAGGTTGATCTCATGTTTTGTGAAAAGTGTGTTCTTGCAAAACAGAAGAAGGTTAGTTTCAAATTATCTAGAAGATCAAGGAAACCCGGAAAGCTGGATCTTGTACACACGGATGTTTGGGGGCCAATCAAGGTGTCTTCTCTTGGTGGTTCTTATTATTACGTTACTTTTATCGATGTTGTTACTCATAAACTATGAGTCTACTTAATGAAGAACAAGTCAGATGTGTTCGATAAATTCAATAGGTCGAGGGCTCTAGTTAAAAATAAAACCAGTTTGAAACTGAAGTGTCTCAGGTCAGAAAATAGGGGCGAATACTGTAGTAACAAGTTTGAAGACTTTTGCCCATCAAACGGGATTAGGAGACAAAAGACTATTCCCAGAACACCGCAACAAAATGGTATTGCAGAACGCATGAACCGAATAATAAATGAAAGAGCGAGGAGTATGAGACTCAACGCTGGATTGCCAAAGTGTTTTTGGGTGGATGCGGTAAGTGCGGTGACGTACTTGATTAACAGACGGACTTCAATGGCTTTGGACTTTAGAATTCCTGAAGAAGCATGGATTAATAAAGAGGTAAACCTTAATCACGTGCGTATTTTCGGTTGTACCTCATATGTGCTTGATAATTCAAATACAAAGACCAAGTTAAATGCAAAGTCGGCGAAGTACATTTTCATTGGATACAGTGGCGATGAATTTGGATACCGGTTTTGGGATGCGAAAAATCTAAAAGTTATCCAAAGCCGTAATGTTACATTCAATGAGGAAGTCTTATATAAAAACTTCAAAGTACCTATGAAAATGATTCTAGGTAAAGTAGCGGAAAGTGTCGACATTGAAGATGTTGAACCCTCTCGAGGGGACGATGAAGAAGTCATTGTTGAGTCCGATGCACCAGATCAAAACGATGAACCTAATGATATAGACATTCTAATAGTACTTTGAAAGGAGCTGAGAGTTGCACAAATTCTGGCTAGGTACGTTAACTCTTTAAATCACTTGTTACTTACAGATGGTGGTGAACCTGAAAGTTACAAGGATGTTTTAGATGTAGAAGCCAAGAATAATTGGGAGCTTGCTATGGATGATTAGATGTAGTCATTATTAGTTAATCAAACTTGGGATTTAGTTTAGTTACCGGAAGGGAAGAGAGCATTGCACAATAAGTGGGTATACATACTAAAGCAGGAATCTGACGGTTAAAGAAGATTCAAGGCTAAAATTGTGGTGAAGTACTTTCAGCAGAAAGATGGCGTTGATTTTGATGAGATCTTTGTTCCTGTTGAAAAGATGTCTACAATTCAGGTTGTGATGAATATAGTTGCCGTCGAATATTTGCATCTTGAGCAACTAGATGTCAAGACTGCATTTCTTCACGGCAATCTCGATGAAGAGATCTATATAAGGCAGCCAGAAGGGTACTCTATGAAAAGGAAAGAAGATCTTGTGTGTAGGCTCACGAAGAGCTTATATGGTTTGAAACAAGCACCGAGGCAGTGGTATTTGAAGCTCGAACAGTTCATGTCCAGAAATAGCTATTCGATGAGCAATGCCGATCACTGTTATTTTATCAAGAATACGGGAAACTCATATATCATTCTACTTTTGTATGTAGATGATATGTTGGTAGCAAGTACCAACATGGGAGAAATTGTTAAGTTGAAGAAACAATTATTCTGGGAGTTTTCAATGAAGGACTTGGGTACAGCAAAACAAGTTCTTGGTATGCGTGTTACAAGGGACAGAAAGTGGTGAGAATTGAAGCTATCTCAAGCTGAGTACATCGGCAAAGTACTTAAACGTTTTAATATGGATGGTTCTAAAGTTGTTAGTACACCATTGGGAGGTCACTTCAAATTATCAAAGGATTATTGTCCAAAGACGCTGAATGATCGCGATGAGATGCGAAAAGTTTATTATCAATCCGCAGTTGGTAGCCTAATGTACGCTATGATATGTACGAGACCGGACATTGCCCAAGCAGTAGGAGTTGTTAGTAGGTATGTGAGTAATTCAGGCAAGGAACATTGGAGAACTGTGAAATGGATACTGAGGTATCTAAAGGAAACTCAAGTTATGGCATTATGTTATGGGGTTCTCAAATATGTTTACAAGGTTTTGTTGATTCTGATATGATGGGTGACATGGATAGGCAGAAAAGCACTAGTGTTTTGTTTTTACATTGGGAAGCGGTGCAGTTACATGGGTTTCTAGGCTACATAAGATTGTAGCTTTATCGACGACGGAGACAAAATATGTTGCAGCTACAGAAGCTTGTAAAGACATGGTTTGGCTTTAAGGGTTGATGAAAGATCTCGGTAAAGAACAACATTCTCCTAAGCTGTATAGTGATAGTCAAAGCGCTATACACTTAGCGAAGAATTCGGCTTTACAATTTAGGACCAAGCACATTGATATTCGATATCATTATATTCGTTCGCTCCTCGAGGACGGTGTGTTAAAGCTCGTGAAGATTCATACTGATGTGAATCCGGCCAATATCTTTACGAAGGTGGTGACTTTTCAGAAGTTAACAACATGTAAAAATTGTGTGGCTCTTCAAGATTGAAGGTCCAGGTAGTTCGAGCAATTTATTTGAAGATCTAGAGATGGGTTATGATGGATTCGATTTCAAGTGGGAGATTGTTAAGGTATGAACTCGAATTATGTTTGAGGTCATTTTAGTTCGAGTTGTTTCAGTTCAAGGATTGAAGGCGGATTGGATATGAGATTTTCAATGTTCAGATTCGAACTAGTTAAGATTGACAGAAGTTCGAGTTGGTCAAGTATCCTGAAGATTCGAGCTGGTTAAGTTACATGGAGTTCGAACTGGTTACATGAAGACTTGAGCTGGTTCTGTTCGAGTTGCTGAAGAAAAGTTCAAAATAGGTCGAAGACGTTCGAACGAGATTGTAAGATTTTACATTTTTCTTTCAAAGACCGAAAAACTCGTTCGAACGAGATTAGACTTCGTTCGAACGAGATTTGTCTGGTTGCCATATTGAGTTTTCTTCTGAGACGTTGAGTTCTGCCTCGAGATTCGTTCTACTTGTATTTAGTCCTCTAGTATATAAAGAGGACTTAGGTTATTTTGTTAGCCTATCGTTTCCTTCTGAGTTTAATTCTAGACCTAGAATTTGAGAGACTCCATTAAAGCTTGAGAAGCTTGGAGAGATCGTTGTAACCCGTTTGATCATCTTAGTGGGTTGTTCGGGGAGTAGTTTTTTATCCGCAAGGGTTTTCCAGTTCCCTCCTCTGGGAATTCTTGCGTTCTTTATTGTTCTGTGTTTCTTAGTCTGGTTGATTGGCATATTCCGCGTATCGTTCTTATAGTAAAAGAGAGATTAGCTACCTCGATTCTCAACATAAACCAACCTCTACAAGTTCATTTTTTAGAGAAGTCATTTTTCAAATGCAATTCTTGCATCACATAGAACCAGATGTGCAAGTATATCAGCTCTAACCGAGCATCTTTTTACAAAGTTGTTCTTTGCTGAGTGATTAAAGCGGCCAGCTCTTGGAACATATTCTTTTTTCTTCGCTGAGGGAATAAATGTATCAATCTCCGGTCATTTTCAACAAGACTCTTATGCCCTTAATATCATGGCTAATCCAAATGCATGATACTTCAGATATTTAGGTGTTCAGTATATCAAAGAGGTCAACAACAGATTGTGAGCTTCACAGGATTGTTGTGAGCTTTCCCTCTCAAAATCACTTATGATTTTTTATTTTTTTGTAAGGTTAAGCTGGGGTTGAAAGCAGACCCCCTGCTCTATAGAATTAACCAGAATGTACAAAAGAGTATCTTCAGTGAAGCGGAGGACACAAGGGAATAAAAGGAAATATGCAGGGCCCTAAAAGAATAAACAACTACAGTCTAATATAGACTCTACCTCTAGCATCTTCAGACATAACAATATTCAGCTCTTCAGGAACATCACAATCTTGTCAGCAACGAGGTGAGCTCCTTTGTTACTCTCCTTCATAACCAGCTCCACTGAGAACCCCTCAAGCTTCTGTATGCTCTCAGAAATACTGCTAAGAATATGTTTACATCTCCAAGGAGGCTTCGCTCTTTTCTCCACATAGCTAAGGCATTGGCTAGAGTCCATGGCAACTATCAGAGTTCTGCAGCCTTTATGAATACAAATTGTAAGGCCCCTGTTTAAACTCTGAAGAATATGATAGATACTGTCTTTCCCTTCTTCAGCTTCACTGTAGGCAGCTTCAAAACTTCCTCATAGTCTCTGGCCAGCCCTCCATATCTTCCTAACTCTATCACTGCCACTGCCACTGTACCTGCAATATTTAACAACGCAAACCCATTATTTGGAGGCTTCCAACTGCAGAGCTTAGCGGCCTTCTTCTTAAAGACAGGCTTCAGACCCCAGTGAGAACAAATCAGTCTGCTGTTGTGAGTAAACTTCACAGTTTTTACCTTAATCTTGAACAACATAAGCTGCTCATTCATAATATTGTTAAAGATGGTCATAGCAGGTTTAGAGACAAGTCAAAAAATCTTATTGTTTCTCTCAATCCAGAGATGATACACTAAAGTCTTGTAGGCTGTAAAAAGAATTTTTGAAAAAATTTCTTTGTTGTTCAGACTCTTAAGCCACTTTGTCTCATCCTCATAATTACCAATGGACTTAGAGATGTTACACTTGTTAAGTAGTCTAGTCCAAAGATTCTTGATAAGAATGTGTTGAGAATAGAGGTAGCTAGTCTCTCTTCTATAACAAGAACGAATCGCAGAAATCGCCGAACAAGAAATAAACCAACGAAGAATAAAATAACAAAGACGAGATTTACCTGGAGGAGGGAAGTCGAAACCCTTCGGATGAAAAACCATTCCCTGCAAACAATCCACTATAAATCAAATAGTTTACAATCAATCTCTCCAAGCTTTCTCAAAGCCTTAATGAATCTCACAAACCCTAGTTCTCTAGGATTAAACTCACTTAAGATAACCTAAGAAACACACTATGACGTGAATACTACGAACGTGCAAGCGAGATTTGTAAGAACAATCACGTTGTTTGTTAGGTTTAGAGAAAGCTGTAGTTTCTACTAAAATAACTCAAACTTCATTAACAACTACTAAAAAGATTATACCACCATCTTCCTTATAACCTAAACTGACTAAAACAAAACTCTAGAACAACTCCAACAGAGTAAATAGAAACATAAGTTAAAATAGAGACCAAGAGTTGGTTGTGGTAAATGATCAGTAGGCACGTGCCATATCAAACCCTCCGTCTTCGGAAGATTTCGACGATGAAATATGTACGGTGATCTTCTGGAAATCATGAAGTCTTCTGCGGAATTTTCCATACCCAGAGATCGTACACAAGGTCTTCAAATCCCTATGTTGAAAAACGTCTAAAATTGAAGAAAACATAGAAACCCGTGTCTCGAACTTTGCTAAAATCCCTCCCAAAATAGATCGACCAACAATGGCTTTTCCCGACGTGATAATAATGGAGTGGGACTGGCTGACGAGTCTCCCATGTGTGCAACACGTGGGTCCAAATTCTGAGTTGGATAAGGGTCTAGGTTCTGAACCATGGGATGTGGGGTTGGGATCAACACATGTGAAGCATGTGTACTGCATAGTGAATTAGGTAGTTGGTGGACCAAAATATTGGCTGACATCGCATTTTTCCCACCAAGATTTGAATTTTTTACAAGTGGGTGGTGGACCTGGGTAAAAAGAAAATGAGAAGAGCTTTGGAAATGGGTTGGGTTTGAATGGTGGGTCTGGGTTTGAGAAAATGGCATGTACTTTGGACGTGAAGAGGTTGTTTCTTCCCCAATTGCAAGCCCTGCTTGGCACACCTTTGTAACCTCGCCGATTAGGGTTTTCACCCTAGTCCCAATTATGGTAGGATTTACAACCAGAGGTACTTTTTTTGTCACTAACGGGTCTCTTCTCTACGAGTCTCTCTCTTGCTGGCGCCAAACCTTTAACAAAAATTTCTCTTACAGTCGGTGTTAATGGTGTTATTTGGAGATAATTTTCTCTTGTCTCTCTTCCACTATCGAGTTCTGTATCTTTTCTACTTATGATCTCTACAATAAAACCTTTGAATTCTCCATTACCGTTACCGGTCAGAATTTCGGTAAGGGGTGTTACATGAACTCCAAAGATAGTTCCCTTTTCCTGATTTGTTGTATTGGTGACGACGACAGTCAATTTGACTGTCGGAATTCTGGGATCGTTGGTTGTCATGGTAACGACAACCTTGTCTTCGTCGGTGCCACTCGCCATCGCTGATAGTTGCACATTAACCGGACCTTCCAAGACGGTCGGCATCTCCTTGCTCGCCGTATCAAACATCGGGGTTTCCGATATCACGTCACTATCGACGGGAAGACATACATACGAGGTTTCTATTTCACCGGTCTCTATAGTGGTGCTCCAATCATTGGAATAATCATCGTAAATAGGCGATAAAATCGTCGTTGATTGGGGGGGGGAAGGCTCCCATACCCAAAGCCTCGATAAGCTTATCAAGCTTATCCGTTAAGGTTGCTACATCTTGAGCGAGGGTAGGTTTATTTATCGCGGGTCTTCTACGATGTATCTTGCTCTTGAAACTTACTACACCGGGATTCTAACGCAGCTCTGGTACCAATTGACGTGAATACTGCGAACGCGGAAGCGAGATTCGTAAGAACAATCACGTTGTTTGTTAGGTTTAGAGAAAACTATAGTTTCTACTAAAATAACTCAAACTTCATTAACAACTACTAAAAAGATTATACCATCCTCTTCCTTTTAACATAGGTTTCCCTTGGATCATTCCTACAATATCTCTCATAACCAATCCAATTAGGAAATTGACTAAAACAAAACTCTAGAACAGCTCCAACGGAGTAAATAGAAACATAAGCTAAAATAGAGATTGAGAGTTGGTTGTGGTAAACGATCCATAGGTACGTGCCACGTCATACTAAGTGTCTCTTATATACTTGGGAGGTTATTACATTAGTTAGGACTCAAAAGTACGGATCACAAAGCAAGCCAACGCCTTATCTTTAAAATTTTAAAAACTGATTTACAAAGTCTATTCGAACAGAGACCAAAGTCTATTCGAATAAACCAAGTCCTGAGACATCTATTTGAATAAACTTTGAGTCTATTAGAATAGACAATGTTCTATTCGAATAGACTTAAAAGTCTTTTCGAACAAAGCATGTTCTGCCTCTTCTGTTCGAACATACATTGTGTCTGTTCAAATAGAACACCAAAAAATCACCTTTTCCTTATGTTTTTGATCCTCGTTTGTCCCACAAACTCCAATGAACATTCACGAATATAATTCGAGTTAATTCCTCAACACAATGCACTCCATCATAAAATGATTAGTGTTTTCTTCTTCAAGACCACAAAAAGAACAAATTGAGCTAAGTAAAAACTTTCCTTTAAACAAACTAATTAATTTTGAGTCATGAGGAACCCACTAAAAGCCTTCCAAGTAATAAAATTACTCTTAAGAGTGGCTAGGTTATCCCAGCAAAAGTTCTACCAGTCCACTTTATTTCTCTTTGGTCTAACAGCTTCATAAGCAATGGCCATGGTATACTCACCAGTCACAGTAGGGTGCCAAACAACTTCATCATTCTCATTTAGAGAAATAGGAGTTTTAATTAAGCCATCCATGATTTTAGCTCCAAGATAGCAACTGATATTATGGGGAACATTCCATTTAAACTCATACATGATATTAGATAAAGTAACTCTTAAGTTAAGAATGGAGTTATACCCAAACCCTTCTTTGAAAGATGAAAGTAGAATACTTGATTTGTGCCAAGGGTCTTTCCAAAAAAGGGTGAACTTACCATCCCCCACTGAATGACTCACAAGATTTTGGACAACCTCTCTAGATTGTAACTTCTCCAAACCCAGGAGCAATCACTGGGAATTTTCATCTCCCAAAAGTGCTTGTTTCTAATAAAGTTAGCCTTAACTCAGTTCTATAGGAGGAATTGAGAGAAATACATCCCCCGCTGACATTTTGTTTTATCCGCTTAAACATGACATACAATCACGACAAGAAATAAGAAATAAACTAATTACACATAAGACAAATATTTATCGTGGTTCACCCCGAAGGGTACGTCCACACCCATCAAACTCATGAATCCACTATGTATCCAAGAAACCGTTACAAGCTCTCAAGAGATTTCATCACACTTTGAGATCTCTAACTTCACAAAAAAAAACTCGCATAGACTTTCAAGGTATACAAGAGATTAGGAGAATCATCAAGAAATCTGAAGTTACCTTAACCTCACCAGAAACCACTACGACCCATCTCGAATGAAGCTTCTACGCGAGCCATCGTCTTCAAATTATCGTTGCTTTTCCCATCATTGGTTATCTCTTCTTGAACCATCTCTAGTCTCTTCCCTTCGATTCACATCTTAGTTTAACATTGGAGAGGCCCTTCCCCTCTCTTCATTAAACCCCCAAGAGAACTCTCCAACTTCAACAACCTTGCAAAGACCCATCTCTCTACAAAGCTTAGTCATGGAGGTTACATCTCTCCTAGGTTACGATTAGGTCTCACTAGACCTCCTAGGTCTCTTTTATATTATAAGAGACCTATAATACAAGACACCTTTGAATTACATATCACGAGGCATTTTTCTACGGCCAAAACAAGTTACTACAGATCTCTACTCAAACAGAGATATTTCATATTCGAACAGAGTTAAGTCTGACTCATTCTATTTAAACAGGAAAATGTTCAAAATGTCATGTTCGAACAGGAACCAAAAAAAAAATTCTCTTTTTTTTCTCTTCTTTTGAGCTGCAAAGCCTAATAAGCTCGCCCACATGTTATCACTGCTAGAAGCAAGTCTAAAAGAGAATCTCATAATGGCAGCAGCATTCCAAGACATCAAACATCTAATGCCAAGGCCTCCTTCATCCTTAGGGAAACAGATAGAGCTCCATGTATTAGGAGTATCTCATACGTGAAACATCATTTGGGACTTGATACGTCTCACAAAAAGGGAGGTGGAGGTTCTAACAAAAATGTCCTCTCTAGGGTGACCTTCAGCTTTTATTTATACGTTGTGGGCTAATACCCAAGAGTTAGTCTCAAATGGCCTAGGATATAACCAAATTTCCCTTGTAGAGTTCCTACCAATATCCTTCCACGTAGACAAACAAAAAGTGACTAGTGGCTCATATTTGAGTAAGGGCTCATACGAGAGTAAGGGGCTCACATAAGAGTAAGGCAATCGTTAGAGAGTAAGGGCTTATACAAGAGTAGGGGCTCATATGAAAGTAGGGGCGCATATTTGAGTAAGGGCTCATATGAGAGCAAATATGAGAGTAATGGGATCACATAAGAGTAATGGGATCACATAAGAGTAAGGTGCTCGTTATAAGACCAAGGGGATCATATAAGAGCAGGGGGCTCGCATAAGAGCAAGGCGTGGTCTCATAGGTAGCGGGAGCGTGCTCCTACATGAACCATGCCAAAGAAACTTAGAGAAGATCTTAGTAATGCATTCAATAGTAAAAGTTGGAAGGAGAAATACTACCATCCAATAGATGTTAATGTTCTGCATAATAGACTGGACAAGTTACAGTCTCCCTACCTCAGGGGAGAACCTATGTTGCCAAGCTTTGATCCTATTAGTCATGTTCTCAATGAGGTGTTGGCAGTCCTTATGAGCCTTGTGGAGAGCAGAGGAACCCCTAAGTACATAAAGAGTATGGTACCCTCTTGGATCCCCAAAACTACTTTAATCTGCCCTTTAGTACCTTCTTCTACTGCAGAGAAATAAACTTTTGATTTGGTGGTGTTCACCACCAATCCAGTCATGTTAGAAAATTGAGAAATGCAATCACTAATGTCATCAGCAGAGATAATGTCCCCTCCAACGAAAACAAGTAAATCGTCAGCAAACATATGGTGGGTTAACAATGGTCTAACACATTTCTTGTGAGGCTTCAGAGTACCATCAAAGACTTTTTGTTCAACAAGTAAGCCAAAGATCTCCATAATAAGGACAAAGAGGTAGGGGGAGATGGGATCCCATTGCCTCAACCCTCTCTCACCTTGAAAGTAATTGTCACAAGAGTCATTAATATTGATTGAGAAGTGGGGAGAAGTAATACGAGTTTTGATCCAGCCAATAAAATGGGTGGGAAAGTTAAGACTCCTAAGAGTAGCAAAGATGGTATCCCATTGGACAAGGTCATAGGCCTTTATAAGATCAATTTTAAAGGTACAAGAAGGCCCACCTATGTTCCTATGGTAATTCCTAAGAAACTCATGAGAGATAAAGAGGTTGTCACTAATGTTTTTACTATGAACAAAGGCAGACTGGTTAAGAGTCACCAAGGGGAACAAAACAACTTGAGTATATTAGCAAGAATTTTGGAAATCATACCTGTCTTGCAAAGGTTATAATATATGTAAGGGTAGGCACATGACGGAGTAGATGTTATGCAGCCATTTTGAGACTAACAGTTATACTTACTCTCTCTTTCTTTATTTTGAGTTCACCTCCCTTCATTCTTCCCTTCATTGAATACATATAGAATAGAATGTTTATTCCATTATTATTTTTTTAAATTATAGAAAGAATCTTATAAATGTATTAGCAAAGCATTGGGACTACTCTCCTCTTATATCTATCTTCACCACTAAAACCACATGGTTTCACTCCTTCCTTTATTTTTTACTGAAAATCTCAGAACAAACGGGTCAAAAGGAGTTGGGTATCAAATGAATAGCATATTTTAAGGCACAATGGGCTAAAAACAGATAAAACTTTGGGCAATCATTACGAAGGCCAAAAATGGGGCAATAATAAAAATGCCCATTATCATATTTTCGGTCTCACACTATCTATTTTTCGTCTAAGTATAGGAAACGTTCGACTATAATAACTTGAATTTGATGTCACCATCGACAATTGAGTATTGCAAACGAAATGAGATCATAAAATAAAATGAGATTTGTTGGAAAAAATTAAAGTCGCAACATTCAATGTTTATAATAAAGGCCAGATCCTCTTATAGTATTAGGTACAAAGTCTCTACAATTATCCTCTATTCTCAAGTGTTTTGGCCAATGATTACCTATATGTTTAAACATGATACTAGTTGACTGTTGTGATAAAAATATGTGCCAAGTAAGACCATACTGAATTAACATAACACAGAAGCACAAATCAAATCTAATATAATAGTATATCATGGTGATTATTTAAAAGTGCATAGTATAAATAGAGAGTAAGAAACATACCTAATCAATGGAACAAATACTGATTGACCGAATAGTTGTCAGTGCAACATTTCATCTTAATTGAGGTGTCAACTTGTCCTTACACACCCAAATAGCCCAAATAACCTTTCGAGCTGATGTTTCTTGAGAAAACCACCTAACAATATTCTCAATTTTTACAATAGAAGAATTCATATTTGGGTTATATCTTTGCCAATTGGATGGTTAAATATATGACCGATATGGCACAATAAATCTGTAATAAGGCGCAACGTGACCTTGTCGACCACCTGCACGACAATAAATAACTCATTGTAAGAAACCTTCTTGACCTGACCATGAGTGATTGATAATGTACTATATTTGAGCAATAAAGTTGCTTTAAGAAATTTTGCGACTTGAGAGGTTCTTAACTTAAAAACAAGTTTTTCATATCCAAGTCCCCTTTTTTCACCTTCGGTTTTACCCATATATAGTATTTTATCAAGGTTTTTCACACCATGGCAAAACATCCAAAGTTTCTGCTAAGATGTGACTAAGTCAAGCTTGGACTTTTTAAGTTCATCCAGAGTCGACTTAACTTTCTCTTCAGCATCATGACCTTCTTTTTCTAGGAGCTCAATTTTTTTAAGAAGATCTTGTTTCTGTATTCAAGCCTTTCAATCTGAAAGCTTGCATCCTCAGCCGTTTCTTTAAGTTCCAGTGTGATTGTGTTAACTTGATCTTTCAAGGTTTTGTTTAACCTTTTTAAGTTTAACATACTTTGAAAATGTTCGAGTATACAACCCTTCAAGATTAGAGTCCCCAAACTCAAAACTTTCATTATCACTCTGACTTTTAGCAGGGCTTTCTAGCTCAAATGGGTCAGAACGATCATTACTATAATTTATTCTAGTAGGATATGCACAATAGTTGTTATTTTTATTTTATTGAGGATAATCATTATTAGTATCAAATTCATCATTATTATTATCCCAAGTAATAGTAATATTCATGGCATTGTTATTACTAGATTTCGTATTGGAACAATTGTGTGCATAATAACCAAACTTGTGACACTTATAACATTTAACTTGATTTAGGTCAGTATCATTATTGGTCTATCAGTTATTCAATTTAACTTGATCTTAAGTTTGTGACTTATAATTTATTGATTGCCCTTGTCTTTGAAATTGACATTTGTTACAAGGTTTTCAAGCTGTTGACTTATAAAGATAATCTGAATCAATATCCGACCCCACATCATCATCTGAAACATATGAGTGATCAACCTCTTTGGTACCCTTAGAAGATAAAGAAGAAAATAATGACTTAAAAGTTATACTCTTATTCTTCACAGGGTTTTCCATTTTTATCTCGAGTTTAAATGTTCATAACTTTTCAGCCAATGTATTTGGTTTCGCTTTCTTAAGATCTTGAGCTTCCTTGATTGCATCACATCTAAATCTAAAGCTTCTAGGTAAACGATCTTAAACTTTGTGAACAATTTAAACATCAAAAGGTTACTCCTAATGCAGTACTAGTATTGACAATGTTACTTAGTTTCGCATATAACTTATCAAAGGAATCATCCTCACTCATTTGAATATTCTAAAATTAGGAATTAAGCATTTGAAGCTTGATTTCTTTTACTGTATCATCGTCTTCATGTGTTTGAACTAAAATATCTCAAACTTCTTTTGAAGTGGTACATGCAAAGATATGTTGAAACTCATTTTGACTCATGGCCATAAAGATAGCATTACCACCCTTAGTTATAACCGGTTGCATCCTTTTCATCCTTAGACCATTTGGTTTCTAGGTTTAGGGACCTTTACTGCACTACCCACCAAACCTTGCATCATGGTGGAGTACATCCATCCATCCTAAATGGCAATCTAGACATTTTCTCCGTGTGATTGTATGAATGCAACCATTCAGACTTTCCAGTAGGAATAGTTTTTTCCATCAATGAGTGGAGGACGATTTACGGGACCTCCAAACTTTTTAGAATCCATTATCCTCAAGTAAATTATTCGGGATCAACGCTCAAGTTGTTAAGTCTCGGAACATGGTCATTCGGATACCAATTGAAATTTCTAACTACTTGAAATTAATCGGCTTTAATCAATTTAGGTCAAAAAGTTAGGTCCGATAATCCTTGAAATTAATAGTCTAACCCTAGCCTAATTCAAATTGAATCAATTATCTAGTGACAATAATCAATAGTCAATCATGCACAAAAACAAACAATTTTAATCATGTGGAAAATCTTTCTCGGGAGAAAAACCCACAAGTCACTGTCGAATCTTCCGACAACTAAAATTTACTATTGAAAAGAAATTATAACAATTCAATTACTTACAGACTTGATAAGCGCATCACATGGTGGTTACCTCTCTTCCAATTGATCTTCTTGCACCAATCCACGTCCTCGCAACGCCAAACTTTAATCTGTCACCAATGCTTTTAAGCTTGAAACTCACAAGCTCATAAATCGAAATTAGGTTTTTAAAATTTTAAGATCGATTCAAGTTGATTTTAATTCTCGTTGAATCTTTCTTTAAATTCTCTATTTTCTCAAATATCTCAAGCCCTAAACCATTAGTTCATGAAGAGTTGGTTTTAAAAATAATAAAGAAACCTTTTATAAAAAAATCCCACACTCTATTTGAACAGACCCAAAAATCTATTCGAACAAAGAGGTTCCTGCCTTGTGTATTCGAACATGATCAAAGTTCTATTCAAACAAAAAACTATTATATACAAAAAAACACAACTCTTGTTAGTTTTGTAAAAACAATAATCAACTATTAAGTATTTGAGCAAAGAGGTTCAAAACTAACGTACATGTACAGTGTCAGTCCAACTGTAGTCATTCCACATGCACTCTCTACCGATGAGTAACCACAAGATAGTGTTAACAATTACTCCTCTAGACACGAAATAAAACCAATACCAAGGCTTTATAGTTCCCAATGCTAAACAAAGTCTCTTTAATTTCTTGCTCATCAACAAACTTAGTGAGCATCTCATGATCAAGGCTACCAACTCTGGCCTTGAAGTTCAGGTTCCAAACACTCTCCTTATCAACCCTCCTACCATTACAACCCAAAATACTTTTAAAATATTCAATAGCTTTAGCAACAACAATATTATGATCATAGATAAACTCCCCATCGTCCCCTTTAATGGTAACAAAGGAGTTCCTATACTTTCTAACAGTTATAGCTTTGTTAAAGAAAGTGTTGTTAGAATCTCCCAAGACCAACCAGTTAGTTCTAGCTCTCTCTTGAGCATGGACTTTTCTTGGAGGGTGAGATCAGTGAAAAGATTAAGGGCATCCCTTTCCTGACTCCCTAAACTCTCATCTAAAGGACAGATTTGAATTTGGGTTTGGATAGTACTTAGGTGTTCTCTTGCTCTAGAAACAGATTCAGTTAAGGGATTATATTACTTTTCTATCTACTCCTTAATCCCACTTTTAGTAAGCCTAAGCTTGTTATAAAGCTGAAGCATAGGGTTCCTAGGGACTTTAGTTTCCCAAGCTTTACACACAATAATCCACAATGCGATTGAGAAGCTCTAGTTAGCTAAAAAGTACGAAAAACACCAATTGATTGGGAAAAATAAAGCTTTATTGCTTAAAAAATGAAGTAATTATAAGAAAATTACTCAAAAAACCCTAGGCTTCCTCAGAACTTATTCTAGATCTAACATAAAAGGAAAAAAAAACCTAAGTCCCCTTTATATAGAGGGAACTCGAAATTACAAAATAGAAAGCATCTCGGGTAAAACAACGTTGAGAATCAAAAACACCGCCAAAGTCGTTCGAACGAACTAGGGAGTTGTTCGAACGACTTTATGACTAATTGCTCTAAAACCCTAGAAACTTGCCTAGTCGTTCGAACGAAATATGGCACTGGGCCTAATTTCCAGTGGTACAAACTTTGGTCGTTCAAACAAATTGGGAGTCGTTCGAGCGACTTTTACTTAAACTTATAATATTCTCATATCCTTCTGGATCACGGCTCCTCTTTAGGAGCCTTGAGCTCCTGCTCTGCTCAACCAAAAACTGGAGAGGTGGGAATGCGGCGCTGCCCATTGCCCTGCTGAACCACTTCGATGTACGAGGTAGCTGACCCTTCTTCCCAACTCGAAATGACTCAATACCACCACTGTCTTGCTTGGCAGCAACTTTTGGTAAAATACACTACGCCCCTTAAGATCATCATATCCTGCAACATATCCTAACGTAACAAAAGGTTGTATCTGCATAAAAACCAACATAGCGGAAGTAGTTGGTAATGGGGGTCGAGATAACCTATCAGCCAATTTTTTATCTACTCCCTTCTTATACTGTATAATCAAAGGAATTGTTAGATATACGACAGCCCCTTCATCAGGCGATCTTGTTGTAGCTTGGACTGTATAGCTAAAAACTGTAATGGTTCATGATCAGTATGTACCATAACCTCCTCTGGCAACATCCCCAAGTCGGTTTGATGCTTAAAAAACATTGTCATTGGAGACAACACTCTAGCCGACGTACCCTCCTGAACCGGCCGTACCAATAACACAAACTTACCACTCGCATTAATCAACCGCTTCACTTGAGTCACCGTTACTAAATTAGACGTAGTGACATGCTCCTTACAAGCATTGATATGGAGCTCATTTTCCTCCTTCACAAGAAGATACTTGCGAGCTTAACGGAAATGAATCACATCCCGGTCCCAAAGATAAGGGCTACCCAACATGACCTGACACACATCTAAAGGAACCACCTCACACGTCACCTCGTCAATAAATCTTTTAGTGATCGCAAACTTGAAAGTACACTGCTTCGTGATCCTCAAATCCGTATCTTTCTTAATCCACCCCAAACCATACGACTTAGGATGAGCTGTAGTCGTCAAACCCATCTTCTTCACCAACGTCTCAGAAATAAAAAAATTCTGACTACCCGAATCCATAATGGACTCGACTAAACTTTGTTTTACCTGAATACTGACATAAAAAGTTCTTCCCGACTCTCCTCCTCGGTAGCCAAACTCCGTTAAAACATAAGTGTTAGCTTAGGATTCAGTTTATCTAAATCTGGGAGGTCAACAACCTCTATGGCTAGTACATATTTCTCTTTCTTGCTCTTCTCCTCCTTCGACCAAAGCTCTGGGTGAAGTTTCTAACAATAATCGAAAATATGCCCACTCGCCTTACAATGACTCCAATGAAACTCCTTGGATGGAGACCCCTCTCCTTTGGCCTCTCCCTTATACTCATTTTTCCAACTAGACTTGTACCCCGCTTGATCTTGTCGTCTTCTTTGTCACTCTTCAAGTACTTGCCTTCAATAGCAATTGCCTTCACGGTAACGTCATCGATATTGGCCATAGTAAAGAGCTTTAACTCTCTCCAATGGACTCCGACAAACCCCCTGTGTACTTCTTGAACATCTCATACTCGTCCACATCAATGTCCATAACCAAAGCTTAGTTATAAAACGTCGTAGTGTACTCTTGTATGGATTGCTCAAACTGTTGGCGCAAATTGTGTCATTTATACCATCTTTCTTGCTCATACCCAATCGGATAAAACTGCTTTCGTACTAATACCTTAAATTTTTTCCAACCTAAATCTCCTACATCGTGGCGTTTCTGATAAGATTTCCACCATGTGAGTGCATGACTTGCAAATTTCAACTTAGCAAAGCATATTTGTTGAGCATTAGAGTATTCATAAACAAAAAAATAAGTTCTTAACCAATCATCTAACTTCTCAGCATCGATCGAACCGTCAAATACCAGAATTTTAATCTTAAAATTAATACGAAGATTACAATAGGATTCGATGACTTACCAATACCTGATCGCTCTTTATCGGATTTGGCCTTACTAGAATCACCATCGATCTCCACAAAATCGTCGTCTCCATCCACCTCCATAACCCCTTTCTTCTTCGAGCGGCCTCGCCGTTTTGTCAAAGCATAATCCTTCGCGAGGTTTGTGAGACGCAATTGTTCTACTAACTCACCTAAAATAGAAGTTAGGTTGGAAACTGTCGTTTTCAAAGTCGTGAGTCGATCGTTGGAATCGCCCATCTCCAAATTATCTTTTTTCTTCGAATTAGGTTTGCGATGAATCGTCAACGGACTCACTAGCTTCTCCTTTGCTTGCTTGAGATGGTCACGTGTAGAGACCATAAACCACAATCAACCATCTGAGAATCGTAATTGGAAAACTGATACCACTTAATCCACAATACGATTGAGAAGCTCTAGTTAGCTAAAAATTATGAAGAACACCAATTGATTGGGAAAAATAAAGCTTCAATTGCTTAAAAATGAAGTAATTATAAGAAAATCACTCCAAAAACCCTAGGCTTTCTCAGAACTCTTTCTAGATCTAACATAAGAAAAAAAAATATAAGTCCCATTTATATAGAGGGAACTCAAAATTATAAAATAGAACGCATCTCGAGGTAAAACAACGTTGAAAACCAAAAATACTGCCAAAGTCGTTCAAACAAACTAGGGAGTTGTTCGAACGACTTTACGACTAATTGGTCTAAAACCTAGAAACTTGCCTAGTCGTTTGAACGAAATCTCAACTCGTTCGAACGAAATATGACTTTGGGCCAAATTTCCAGTGGGACAAACTTTGGTCGTTCGATCGAAATTGGGAGCCGTTCGAACGAAATTGGGAGTCTTTCAAACGACTCTCAAACTCGTTCAAATGACTTTTAGTTAAACTTCTAATATTCTCAGATCCGCCTAATAATTGTAGTGTTTAAATGCCTTTTTATTATTAGTAGAACTCAAAACCAATCTAGTAAGAGCATATGCAGCAGGGTGTTGGTTTGACTTAAGTTTGCAAACCTAAACTCACACTATGAGTCTCCCAATAGCGAAAAATGGGTGTGAGCTCTCCTACATGGCGCTACAGTAACTAAACCGGGTGTGAGGAGCTCACACCCAAAAAAATGAGTTTGACGTTGTTTGGATTACCGCGCAGTGTTTTGATTACCACCGCGTTTAAAATTTGTTTTGATTTTTTTATTGATGTGTGAGAAATGAATAGTTATGCGGACAAACGAATACCGCACGGACTAAAGATTACCGCGCAGACTAAATTAAAAAAAAAAAAAAAAACTCAAACTCACTGCTGGAAGAGGATGGGTATGGGTTAGGTTTTTTGTGGGCTCCTGTCAGAGCCCAAAGTTATACTTGGGGCTAGAGATGCTCTAATGATAGGTTTGTGATCAGAGATATTTGGGAACATGAACTCAGAGACAACATCACTAAACATAGTAACCATATTGTCATTAATCAAGCACCTATCAATCTTAGAGTAAATTTGTTCTCAACTTTAATAGCCCTGTTAGACCAAGTGTACTTGCAGCCAGTACACTTCATATCCATCTGACCAGTAAGGTCCATCCATTCCATATACTTCACAGTATTATTGAAAACACTCCTTCCTCCTGTCATATAAAAACAAGAAAAATGAGAATTAAAATCACTAGTCACCATACATGGCTTGCTGTAACACCTAGAGAAAGCAATAAGATCAATCCACAGTTGTATTCTTTTAGTAGGATTGTTTGTAGCATAGACAAGGGAGAAGAGAATTGACGTGTCATCCTTATCAACACTGCAGTGGATAACTTGCTTGTCAATCCTAAGAATAGCCACCTTAATTGCATAGGGGTCCCAGCAGAGCAGGATCCTATCCTTAGGGTTGTTGCTACAAGAAGCCCAATCTCATGTAGGGTAGATAGTAGCATTGTTATTTATTCCCTTTTCTAATCTTGGTTTTAACTAATCCAATGATAGCCACTTTGTCCTTATTAATAATTCTTCTAACCTCTTGTTGTTTGATGTGCATAATAAGACCCCTAATATTCCAAGTAAGTGTCTTAATCATTAAGAAGATATACCAGCCTTGCTTAGGTGCATGTCAGGGCGAGGAGGTATGGTCTCACCCCTTGTATCTAACTCTTTTACCTGTTGTGTTATTCTAGGAGCTTTTACTCTAGCATAATCAATGTTGTTGGTTTACTTTGGCCAGTAAGAGGACCTTTGTTTCTCTGGTTACTTTTGTTTTGACCTCCTCTGTTAGTTGGGTTTGTACCCTGCACATACGCATTCACATTAGGGCCTTTGTTGAGAGGGGGTCAGTACTCCTTGTGCTTCTCTCAATACCAGTAGAATTGACATATGTTCTCCCACTAGCTTGACTAGTGTTATTTCTTTGCCTACTAATAACCTGCACATCAACAACGCTAGCACAATTACTCTCAAACGCCATTTCTGGGGTAGATTTAGGGACATCCTTTTCTAGCCTCGCAACACTCCTGTTATGTCTCACTGGGTTAATATCACTCAATCTTGTAGCTTAATTATTTTTACCTTGCACGTTAGCATCCTTGTTAGAAATTTGGCTATTGGCTATTGGCTGAAGGTGTATTGGTGACATTCTTCTCAGTTTGAACTACGGTTGTCAATGGATTGGATATAATCCAAAATCCGATTCTATTTAAGGATCTGGATGTCATTTTTTTCAATCTGAATCCAATCCAATCCGATTAAGGAACATCAGATATAATTTTAGATTGAATTCGGATGGTGTCTAGTCCAATCCGATAAATATCCGATCCGAAGTTATATATCAATTTATTAATAAATTTTTACTTTTAATATTTTAAAAAAATTAAAAATATATTATATACAATAAGAAAAGAATTTATAACACATTCAGATATGTCGTTAAGTGGTTAAGTGCTAGTTAGTTCTTTAAACACATGAAAGGTCTGGGTTCAAGCCTTTGTATCAATATCTTTAGTCATCAAATAAAATTATGGCCGGATCGGATTTTGGATTCGGATCCCCGAGCCTGGATTTGGACTGGATCGGATTTGGATTTACTCATAAAAGTTTCGGATTGGATTCGGATTCAGATTATAGTAGATCCAGTCTTACTCGGATCCATTCTTTGGTGTACCTATGTGTACCTAGGGCTGGCAATATGGGGTAAAGCCTGCGGTCTGGCCCGGTAAAAAGCCTGCCCAACCCGGTTCGTATATTGTTCATAGCCTGCCCGGCCCGATTGATTGTATGGGCGGGCTGCGGGCCACCTTTTATAGTTGTGGGTCGGCCTGTGGCCTAGCCCGAACTAGGTCCGACCTGAATCTAGCCCAAGCCCAGCCCGAACAACTCTACCTTTGGAGAAATTAGAGTCGTTGAAGAAATTTATAGTTGTTAAAGATATTTATTTAAAATAAACCAATCCTCTTTGTTCTCAGTTACAAACTTCTACAAAAAAATCTCTCTAAAGTTTTTCCAGTTGTTGTTTTCAAGCTTACAAACACCAAGCTTGCTATAATTCTCTCTAAACTCTATCTCTATTTTTCAAGCTTACTTTAATTTTCTCTTCACCAACACCGAGTCACCAACACTCTCATTTACTCCTCTCTGAGTATTCAATTTTTTTTTATGGGATTGTTTGACGGGTTCTTAGAGCTGCATTTACCAATCGCTGTTTTGAGTTGCTGTGTTATCCGGCCTAAACCTGGCCCAAATTTTGGCCCAAACCCCCAAATTCGGCCCTTATAATCCGGCCCAAACCCAACTCGAACTCGACCTGCATAACCCGGCCCAGCCTGAATACTATTCATAGCCTGGCCTGAACTTTATTTAGCCCACGATGGCCCAGCCCGCCCGAACTGCCACCCCTATGTGTACCTACACATAAGGAGCTGTGTTAGTAGAATTGGAGTCTGGATTTGCCAGCCCTCCCTAACAGAGAGTTGTGACAACTCTCTCTCCTATTGGTTGGTTATTTAAGAGAAGTTAGGAAAAGAGTTTGATTGTTTTTACAATTCTAAAATTACAAGATTTTCCTATATTTTCTCTACTTTTTCTCTCCTTATTTCTTTCCCGTCTTCTCTTTTTTTCTTCTGTGCTTTTCTCTTATCGATTAAACAACAAAAACTAATTACTAAAGAATTACAAAAGATCAATATGACCTTAAAGTATTCACTAAGCTTGCTAGGCATTCCATGCTCTCCATATATACACAAATCATACTATAATTATCCAAGTAGCCATGAAGTCATTTCATGGAACTTAATGTTTTTTTGAAGTAAATCATTAGTATTGTACCAGCAGTTCAAGTGATTGTCATCAACAAAAATGTCTTACAAACATTGAAATTATCAGCAAAGATTTTCACTACTTCAAAATAGTATATGCGCTTTTATTTAACTAATTATATTTGTTGGTGAGAAAAAAATTAAAAGAGAGAGAAATTAGAGAGAAACAAGAGAGAGAAAGTACATTTGAAAGAAAATAGGGGGTGGAGAGATTTTCTCTAGGAAAATTAACAAATATGGAATTCTTAAGAAAATCAAACTCTTCTCCTAACTTATGTTAAATAACCAACCAATAGGAGGGAGGGTTCTCACAACCCTCCGTTAGGAAGGGTTGGCAAATCCGGACTAGTAGAATTGGCCTTTTCTGGAGGGTTTTGATTGGCACTCATCTCACAACTTTGATTTCTGACAATCTAATTTTTTTTTGGAGCAATGTTCTCATTCCTTAAATGGTTATTTTTGTTGAACAAATGAGATAGATCATTATCAATCTTCCATCTTCCCTGCACAATGCATCAAAGGTACCTCAACTTACAGTTTTAATGATGTTCCCACCATTTAGAGTTCTTTCATTTCTTATGCAACTACTCTTTGATACATACCAGCCTTCCTTATCAGTCTTGCTTGTAGTTTTATTACTATCCCGCCTTTCTATTTTAAACTATTTGCATAGGCCTCCATTGGGCCCTTTGTTACTGTAGCCTATTCTCTCTAGGCCAAATTCTTTTCTCAGTATTGTGGTGTTGTTCCTTGTTGGTTGTTGGGGTATTAAATTCACATTTGTTGGTGTTATGACTTGTAACCAAAGAGGCAGTAGTCAAGGCATTTAGGAGGAAGCCATATTCAACATCAATATTAGCTACCTCATCATCATCAACATCATAAGGTATCACATAAAGCAATTCACTTTGTAACTGATTTCAACACAAACTCTGGCATACCCCAGCCTAGTTTTTTCCTCCGTAGCTCTATCTAAGCAAATTGGGGCCCCAATGACACTAGTAATCTCCCCCAGCCCTTCTATGTTCCATAGATATTCTAGAACTTTCCTAAGGATATTCCAAATGGGAATGGTTTGTAGAGTGGTGATTTTCTTTTCAATGTGAAGGGTCCAAGGTCAAATTACAAAGAGCATATTGGCAACATGTTGTGACCCAAGTTTAAGCACATTTTATTTATCTTCATTATTCCTAAATTTAAAAAGAAAAAGGTTATTGTTTTGCAATTTCATTTCAAAATCACTTATGATTCATACATTCACATTCACAAGGAAGCAAAGGTCCACCAAGTAAATTATCAACAGTAATTCGAGTATCTCCATCATCTTGTACTGCCCAATCTCAAATAACATTCAAAGTATCACACAATGCATTTTGTGCAAAGGTTCCAATGAAAGCCCATCTCACTTGTATATAAAATGTGTATATGCCTGAAGTAATTAAGTGTATATGTGAACAATTTTATAGGGCCAAGATTGTGTAAAGTTATCTTTGTCACAATTTTTTGTTTCCAGCATCATATAGGGCTGGAGAGAAACGTCATAACCTTTAACAAACAATATGGAAAAACAACCTAGAAGAGTTATTCACATGATTTACATACAGTGATGTTAGATACAAAATCAACTCCTAGGATAAGTGCTCGGAAGAATCCCACCTAGTGAAGCAAATATGCATCTGGAACTGGAGTTTATTTTGAGTTGCAAGGCTTAATTTGTCCAATGTTCAACTGGATCTACAAGCGGATTCCTCCTAGTCCTAAATCTTAATAATTTGTTGCTTTGCTCAATGGCACCTGTAACGGGAATAGATGTGGATCATATTATCACTCCTGAATGTTCCACTCAAAGGGATTTAATTGGGCATTCAACTATGAAATGACATACTTCAAGTGTCGTAACTATTAGAACATCTCCTAAAGTACCTTACTCACTTGGTTAAAAAAACTAAGTGAGTGAGTGAGGTTCAATTTCATCCAACGGTACCTCAGTTGGTTTTTTCATTAAGTAAATATCTTACAAGGTTTTAAAGAGGGAAAGAGGCCCACAGAATTGGAAAATGAATTTAAGTCAACAAAGTTAAAGCTAAAAAACCACGTGTTGCTTTGTAATTGGTTTATTTTCAACCTCAAAAGGTAAGGTTCAACCTTGGAAAGCAAGGCTCAACCTTGCTTTTTAAGGATAAAAACCAAGTGAGTTGGTTTTTTCATTAAGTAAATATCTTACAAGGTTTTAAAGATGGAAAGGGGTCCACAGAATTGAAAAATGAATTAAAGTCAATGAAGTTAAAGCTAAAAACCTACGCGTCGCTTTGTAATTGGTTGTTTTTCAACCTCAAAAGGCAAGGTTCAACCTTGGAAAGCAAGGCTCAACCTTGCTTTTTAGGGATGAAAATCAAGCGAGTGAGGTACTGTTGGATGGTAAAAATCCTATATGGCACCTCAAAAACCAAGTGAGTAAGGTTGAGCCTTGTTTTCCAAGTTGAGCCTTACTTTTTGAGGTTGAAAAACAACCAACCACAAAACGACACGTGGACAAATTCACATAACTTTAATTTATTTTATAACCTTGTGGGTCTCATTCCTCTTTAAAACTATTACTTTTAAAAAAACCAAGTGAGGTACTCTTGGATGAAATTGGACCTCATTCACTTAGGTTGTGCTTGGTTCACCACAAGCGGCTGTATTTTGTAAGTTGACGCAAAGTGCATTGTGTTGCATTGTATCACAATGCGGAGCTTTTGAGGCTAAGTTGTTACACTAGATATATGAAAAGAATTTAAACTTGCTGCATCATCATGCATTTGCACCACATTGCATTACCTCTAACTAACCACAAAAAGTGGCATGCCAATTATACCTGGTTGCAATTACAGTTTGGTGCTGTAAACCAAACACAGCCTTAGTTTTTGCTTTTTTTCTACTAAGTGAGTGAGATGTACTTTAGGAGATGTTATTAAAAAAGTTTCCATCTCAAAACCAATTAACAGCTGAGGAATCCCAAGATAATATAGAGTCCTAGTATTTTCACGTTAAAAATTGATAAGGAACTGAATTTTTACTCAATTTTGACACAAATACCCCTGGTTTTTACCATATCCTGGTTTATTTCTCTCTCTCTTTACAGTTTACTCCTATCTGATTTTGCTCGGTTATACTCTGAACTTTAGGAGATAAAATGATCGCAAAGGATTCATAACGACGATATAAAAATCATTGTATGAGATGATGACAGGGTTTGCTTCGAATGTAAATGATCTTTGAATTTAAAATTTTAAAGGATCGAATCAATGTCTCTACATTCTTCGCATGTTCATCAAATGCGTCGCATTCACAACCGTTTCAATCTCTTTGTAAAACTCCATTGTAACGCTTCCAACTCCTGATAGAAATCTTGCGGGTAGAAGAAATGTAGTGACCGGTAAAAAAATATTATTTATTAGTATATTATTCATTTTCTGCATATTCCTATCCTTTTTAGCATCTGCATTCATTTCACATATTCCTTTATATCCTTTCTGCATCCGTTTGATTCCTTTTGAGTAGGTTTAGAGTTATATTTTTTTTCAATGTTTTCGGTGGTTCGGTGGGTTTTAGGAGGAGGTAGTTGTGTTTTGCATTCGGGGACCCTTTGTTGGGTTAGTGTTGTTAGTGTGTTGTTGGTGGTAGTGTAGTGGTGTTTGGGTGTGGATTGTTCTGTATTCAGGTGTTTGTGTGGTTCGGGGATCTTTTGGGATTTTCCGGTAGTCGTTCGAACGAGATTCATTTTCGTTCGAACGAGTCAACTGATCTCCTGGAATTTGGCCCAAGATCTCTTAGTCGTTCGAACGACTTCTGTGTCTATTCGAACGACTTCTGTATCCTTTTGAGGACTTCCTTGTCCATTCGCACGAACCTTTTTCGTTCGAACGACAGAGGCACTTCCCGGTAATTTTGCCTTGATATCCTTCTTCGTTTGAACGACTTTCATCTTCGTTCGAACGAGTCTGCGATTATTTTGTTCCTTTTGGGGTTATTTTCATTTCATTCCTCTCTCTCTCATTTTTCTCACTCTCTCTCTTTCCCAAATCAATCCCCTTTCCCTAATTCGTAGCCAATCCGTTCCCTCACTCGCCGATTCTTCGCAGTGATTATCGCCCTTATCCTTGGTGAGTAATTTCCTATTCCTTTTCCGTTCTTTTTTCCCGATTAGGCTTTGGGTTGATTTTTAGGGTTTGGCTTATTGATTGGTTTCCTGGTTTTGTTTGTTTAATTGTTGTTGTGATTATCTCTTGTAGCTTGTCCTGAGTTTGGAATTCCGGTTTTAGTTTTGTCAGAACTCAGGATTATTATCATGCGAGTTTTCCCCTTCATTTCTAAATTCCTCTACTAGTTTATAGATGTTGATTAGAGTAGTACTTTGTGTAGAGAGATGCATGTGATCTAGTTAGGGCTTGTTATCATATTATTTCTATGTATCATTGTTAACCTATTTTAGTTAGTTATTTTGTAACTTGGTTACTATAGTTTGTATTTGGCGCTGGGTTTTGTTAGAAGTTGTTAGTGTGGTATTTATAGTAGCTGCATTTCTTGTTGTTGGTTTCAGTCTTCTAGAGACTGATGTTGACTAGTCGTTGTGACGGTTAAGTTATTGTTTCATCTAAGTTTAGATGGTGTAACTGAGTCAATGTTTGCACTCGGGTTAGGATTGTGTGTCACGCTCTTATGCAGGTGGTCATCCTATGTTTGTTTGTCGGGTTTACGGCTATTGTATTTGTGATCCATGAGATCTGTTACATCTTTTAAATCATGTAAAACTCTTTTAACTTAACGAGATCGGATACATAACAAAGCTCTACATCGGTTAACCTCCGATAGGATCGCAGGAGTCCTACATCGGGTTAAAATCGTAGGTGAAGAACTGGTTGTGAACACTATCATACCTTATATACCTATCCCGGAGTGTGGGAAGGTATGAAACAGTATGAATCCGGTACTAGACTTATCCTTGAGGTTGAAATTCTCTGGAATGAAATACAGTTCAGACGTTGGCTCCGAGGGTTGAAAAGCCTGAAATACTTTGATCAAGTGAGTATCCACTAGCTTGGTCGAGCTTGACAAAAATCGTACCCATTGTATCCCCTTACCAGATCTCTTTAAGTCAAACATGCTAACGGTTGATCAACCAATATTATAATAGAATTGTAACACATTTTAAATCATCCAATCATTCAACATTAGGACCTTAGTTCATCATTGCATCAGTCAGCATAAGGGATAATTGTGGGATTATCCCAGTTCATCATATCATATCATTAGCATATTATTGCATCATCTCCTCATGTCACAATTGCCCTCTTCTCTTAAATTCTTTATCCTAACTCTGGTTACATATATATTATATTCTTCTATTCTTATTACTCTATTACCTGGATCATGATCGCTTATTTTGCTATTCATTTACTTTAAACTTACTCTATCTTATTCACTTCACCCTCTTTATCTGCACCTGTTTACTAGTATGTTATTTAGCTTTGTTGGGTTTCAATGAGCCGTGGTTTTGCCCACTCTCACATTGTTCCCCCCTTTCAGAGGTTGAGTAGCTTGAGTTGCTGAGAGCTTCAGCTGTATTTGGAGCAGTTGTCGTTGCTGATCTGTTTTAGTTTAGACTTCTTATATGTGATCTCAGCATGTGTAGCTGTACTTTATTCGAGATTTTGTTCACTGTTTTCAGTCTGATATGTATATATATCTTTTGTTTCCGCGTTGTTATTTTCTTTCTTTACTCTGATGATTATTGCTTAGAATGAATGACTGAGCTTGATCTTATCTATGGCTCGGTTGTTTGTGGGGCGAATCAGTGGATTCCCTGACCTGCACAGCTTCAAATCTAGTAATTGGTCAAGCTACCGATTATTAGATTTTGGGGCGTGACAAAAAACTTTTTCGTTGTTATCACGAATTATGTTGAGATTTCAGAGTTAAAATGCTAATAAAATCTCTGGCAATCGAGAAGTCAAACTTTTAAATAACCCTTGGACATCAATGTTGTTTCAACTGAAAACTAGACACCTTGAACTCCAACATTGATCTTTGTAACTCAACTTTATTAATCGGTCCTGCACAAGTCATTAGCCCATAAGTTTGTCAAGAAACTTGGAGATCGCTGACGCTTATCGCTTTTGCGTCTAGTTACATACAAATGTTGCAACATTTGTTTTTGTTCTTCTAATGTAAATGCTTCCTTTACCATCTGCATTAGCGAACAATAGCCTCAGAGCTTCTAAGATCTAATACTTCTTTGAGTTTGAAAACTGGCAGCGGTACCGGTAAAACGTTTCATATGTGGAGGTGATCAAACTTGACCAATTTCTTCAATTGAGAAATTATGATAAAACACCATCAAATTTTGGAGCAAATTTTCTCTTGCCCCCATTATGATAGACGAATTCGCAATTGCCCCCCAGCGTTGGCACTTATTGGCCTATGACCCACATTTTTGTGTTGACTGGCCTTTGACTGATCAGATTTTTGTGAACTTCCAAAAATACCCTCGCGTGCCAAGCACGTGAATAAGTGACCCAGGTTACCGGTTGCATTTTACTTTATAAAAAAAAAAATTTATTCGCCCCTGCATCAGGTTGAATCCTCCCCTTCTTCTAGTTCTGCGTTTGCATCACAACATATCCATTCTGCCATAAAAACTCCACCAATTCTTCATCATTCCCCATGAAATGAATCCAAGATAAAATATTCAAGGAGGTTTGAAATGCTTCAGATAAAACACTTACTTATATACTAAACTCAAATTCAATCTCTTACAGTGATGCTTTGTGATTTCGAGCAAATCCCGAAGAAATTGGAATCGATTCATCCTCTTCAACCTCGAATTCAGGCACACATTAATTCATCTTTCCTCTCTAATTAGATTGTAACCTGAGATGATATGAGACGATAAATTGGTAGGAGATTCTCTTTTGTTTTCATATAAGCTGCTATGAAACCAAGTACACTCTAGCAATTATGTCAAATGGTTTTAGGGCCGTTTGATGTATCGTTGAGATTCGTGTGTGGTGACAGATTTCAAGAGGTGGACTTCAAGTCTAGACAATGAGAGTACTTACATCGAGAAGAGAGAGAGAGATAAGGGTTTCCTCCAATAGCTTCCTTTACTTACTACAATTGTAATGTAAATATTTTAAAAAAGAGAAATGGTGCAATAGCAATATAGAGAGAGAGAGAGAGAGAGAGAGAGTTGGGTAAATGGGGGAAATCTCCCGCTCAAATAAATGACATGTGTCGTGATCGTAACGACGGTATTAGGTAAGATCTGAGTTGTTAATTCAAGAGATTATGACAACCGGTTGCCTAAGTCCACGTGTTTGGCACGCGATGGTGTTTTTGGAAGTTCACCCAAATCTGACCAGTCAAAGGACAGTCAACCCAAAAACGAAGGTCATATATGCCAATAAGTGTCAACACTAGGGGCAATTGCGAATTCGTCTATCATAATGGGGGCAAGAGCAAATTTGCTCTCAAATTTTGTAAAACATATTGTCCTTCCTAGATTGTGTCTCAACCATGGATAGTTGAAAGGAATTATTGACAATAGCAGCTCTTTACAGCATCTCCAACATAGATGGTATGTTATTCCAGTTTTGGATACTAGTATCGGAATAGTATACCACTTTGCTCCAACATATTTATCTCCAAATTTAGTTTAAAATTGGGATCACAATGTTATTTTATGAGAGAGATGAGATTTTTATTAAAAATTGAGACCCACAATATATTTTTATTAGAGAGAGAAAATAAATGAAGAGAATAAATAGTTGTGAGGGACCCATAAAAGTAGTATGCACGTACCACTCTCCAATTTTCGGATTCACATACTTTTGAGGGGTATTTGGGTGAGAATGTTAAACCCCACTCTTATTGGAAAGAGGTTTTTGCAAAAGGATGAGAAAACCTTAACCCCCTTCTAAATGAGATGTTATTACTCATTTAGAATTCATCTATCGTGATCTGTATTCCATTTAAGATTAACCGAGCAAGAGAGAGAAGAGAAGAAAAGTGGTTTATTGAATGGTCATTGGTGAACATTATTGGTAAATCAAGTTGCAAAAGGACAAACGCAAAAAAACACATGCATCCCCCACCAACATGCGGTCAATCTAACACAGCCAACTTGGTCTCCCTCTTTTCAACTCTTCATCTCTCACTCTCATTTTAAATACAAAGTGAGATCCAAATCGCACTTCTCTTCTCTCTCTCTCTCATACCAGCTCAAGAGAGAGCTGTAACAATGGCGACTGGCTACGGAGACCAGAGTCAAAAGATCGACTACGTGTTCAAGATCGTTCTCATAGGAGATTCCGCAGTTGGGAAGTCTCAAATCCTCTCTCGTTTTGCTCGAAACGAATTCAGTTTGGACTCCAAAGCAACTATTGGTGTTGAGTTTCAGACTCGAACTCTGCAAATTCAGAACAAGAGTGTTAAAGCTCAGATCTGGGATACTGCAGGTCAAGAGAGGTATGAACACCCTTTGATGTTTCCTCTGTTTTAGTGAATATTTAGCTTTGTAGGGTGAAGATAGTGAGATTTGTTTCTAGTATGAGGTGTTGTGTTTGTTTGGTCTGTTTAGGTGTAGTTTGTAGTTGGTGAAATGGGGTTTGCTTTGTTGGAGATTTGGAGCAACTTGATTGATGAAATGTGAAGTTTAACTTGTAGTTTAGTTCGGAGGAAAGCGGAAAATTAGTGTGATTGTAATTGGTTTTGGGTTTCTTAGGGTGTGATTGGTAATTGGTGAAATGGGGTTTGATTTGTTGAAGATTTAGATGAACTTGATTGAAGAAAATCTAGTTTGATTTGTAGTTCAGTTTGGTCCAATTAGAAATCTGGAGATGATCACACGGTCACTCGCTGATCCACATGTTTGCCCCAACAAATCTGCTAGATTTGGTTGTCTTAGTGACGCCCAAAGCCTACATTTGCCTCTGTATTTTGTCTGCATTGCTAGTTTTCTCAGACAGATTCAGTTTCTTGTGCCAGGATTCCGCAAAACTCTAGAAAGAAATCGATCTCAAGTCCCAATCTCGCCAGATTAAGTGCTCCATGTAGTTGAAAATTTGAATGTTCTTCCCCCCCCCCCCCCTGCGCGCGACGTGGCTGTTGTCACAACCAAGCATGCCGGTTTTGATGTAGGAAACGGCAGGAAATTGTTAAGTACCTTATAAATAGTGTTGGACACGTGTGTCCGATTATCAGGGTGTCTGACACATTTTATTTTTTTAAAGTGAAGTGTCGTTACCTAGGTTTATCTTATATGCAATGAAGACCTTGGGCAGCTGTCAGGGCCAATATCGGCCAACAGCTAAGCAGTTCCTTATCCGGTAGACCTGGACTATCTGCCACTTGATCACTTCGTAGCAGTGTACAGTTTTTAGTAAGATTTTGTTTCTATTTTGTATTCCTAAGTGTATAACTCAGCTTTCTATATAGATACATTGTGTAACTCAGCTTTCAATATAGATACATTGTATAACTCAGCTTTCAATATAAATACAAACTATAGAATGTCAAACAAAGTAGTTCGGCTATTACTCTTCCGTTCCCTTACACTTTTCTTCCCATATCACTTTCTCTTCCCGTATAAATTTCTTCTACTTCTTGATTTGCTTTACTTAATTTCGTAAATCCACAAGGGAATTCAGATTCAGATGGTATCTAGACACTCTTATGTCAATTATGTCATCACATTCTGAGATGGATGTGGTATTACTCAAAATGAATCATACCTACCATTAGTGCCATATATTTGTAAGAGAAATTCATGATTGTCTTCTTCAGTGCCGAAAATCGCGTCGTTGGTATGGGAAATTTAAACGAGGCTCAGACAACTAATATTGTAGTTCAGTAGCCAATTCCAAGGACACCAAAAAAGAGGCAAACAGATTCTTTAATAAGTACAACTACTGTCTGTACATTTTGTCGACTTCAAGTCGTACTTCGCTTACCTTATAATAATGTGTTAATACCAACATTTCCATTGATGGAATGCTGTTATTTGACATTTACTGGTTCCAGCTTTTTTCGAGGGAGCACAATCACTTTCCAATAGGATTTTAGCATGGGCATGGATGAAATACCATTTTTCCTTCCGCGCTATGTCTACCCAAAGAACCTTACCACGTACCACTTACGCCCCATTAATCTTTGCAACAAAGACATGAGGATTTCACAGTGCTTGTAACCTACAGTGAAATTCTCACTGACAGTATGTCTTGATTCGTGGTTGTTAATTCTCCACCCCGATAAAAATCCAAGACTTTCAGATTAGGCTTTAGAGAGTTCTCCAACTTGATAATCGATAGATCGTTAATTAACATCCTCCAATAAAAGTATTGTTATCGGTCATTCTTCTTCCTGAGTCTTTTATCTTTGTTTCTTTTTATCAGAAGGGGTCTGAGAAATTACCGTTCTTTAAAATCCCGAGTAGACACAGTGAGCCTAATGAAGAAATACGAAGGTGTAAAAATCAATATCGAGGACTGTAATGAAGACTTTTGGCACGATATCAAGAACAAAAGTGGTGATTTTGATGTCAGATGCGTGTATTTGGACTGAACCTGGAAAACGGAAAATCAATAGTTTCAAATCTCGTTATGACAAAAAATCTTCCCTAGCAATAGCATGAGCCTTTATTTTATTTTATTTTATTTTAAAGAAACCTTTATTTTATTGTTCTTTATTAAGGCCTGTATTGTTAGTAACTTTTGCATGCATGTGCAAACTCCTGCCTAAATGCTATAAATGGATTAAAGTAGATAGTTAAGACCAAACTCTTGGATGTGCTCATTGATTTGCCTAAGTAGAGTAAACACCAGGGACAAGTCATAAACTTAATAGTGAAGTCAAGAACATGTTAGATTAGATCGATCTTATCTGCAGAAACTGAAGTATTGGAGTTCTTAGTAAGATAAGACAAGTTTCTTCTTGGCATATTTCACCTGAAGTAAAATAACTCTTGTTCCATTCTTTGATATATATTTTTTCATTTCTGCTGTTTCATAATAACCAGATATAGAGCAGTCACAAGCGCATACTACAGGGGAGCTGTTGGTGCTATGTTGGTTTATGACATCACCAAACGCCAAACCTTTGACCACATACCAAGGTGGCTAGAAGAATTGCGTAGCCATGCTGACAAAAACATTGTGATCATACTTATTGGGAACAAAAGCGATCTCGAGAACCAAAGAGCTGTTCCCACTGAAGACGCTAAAGAGTTTGCTCAGAAGGAAGGTCTTTTCTTCCTAGAGACGTCAGCACTGGAAGCAACAAACATAGAGACCGCATTCTCAACTATTTTAACTGAGATCTTTAACATCGTGAACAAGAAGAGTCTAGTTGCAGGTGAGGAACATGGAAATGGGAACCCAGGTTCTTTAGCTGGGAAAAAGATTCTTGTCCCTGGTCCAGCACAAGAAATTCCTGTCAAGAGCAACGCATGCTGCAGATCATCTTGATTTTATTCAATTTTGATTCATGTTGTGTGATATGTTAGTTGTGGCTCCCCATTTTACCAGTGTTTCAGTTATATCTAAAAAAAATTTGTATATTTTCATTGCCATATTGTCCTTTTATAAACATATATATGCTTCTTACTAAATGAAAATTACCATATCGCTTCTTCATTAACAGTATGAAATAGTGAGAATATTGCGTGCTATGCAAACCGCAGGGTTCACGAAACTTCCGTCTTCCCTGCAGCTTCTCTCTCGAAGCTTCATTCATACAAATTAGAAGGAGAAGGTCTACATTTTTGTCGTACTTTTGCATAAAAGTGAGTCATTTACCTATTTTGTTGCAATTGGTATTGGTACATCAGGGGTCTAGACAACATTATGCACTTATCGTGCCAAAACATACATCAATTATTCAAGAAAAAGAATCAAACAAATGCCAAGAGTTATACAAGGATGAAATTGTGCGGAAACATCTTCATCAAAGGAACTGATGATTTTCTCTTTGTCATATCCTTGTTCTTTTCAGCTTCTTCAAACGGGAAAGTTTCCGAATCAGAGACACTTGAGAGTTGCTCAAGAAGAAAGTTTCTTATTTGGACAAAGCAACTCAAATCTGAACTCAAATTCGAATCAGACAGACACTTCTTTTATGTTTGAATATCTCATATTTTGTACGCGAAAAAGTTGTTTATATCTAATCAAATCTCAATCCAATTACCCCGCCTATATTTCATTACAGCCACACTTTAAACTCAATATATCTTAGTTTTCAAAAGTTAATTATTTGTTGTTTTTGCTTAATCGCCTTTTTATTATTTCATTTAGAAAGGTTTACCTCGCGCGTAATCACACATCATGCTGAGCACAATTATTCAATTAACATTTGTCATCATATAAGTAAGCATGGCCTAAACAAATGAAAATTTGATTCCTCCACATCAAAATATGTCGTAAACGCAGTAAAATTATCAACCTTAATAACAGTCATATAAATACAAATCTTTATAATACGTAAATCATGACGTTTGGTTTGATTCTCTTGACCTAATGGTCATCAATGACCCTTTTGCCGACTCTTCCCTATAAAATGGTGCTAACCTCTTCTCATTCCCTCAACAAAACTTCACAAAACATTTGAAATTTTGAGAGAGAGAGAGAGAAATGACTTGTGCAACAAGAATACTCAACAAGCCTCATGCAGTTTGCATACCATACCCTGCTCAAGGACACATAAACCCAATGCTCAACTTAGCAAAGCTACTTCATCAAAAAGGCTTTCACATTACCTTTGTTAACACCGAGTTCAACCATCAACGTTTACTTAAATCTCGAGGACCCGACTCTGTAAAGGGTTTACCTGATTTCCAATTTGAAACTATCCCAGACGGTCTCCCACCGTCTGATCCTAATGCAACACAAGACATTCCATCCTTGTGTGTTTCCACTGACAAGCACAGCTTGAAGCCATTTCGCAACCTTCTTGCAAAACTTAACGATAGTAGTTCCTCCAATGTGCCTCCGGTTTCTTGCATAGTATCAGATGGGGTTATGAGCTTCACTCTTGACGCTGCGGTGGAACTCGGCGTCCCGGAAGTGTTGTTTTGGACAACAAGTGCATGTGGTTTCATGGGGTATCTACAATATCCTGAAGTCTTCCGAAGGGGTCTTGCACCTCTCAAAGATATGAAACTATAATAGGGACATGTTTTGCCTATAATAATATTACGATAAACATTTTTTTTTTTTTTGGTACATTATATAGATGAGAGCGACCTAACGAATGGGTATCTCGATACAACCCTAGACTGGGTTCCGGGAATGCCAAACATTCGTCTAAGAGATCTTCCCAGCTTTATCCAAACAACGGATCCCAACTTCATGATGTTTGAGTTCACATTCAAGCAGGTCGAGAGAGCCTATAAAGCCTCAGCTATCATTTTGAATACTTTCGAAGCCTTGGAAGACGAGGTTTTAGGAGCAATGAAGTCTATATTACCACCTATTTATACAATTGGGTCCCTGCATTTGCTGGTAAATCAGATACCGCAGAGCGGGTTGAAATCCATTGGGTCGAACCTATGGAAAGAAGAATCAGAATGTATTGAATGGCTCGATTCTAAAGAGCGTAACTCCGTAGTTTACGTGAATTTTGGTAGTATCACTGTGATGACGCCTCAACAACTCACGGAGTTCGCATGGGGTCTTGCTAATAGCAACCACTCTTTCCTGTGGATCATCCGACCTGATCTAGTTGTCGGTGAAACGGCTATTCTGCCACCCGAGTTGGTATCCGAGACCAAAGAAAGGGGAATGTTGGCTAGTTGGTGCCCGCAAGAGCAAGTACTTAACCACGCATCCATAGCTGGATTCCTAACACATAGCGGGTGGAACTCAACACTCGAAAGCATCAGTGCCGGTGTTCCTATGATATGTTGGCCGTTTTTTGCCGAACAACAGATGAACTGTCGATACAATTGTATTCATTGGGGTATCGGAATGGAAATCAATAGCAATGTTAAGCAAGATGAAGTGGAGATTCTAGTGGGGGAGTTGATGGAAGGGGAGAAGAGAAGGCAATGAAGATTAAGGCAATGGAGTGGAAGAAGAAAGCTGAAGACGCAAATGAACCCGGTGGGTCTTCTTAGGTGAATCTAGACAGGCTTGTTAGCGAAATCCTTGTTCCTAAAAATGCAGATTAATTACGTACAAGACCGTCTAAACGCGGTTACCATGGGTTGCAGACGGAGATCCAAGCACAATTCTTTACAATTTCTTTTATCATTGGTCTATTGTTTTCTGTATTAACCTTACGTACTAGTCACTTATATTCAAGAAATAATGTCGTCGAAGTCTCCTCCAACAAGGAACTTTGAGCCCTTTGGTCTCTATTTTCTACATTCACTTGTGTGCTTAGAAACCCTAGAGATCTAACCTCGCAACGTAAAAATAAAATTAAATGCTACATTATAAGATAATTGTGGCCAGAAAAATCTGTATAATTTCATTTCTTAAGAACAATTCTTATGGATCTGATATGAATTGGATTTGATGCTAATAATCTGTTGTCCCAGTATGATGAAATGAGTTTCGTTATAGCACGGGGGACCAAAATCTTAAATAACTACATAAATGTAAATAAGAGAGGATCGTTGAGATTCAAAATTAGCTCAAGTCGAAGTGGTCTGTTGGAACTGTTCCGGTCTCTACGGCCCCTTCAAATCTAGCTCAAGTTGCATATTTTCCTGATCAGAAGAGTCCTTTTTATTCTCAAAGTGTACAGAGAGTCTTCCAAGCAATTCCTGGCAGTCTGTTGGTGCCACCATTACACTAACATTGGTTTTACCTTTCCAGCATCCAATCGCTACTGTTGAGGCGTCAACTTTCGTATTTTCTGGTGTAGCTTGGTCTCCTGCAAAACATTTGGATCCTATAAGTAGCTATGAAAAGAGAGAATTTAATAAACCCTACAGATGCCCTAAAAGTTTTATGAAAGTTATGCACACCTTTATTCAACACAATCACGCAACACCCAAGCAGTAATTCTGTAACCTTCTCGCGAAACTCGGGATCTACGAAATCTGCAAATTTGATGGTCTTGTATTGCAAGAGGTGCTTGAAGTCGGCTAATGGTACCCTCAAGATTTGTTTAGTTACGTATGGAAGAAGCAATGGTAATCCCTCTGAAGATATCCTGTACGCGCAATATGAGTCGGTGCCTTCTTTAGATGATTGCCGCTCCTGAAATAGTACTCACTTGAACTCAATCTAAAGCTCCTTTCTTTGATTAAGAACAAACAACTAATGAAAGAAAATGTGCCTCCTTAACAATCAGACTTTAAGAGTAGCAAAATCTAGCGTTCTGCTGAACTATCACTCTTACACTCTTTAGGCAGTAAATAAGCACTAAAACACGTCTAGATTTTGTAATTCGTACAAGGATCATTATATAGAATCTATGTTGAAAAGGTAATTTTTAGTACTGGACAGAATCACCTAACCAGTCCAGAAAAGCGATAAAAGAAGTTGGTAAGAGCCTAATTCTCAAAGAAAGAAATACATCTGTGGAAGCATAGATATCTTAATCCTAACAAAAAGGAAAACAGTGACGGAGAGCACTTACAAAGGTCTTTAGGCCTACGGAAGTAATCTTAAGTTGTTGCCCCGCCTGGAAATTGAGCTTGATAGTATCTTGCACTGACTTTGATATATAATAAATTCTCTTAACCCGTTGAGCATCAGTGTTTCTTGCCACAAGGTGATCTTCTAGAGGAAATGATTGATCAATGCCATAAAACGTCTTTATGCTATTTATAGCAGATTCATCCTTGAAAAAGATGACAGGATCTACTCCCCTCCATTTTCCTTGAGCCTGTGATCTTTGGTTTCCTTTAGCTGTGTCAAAGCCAGTTTCAACATCCCCATCTTCCTTGGTGTCCTCTAGCTCATTATGTTCCTCACATACATCACCAGAGTCAAGTTCTAAAGCACTTTCTTCCAGATCCTCATCAAGTAAATTGACATCAGAAGTAGCTTTGGATATTCTAGAGTCCGTTTGATTTGTATCATCTTCCGATAGATTTATCTCCAATTCCAGTGTACTGTCTTCAATGATATCTTCTGACAACTCCTTGGGTAGCACCTTTTCTCCATCAGTAGAACATTCGTTCGGATTGGTAGTACTGTCAGAAACAGCTGTTAAAGGGTAACAAAATCAAAATTATGTTCAACCACAATGAAAGTATAAATTTATGATGCAATCAATTAAAGTTGGGCACATTTGGCAGCAAAGCAGACAGTAGTTGGTTTGACAGCAGGAAAAAAAGCTTACTTAGTCAAAATTAAAATTTTGCTTCCATTGGAACCTTTTTTTGCCTTTCGCTTATTTCTTTTAACAAACAAACACATCTTCAAATGAATATGTAAATCTTTTGTAATACCAAAACTACCATAGATTTTCAAAAAATTAACTTATAAGTAAAAGTAGCCTGAAACGCATGCATCCACATTTACTCTCTTTCTTCATAATGTAATCGACCCTAATTGCTTTCTTGTTTGCCTTCATATTAATTTCCTACAAATTTAGAATTGTGAGCGATATTTTCCTTTGTTTACTTTAAATAAGAGCTGCACCTCTATTAACCGTGGTTGTTAAAGTGGAGTTTGAGTTGAGAAACTTATAAAGCTCTTGAAGTTCGTTTTTATAAATTAAGTGTTCTTAAATCGAAGCTTCCACCAATTAAATACACGTTAACGAGTCTTATCTTGTAATCATAACAAAATATTTCAGTCAAAATCGCAACTCAATTGTGGCAATATATAAACCGAGAAGTTTGCATCTTATTCAGCTCATTTAGGCAGATTCATCAGCGACTACCATTTCTCTTCCTTCAAAAATATAAACTTCAGCTCTCCTCCCCAAATCAGATTGTGAATTTCAAAGGTTGATATTAATCGCATCGTCAAACAGAAAAGGGTTATTTTACTATTTTCAATTCCTCCATTTTCAGAGCCTGTCTCAATTGAAGATCTAGCTTATATCATTATTATGCTACACTCGATTAGGTTCTTGATCCACCTTGAGATCCAATGGATAAAAAAAAATCAAATATTTTCACTAGTTGAAGGGTAAAAGAGAACCTTAAATCAACGTCACGAACGAACTTTGTCTACATTGCATTCAACTAATATTTATTTTATGACAATTATGTTTCAGTATAGATAATTTCAGCTTCTTAATATAATTTTTGTAGTACAATTACGTTTTTTTGTAGTTAATTGCAGCTTCTTAGTACTTGCCAAACGACCCCTTAATCACTTCAAAGTTGAAAATCAAATGAGTTGTAAGAACAAATGCCCAAGCAATATGGTATGGAGATATGACATATTATTGGTATTGTTAGATTATGCTTATGCAATTTAGCATGGTTCATAAAATAGATTAGATGATTTGAATCTTTACTGTTAAATCTTATCACCGATTCATAGTATAGTACATGGTCATAGCAATCACCCCGTGCACTAGGAAGGATTTTGATTGGCTTCAGCTTCGTTACACTTTTGAGAATCCTTTAACTTCCTACGTAAATCTAGTAGGCGTTTTGATATTAACATACAAAAGCATTACCCAAATCCAACCAAGTATATATGCAGTTAAGGGAATGGTTGCGTTAACAAACGCGTGGAATCTAAATTCACAAAAAACAACTGAAAGTTTACCAGGCAAATCAGAAAGCTTTTTAAGGACTGCAACGAAGAAAGCTCCACTGTTCTGATCATGTGGCACAATCCTCATGCAGCGTTCTAAACGTAGACTGGACACCTCCTGCGGAGCATCAATTGGAATTACAATTTTCTTTGACTGCCCAACGCCATTTTCAGAACCATCATTAACGCCATTTTGATTTTTCTCTTCCAAGATACTTGCAGTTTCCTTCTCGTGTTCACTGCCGGTTGGACCAACATGTTCTTGCAAACCACAAGGAGTTGTTGTTTCCAATTCATCTCTACTGCCAGAAGGAAACATTCCCGGAACAATTGCATTTCTCCTGTATCTTGGAACATACTTGTAGGAAGTTAACCACAAGCCCTTATCCCGAACCTGCCATGCAGATGTGTTTAAACTGATGTCACGCAATTAAAAACAAAAATGCAAAGAAATGACAAAAGAGTTTTCCAGAATCTCTATTGGCATCAACACAGATAGCATTTTTTTTATATTGAAGGTATAACAACACAAGCAACAAGTAAACTTGGTGGTAAATCTGAAATCATGAATAGCAAGATAAGTTCGAAATGAGATGTTGGTATCATCAAAACGAGTATTATGCACCCATTCAAGATCACATTTTTCTACGTTGTCTTAGAAACACCTCTTGCCCATCTCTATTAAAAAATCACTCAATCAGCCAACAGTAATACATCTGTATGTTAATATTGTGGGGACAGTATAAATGTGACTTCTTCTTTCTTTTCTATTTTTCTTTTTTTTTTTGTAATTTGCCCTAGTTAATAAGAAAAGCTAGGGTTTCTAGGAAAACCCAAATGAAGCAGAGAGCGGGATGAGGACAGCAATAAAAAGAGAATTTTATTTATTTATTTATTTTATTTTGTAATTTGCCCTAGTTAATAGGAAAAGCTAGGATTTCTAGGGAAACCCAAACGAAGCAGAGAGCGGGATGAGGACAGCAATAAAAAGAGATTTTTATTTATTTATTTATTTTATTTTGTAATTTGCCCTAGTTAATAAGAAAAGCTAGGATTTCTAGGGAAACCCAAATAGCCCAATACCCCCTTTTATAGAAGAGTCCCCTATTAGAGTTAGTATTGGTTTGAGGGTATTTACGTCTTTTATTCTTTCTTTGTAGTTAGGCTATTTGGGTATGTAGTTGTAACTCAACTCTATCTTATCTTCTTCTAATACAACATAGTAGCTCTCTTTCCTCGCTAATGGTTGAACCTTAATATCAAAGCTATTATGGTATCAGAGCCAAATTAGTTTCGCTGGTTGCTATCTAAAAACGATTAAGGTGGAGTGCCCTCCGATTGATTTGGGCACGATTTCGTTTTCGATTTCTGATCTTGGTATAATTAGGGTATTTGATTTGAAAAAAAAAAAAAAAAATTTGGAGGTTTGAATCTCTGCTAATAATTAGGTACGTTTAATTTGATGATTGAGTATTTGGGTATAATTTAGTTGTTGTTTGTTACTGAATTAGTTGTTACTGGAGTTGTTTGGATAGTTGGGTATAATTCAGTTGTTGTTTGTTGGAGTTGTTTTGGCATTTGGGATTTCATCTTCCACCAAGTTTATTGTTAAGTAAAGGGGTATTTGGGTATCGTTTGATATCAAGAGTGTAGTTCCTAATTGTGACACTTCTTTTGTGACAAAATGGAAGATGATAAATTTGATTTCCAATCAATTAGTCTGAAGTTATCAAGACCTATGTTTATTGCGCTGATTCCATGATGCACTTTATCATAAGTAGAGGGATATGAGAATACGTTGATGGTACAATTACAACGCCGAATGATCCAGAAAAACTAACATACGCAAGTAATTTAAGAAAATGGCGAATGAACTCAAAGATTATTACATGGATCAGTAATTTTGTAGAACTCTCAATTGGTATTCAATTGGCCAAGTTTCAAACGGCAAAGGAGAGGTGGGACCATTTGAAGAAGTTATATACGAAATCTAATTTTGCGCGACAATCTCAGTTAGAAATTGATGTCCGCGGTGTTCGACATTGTGATAGTAGTATTCAAGAGTTTTATGGGATAATGACTACACTTTGGGATCAACTTGCTTTAACAGAGCCAACAGGGCTTAACTGTTTGTAGGGATTGGATCTCATACCAAGAGCAACAACGACTAGTACAGTTCTTGGTTGCATTACGTGATGATTTTGAGAGTCTTTGAGGTTCTATTATTCATAGAGATCATTTTCCAAGTGTTGATTCTGTTGTTAATGAGCTTATTGCATAAGATCATTTTAGGACGCAAGTAGGCAAAGGGGCATTATTATACCCCACTCATTCAGTTTTGGGTATTCAGCTACCAGTTGAGTCTCAATCTCATATTTCTTATCATAAGCAACAAAATTCATATTTACGACCTCATGATGAGTATGCCTTATGTCACCAGAAAGGTCATTGGAAGAGTCGATGCCCAAAAATACTACAACATCAAAATCGAGGATTAACCCTATAGACTTATAGACTTCTCCACATCAGTACAGAGGTCCTTCTTAGTTTCAGTCTTATGGAGAGCCACATGCACAGCAGGATGTTAGACCCCCTACACCATATCAGTAACGTCCACCTGTGCCTCCAACTCATTATGCTCATCTTACACATTCAGCAACATCATATAGTGATGCATCTTTTTCTGATGTTACAGCTAAGATAGAAAGAAAAAAATCTTCAGCGTTTCCACATGCTGGTTCTATCTCATCTGGTGCACCTTCACGTATTTGTCGTATTACTTGGATTTTGATTCAAGGTGCTACACACCATATGACCAGTAATCAATCCATTTTTTTGTGCGTCTTGCATGTCCCTCCTCTATAATTAATGTTACTGCAGCTAATGGCGCATCTATGCCCTTAGTTTGTGTTGGACCTGTCTGCACCCCAAACTTGTCCCTTTCTTATGTTTATTTCCTTCCTCATCTTACTTTGAGTTAGATTTCTGTTAGTCAGTTGTGTACTTCTGGATATTTCGTATATTTTTCTGATTCTCATTGTTTTGTGCAAGACCGTCATTCTCAGAGGTTGATTGAGACCGGTTGTAGAGATGATGGTATGTACGTCTTAGAAAGTTTTCAACCGCTGGCTAGAGCAGCGTCTATCAGTTCTTCTGTTGATTTGTCTTCCTTTCGTTTAGGATCTAAGTCTAGTCTTTTTTACTTATGGCATGTTAAACTAGGTCATGTATATGGATCCCGATTAAAGTATTTAGTTTCTACTGGTGCCCACCTTCTAAAACCTCTCCAAGATAAACTAGGAAACAAAATAAAGATAAACTAGGAAACAAATAACATAAAATATTATAAATAAAAGGGGATGCGCCAACTAGGCATGTAGGCCCCAAAGTGCGCAAAAACTATTCCTATCAACTCTCCCCTTCTTTGAAGAGTTCGACCACAAACTCTTTCACGAAAATCCTCAGGACATCGATCTCAAATCAGAAGAGCACACTTATATAATCTGGACAAAAAGTTTTCCGTAACTTGTAGAAATACCCAATAGAGGGAGTACTACATCGCTTTCAAAATTGCATTCCTTAATTGGACAAAAAGTTGAAGACACCATATGTTGCACTTGTAGTTGCCAAAATTTAAGAATCTCACACTTCAAAGAACGCTGTAAAAAACTCTCCCAATACGGATCCACAAACACAGGAACTCCTTTCTCATCGTCGTGATCTCTTGTAGCACTTTTCCCCTTTCCGTCTATTGGTGGGGAAAGGGTCTTCCTTGGTTGAACTTCTTAGTGACCGGAGCCATCAATCGGGTGAATTTCACACATCAAAATTGCGACTTCTTCGTGGAATTTTGACTGAAATCTTCAACGCGTTTCCGTCTTCCCCACCTATGTTACTCATCAACAATTCCGGCCTGATTTTCCTAATAGGGAGAGGATTCTCCTCCCTAATAGGAACGTGACCCCGTTCCTCGAAATCCCCAAATTTGTCGTCGCTCCCCACATCTTCTACGTCAAATCCGTCAAAACTATTTGACGTAAATACGGCTCCCTCTTCATTGAATTGGGTCTCCAAATTTGTTAGGTTTGGAGATCTTCTACCTCGCCCAACAATCCCCCACGTTTGCTGTAAAATCTCCTACGACACTCGCATTTCGCATAAACCCTCCCACCGGAATTCCTCTTCCTTTAGACGATGTCACACTTTCCGTTGCCCTCGCGCCAAATCCCATTTGGCCATTAATAGCGCTAGACATGATCGATCTCAAGATCGAATTCAAAGTATGACTAGTTTACTTGGATTGGGCACTAAATTCCCTTAACGACTTCTTCGTAGCAACCATAAAGTTTTCAACTTTGTCTGCCAGATCACGAAGTCGATCACCTTGTGTTTGTTGTTTTGATGTTGTTTTCTTTTTTTTTGTTTCCCACTATCTTGACAAGCAAAAAGTTTCGTTTAAACCCAAAAAAGAATTGGCTATGAACGCATAGGTCACTGTAGCAACGCATAAATCACTGTAGCAGATGCATGAAAAATACTGTAGCAACACCCAAATCAATGTAGCAGTCGGTGTAAAAAAGAACTCACAAAATCTTGCTAGCTCTGGTACCAATTGATAAACAAAAACTAAATAAAAAGAAACTTGATTAATTGCTGAAAATTAAAAGAAAATTAGGTCTTTTACAACCTCTCCCTAGACCATAAACTAGAGTTCTTCGCACAAAACTCAACCTATTAAACCTACTAACCCAATACCCCATTTTATAGAGGAGTCCCCCACCTTCTAAAATAAACTAGGAAACAAAATAACATAAAATATTCTAAATAAGAGGGGATGCGCCAACTAGGCATGTAGGCCCCAAAGTGCGCGAAAACTATTCATATCATATATGGTCTTCTAAAATGCCTATTTTATTAATATATAAAATCACCGAGACCAAATTTTGCATTGGGTTGTCAAAATAAAATATTAAATAATAACTTAGAGAGGTTATTAACGTACCCAGTCGTGACTGACATTTTTCAATTAATATAGAGAGGTTATTAACTTAAGGGGGATAAATATACAGAGATTTCACTGTATATCATTTCTATAATAGCAAATAACGGAATGTAAATGATGTAAAGAGTTCTCTCTCTATTCCTCTCTCTCACTCTCTCTCCCTCCCTCCCTCCCTCCCTCTCTTTAGGGTTAAGGATTTTATGAAGGTGGCGTGACGGCTGGAGTTCCTGGGCTTGGCAGATTACACAACACACCTGTGGTTTTGAAAAGCCTCTCTTTTAGTTACCTAGTACATTTAGCAATTACCGCTTGCAACCCACAAGAACAACAACTTCTAAGTGTTTGATATAACTACATGTGCCTCCGGCCTTTTAGTGATAAAACAATAAAGCCTATGATGTCTACCCAAAATAATATGAGTTTATAACTCCAACGTTTCACGTATTTCATGATATTTTATGGGCGAAATTTGTGGAATGTTAGCAGCAGAGTACGAATCCTTTGCTCCAAGGATACATCAAGGAGCACACGTGGATTTTGGAAAGAAAAATCCCAGCTATCAAAAATATTTGTAGAATAAGGCAAATTTCGTGGAACTGTTCTGTATGAATGCTTGTTTCGGGGCAGGAGTCCCGGGACATAAGTTCCTGGTCATGTTCTAACAGATGTCTAGAGAAAGAAGAACCAACTGAAAATCCCCTGCAAGGCGTTCCCTGCAAATCTAGATTTTAAGAGATCAGAGTCGAACTACATCGAAACAGGGTGAATGATGTAACAAGCGTTTACACACGTCACATGTTAGTTTAGTACTCCTTACGTAACTCTTTCAAAAAAACCTTCTTTAACTGCCATGTGGGCAGTCTAACTTTGCAGAAAAAGATCCCGCTTTTAACTAGTACTGTATACATAACAAAATGCTCTGAATGAACCTTAAATAAACATCATAAATATTAACAGACCTTCCATGTCTTAAGACCTGGTCGACGGGACAAGTGAAGAAGCTCGGTAGATACATCAAGAAGTTCTACAGCCCCACCACACCTCCGGAGAACCTGAAAAAATAACCGATGAAGACCAGAAATGTTATGTGAGAGAACAATTACTAGGAGGATAGGAAGTACTGTTTCCTACGAAGCCGCAAATAAATAGAAAAACGAAAAGAAAAAAAATGGTGTAAAAGTTAACCAAAGTTTGTATACCAGTTATGGTACTTAGAGCCATCGAGAAGGTGCTCTTTGAAGCTACAATCCTCCTTCATAGACAATCCCCCCATATAATTTGTATCGTTATCATAGTTAAGGGCTTCTACCCATACCACAACATGTTGACAGGATGTGGAGGCAATAATCTTACTTTTCTATGAGTGTATAAAATGAAGAAAATGGAAAATAATAAGTAAAAAAGCTGCATAATAACATTGACTAAGTATGTGTATCAGTGTCAGATATGGGTATGGGGTGTCGAACATGACAACTTCAAAAAAGGTGAAAACATGGGCACAGTGTACTCTTGATATATTTTACCTTTTAATACGGTAGCAAATTAACACCCGGGCTACAGATCAAATACTGTGATACCTTGAATTAGTCTAAACTTCTTGAGTTCTGGTTGATAGTCTCAAGGTCAGCAAGTACTTAAGACTCTTTGATAGTAAATCTGGGGTAGGGGAGGATTTCCTCTCTTTTATTTCGGAGAGTTCCTACGATTTGGGGAGAGATTTTATATTTATTGAGAATGAGAGTTTGACTGATGAGGGGTCAATGCATTAGGTTATCTTGACGCTTTAGATAGGCGAATGGCACTCTTTGACTACACTATGTACAAGGTAATAGTGTGAAAGTGATAGACAATAAATAAAGGGCAATGGTATAACAATATCGGTTAATCACACAGGTTACAATGTTGGTGTTTTCAACGACCAAAATCGAATATTTCACCTTTGCAATGGTACAAAAACTCGAACCAGATCTGATTCTGGCTAAAATATTCGGAAAAAACTGAGATTGTCCCAAATCAGTCAAACTCGCCTGGATTCCTGAGTTTTTGCAATATGACTGGGGATTGGCGAGTTGGATCAGGTCGCTTCTTTTATTTCTTAACTTTTCTGTTAATCAAAATTTTGATAGTAGTTTATTATCACTCGTCTAAGGTTCCCTCTGGCTACGAAGAACCTCTTCAAAGAGATCTCCATCATGAATTCTAGCCATATAATATATCATTTAGAATTAAAACCCTACAAAATAGCAATTCCAACCAGAAAATTTCCAATCACCATATCGTAATTCCAGCCCACTAATCCCTATGCATGCCTTAAACCAAGGTTTTGTTCCTACATGTTAACCTTAAATCAGCGATTGATAGTAAATCTTCACAATATTTCAGTTTCCCTGTCTATCAATTTCTTAAATAATATTGGAGTTCGTGATCTTTAGATTATTTACCCACAGATCTTCCCCTTTTAGCTCAACCTTAAATCACGGAAGTATGCTTAATAGGGACAGCTTAACAAAAAACTAAGGGACAGCGTTATTTACTTTTTGAAGAAGGAAACTACTTTGGGAAGAAATTGTTATCTTGGACCAACTCGGGTCCGGATCACCCTGTCAAACTCGGAGACGAGAGTGGGCGGTCCTTGGCTATCGTAGCTCGATAAAAATAATAAAAACATACCAAGTCCCTCTCAAATCTATCATATTACCTCAGCAACTACAGCTTCATTTTCAATTGGATTCATGGAACATGTTGAGTAAACCATTCTTCCACCCACTTTGAGCACAGCAATACCTTCAAAAAAGAACACGGAAAATTATTAACTAATTAGACAATAGAGTTGCAAGCACTGATGAAATTATAGCTTTCAAACAGTTTTCGAGAAAAGCACAGTAAGACCATGTTTTCTTTAACCAATTTACTTAAATACTATAATCATTAGGATTTCAAATTCATGTAGTATATTAAGGTAATAGTCCTATACAGTGTAGCTTGTGGTGAAAGTTACATCTAGGATTTGAAAGTGTCTAGGCTTAGTTTAGAAATAGCCTCTCATTGTGATAATTATAATAACAAGTACTGTTAAGTGACAAAAAAACTCTCTTATAGCTTCCATCTTTCAGTCGCCAACTCCGCATTGAAGATAAACTAGACTAGATCTTGGAGGTACAATGCTTTTAGAATGAGATAAGGATCTCCAAAGAAAAGCATCGCTTACAAGCTTGAAAAGAAGTTTCTGCTTGGTGGGAGCAACTCAAAATATCTCGCACTCAACAGGGTAAAAATGCTATTAGTTCTTGGCTTAGGACGAAGCAGCAAGTGCAAGCGAGTTTTTTTTCACTTAAAGCCAAAATATTATATAGGAGAGCATCTGAGTGATCTACTTTTTAAGGAGAAAAATGTTAAAAATCAGGTGGGAAGCGAACAAAAACACAGCTGAGTGTTGAAACTGGCCTCTTCAAACCTCAGTTGGATATGTTTCCTAAAAACAAGCTATCTTTAGTCCCACTTTCGAAGTAGAAAGATATATCCTTCTACTTATAAGTAGAACCAACCCCTAATAATATCGGATAGGAGTGGGCCAAAACAATTTTGTGAATAGTTGAGCCTGAGTGTATTCGAATTGTTTAGCTTGTTTCTGGGCTTATATCTCCAAAAAAAAATTAGCCACTTATTAAAACGAAATTTGGTCATTTTATTTCAAAATTTATTTGACTATTTAACTTCAAATAAAAAACGTTTATGTTACAAACCTTTTTATTATTATTATTTGATTTGAAATCAAAACGTTTATGTTATAGAATGTAAATTCATGAGATACTATAATATATTATTGTCCTTAATCGTTTTATAATATCTATATTTTGTTTCTATAAAAAGTAACTTACATTAGACTTCTTGTTTTTCCAAACCTCATAGGAGACATATAAGGCTTAGCATGAGTACGATTAAAAACATGAAAACAATCAATAATATTTCGCCTCATGAAAAATTAGGTGAACCAAAACTAAGCATAAAAAGTAGGGTTTCATTAATTGCCATTATGTTTAGTTTTGGAGTACCATTTTTTATGGAGCTAAATATTCTCAACTGTTTTTCATGTTTTGAATCGTATTCCTCATGTTAAGTCTAATATGTCTTGATCCAAGATTTGGAGGAAATAGGAAGCCCAACGTAAGATACTTTTTATAGAAACAAAATTTTGCTATTATAAAATTATCAAAGCCATATTGACATATTGTCCACCGTTGGGCTTCTTTTTGTCAGTAACTCATCTCCTTTGAAGAAGGACCGGCCTCTACCTTGGGCTTCTGCCGGGGGCCTCTTCATCATGAGGCTCGAGTCTCCCACTTCACATTAAGTTTATCTAGTAGGGGCCACTGGAGCAGGGACAGGCCGCTAAGATGAGCCTATAGCGAGAGTCGGGGAGCTTGACTTCTTCCACTCGTTTTGTCGACCGCCACTCCGAGAACGTTGATAGGCGGGGCTACATGAAAGGAAAGCGGGCCCCAAATCCCAACCAACGCAAGCAAGACTCCGAGCCTGATTCCTACTTCTATTCATCGAGGCAGCCTAACTTCGCCTCTGCTTCTCCTCTCCCATTCTCAAGAAATCAAAAGAGCACGCCCGACCTATAAGGTGAGCTGGCTTCCATCTGAAGGCACGGGCATTGCGAGGAAACTAGACTCCCCGCAGGCCTTACTAGCTAGAGTCGTTTTATCGAACGCCACTCCGAGAACGCCGATAGGCTTGGCTACATAAAGGAAAGCGGGCCCCAGATCCCAACCAAAGCAAGCAAGATTCTGAGCCTGATTCCTACTTCAATTCATCGAGGCAGCCTAACTTCGCCTCTGCTTCCCCTCTCCCATTCTCAAGAAATCAAAAGAGCACGCCCGACCCATAAGGTGAGCTGGCTTCCATCCGCAGGCACGAGCATTGCGAGGAAACTAGACTCTCCACATGCCTCACTAGCTCGAGTAGAGTACGGACCAGACCAAGGCTCTCATTGAGCTCGATTGTGTAAAGACATACCTAATTGATTTGGCCCTTCTTCATAAGAGATAGAGATTAGCAAAGGTAGGAGCGGGGAAGAGTAGAGTGGTCGAGTCAGTGGCTCCATTGATCAAGGATAGAGTGCGCATGCATCTATTTATAGATAGACCGTCGTCCACTAGCACGCGTGTGTCCTTTTTGCTCGGACCTTATCTTCTTGTTTACACCATCCCCCGGTTTCGCCCTTAGTCTATCAGTCCCATAATGGGCACTCAAGTACCGCCCCTCTCGTCTGGACCAAACAAGTATCAGTGGGGACTATGACGCAACTCTTCTACCGATCGGCGCTAGGAAGGAGCAGAACAAGTCACTTTGGCCTATTATGAGCTTACATTTCTCATTATTTTGATCGAGCAAAAAAAAGCTCCTAGCGCAAAACCAAGATAATTTTTTGCTGGGAAAAAGGAATGAGTGCACTTTTGCCTATGGGTTGACACAACTTTAGCGCTTTTTCTGTCGACTCCACTAGGGAAAATGGTAGAGCGTCAAAAAACACGGATTGACGCAACTTTTGCGCTTTTTTCATTGCCTCTACTAGGGAAAATGGCATAGCGTCAAAAAACACATATTGACGCACTTTCGTGCTTTTTCTGTCAACTCCACTAGGGAAAAGTGATTTGGTCTCATTTTCCCGGGTTGACGCAACTTTCGTGATTCTGAGATAGGCGCTAGGAAGGGAAAGGAGGTTGAGTGACTTTAGCCCTTGGATAGGCGCTTGTCTTCTTTCTAGTGGTGCTGGATCCCTTTGGCTTTGGTAAGAGATGTCTTTCAGATGTCTTTCTTTCTATAGTCTCTATTCTTTGTGACTCTTTTGAGGCGCTGGCGATGTAATGGTTCATGTCTCGCCTCTTGATTCTCTCAGGCTGGGGTTATAGTCAAGATCAACGTGTGATGCTTGGATGAGTCCGGAATGCTCTATCCATAGGGGTAAGGCTGGATGTCTCGTCTTTTCGCTTCATTTACATAGTAGTAGGCCTACGAGATTCTTCTCTTCAGTAAACGTCTTTGACGGATCCGCTCCGTCTGCTTGGCGTTGGCTACCTCTATTATGATTCTATTGGCTTTTCCTTCCGCTCAATGGCTTTCGCTCAACGGTTTTAAGTTCGGTTTCAAATTCGCATCAAATCCACGCTTTTTCGCTCTTTCTTCCGCGCTACGAATAGGCCGGCCTACGTAACTGCTCTCATTCTTCCCCTAATAGAAAACTTTGATCTATGTTGGAGTGGAAAAATTCATGCCAGTTCTGTGAATTCCTATCGTCGACCCGATAGGCAGTAGACGCATGACGTTTTCCTTATGTTCGAACTTAAAACCGAACTTCTACCTACGATTGGGAAGGAAGTCAAAAGCCAGGGAAACGTAGAGTGGAGTTGTGTGCGGAAACGTTGTCGAGGCAGCCCCGAGGTGATGATAGGCTGGTCCGGTGGGAAGCGTGGTAGCTGTGGTACAATAGGATGCTCAGTAGCTGATACGAGAGTCTTTTTAGCATATTCAATTACCCAGAGCACAGATGCATGGCCGATTCTCTCTCGAAAACCTCACTTCTCCTAAAGAGCGGGGGTTTAGATCCTACTATGCGGATCCTACATTTTTTTATTCCAGCATGCCGCAAGTTGTTATTTTTGCTACGCTATGCCCAGGTTCGGGAGACTGACTGTTAGTACGTTCTTGTATTCAACAAATGGTTGCCCTAAGTGTAACCGACCTGCTGTAGGGTAGAGAACAACAGCTATAGGAGGCTGCGTCCTAGGGGCCTATGACCTAGTCTCGTGGTGGGCCATCGTTAGCGGCCTCGGATAGCAAGTATCGGCGAGGCCCTGGAGTCTTGAGGCTTCAGCCCTTCTTAGACCAGCTTTTTGCCTTGTCAAGAGCTATAGCCAACTTTCCCTAGCATTAAGACAGGGTGGCAGGTATGCTATGTCATTATATCAGCTTCCGCGATGGCAATCTCTTCTAACGCCATTTTTGAGACGAATCCCTGTCTCTTCTGCGGGTTGGGTTGGGAAAGAAGCGTAAGCAAAGCGTGATCTTTTATTTTCTTCGAAGGTCTAACGCGTGACTCAAGGCAGAAGTCAGACGATTTTCCAGTGATTATGGACTATAGCCCCAATGGAAAGAACTATCCTGGAGCGGCTTGTTGACGAATAAAGATCCGATAGGTAGAGGGATCCCGAGTAGAGGGCAGGGTTTCTTAGCACGAAGAAAACTTCACTTGCAAAATCATGACATTCCTGAAAAGAGAGTTCCTAGTCAGAGGAGAGACAAAAGCTCAAATGCACTAAGGAGAAAGATATAAGAATAGCGCGCGACAGCTCCGCCCTAAGTAACCCGCTACCTAAGCAAACCACCACGACCTCTAGCAAGTAGCAAGAGCAAGACATATACTGGAGTTAACTGCTCATCAGGCCCTCTGCTCAATAGCGACTATATCATATACGTATAGGCCGTCCGATGAGAACTGGTACTATCGAAAGACTAAAGGAGTAGGTTCATGTTCCAACTGATTGGAGGTCAAGGGATCAAGGGAGTAGGTTTTTCTTTTCTTCTTGATGCCGCAGGAAGACACGACCGAGCCTACCTTATAGCCTTATGTACGTCCTATTCTAACTCTTAAGGCGAAAGGAATGAAAAGAGAGAAGGCAGAGCTATAACTCCAGGAAGAGGAGCAGCTCCAGCTCCAGCTCCACCAGAAATGTAGGGGCGGGATGACAATTTCTTAGTACCTAGAGAAATGCTCCAAGACCCACAGCTCCAGAGGAAGCATAAGTAGTGTTTGCAGCGGCGTCTAAGAAGTAGAAGCTCCTAGTCGAACCAAGCATTATTAATTGATAGAGCTATTTACCTCCTATCGTGACTTCTAAGGTAAGGGAAGATGGAAGCTAGAGCTCATATAGCTCCTACATAAAGGAAACCTGATACGCTAGAGTTCTGCTTTTGTCGATTGAGGGCTAGAATAGACATTGCGCTTGTCCGCATGGCAGTGGTAAAGAAATCGCTTTGCCTGGTGACCCCTGCGTTTTGCTTTCTAGTGCTCCGCCCCACTCCCGCTTCGACTGGCGGCCCTATACGCTATTGACTTAGGAAATTGAATTAGAGCGCTGATTTCCTCTAAAACATATACGAGCGCAAGCATCAGACAAACCTGATGTCACCGGTCAGAATGGTCTCATTCGTTACCTACAATGCAGTTATGACTTCCCGTAGTTCACTCTGAACCAAACCAATCCCAGCAGGCCTAGCCCCAACTCGCAGCTAGTAGCCCCCGAAGAATGGAACACACTGTGCTAAATAGCTACAAAGACGCGACAACAAAAGTTAACTCGCCTTTCTGAAAATGACCGTTTTTTGCGTAAAAGTTACATAAAAGTTCTAAAGCTCCTTAGAAGCTAAGCGGTAAGACTTTCTTGATTTTCACTTCTATCCCGCCTCGGGCGCTAATTCCATTTTACTGCTAACTTCTGAAAATGACCTTTTTGCGTAAAAGTTGCATAAAAGCTCTAAAGCTCCGATGTCTGAGTTCGTGCGCATGTTCTTGCTTAGTAGCTCTATGCGTGGGTCCATCCTAGCTCCTTTCCCGCCTCCGGCACCCTCTCCTAGCGCATCACGCAAGCATGAGAGTTTAGTGCCCTTGTGCATCACGTAAGCATGGTAGCTTAGTTCAGCGTCCAAGCGCCGCATATTCTTTCTTCTTAGCTCTGTGCATGTTTCCTTCCTCCTAGCTATCCAGTTGATAGCTCATTTCCCGCCTCCGGCGCTAACTCCACCTTACGGCTACCTAGCTCCTAGCGCAAGGAGGACATCTATTAGAGCATCCTAGCTCCAGTAAAAAGAAGGGAAGATGAGATTGGAAAGGTAGCCGGAGGTGGAATTAGAGGAATCGGAGATTGGAAAGAGAGAGAGTCGGTCGATCAAGCACTCTTGACTCCCCAATGATAGAAATAGAAGGCGGGAAAAGGAGAAAGAGGAGAACCTTGTCATTCCCCGAAGTTGAAACCGTGAAGTCCCCGCTATAGACCAGTCCCATAGATCCGAGAAGTAGAAAAAGGAGAGATGACGGATGATCTGGAGCTGAAGAGTATCCAAGCGCAGCATCAGAGCATGGAAGTAGAGTAAGCGCTAATCAAGGCACAAAGAGAGCAGCCAAACCAATCAGAGACCACCGGACGTAGAGCAGACTGAAGATCTCTTCTTCTTGCTTGGGAGGGTAGACTATAAGAGGAGCCTTCTTCGCCCCCACTCTCCCGGTTAGAGCCCTAGGTGAAAGGCCAAGGCGTCGGCTAATAGCAACACGAAGTCGTTCGTCTGTCTATAACAAGAAAGTGGTCGCGAGTGGGCCATAAGCGAGGAAACCCCCTCTTTAGCTATTAAGCAGCTTTGAGCCAAGTCAAAAGCTAGGACCCAATCTCGGGTTTCGTGCATGCGGCTTTGTCTTATATAGTATGATTTTCGACGAGCTATCGTGAGGTAGGCTGTTGTAGCTAGCACAAAGCTAGCGCGAAGTGAAGCACTAGAAAGCCTACCACTACGAAATGGAGTAAAGAATCGGAGGCACTAGAAAGCAAAACCCACAAATCACCAGGCAAAGCCCTAGCCATACCTGTTTGGATATAGTCTTTCGCATGCTTGACGCTCCAAACTCAACGCGTGAAATCCAGCAATTTGGATAGTGGATTATTTTTGCTCTAGGAGCCGAGCGAAAAGGAGTTGAGCACATATAGCTCAAACTCCTAGCACAAAATATTTGATTTCTTGCTGGAGCTAAGATACAAAAATCTTTCTTGCTTGAGCTATGTGCGTCAAAGAAAGAATTTAATCCTAGCTAATAGCAATTATAGACAATACCAGTCCTCATCGATAGCAAAGCGCTCCTTAGACATTACCACTACCAAATCTTGAAATGACTCCAAGGCTCTCCAAACCCATTATGAAACCTAAAGCCAATCACGCTAACCCCCCCCCCCCCCCCCCCCCCAGTGTTGCGCGAAACCCACCAGTAGGCTATCCTTCTTGGTGGCTTTTCTTTGGTTTCTTGGTGGCTACTAGGCCTAGATCAAATTGAAAAAACGTCGGTCCGACTCGCTTCTTCTCCTTGCAATGTTTCGACGGCCAAGCTCGTCGACAAAGAGTTCGTTGATGTCATTTTCCTAAGCATTGTCTTCTTTGATTTTCTAGTAGACGGATACGGGCCTAGACACCTTTGACGAGACCCCTTCTGATCGCCATCTATAGTCAGGGTTTCATTGGCTATGCTTTTTTCCCTGGACCGTTCTGATTTGATCTCAATCACCGGCACAGACTTCACTCCATAGAGATGAAAAAGGGTAAGAGCCTCGCAAAGCTCCCTATAGCTCACCTCAAGCTACTCTCACGAAATTATCTGATTGTCACTATCTTGTTACTGCACTATTCACCCGCTGCGATGCGTTGTCCCTGCGCACTGAAGCCATCGCGTCAAAGTCGAAGTTGTAGTAAAGGGTTATGACTAGCCAGACAAGCACGAGCTCTCAAAGAAACTTGGGCATGGAGAGTAGAGCACCTGCCATCGGTTTCTTCTTCATTGGGTCTAGTGTAATTTCGGGCCAAAAGTCATCGCACACACCAGGAGAATAGCACCTCCATTAGGCGATCTGCGGGGTCTCATGAGAGTGGTTGATCTAGCCATGAATCGTCAGAGCATAGTGGTTGTGTTCGGTCTAGCCTAGGAGCATCAAAGCAGAGTAGCAAAGATCGATCCAGGCGTGAGAGACTTTTGATCTCTGTCTTGCTCTTTACCACTTTTTCGTTAGTAGCAGCTAGAATCTTCTCTCTCTTGTGATTGCTCTTGCCTTTCATCGGATCCAGGGTTGGAAAAAGGAGACCTAACCCAGCCTGTAGGTGTTGAAGCATAGAAGAGCATAGGAGAACTGGACGAATGCTCAGTTTGAAGAGAAGGATAGCGGTGTGGATCCTATGAAGGATGGCAATTCCCATGCTCTCATCTTCCTAGGCTTGAAAGGAGGCTTAGGCGAGAACGATGCCTATAGCTTGGGCTTCTCGCGTATCTGCCTATGTGATGGGATGGAGCCTGGGCATCGACTTGAACCCAAATTCTCTTTGCTGGGTATGAGGAACATAGGCGCAACAGATACCCATCTCTCTTCTTTGGACCAAGGCATTGGTGGGCATCTGCCCCGTGTTCTTCACTCCTTTACCGCCGTCCTATTGCTATTCTTTGCTTAGGATATCTCTATTTTCTGACGGACATAGCACTGAGCTGGGACTTGGCACCGATCGTTGGTCTCTACAATATAGGCATAGTAGCAGACTGGACAGGGCACCGGGACAACTCGCTCTCTCTCCCTGAACTAAGCAATGGTGGAGACGGGAGCCGAGAGTCCGTGCGTGGATGACGGTCTAGCTCAACTCGTTCTTTGCTCTGATGACTGGGGTGCTTGTGTTGACTTGAACCAAAAAGCCTTTTCTCTATAAACAAACCCACTACCAGTAGGCTGTTGAGGTGGGACCGCTATTCTCTCCTCTAGACCTTGTACTGGACACCTATGATCTTTAGTGGACTGGACTGCCTATCTCTACTCTTCTTCTGAAACCGATGTTATGAACCTAGGACTCACAGCAGAGCATCACCGGGACCATGATAGGAGTTGAAATCCTTCTCCTTCTGATCTCTTCCTTCGGCTGGGTCAGTTGACTTGGCTTTAGCAAGAGCGAAGGGCCTGGATCTCCTTCGCCTCTTTCTTCGGGTCAACGAGAGGCTCGACTAGAATGTTGCTCTCGAGCTTCGGGCTGACCTAGCTTCCATCCCTCCTACTTCTTGTCTTTCTTATACGAAGAGAGTCGTCTACGCGGATATGAAACTTCAGTGGGCCCTTTCGAGATCAGATCTCTTCTCTGACCTTGTCGACTGATCTGAGATAACCTACAGCTGACGGGACCTCTCATCTCCTCGGGACTCGGGTAGAAGAAATCGTGTGCCTAGCCCTTCCCTTTCGTCCGGTGCTGCCTCGTCCTACCTTAGCCCCGCTTCTCGTCTTTCTTTAGATAGACCAATTTTCTCTACTCTCCAGTCTCTACCGTTAATAGTCTAGGCGAGCGGGCATAGTCTCGGTGATCTCTGCTCCAACTCATCCCCTTATGCTCTCTGCTCCAACCCGCATAGTGCGCATCGGCTATCTTGCTGTCTAAAGAGAACTACAGATTCTCTGCTTCTCTTTCTTGCTTGGTTCGGCTTGCACGGAAAGGATAGCCATTGATGAGTCCTTTCCCATATGTCTTTTATATCCAAAAACGGTTTTATGAATTAAAATGTCAAAATCTGCTTAATAAGTGGATAAGAATTGCTAGAGATTTAAGCCCAATAATTCCAAATTTTCAAGCCCCCCAATTATTTAAAAGGTTTTTGGAAATATCGTTCAGTCCATGCTCAATGTAGCATCTCAAATTTGTGACCGTATAAATTAAATGTAAAGGGCCATTTATCTAATAATTTCTATTAAAGTGTTGGTTGGTTATTAAAAGTAGCTTACCATTGATTCTTATGGGAATTCAACTCTCGTTTCTAATGATAACAAACTAGTAGGAGACCAGTGCATATTGCTTTTGGTTCAAATACCGAGGTTACTCGCATAACACTAATCTTTATGATAACCCATGGTCTAAAAAGAATATCGCCCAAGCTATAAGCATGTCCTAGTTAATGACAGTTAGGGTATAAGCTTCAGTGTGACTAAGACTGAAATCTTGGGGCAGGGGTGTCAAGCGACAATGGCATGTGTCACCATTTTTAAGAAGGCGCACATTCAAGTGCTTCAAGTTTTTGGCAAGAAAAGGGTACAAGAACACTTTAAGAAGGCTTGGGACACTAGAGATAAAGGCCAACCTCTTTTAGGCAATTTTCTAAGCTAAGAAACACAAAAGTAAGGCTCTTGGCTTTTGGAAAAGAACAAAGAATAGAAAACCTAAAGTATTCCTCTTTAAGTGATTACGGACCTATATCCTGTTGTAATGTGGTAATAGCATCTCTGACAACCTTATAATAGCCAAATTTATTAAGACCTTCCCCCACCCTCTCTTAGTAACATGGATCTTAGGAAGGCCTAGGACGTGTTCAGTAGGAGGCCATCACCACTACTTCATTGATTCAATTGATGACTTATTTAGTGGGTATGGAGCTTGAGAATATGTGACCCTATATCCCTCTATCTATTCGTACTAGTGATAGAATCACTCAGTATGTTGCCTGAAAAAGGCTCATTAAGGTTCATTCGGCCTCAACTACAAATGCAGAAGCATATTGTTTTCCTGATGAAATACTTGTATTTTGAAGTACTGATATTTAATGAAAATGTTACCAAAGAATGCATGACTTATCTCAATTCGATGACAGAGCTAGAAGTTAAGAACTTCAAATCCTATTTGTACTTACTTGGAGTGGAAGTGGGGGTCAAAACCATGATGTACACCGTCATTGACCAACTAACGGCTACTATCCGCTCCAAGTAATGGGGTTTCCCTTTGCATTAACAAAATTAAGTTCCAAATACTGCAACTCTCTTATCCAGAAGATGACTAACAGGATCCAGTCATGGAAAAACAATTTTTGATCTTAAGCAAGTAGGCTACTGCTCCAAAAGTTTGTATTTCTTAGCATACATATCTACTAGATGAGTATTTGCATCCTCTCAGAGATGGTCATAGATAAGGTTAATTCTACATGCTCTAAGTTTCTTTGGCATGGGTATGACAGTAGCAAAAAGTCCACCGCCATGGCATGGAACAAGATACGCTTTGCAAAGGAAGTTTTTTTTTTCTTTTTGCTAGGCAAGCTGGGGTTAGACACCCCATGGACCATGTACCATAAACATATTGGAATTTTTACAATCTAGAGTAGACTTTGCCCCCAGCATCCTCCTCGAAGAATATACAAAGCTAAGTTGGCAAGGAGCTGGCGGAAAGCACTACTTCACAAATAAGTTGTTAAAGAAAGCAAAAAAGTCTTCCCCTCTATTTGTCCCTAAATACTTTAGAAAAAAAATAAACCTCTCGTGTATGCATGTCCAAGGGGGCTTCTTCCTCTTAGTAATGTATGCTAGCACCAGCTTTAGATCAGTTGTAACCCAGGTTTTCTTCAAATCATTCTGAATCACAATCTTCAGTTCTCTCCAAATAGCCTCCATCTCGTGAAAAACCAAAGATTTTGGGCCCAGACTACCCTGCATATCAAATACAAACCCACCTTTCTCCTCTCTTAACCAACACCCCACCCCCCACCCCCCTGTTTCTCTCATAGGCCGCATCAGTATTTAACAACCATGTACCAGCAGTAGCGGCTTCCATTTACATATGTGATCTCTAAGCCAAGCTAAAGGAAGACCTAGATTTTCGTTATAACAGAAATCCCTGCTTTTAGGAGTTTCCTTCATGTGTCTGATGAGGCCACTGCTTCCCATTTGAGTATCAGTGGGGATGCTGTTAAGTACCAGAGCTTGTAAAGTCCCTGAAGATTTTGTTGTTACGTTCTTTTCATAAATGAAACACAAATGAGCACAAACTGCTCCATATGATTTCAGATAGTGTCTGAGCTGGGGAGAGGAGAAATCTCAGCTGGGAAGGGAGGATAACCATTGGGTTTCACTATCAAAAGTCCCAATTTCTCTGTAAATGTTGCTTCTCTGCAGAACTTTCTTCTATAGGTTTTCAGCAAATAAGCATTCTATAAACAGAAGGGCTGTGTTCTCATGGGTAGCTTTAGGGCATGTTTCATATCCCCAAAACGGTAAGAAACGTAGTAGGAAATCACCAACTTAAAAAAAGTTCTCTTATTTTGGTGTTTGTAGCCCAAAAAAGATGTGAAACATGATTTCGTGATTTCGATGAGAACAAAAAAATAGCTCCTCTCTCTCACCCTTGGAAACCATATTTCACACTTAGCCAAGCTAAATTTCTCACGTGTTTCATTTTCTCACTTGAAAACAAATGGTGGAAACAATTGAGCAAGAAAATGGGGAAACTTTGAGAAAATTTGAAAGTGAGAAATCGTTTCCCGAGAAAAATTGGCCTTCCAAACACGCACTTATAGAAAATGCAAAAAGAAAAAGATAAAACCCTCCTTTGTACTAATCTATCCTGAGAAGAAAAAATCCAGGTTTTGGCACCAATACTGCAAATCAACAAATGTTAAACCAGTTGACCTCCTCTCTTTTATCTCTCAGCTCTCGAACAGGCATGCCACAGAGTAAATACCCTCAGTTGAAGGTTTCCACACAATTGTGTACCTTGCATTAAGTGCCGTGATTTAGGAGGCATACTCACCTCCAAAAAGTAGGTGGCTTGGCAAGGCTTAAAACTTGGAATAGAGCAGCTATTATGAAGCATAATTAGAAGACTGCATGAAAGCCAAAGGCTTGAAGACAAACATTTCGTTCTAGAATAGAAGCTCAATGTTTCACTATTGTGATAGGTAGTGGTAAATGTACTTTTTATTTAGTTTACGCATGACCATGGCACACCCTGGGTTTTCTGAAAGGTTAGTTCAAGCAAAAACACTCAAGTAAAGAAACGAAAAATGTGGTGAGACAACTGTTGATGCATTCCTTGACATCTCCTGTACTCTAGAAATGACATTAATGCTGCTCTTCCTAAATTATCTTCCCCTTCTTCACGGGATGTGATTTCTTGGACCCCTTATGTCCACGGGGACTTCATTGTTGCTGTAAAAATTATACCTGTTAGGCTACTTCTGAGTTCTGAGCTAGTACAAGCTTCGTTAACACTGCAGCCCCAACATAAAGATTCACTAGTTAAATACTCCTCAAGATACGTTATCTAGAATGGGCATACTTATGCAGAGGCATGTTACTGAAGCAAAGTTGTTCATCCGAAATATCTCTCATCCAAGAAAATGAATAGCTTTTCTATCTCCGGACCTGATACTCTTTCGTTCTCCGGTCCATTATGCTGCCCTCTTCTCATTTTTACACCATGTTTGGAATTAGGAACATTTTCTTCAGAGATACTCGAGCGAATCCATCTCTCATTTTTTCGATCCATTTGCTCTCCAGGAGAATCTAGGGAAATTGAGAAATTAACCAAAGTTGTTCGAACAAGGTTGAGAGTCGTTCGAACGACTCCCTATTTCGTTCGAACGACTCTTTTCATGCCCTCTGGAATTTTGGCCCATAGAGAATTTTCGTTCGAACGAGTTGTCAACTTTTTAGGGTTTTAGACCAATTGGCGTAAAGTCGTTCGAACGACTTACTAGTTCGTTCGAACGAGCTTGGCAGTGGTTGTATTTCTGAGGCCTGTTTGTGCCTCGAGATGCGTTCTATTTGTATTTTGAGTTCCCTAGTATATAAAGGGGACTTAGGTTATTTTCTTTTCGATGTTAGATCTAGAAAAAGTTCTGAGGAAGAACTTAGGGTTTAGAGTTTATCATTGTAATTACTTTGTTTTTAGCAATTGAATCTCTTATTTTTCCCAACCAATTGGTGTTCTTCGTATTTTTTTCTGCTAACTAGAGCTTCTCTATCGTATTGTGGATTACCCATCCATAGGATCTTCTAACTATATTAAACATGTTGATGGCAATGGCCAGCTGGAGAACTACCCCCACCTTTCTTCTGCCTACACCTAATTTTTTTGTCGGGCTCCTCCACCTACAGACATTCTCTTCTTCAAAATAGATGGCCCTTTTTTAAGTGACAAGAAAGATTTATGGGGTTTATGCAGAAACTCAAATGGGACTTGCTTACTATGGTTAAGTTACCTTGTTCCCATAGCTTACTAAAAGACGAATGCTATAGAAAGAGGGTTGCTTACAGAGAATGGGTTCACTAAGATCTGTGTCAAACGACTCGAAACTGATAATCTCCTACGTCAAAGATAGCAAGCCTCCTTGGAATTGATATCTTCTTCTTCAGTCTATCAAAGAAATAATAGGTTAACTGCTTGATAACTTTCACGTTTTTAGAGAGGTCAACCAATGTGTTTATTTCATGGCCGCGCTCTCGTTTTTCCTTTATGAAAGAACTTTTTTCCTTGGCCTCTCGCCCTCAGACTTGTATGTCAAAATTAGAGGATATTAGTGGTCAAAAAGTTCCTAAGATTTGTAACTTCCATAATTCATCATATATTTTGATCATGGTGTATGCCATACTGGGCTTGCTAAGCAGAAAGAGAGAAAAATAAAAAATAAAAAGCATTCCGAGACACATTCTCAGAATAAGAAAGTTTCAAATTCATAAAGTTAAGTGTAAGGTCATAGGATAGCTAAAGTTCTAGAAAATGTACCACGCATGGCTATCTGCACCTGGAGTCGATGCACACCGTTGCCCAATCCTGCATTCCTGAATCAAAAGACATGTGCTTTAGCTGTAATACAAGCAACGTTCCATATACAGATTGTATAAGAGACGAACATATTGAAATTATGGCTAACCATTGACCACTACAATGTATCGGTAGCAGTAGATATATCGAACATTTTTTAAAATACTGGCAAGGGATAATGTCACAAAATTTGGTTAAAATAACATATTCAATATAGGTCTGATACATTTTATTGATTTAGAACATTTTCACACAATTGAATGAATATTAAGAACAATAATCCTTAATTTAGCTTACTCATATTGACGTGGTATGTCCCACGTACGGTTACCCACAAGCATTGAAACCCCTCCATTTTATTGTTTTCATTTTTTTTTTATTCCTTAGCTATTATTTTAGTTTGAATCTCGTAAATTGAATGTGGGTGGGGGGCGATATTTAGAAAATACTGGGATTGATATAGGGGAATTTATTACCTTATTTAAGCTTTGTTGAGCATTAAGCTCCTCATGAAAGTTGTTATAGAAAAAATAAAAATATAACAAAAAATATTCTTTTGATTAAACCCAAATTGTGAGTTATTCACGTAAATCAAACAAAGTCAGTTTTGGGATCAGGGCAAACATGCCTCCCAAAAATAACCCAAACGCCGGTTTTAAATACAGATCTCACCGCCTTTCAAGAGCAAGTCAACCAACAAATGAAAGAACAAATGCGGGTTCTCTAATCGGATGGCTTAGTTCTTTTGCCCGTTTTCAGGGGCGTCCCCCTGTCGGTTCCCAACACCGAAATTTCCAAGTCGGGTGCCCTTTTAAACCACGTGGATCAATCCATGCTAGAGATTCTTTCCATTATACCGTTGGCCGCAAAGGTCATTGCCGAGGGCAAAAACTATAGCGGAACAGATTGCAAGTAAGGGGACTCATCGGCGGTCCCCAACATACCCAACCAGACCCTGCTAGCCAAAACATAGCCCGCACCGCAATCAACACTTGTCGTCAACTGGAAATTTCCCACACGCTGAGACAGCACCGACCACCGGTGAAACAACATCTTGAGTTTTATGTCACGGGTCAGCCCAACGACCGTCGGTAGTTTGATGATGTGCCTCCACCTACCGCCAGTCTGAGTTTGTGGACAAACTCCAACAAAGCCGGGGAGTATGACGTGGTATGTCCCATGTATGCTTAGCCACAGGCATTGGAACCAATCCTCCATTTAATTGTTTCCTTTTTTTTAATTGCTTCATATTTTAGTTCCTTGCTTACTTTAGTTTTAGCTTGAATTTCTTAATTTGAATAAGGAGATATTAGGGGGGAAATAGTTTAAGAATATTTTTAGTATGGAACATTGGGAGTGATTAAGAAAAATATGTAATCTTTTTTATGATTACTTTAATAGTTGTTGAGCTTAAGCTCCTCATTGAAGCTTATAGAGAAGAAAATAAAAAAGTTCTTTTGATTAAACCCTAATAATGAATGACTCCTCGCGTAAATCAGACGATTTATCATTTATGTGACTATAGGCCATGATTTTGACAGTTTGACATCGGGAGGATATACCAAAATCTAGCCAATATTAAAGAGGATAAACCGAAACAAGGGTAATCTACACAGGCTTGAATCAAATATTTTGATGCTTGAATATGAGGGACAACAGGACTGAGATACAAGGAAATAATATCAGAAAAAATGTTATACCACTTTCTCCAGATGTCAGGAGCCTTTCGAAGGGTGCCATCTCCACTACAGGGAACGTCGCACAGGACACGATCAAATTGGAGTTTAGTAGTCCCTTTTCCTTTAAGACTTCCCATCTCCGGTGTATCTAGAATTTTTTTGGCATGACAGCTAGGGAAGTGTTGAGCTTCATGATTCGTAACAATTAAGTTTGCACTACACATTCTTTTTGTCTGGTGAATTAGAAGGTTGCATCTTTGAACATCAACATCATTTGCGATAACCTAGACCAAATAAAATCCACAACTATGTAACTCAGTAAATAAATTTAAAAGACAAAGAAACAACTTCTACTTTGACCCCATCATATTATCAAAATTAGACCTACACCACTTGGTTTTGGATTTTGGACCCACCCCATTCACTGGAGCATTTCAGTAATATTATAGCTTCTGACCCTTATAATCATCGAAGTTAGACTTAGGCACCCATAATTTTCAACGGCAAGTAGCCATAATAGAAGTCAAAGTTGAAACTGCAGGAGTTTGAGTCTAATATAGACAAAGTTATTGGGGTGAAAGTCTAAATAGCCCGGTATGGTTGGAACTTAATTATGCAGTACATAAAGAGAAACAAAATTTACCATTCCAGATGGCAATACCCCAGAATCTGTTGATTCGTGTATCATCTCAAGTAGTTGAAATGTTTTTGAACCGGGAGCTGCACACACTGCATGGAAACACAATAAAAGTTAATAAAGTAGTTGATTTTATTCACCAATAAGCTACAAATATATTGAAAGTCTTCTAAAGGGAAATGGATGAATAACAGTTGTGCAAAAGAATTAGCTTACTGTCGAGTACATAATGATCTGGTTGTACATCCAAAAATAGTGGAGGTACCTGTATAACCAACAATTCTAGGACATAAGACCATAAATCACCTGTAAAGAAAAATAGATAGGAACCACAACACTGGAACTAAATAAGTTTATAGAGGAAGTATAGAAGCGAATATGAGATTCATTACGCACCATGCTAACAGCCTCTTGTCTTGTAATATTCCCGATTTCATTTGCTTGCTTTAAGAATTCATGGAACCTGAAATAATTACAGAATGTGCATATAACAAAACTATCAAACAATTAGAGAATGCAAAGTAGACACTTTGACAATAATTAATAAAGGAGATCTACTTAGTTATATACTGTTACAGCATTCGACATACTTGAATTTAGATTTCAACCAAGACTTCTTATTTGGTTTCTCCTCCCCATGGGAATTGCCGCCATAGATCTCTTTTACTCTTATTTGATATACAGTTGTAGTTGTATTTCGGATAGTAAATTCAACAACATGGATGTTATGTCTTCATGTTCAAATTTGATGCAAGCCTCGATAAGCCGCTCACAATCTTGCTGAAGGAGATCATGTGCTCCACGCTATCATTCAACCTTTTTCATCCAATACAATATCTTTTTCAAGATCAACATGAAAGTGTAGTTGGATCTTAGATAGTTAAAAATATTTGGCCATCCCCAACAATTAATTTTGTCAAAGTCCCAAACTCGCCTTGCAATCGAACCTCTCCATCTGAAATTTAAAGGATTGACCCTTGGATGCCACGGATAATGCCGAAATACAAATACTGCTAATGTTGAGTAACTCTGTTTCACTTGTTGGTGCAAGTGAAGAAACAAGGCCAAAAGTATTTCTTGTTCAACCATAATCAGATCGCAATTGATAGGTTGTGGATCGTTCCCCACGTCATGCACGCACATCTTTTATTTTATTTATAGATTTGGTTTTATCTTATTTATTTAATTTAGAGGATAATCTCTAATAGCTTGAATTTAGGAGAGAATAAAGGATTCTCATCCTTTATATAGGGATAGAAAGTTAGGGTTTGAGTAGTATGAGTTTTTGAGAGATTTAAGCGAGATTAGAGATGAATGTGTAGAGAGTTTATTTTAAGAATTCAATAAAAGTAGATTAGTAAAATTGCGATCTTTTGTTTTAGCTTCCGCGAATTATTAGAAACTATCTGGTCTTTGCAATTGACGTATTAATGGCGATAGAGGAAAAGGTAAGAAATAAACAAAAAAAAAATGGAAAACAAACAATCACACACAAGCAACCAACAAAACGAGATTCTTACGTGGTTCACCCTAATGGTTATTGTCGACAGACTAGAAAATTTTGAATCTCGTTTTCATGGGAGACGGTACAAGATGTTAGCTTATAACTTCCTACATTTTGGCATACATCTCTTCTTTTTTCTCTTTTTTTTTTTTTTTTTTTTGGAAAGTGAGCTTCGAATTGAAGACCAACAACAAACTATACTGGTGGGGACAGCTCCCCTCTCTCAAGAGCACAAGAGGGGGGGAGCCTGGACACCAAAAGAAAAAGAAAACTATACAAAAGCTCTAGCTACAGCAGAAACCACAACTTCATTTCTGAACCCTGTAGTAGATTTTCCCAGAGGCATCCTCTACCATAATCAGCTTGAGAGCATCTGTAAAAGTATTGAGGGTGTACTCCATTTTCCCAATCTCATCTAGAAGGTTTGCAAGGTGATCTGGACCTCTATTGATCTCCCTGTAGTTGTGTTCAATAGAGAAAATTTCAAGAAGGGCTGATTTCCTTAAGATGGACATGACTAATCTCCTAGCAGGCCAAGGAGGTGCATAAACCTGCTTTATCACGTTAACCACATACATAGAATCAAAGCAGGTCTGCAGCTTAAAAATGTTCAACTGTAAAACCATATCAAGACCTCATCAACTCTTGCAATGGTTTGACCCTCCCTGCAACAGCCTTGATGCCTGTCCCATTTCAGTCTCTCAGAAGGGCACCAAAACCTCCCAAATTAGATAGATTACCCTCTATGTTTAGCTTGTAGACTCCTATGGGTGACTTATCCCATTTGCAAGCAATGATCTTGGGTGGGTCCTACTGGATTTGTATGTTCCAAACTTTTGGAAGGTGTTTGTTCCTCTTACAGTTCATTAGGTTGTGTTTATCATAGGAGAGTTTGAGTTTAACTTCATGAATTATGTTGATGCTGAGAGAGGGAGGGACTAAGCTTCTTGTTCTCAAAGATTCTCCTGTTTCTTTGTGGCATACATCTCAATCAACTACAACAATTAAAAACCTAGTTTTTTCTCCTCTTTCTCGCTCTCTAGTTGGGCTCTCAAGTTTGATGTCTCTCACTTGTTTTTTTTACTAAAAATTACCCTACAGCCATCCTAATCGCTTCTATATGTGGGAAAAACTCCATATATAAGATCAGAAAAGAACCCCTTCAAGAAGTAACTTGAAAAAAGATAAATATTTCTGGCCAGCATTAAGCTCGGTACTGAGGTCGATACTACGGTGGACAAATATCCTACCAAGCTCCGTATCAAAGTGCTATAGAAGCTTCCAAGAAAATCCGAATTTTGATCTTCGAAAAACTGAGACAATCTCCAACATATCTTAGACCTCATCAAATTGTTTTTGGCTAGATCGCCACAAAGAACATATGCCAGCTAATAACTTAACAGCACAGCATAGAAGTGTGATCTCACTTGCTTCTGCCCAAGAAAGAGATATCGGCATTGGCGTATTGAGGATTTTCTCCCAAGCGCCTTATCACCAACGTTAAAAGGTTAAGGTTCCTAGCTGGAGAAGTCTATCAACAGTGTGCTTCCCCGAGGACCCCCACCACCATAAATAGAATTGGTTACAGTCAAATTTCTACATCTGAACTTTGACGTAGAGAAGAATCCCAATAAAGCATCATAGAAAAATACAAAGAAGTGCAATAAGATGCAATTATGAAACCATCCACACTTAGCAAAGTATCACGAAATTCCATCCACATGGTTGTAGGCTTCCTAGGAATCTACTTTGAAACTTGTAAACAACCTTGGGAGTCCCCCCTAGACACGACTGAGCCTAAGTATTTGCTAGACAGTAAGGATCAAAAAAATGAAGAACAGATAATTGGCCTATGTCCCAAAAACGATGAATTATTTAGAGAAACGTAAGGGCGTGTTTCCCAATAGGGTATAGAGTTCATGTTCAGTCTCCAGTCAAATCACGAAGACATTTGCTACAAATATGAAATGTATGCCAAAAAGTTCTTAAGTGTCTCATAAGACAACTCTCAAACCCAAGGGATGTCACCTCCACAATTTCTATAGAAGCTGAATTTTCTTTTCAAACTTCCTTTCCAGCCTCGCCTGATCGATCCATCATATCAAAACAGTCAATTTTAGGCATGCACTACAAACAATCGGTAAAGAAACTGGAGTAGATATCAATATGGTCCTTGATCCTATCACTGTCGTCAACAACTTATTCCAATTGCAAACTAAACAAGTCGGTGTACCACATTCTTGTGTTCATCACACTAACCAAATGAAAGGTCTTAGTGGTAATAACCTATTTAAGCCGTTTCACTACTGACCTCTTCTTCCTTTTAAGTTCATCATGGGATAAGGAGCTTTGGATTTCCACCTTCTCCCAGTCCATAACATCAGTATCAGTGATTCCTCGCTCTTTCAAAACATCCAAACTAGAGAAATCCTCTGTTATTGCGTAAAATCTTCAACTCTAGATTCCAAAATTTACTTTGAGCTACTTTTAAAACTTAGCCTTCATTATTTTTAATTTTCACCGTGTTTGAAGCTTAAAGAGCAACATATAAGCAATTACAATATGCAGACCAACTCCTCACAGTGGAACCATGTCAGCTTAAATCATAGACGGAAAATGTATTGGCAAGGGCTGTGCGGTGAAAAAACCTCAGCTTGCAAAACATTATGAAAGTGAGCATATCATGCGCGATGCGCCGTCCACCAAAAATCTTTGAAGCTTTTCAATATCAAGTTTGCCTAAAACTTTGACCATGTAAAAATTGCAGCACATAATGGAAGTTCAATCCGGCCTTGAATTGAATAAAAGGTTCCCAAATTGCACCAAATCACAATTGAAGTCACCTGTGTTAGGCTCATTCCATGTGCCTCTGATATCATTCTACTAAAGTAATATGCTTTAAATATAGGTCATAAACACCAACAGGTCACATCTCGCACTCTCACCTGCCTGTCATTCGGCCCACAGACTCCAGTGTTGACCCACATAACTAAATATGGCAAATCTTACAGAATTTGACAGATCAAGCAACAAAATGAGATTTAAAACTCCCCAATCAAAGTCCCAAACTTGATATGTTAGAGACAATCAATTGCTCTGCTACAACATGGTATTTCCTTGGTCAAATATTCCCATTAATGTATTAGTAGATGCGGGTAGCTTGGACCATTGGATGTAATCATGTATGGTTACATACATAAATTTGACGTATCTTGTTTGAACTTTGAACCTTCGAATTATCAGCTCTTGGTAGGCTGTTTGATCTGTGTGACAGATACCAGGCCCAATCTCACTTTAATGTCAGCATAGAAGGTCAGTTCATACATTTTCCTTTCTGGCTGCTCATTTTGTAAAGGATCCATCAATATGTCAAGTTTTATTTCAAACTCCATATATCCAACTACAATACTGGGCATTCCTCTATTTGATACTGACTACGTTGATTTTCCCTCAACTTCGTCTTGTTGCACTTTTATGGCAACAACTTCTAGCGTGAAAGAGCAAGAAGCAGGAAATCCTCTCTTACTCTCCTGCTATGTCTGGGTATTGATCTATCACATAGGACTTTGCGATTTGGTGGTTTCACTCCCTATTTTCCAGCTTCATCTTTCTAGACCTGATGTTATAACTATGTGCACTGAGACAATCAAGGTGGGTTCTATGTACTAAATTAACCCTCACTTGGTTCCAATTTTTAATCTAAAGAACATGCTATTTAGTATGCTGATCAAAGAAATGCACCACATGGAATTGCTAAACCTTTGAATCTAAATAGTAAGACATGTATTCCTCCGGGACAAGTTGATATATCAATATCACATCTACCATGACAGTTGAGAGATCAAATGGGATCACCTATTGCTTTTTGACTAGGATGTTTTTTTTAACAATCCAGTTTTTTTTTTATGTGGGAGGATGCTTTTTATATTTTCTGATTCCGCAACTATCATATAATTTTGAGAAATATTTAGGACGAGATGTTACCATTTTAGGAAATTGCAGAAAATATCACTAGTTGATGTGGATGAAAACGATAATGTATGAAAATGGCCAAGGAAATATCACCAATAAGATAAAAATAAAAATAATGAATAACTTGACTCAGTTCAACCACTAACAGTATTTTATTTATTTGTTGTAACTGGCAACCGCCTAAGCGTAATAATTATTTGAAGGAGAATTAACCTCGCAAGTGTTTGGTTCTTCCTCAACTGCATACGAGAAAAATTGGACTGCCAAGCAAGATTACCAGGATACCATGGTAATGGTTTAATAGGCTCCACTTCACAGCCGTCGATGACCTGTAAAAAACAAACAGAGGGGGGGGGATAAGAATAGAAGTTCAAATGTCAAAATGGATAATTACAAGAGATTTATTCTTGGAGGAAGTGTACTGGATATATCAACCTCGGATTCAAGAGACTTCATAAAATCGTTCTCTAACTGTGAGCAGATATCTTGAAAGAACTGACCACTGCAAAAGAAAAATTCAACAAATAAAATAGAAATTCATAAAAAAGAACACTACTCTTAAGTAGCAGAAAGCAAGAAATTTGTCACATATAGGAACAAGTCTTAACATCTTTAAGAAGATCCAACGGCCTTCTTAGATAGACAATATTATCAAATTTAAGAAAAGACAATAAAAAATAAGGCTTCGCTGGTCTCATTGTCTACTGACTAAAAGTGACTTCGTAGTACTGATATTATGCCCGATATTGGAAGTACCAAATAACTGTAGGGGTTATACATGCTAGGGTGGTTAATCTAAGTTCTATCCTACTTCATAATCCTATTATGAGCCTTTAGAAACGGTGTTGGCATTAATTGATCACTGAGTTGTTGAAACCAATGAATTATCCACAACATCCTCTCTAATATAGCAAAGAAATCCCAACAGCATTTGTTAACTTTACTTCAAGTAATGAAAATACCTTTACTGTTGACGATGCAATTAGCTAAAGATCTCTCTTTCTTTTTGAATATTTCATTGTTCCTTCCGTCCATATACCTACATTTGCTCGAAAAGGGCAGCCTTCCAGGAGAGCTCTACTTTTTAAATAGGTTAAGAGGTACACAGCTCATCAATAATCCAATACTGTTTTAAGCATTACCCAATCCTAGCCAACCAATCTAACAAAGAAAGACAATGTCTCAAAAGCGACGATGCAACAACAAGAAATATAGTCTTTTTGTTTCCTTCACACATATAACAGTAAATTACTAATATCCACTAACTAACTACAATATTTTCAGTTAAGATCTTCCTTCAAGAGGCGGTCCATTAGAAGAAAGAATCTTTAGAAGGAATCTCAACCATTTGACTGGGTCTACGCAATTGGCTCCCTCTGGGACATGGCTTAATAAAGAGAGTATTTCCAAGGAGATACTGATATTCCAACCAAGCCCAACAGAGATCAGAATGGCTTTTAAAGGTATCAGCTGCTAAAATGATCATGTCCCATATTTATCTTGATCCGTTCCATGGACGACACAAAAGTTGTCCGAGTCCATATTCTGGAAGATGCCACACGGATTAGATTTGATAATTGATACCATACTGTATCTATATTAGCAACTGCCCTATGTCAACAATATTCTCCTTCAAATTATACCTACCAAATAGGTGTGTCCAAAGTTCAAATTTTGTTTTGCCTAAAATGTTTGTCCCTATGATAAAGTTTTACTATAATCGTGGCTCTGTTAAACTATCCCAGCCTTTGGAACCCTGGTTCACTTGCCTCACCTATTAAACGGTGTAATGGGTACCTAGCTATTCTAGTGCGGCCACTGCACCACTACCTACTAAATAGCCGATACCCGGCATCCAAATAAGTTAAGGTTGGGTGTAATAAGGAATATGGTTGGGTAGAGAAGATTTTAGTAAGGACGGCTCCCTTTGTGTAACAGGGTGTGGTGGGATTGTGCTTAAGGCCTGCGTAGCTACCGGGCCTTATTTCACCCCCATATCGACCTGAACAATTTAACTACTTATCTTTATAGCCGGGTTCGAGTGAGTCCATTCACTTACACACCACGACTGAATAATGAAGCGCTATAGGTGAAAGGACTCCTGGAAGCTGTAGGATGCGCCTCCCACGCTTAACTCTACTCCGAAAATAAATGCATCCTCGGATAGATGGCTTTGGCACCGATTCGATATATGTCTGCTCGGCCTAACCAATGTTGATGTGCCTTAGTTACTCTACTACACTTACTTCTGACAATCAACTGTACTCTCTTCGAAATGGTGCTTTAACACCTGTATCCACATCAACAAGTCCATTCGGCACTCCACTATACCGTAGATTCTCGTAGAACAAGTGTCTTCCATACTCGAGTTAAATGTACATTTGATACATGAAAAAAGATGGTTTCCCCAAAAAACAATAGTATCCTTATAGGACGCCATTTAAAAGCCTGAGAGCTTTCCATAAGTTCGGGCTTTAACAATTCTGATTTACGGTTTATTGTACTCTCACAGCCACGTTGCACAATAGATCAGTAGATGTAGTCCCCACTTTAGATTATCTTTCACTTGCTTCCTTGTTTGTGCTTTACTCTTCACATGCTCCATGTTAACCGAAATACTAAAAGCATATCTAAGCAACCTGTGATCCTCGAACTTTGCATTTTGAATAGATATTATTTGTCTAGCATGTCTTCTAAGCTATGTGAGGGAAGATGAAATAGCCGTGAATTGACACCAACACAGTGTATCTTGAACCAATCTGATTGTGGTTATCTCTAGGATTTGTAGGAAGAGATAAAGGTTGGAATAACCGTTATGTTATGTAACTTATGTAGTTAAATTCTTATATTTCTTACATCACATACATACCTAACTTTTTTTATATATTGGACAATGTCGCATTAAAAAAATACGCTTAACAATAACACGTCTTAATTTCGAGCATGCAGGAGAGATATTGAAGGATGCTACTCCTATTCATATACTATACATGGATACGAAACTTGGATCAACCATAAGTAATTAGAGTTGCGGGGTTTGCCATTATGTATCGTCTAAATTACAGTTATCAACATTATACATTGTGGTGTTTTAATTAGTTGATGAATTAATTAGAGGTTTTAGTACATGTAAGACAATGGGGTACGCATTTTACGGGAATCTGGATATTAGAACGCATTCTATAACATCTTTAACTACATTTCCATCAGTTTTTAGCAATCGAAAATGACGTATAAAACAGCCATTGGGGCTGCTCTTAGCTATATCTAAATTGTGTCCATCCACACTGCTCTCCCACTATTTGAAATTGCTTAATCTATCATTCTAAACTTATAACTCCAATAACAAAAGACACCCAACAACACTAAATCACCTGGAATTGATTCTGAACGCAGACGGCAACGGCTTTCGCAGCATTTCCACAAACGCCTCCCATTCTTCTTCGGGCACTATGCGTTGCTCCTACATTATGACCCAATCAATTGTTTTAGTAACACTATATGTGTATGTGTGTATGAGAGAGCGAGAAATAGAGGGCTACCTTGTAGTAATCGTCGAAAGCGGGGTTATCAGTAGTGAAGTTGTCCCAGTTGGAGGTGTTGTTGTTGGAGTCGGAAGGATTGGTGTCTGATTTGGCCTTCTTCCAGACGTTTTCTCTGTTGTGCCTAAAATGTTTTCTTTGAGTTCGTCCTCGCTTCTGCCCTCCTCTTCCACCTCCCATTTCTCTGAGACTGAACTTCACTACACTTTGGGTTTTGGGGAGAGAGGGAGAGACTGGTTGAAGGGGGTTTTGGGAATTTAGGGTACTTTTGCTTCACATAATTGTAAAGCGTCTCCAGTAGTAATAATATGACTATATTGCGCCAGGTTTTTCTAGAAGAAGACTAGTCCTATAAAGACCTAAATTCGTAGTCGGATTAGTTCTTACACCAAATTTACTAAGAACACGATTTATAATCAAAAGATGGAGCAGAACTTAGCATGGAAACCTTTGAATAAATAAAAACCGCGACCTCAGCTTAAAGATTTTAAAGAGTTGATCTTATAAATGTTTGATTACAAGTTACAATAAGTGTTCTCTTAGATATCTTATGTGATTTTGTTTGCCAAAATTCTTATACATTTACTGCTCTCTCTTCCTCCTCTTTATAAACTTCATTGTAGATCGTGGGTCACTACCACGACTTCATGGATGAGCGGAGCTTTGTCGGAGTAATGCTTGAGACTTTACAACGGCTAGTTAATGGCACAGATGTTTCTTGACTGCTAATTGGTTATTCCACGCCACATGTATTGTTGAAGTCGATCATTTGGCTTCTAGTTCGATATTATAGGTCGTTTAGATATGCCACCATATTTTGCATGAGCTTAGGAGGTGCGTATATTGGCCTAAACCTTGCTGGTCGAACCTGCAGACTAGGCCACTACAATTGCACCCCCCCCCCCCCCCCCCCCCCCCACACACACACACACAATTGAAACCATGAATAGCCCATGGGTGGGTTGAGTTAAGAAAATCGGCCTAAAACTTACCATTGGCATTATCTATTGTAATTTGATTCTTCATCAAACTTGAATCGTATTCCCGGATATCGATCTAGGCCTCATTTTAAGAATTCAAAATATTGTAACCACCTACTGAAAGAACTCCACTTTTGGTGAAGTTTTGTTTTTATTGATAAATAAATGACTAATTTAAATTTAAAATTTGCCTTGTTCTTATTATATTTTTGACTATATAAAGAAATTCAATATTTTTAAAATTAAAGACTAGATGCAGGGCTTTCGATAAATATATAGTAAAGGATTATACCGAGGGTTTTTCTTTGGTGAGAGGTTTTAGTGCAGTATTAGCTATGTTAGGAATTTGTATCTAATTGAGCTTGGTAATGTATGCAGGAATGATGATTTGAAACTTGATTGGCTTATAGATGATCTGAAATTCTTAGTACAAAAGCAGAAGTTTAAAAAAAATGACAAGATCGGGGAAAAAAAGGAAGAGAAGAATAAAGATTTTGGCTATTAAGGAAGAGGAGCTCGATAAAGTTTATGATTTTCTTTGTGAATTCGAGAGCAAACTGTTGCTTATCTTATTTCGTTTGAGACAAAGAGATGACGAATTAGGGATTATGGAAAGGGATTTAAATAACAAGAGAGAATGAATTTAATAACGTTATTAAAAGCAGGAATGGTTTAATGATAATAACACATGTGTTTCTAGGAAACGTTTAAGTATATAAGGGGAAATGGTGTCTTGGTTGAAAACTAAATGGCCGCTGACACGTTTCCCATATCACTGTAGCAGTTACCAAGGAAAAGTACAAAATAGTTAATTTTTCTCTCTATAAACCATTTTTCATCTTCAGATAGAGAAAATAGTAGGAAAAGTTGTTGTTAATTTTCTGTTCGAATAGACTTATTATTTATTCGAGCAGAGTTAAGTGTGCCTCTATTGTCTATTCGAACAGGAACCGAAGAAAAAAAAATCTTCATCTTTTGAGTCGTAACCTCAACAGTTTTTCCATGTGTTATTATGAGGTGGAGAGTGCAGAGGGTGGATGAGGATGATGAAAATTCTGGGGCAACACTTTATAAGCAAATTTGACACTATAAATAGGGTTCTTCTCAAGTATCCATTTTTCTTTTATCAAGTTGATGTTGTGCAAGAAGAGGAATTTTCAAGATATGAGTGTCCTCTTCATTTGAGAATATATCATGAATAATATACAAGTTTCAGGTGTGTGTGACTGTGTCAGTTAAGTCTGCAACCCATTGTATAGAAGGATCTTGTAAGTAGTTGGTAAGTGGTTTGAAATTGGGAAAAGTAGGTATCCATTTTATCCTCCCATATATGAATGTGGTGACCATTGCCTACTGTCCAACATATAAAGGGTTTAAGTAACTATTTTTCCTGAAGAACATCCTTCCAAAATCTAGAGTTTTGAGATCTTTTAGTACAATGAAGAAAAGAAATGTTCCGAAAGTATTTTGCCTAAAAAAATGTGCAGCGAAGGCATCAAACTCTGTGATAAATTTCCATGTGTACTTACCAAAAAGTGCTATATTTTGGAAATAAGCATGTCTAATATATAGTCCCCCATGATGCTTAGAAATGTATTTCCATTTGACAAAGTGTTTCTTCTTTATCCCTTCTTTACTAATTCCCCGCCAAAAATATCGATTAAGATCATCCATTCGATATAGAATAGATTGAGGGAATAAAGCACTAGTCATCTGGTAGACATGGATGGTTGAGGATACACTTTTAATTCAATTAGTTCTTCCGACTTGGCTCAAAGTTTATGATTTCTAGTTTTAAAGTTTAGTTTGTACCTTATTCAAAATATATTTATAATCCATGCTCTTATATCTAGAGAAAATAATAGGAGTGCCTAAGTAGCTAGCAGTAATAGGGCCTTTCTGGATACCCAAAATCCTTCTAACTATATGAGTCAATCTTCCTGAAATATTAGGACTTATATAAACATTTCAGATTTTGTGTAATTGATTTCCTGGCCAAAAATAAGGTTGTAATGTGTGAGCAATTCTTTAATGCGGGCAGCCTCTGTGATATTAGCTCTAGAAAAAAGAAATGAATCATTTGCAAAAAAAAGATATAGGAGATGGGGGGAACTAATCTCTTAACCTTAATGCCATGAAGATGTCCTTGTTCTTCCTTATTAATCAAGATTCTAGATAAATACTTAGTATACAAAATGAATAAATAAGGAGAAAGTGAGTCACACTGTCTAATTACTCGAGCAGGAGAAATTATACCAAAAGGTGAACCATTAAGCTTGACATAATAAGAAGTACTAGTGACCAGATTCAGGATAAAGTTCAAAATGTGACCCTAAAAACCAAAAAAATAAAATAAAAATGATTTAAGAAATCTCATTCTAATTTATCACAAGCCTTACTAATGTTTAATTTGACTTCCATACACCACTGGATGCCTTTTTTCTTCTTCTTTTGTATAGCATGGAGTGTTTAATGTACAATAGCTACATTATCTTGAATCAATCTACCCTGGAAAAAGCATTCTAATAAGGACCTACTATTTAAGTGAGATAAGGTTTAATTCTATTAGCCATAACTTTGAAGAAAATTCTCATAATAGTATTACAAAGACTAATTGGTCTAAAATCAGAGACCTTTGTTGAGTGACTTGATTTGGGTATAAGAGCAAGGTTAGTGTGGTTTAAAGACTTGAGAAAATGTTGAGAATGGAATAAATGATTGCAAACTTGTTGGATATTATCTTGTAAGAAAGGTCAACACTGTCGATAAAATAGGGTGTGAATCCACCAGATCCTAGTGCCTTATAAGGTTGCATTGAGAAAAGACCCCTCAAATTTCAGTAATTGGTTTGGTTTATTTACTAATTAGTGGAATTTGGGGCGTTACATAAGTAGTTGTTTGGGGTTGTGGGAGGGAGGGGTACTCTTCTTCTTAATTTTGGTTTAATTATGTATATTTATGTTGGTATGTAATGGTGGATAGATCAAATCTTTAATGCATTTTTGGATTCAAATTAAACAAAAACTTATTTGGGGTTTTGTTATTTTTCATCCAATTTGTGTTGGTTGTAATGGTGAAACAGATTGAGTTTTGTTGGGTTTTTAGTTTAATATTGAAGGACTATTAGTTGTTTAGTTTGTAATTGGTAGGATTTGGGGTCAGTCTGTTTTGGATTACTTTCAGTGGGGCCTTTCTTTTTTGGGGATTGTGGGGGTGCTGATGTGATCAGGGTTGGGGGTTTCTCATTTTAAAATTTGAGATGCTATTTGTTTAATTTTGCGAAGAGAGATTGACTGAATGAGGTGCTCCGGTTAGCAAAATTTTATGTTATTTTGGATAAATTCCTAAAATATAACTTTTAGTTTTACTAATATGAGTTTGATTATAAGCTTTTTATACTATGTCCATACTCCTTATGATCACACTAATTATGATGTGTTTGTATGAGAATTGGTTACTACATGACAAAGTTGCGTTTTAATTTTGAGATTAGATCATCTTTTGAGTTATTTCGAGTGGCAAGGCTTCAATGCTTTCTTTGTTTTTGTAGAGAAAGAGTTTTAGTAGCGCGAGGTTGGTCCATTTCAATTCTATGAAGAGCTTTTCATCATTAAGTATCTGAAACTTTGTAGACCATGCTATCGAAGAATCTTGTTTAGTATCTAATGACTTTCATTGACATACCTTTTAATTTTTTGTTTTTGTTGAGATATTAAATTAATTGGTAAAATATTTTAGTGACAAACATCTAATACTTTTCCAATCAATTTTTTTACCTACACCAGGGTAAAAAAAACCATAACCCCAATTCTTATTGCAATAAATGACATCATTCAAGAGGCGATTAAAACACTACTGGAAATTGGTAAAATCAAAGGGGGGGGGATTTTTTCTCTCTCCAAAACCCATAAGAATAAAATCATATTTTTTTATTATCTTCCAATCTGGTACAAAAACAAATTAGGGATCCTTGAATGAATCTTAATATGTTAATTAAGAAAGAGAGAAAAAGAAATACATAACATTTTTTATATCGATTACGAAAACCATAATTGAGATGAATTATTGCAGATAAACAGAAGAGGGTTTCGATCAAGGAAGCCTCTATTGTTGGCTCTATCTTAGACTCTCACTTAGGTGAGACAAAGAAATATACCTAATTAAAGGATCGGTTGTGAGATTATAACATTTTGAAGAGAAGATGGAGGAGATTAATAAAAAGGTTCAATTTCTTATGACATTTTGTTTAACTAAAATTTTGATTAATGTATCATCATAAAAAATCGAGTTTAGCTACTATAGCATACATAGATGCCATTTGAAGTTTTCTTAAATAAATCCCCCGCGATTACTGCTGTTTTTAGGGAGAAAATATCAAAATGCTATTAATTTTTTACTTTTAATAGCATTTCGTATAAAAGCTATAAATAAAATGATATTAAATGTACATTTTCATGTAGTGGTAGGTGGTGAGTTGTCCGGTCTAGTTTCAACTCTTTGAAGTCGACTCGGTTCGATGTCTCGTATCGAAATATTTAATGCAAATAAATTGTACAGACAAGATAATTTCTAACAGTGAAGTATTATTTGTGATTCGACCATTGAGACCGAGTGAACCAATATTTTATGTACAATAAATTGTACTAGGAAAAAATAGGATTCGAGTGCCAAAGTATTAAAAAAACCAAGATGGAATAGGTTCGACCATTGAGGTCGAGTTAAATTCGAGCATCATATTACTATTTGAACCAAATTACAATTATGCATTGGTTTACGAATATCTCGACATGCGGTTGTATTTTACTTGTAGGTTAAAATGGACCTCATTCAAAATGACTTGCTAAGACAAAAAAAAAGTATCCATCGCCGAGCGGACAATAGTTAATGAGACATTGACAATAGCTAATGAGACATTAAGAACTAATGATACATTCAGAACAACTAATGATACATTAAAAGCTGAAGTTTGAAAAGTGTATCTGCTCACTGGTCGAATTATATGATGTAGACTTTCCAAGGTTGTAGAATTGTAAGCTGAGAAGAAAATTGCAGTCGAGAAGGTGGAGACGCAATATAAAGAATTGAAAGATGATATCACCAAGAATTTGAGTAGTTTAATAACACCACTGAACCTGTAGCCTATCGACCCAGAAAATCCCTAGCCCATCGACATAGAGCCTATTTCCTCTTTAACATTCCGTGAGCCAGACAATTATTGGAAATGTTTGCTGCCAAGTTAAAAAAATTTATAAGCTTAATATTCAGATTTTCAAACTGACAAGTCTTATTATCCTCATGATTATATTAGTTACGACATAAAAATACATAAAGAAGGTCAACATAATCAGAATGAGATGAAATAAAGAAGAGATTGTATCGAGCCTTTATCAATTATTAATATGTATTGGTCGATATTTGTTACAGGTTTGGGTACATTTGAGTTTTTGGAAAAAAAATTACATTTATGAAGTTCGACCTGTCAACTTTATTCGATTGTTTTTTATTTTTGAGTTTGTTGTTGGCTTGTTGCACTTAGTAACAACCAGTATTTGTATTGATATTCCCGAAAGATAAAAGAACAATAGTTGTAGTAAAATAATTTTTTTTTTTTTTTCATATGATTTGTTCTTGGATGTTCTGAAGTATTTTTTGTCGCAACTATTTTGATTTCGTGTTGGAGACGCAATATCGAAACTTAAAAAAAGTCATCACCTCGAGATTTAGTGGTTTAATAGCAGTAGCACCTCTGAATCAGCCCCCCATCTAACAGCCCACCGAACTCTAGCATATTCCCTATTAAACTTTACCTGAACATGACACTTTATTGGAACAGTATGCTGGTGAGTTAAAAACCTTTAATAAGTTGTACATTCACTTGTTCAAATTAACAAATCTCGCTATCCTTGCGATCATATTAGCATACGACGCCAAACTACGTAACGAAGTCCAACAGAAAGAGAATGGGAAAAAAATTCATATCGAGTCTTCCACCATAATTAATTTCAATTAGCCGATATTGCTAATAGGTCTGGGTACATTTGACTTCTTATAAATAATATACACGTGCGGAATTACACCTTTAAACTTCATTAGATTAGATTATATTTTCAAGTTTGTTGTTTGCCTGTTATACCTAGCAGTAGCAATTCTTTGTCTGGCTATTCACCACATAAAAGAATCTTAGCTCCAGTAATCTTCTTGGGGGTTGTTCTGGTATGTTCATTAGTGTGTTTTGTCGCAAGTATATTCTTTTGGTGGTGTTAAATAGGAATTGTCAGCTCAAATGGTTTTTCTTAAAAGAAAAAGTTTGATAAAATTTTAATTTATAAATGTCTATGTCGAGATGAAAGAGTTATTATTCTTCACCACTGCACTTGCGAATGACAATGGAAATAATGTTGAGGGAATTGGTATTCGAGAATTCATAACTAAACTCAACACGCCACGACCGCTCTTAATTTACAGTGTGACGATGTCATAAATTTTCAAGTAAATGCAATATATGAAATCGAAGAAGATATAGTGCGACAAGGTCAGTGATTAATTGTATAAACTACCTTTTCTTAAAATGTTTACTGCTAAGTCAAAAAAATTTATAAGCTTTATAATCAAATTTTCAAACTGACAAGTCTCATTATCCTCATGATTATCTTTGTTACGACAAAAAAATATATAAAGAAGGTCAACATAATCAGAATGAGATGAAATAAATAAGAAATTGTATCGAGTTTTTATCAATTAGTAATCTGTATTGGTCGATATTTGTTACGGGTTTTGGGTACATTTGAGTTTTGGGAAAAAAAAATTACACTTGTGGAGTTCGACCTATCAACTTTATTCGATTGTTTTTTTATTTTTGAGTTTGTTGTTGGCTTGTTGCACTTAGTAGCAACCAGTATTTGTATTACTATTTTTGAAGAGAAAAGAACAATGGCTGTAGTAAACTAATAAAAATATAAAAAAATATTCTTATGGTTTGTTCTTGGATGTTCTAGAGTATTTTTTGTCGCAACTATTTTGGTTTAGTGTTGGTTTAAGTCGAAATGGTCAGATAAAATGGTTTTTCGAAAAAGAAAATCGTTAATAAATATACTATTAAAAAATAACTCTTTAGAAATGAAAGAGTTGTTCTCAACCACTATTCTTGCTTATGAAAATGCAAACGACGCCGAGAAGATTGAACTCAAAGATTTTAACGGTAAACTTAACGTCACTGCGGGTACTCTTAATTTATTGTATCACGAGGTCATAAACTCACAAATCCAGAAGATGATTCCAAATAAACTTAAGTATGAAACATGCACTTGTTCATTGGTCGAAGGATATGATGTAGTATTTTTATTGGTCGTTATTGGTTACAGGTCTGGGTACATTTGAGTTTTTAGAAATAATATACACGTATGGAGTTACACCTTTGAACTTCATTAGATTGTATTCCATTTTCGAGTTTGTTGTTTGTCGGTTACACCTAGTAGCAATAATTCTTTGTCTGGCTATTCTCTAAAAGAAAAGAACCCTAGCTCTAGTGATCTTCTTGTGGGTTGTCCTGGTATGTTCATTATCGTGTTTTGTCGCAAGTATATTCTTTTGGTGTTGGGGTAAATAGGAATTGTCAACTCAAATGGTTTTTCTTAAAAGAAAAAGGTTGATAAAATTTCAAATTAGAAATGACAATTTCGAGATGAAAAAGTTATTATTCTCCACCACTACATTTGCAAATGACAATGGAAATGATGCTAAGGGAATTGGTCTTCGAAAATTCAGAACTAAACTTAACGACGCCACAACCGCTCTTAATTTACTGTGTAACGAGGTCATAAATTTTCAAGCAAATGCAGTAGATGAAATCGGAGAAGACAAGGTTATTAATTAATTGTATAGACCGAACCTTGTATCTTGTAAAACTCAAGCTTGTATAACTAATATTTTGTTGTGAATTTGATCTTTTATCTTGTTCACTCAAGCTTTTGTAATCTGTAATTTATTGTACGGTAAACTCGATCTTGTTTCATGCTTGAATTCGAGCTTGTTAAACTGTAATTTTTGGAGTGGAACTCGATCTTGGATCCTATTGAAATCGAGCTTGTATAAACGGGTAACTATCTATATAACTCAGACATGTATCTGGTAAAACTTGAGCTTTTAGAAACAATTTTTGTTTGTTTATAATTCAATCTTTAGCTTGTACAACCCAAGCTTGTAGTTTGTAATAATTTGTAGGTAAACTCGACCTTATAGAACTGTTATCTCGAGCTTGCATAAACTGTGGGGAGTAATTTCCTGTTGTTTTTATGCTGCGGAATGGTTTCCTCCTCGTCCAAATCGACTATATATGGAGGCCTGTTAACCTCGTTGATCATGAACTCTAGGATTCTTATTGATGGGTTAATTAAAGGTATAACAAATCACGTAATTTTCAATAATTTAGATGTTAATGGACTTAATCACCAAGTCCAGGCCATCTAGCAAACCTGTACTGCTAATATAAAGTTTAGCAGCATCTCTGACTTTTTGTCTCGACATTCTACTACCTCGTTCCATCAGTGCTTCAATGATCATCTCTACTGCGTACTTAGGTCTCCTTTCAGGCTATCTACTATCCATTTCAGGATTTTTTTATTTTTTATTTTTTATTTTTACTTTTGATATTTCGTGCAATTCTTATACTTAGTTTGAGATTTTTCATGGCCAAAACGCATTGGCTGGTGGTGACTTAATGTTCAAAATGTCTGCAGTAGGCTTGGTTATTCGGCATGTGTCATTGTCCCTGCGTGTGGTCGGTTTGGGGGCCTTGCTCTAATGTGGGACGAGTCAGTTAATGTGTATGTTTTGTGTATTGAATCCTGGTGTATCCATGTTGTTATCTATGAAAATGGTGTTAATTATTTTGTCTATTTCTCCCCTTACCTTGACCAAAGACTCATCCAATCATAAATATTTCCAACTCTTCTTGACAATCATAATTTGCCTTGGTTTGAGATTGGAGATTTCAATCACATAGCCTTTTCATGGGAAAAATAGGGTGGATACCTCTCACTGATCTTCAGATCCAACCATTCTTAGATCTTTAAGATATATGCGGGTTTTTTGAATTGGGGTTTTCGGGGAGCAAATACATATGGACTAATCGACGGAGGGGAGGAGATTGTGTTTGGGAACGAATTAATCGTGGACTCTGTAATGGGTCGGGTCAGATTCTCTTTCCCATGGCTCATATCCAAAATCTTCAATTATTTCATTTGGATCATAAACCATTTACTTTTTGAACCAAACTCACGAAGAGAGCCTATATTGTCTCGTCTTTTCCGATTTGAGGCCATGTGGACAAGTGAACCCTCATGTGGTGGCGTCATTAACAAGATTTGGAACTCCCCAAACCCACATAGATCTGCATCTTAACAAATCTTCAAAAAAAGTGGGTGTTATAGGGATGGACTCATTCACCGGAATAAAATAATTTTCAGACAAATTTAAAACTGAATCACAGAGACAAGAGAAAAATTGGAATAAATACAAAACAGCTAAGATTATGGGAACCAAAGGTCACTTCAAATCGAAGCTCAAATACATTGTAAGCTTGATTGCTTTCTCAGATACGAAGAGACACATTAGAAGAAAAAATCCCATGATCAATGGATACAAAAGAGTGATTTGAACACGCGGTATTTTCATATCCAGACCATTCACAAAAAATATTAATTTTAACCAAATTTACAGATTGAAGAACATTTAAGACTAGTGGGTTCCTGGAAGACATGCCATTGGGAATTCCTTGATTTATTTCTTTTAACCCTTGTTAAGTATTGAGTTCCCACCTGATATTGTCGATGTGTTACAACATGTACATACCCGTATCTCTTTTGAGGATAATATGGGTCTCCTTGCGATCCCCACTTTTGAAGAAATTGATACTACCATGAAACAAATGCATACCCTCAAAGCACCTGGTGGATTCTCAATTATTTTCTTTCAAACCTTTTGGCAAACTGTAAAAAATCATGTCTATCATTTGGTGATTTCTTTCTTTGAGGATGGAGTTTTTACCCACAAAATCAATCATTCCCATGTTGCTATTGTCCATAAAATCCATAACCTAACTTTTCCCCAAGATTTTCGACCAATTAACCTCTGTAATACCATTTACAAAATCATATCCAAATTTCTTATAGATGATTGAAACCTTTCATTTCAAAATTTATTTCACCACTCCGAGGATCTTTTCTCCCAAACCGTTTAATCCATCAACAAATTCTTTTGGCCCAAGAACTCCTTTTCAAAAAATTTAAGTCTAAATACAGAAAACAAGGTTCTACTGGCATTAAAATTGATATGAACAAGGTGTATGATCGCTTTGAGTGATGTTTTATTCATGATACTTTCCTTATGTTTGGGTTTGCTAATTATTTTGTTAATTTGATTATGTTTTGTGTCCAAACTATGTCTTCTTGCATCCTCCTTAATAGCTCCCCTTTTGGTTTCTTCAAGCCCACACATGAACTCTGTCAAGGGGACCCACTTTCACCTTATGATTTTATCATTTGCATGAAAGTCCTATCAATCAATCTTGAGCACGCTTAAACTGAGGGAAACATTACCGGGATTAAACTCTCAACTAATGCCCCACCTATCACTCACTTACAATTATTGGATGATCGATTTATTTTCACCTCCAGAAATCTACATAAATATTCTAACCTTGCCTCCATAATCAATGATTTGTGTCATGCCTCAGGCCAATAAATAAATAAACACAAAACAATTTTTATAAACCTAGAAGATTAGAAGGACGAGTGATTGGAAATATTAAGTCTTGTTTTGGTATCAAGCCTGCTACCCACAAACCTTTCTATTTGGGTTGTTCGCTTATTATGGGGAGAACTTCAGAGGATTTGTTTGGTCCCCTTTTGGATCATGTCCAAACTCGTTTGAATTGGTGGAAATCTAAATGCCTTAACCAAGCTAACAGATTAACCCTAGTTAATTCAGTTCTTTCTACTCTCCCTAGTCACCTCATGTCCACTATTAAACTTCCAATTTCGATTTTGGAGAGTATGGATAGGCCTATTTTCGGATCGGAAATGGAGGTGTTTGGAATTTTTTTGATTTTTTTCGGAACTAGAAAATTTGTTCCGATTCAATTTTTTTTGGAACTGCCAAAATAGATCCGAATCCAAAAAATTTCAGAATTTTAGAATTCATAACAAATTTATGATATTCCGAAAAATCAAAAAATCAATTTTTTTTGAAAAAAAACCCCAAAAATTCTGATTAAAAAAATAAATGTATTTAACAATTTGAAGCATCATTTGCTTTGTGTAATTTTACCTCTGATTTTCTACACCTTATATGCATACATATATCCCACTAAGGCCATTATAACAAAGTAACAAAATCTATCACGATGTGTGAGGGAAAGCAGTCACAAATGTTCTATTCTGTCACATCTCCAACTGCCCTCCTTGCTTAATTGCTTGCTTAGCCTCATCTTTGTTGCATACAAATTCCATGTCATTACTACATACAAGGTATACCAATTCACCTTCTTCAGGCACCTCTGCCACCTTGCTAATAGAAACCTTCTCAAGCTTTTCTTTGGGTATTGTACACACATTAATCTTCACCTTATACATCACGGCTTTCCCTTTGTACTTCTCAGCAGCCACAGTCTTCTCTTTGTTTCTCAAGTGGACACCACTGTCTTCAACAATGATAGGCTTGGTCTTAGAGCAAGTTGCAGTCTCATGTCTTCAACAATGATAAGCTCCTAAGTAGCTCCCTAGATCTACTCAAGCCACCCTTGATGAAAAATAACAAAGCTTCAATCCAGGGAGCTGGAGCCATTGCTGAATCCCAAAGCCAAAGACCAATAAATAAATCTGTAATAAGATCCCTTAATATGAGTAGATTCCTAAGCCATAATCTTTGTAACATTGCACTCTTTGGTTAAATGGATCATTACATGTTTTGCATCCATTAAATCAGAAAAAAAGATCTCACTCAACCCCAAGTATTCTTAATTTGAAATCCAATCTCATACAGAGTTGGCAGCACAGAGTTTCAGGATCATTTATTTTGAAATAGGGAAGCACTCAAAAGAGAAACGGTCTAAAAAGGATTACAAGAAGCATAACATTTGAGTAGTGTTAACTTTCAAAATCAATTTATGCATACAACTGATGACATCAAAATCAATTTCAAAGTAGTGTTAACTTTGTAGTTCATGATTCGCTTCCTAAAATCTGAAACTATATCCACTTTGAATCGTTAAGACTCACGCAGCTGCCGATGAAACCTTGTAGTTTAACACTTGAGCTTCATTCTATTCCCCAATCTTCTTAGCAACATTCCTAAATCTCTAACCTCTGAATCGTCGCCTATTGTTAGCGTGATAATAACAGAGAATCACACTCAATTCAAACCCTATTGTTAGGGTGATAGATGGAAAGAGAACCTATCGTTAGCATGATAGACTGGGAGAGAGAGAGGTAGAGACAATTCAAACCCTAAGTAAGGAGGGGAGGCAGTAGAGAAGGAGAGGACTGGGGAGGCAGTAGAGAAATGAATAGAGCCCTAGGTTATAACTTTAAGTTAAGTTTTATTATTTTCAATTGGGATAAATTCGGAATATTATTTGGAATAAATTGGATCAGGGGTATTCGAATTAAATCGAAATAACATTCGGATTAAATTGGATCGGATAGTATTCGGAAAAATCGGATCAGATTTTTTCGGAAAAATCAGATCCAAAAAATTTGATAAAAAAAAATTGGAAATTCGGAATTACAAAAGCCTATCCGATTCCGATCCGATTTTTTTTAGAAAAAATCGGAAATCGAAACTGTAAAATAGGGTTCCAAAATCGGTAAAATTGGATTTCGGAAAAAATAAAAAATTTAGACAAAAGTTGCAGCCCTAAGTATGGATCAAATGCGTAGTCTTTCTTTGGGGATATGAGCCTCATAAACCCAAATTTCAGGCTTTCAACTAGGGGGTTACTTGTAAATCGATTTTGGAGGGTAGATTAGGGATCCAAAATTTGAAATGGGCTAATAAAGCCTTGTTGGCAAAATTTGCTTGGGCTTTGACTAATCAAAATTATTTTTGGGCTCAAACTTTAAAGGCCCACTATTTCCCACACGTGGACTTCCTTGACACACGTGTGAAAGCTTCGGCCTCACCCAGTTTTAAAAAGCTCTTCACATTGGGAGTTGAATTGCAAAAGGAGTTCTATGGCAGATTGGGGATGACGCTAGTATTCATATCTCTCACGATCATTGGATCCATGGTCTTAGTCCCGAAAATCTCCATTTTCCCCCTGGCCTAAATGACAGCATCTAAAATGTCTCTGGTCTATTAAATCATGAACATTCTCTTTACTAGAATTTGGCTTTAATCAACTTCATTTGGGATCCTGTTATCAGTAGGCAAATCTCTCATATTCATTTGGGAGGAGTGGGCGAGCTTGATCACATGATTTGGGAACTGGATAAACATGGGAATTTCACTTGTCGTTCAACGTACTATTTTTTTCAATATCAAGAGGAAGGGGAAATGAGTCATCAATACCAGGGCCCAATTGGAAAATCCTTAACTGAATCCTCATCCCTCCAAAAATTTAATTTCTTATTTAGAAAATTTGGGTGTAAGGTATTTCTACTAACACTAAGCTCCATCGTTGCTTACAGTTCTTGTTTGCTCTGTGGGTTTGGGGTTGAAAACAAAAGTCACATTTTCTTTAAATTCCCTCATACTTTGGCTTGTTGAGATAAATCAGATATTGGAATTAGGTTCAACCCGCTGGTAGATGATGATCCTGGTGGGTTTCTGTAATGGCTTATTCCGCATCTCGAACTCATGCTTCATCTTTGACCATTGTGCGAACTTTTGAACTCAATAACAGAACACGTAGCACAGTTAGAAGTAAGACAATAACATCAAGAAACATGTAGAGCATGAGTTTCTCAACCAATACCACTGGTCCACGATACTCCTCATACTCTTGGTTGAGAGTAGTCTTGTAATAGTTTATTCCGCATCTCGGACTCATACTTCATCCTCGACCTCATAAGCATAAAAAAATCACTACTAAAGATGCATTCAGTATTACTAAGTTTGAGTTATTAGTAACGACCTCTACATCAACTGTTCGAGTTAAGCAGATGTATAATCATCAATAAAGCCGTTATACAGCATCAAAGATCAGAACGTTACACAATCTGGTCAAACATATATTTTGTAGCATTCATCATCAAGAGTACTTATGGTCACCAAACGGTTATATTATAAGGCCTATAAATAAGACCATAGAATTCCAGATGAAGGACAGAAGAAAGCTCACCTAACATTCAACATACTCAGAACCCTCATTGTAATAAGCTAGCAAATCTCAAAAACACCATCTTCTCTTTCTCAAAATCCTCAAGAGAAGTCGTGTTTTTTGATATATTCAAAGGTTTTCTACGCTAAATTGTCTTGTTAGCAATTATTTACTTTATTGAGCATCTTGAACACATCTGGTGTAAAGACTAAATCGGAATCTCGGAATTAGGCTATTATATTTGGTACCATCTGTGGGAACAAAGTTCTCAAACTCATTGTCTCAAACACTGCTGATCATTTTTTTCTTCTAAGAATGATAACTCCAAGTCAGGTCACGCCGATTATTCCAGAAGAAGAAAATATTGCTCTCACAAAACTAAGAACTAATTTGTACTCTGAAACATAAAGGCGGGCTGCTCTGAAGCAACAGTTAGCAAGTATTCAAGATGCGCTAAAGATTTTGCAGGGTCAGCAAGTCGCCACCTAGAAAAACAAAGGCGTACTACCAGAAGGCTTGCAGATTTCTATTCATGATCGAATAAGACCTCTACCAGCATGAAACCACTTAGGAGGAGCACTTCGATCCAATCATCACCCATGAGAGGTCGAGCCCCTCCCGATCCAAGAGGTCTACCAAGAAGTAGATGGAGACCTTGCATGAGTTAAACAAACTGAGAATCCACCTCGAAGAGTTTGAGTTCCTACAAAAGATCGTCTAAGTGAAGAAAGTGGCGACTACAATCCTGGAGAAGGATGCGTCACACGCTCAGCCATTACAACTCGACAATATGTGACTCATGAACATGTTGAAAAGTAAATCAAAGAATTGCCCGAAGCTCTGACTCAGACCACCAAGGGAATACACAACAGATTACAAAAGAGCCCATTGCACATGAGTTATTAGATGGCGAGGTCCCCACCAGATTCCATACTCAGAAGATCCGAAAATACAAGGGCACTGATCCAGTGGAGCACGTCCAGGAGTTTTAGGACGCTTTAGGTCTACATTCTACATCTAATCATATTTTATGTCGGCTTTTTCCTACCAGCTTATCAGGTAAACCTTTGTGATAGTTCCACACACTACCCAAAGGATCTATAACAACTTTCGAACATCTGCGAGAACTTTTTGTCAAAAATTACTCGTATAACAGATAAAAAGAGGAGAATTTATATTCCCTCTTCAGCTTAAAGTAGATACTAGGGAAGAAGTTCGAGATATTCACTAAGAAGTTTATGGAGTTAGCTCGAAAAGTAGATCGACTGGATTATAAGATTACTATTTCAGCTTTTACAAATACTTTTCTCGTAGATAGAAGGGCGAAAGAATACCACGTCCTAAACAAACCTACAACTTTTGAAGACATGATTGAAAAGGTCAACGAATATATCAATCTTGAAAGAATGGTGTCTGACAGACAGAAAACTTAAAAATTGACATTAACAGTTCATGACCAATCCACAGGCTAAGATTTTAACCGTGCTACAGATCAGGGAGGTGATAGGAAATGAACCAAATCTCATGACGATCGACCTATAAAAAGTGGGAATCTACCCAAGCCCTGTCTTCCCAAAATGAATGTCACCATAGCCAACATATACCCAATACATCATAAGGATAATTTTTTCCGTAATGCACAATATCTCAAACCTATTGAGAATAAGCCATATTGCATCCACCACAAAGTTTGACATCATGAGATGGATCACTGTTTTGCTTTACAACGACTGTTGGAGTATATCTTAATGGAGGCCCCTCCATTAAGATACATTTTGGACGTAAAGAGTTACAAAAACAAAACTTACAAGAGTCCTACAGAAGCCGTGCAGGTCAAAAAATTAATAGGAGAGAAGCATTTATATCATGTAATACTCAGCCACTTCATCGAGACCCAGGTTGTCAATAAATCCAACAAAAGCAAGATACGACGTGTCGGCCAATGCCACAACCTGCCCATGAAATACAAAGAAGCTCATCTTCTTCCCGCATCCAGCTCTTAGGGCACAGGAATTTCTTTCAATGACTGTGATGTTCGTTATGTCAACTTTCCTCACCATGACGCTTTGGTGATCACGTTAAAAATGAGAAATGTCGCACTGCACACAATAATGATAGATACTGGTAGTACTATTGAGATACTCTTTCAGAGCATGATTGATCAAATGGGACTGGCTGACAAAGTGCAACCCAGTGACATTGATATTTGTGGATACAACGGTTCCAAAGAAGAACGGGTAGGAAAGATTATACTTCCTATTACAGTTGGACCTGCAACAATTGATGTGGTATTTTATGCCATTAATGCAAAGTCCCGGTATTTGGGGATAATGGGACGATGTTGGTTATATAATATGCGAGCTATCCCATCGACCTATCATTTGGCATTGCGATTCGAATAGGAAGGCAACATTTATGAAATCAAAGGAAATTAGAAGCTAACTCAAGCATGTCAAAACTCTGTGGCCATCGTACCAGAGCCATCAACACCACAACTCACATAACAATTACAAAAAACTTTACAGTAAACTCTACAGAGAACCATCTGCCAAGTGTAGAAATCACAGAGTACGTTAAGTTCAGTAGGGACAAGCGAATGACATACATCGACACTATTTTGCCTATAGCAGAACAAAATACCCTCATCATGTTCCTTAAAGATAACAACGACATTTTTGCTTGGACGTTTCATGAAATGTCAAAGATCGATCTAACTCTAGCCTGCCACAAGCTTAATTTAAAAGAAAAAACCGAAATAATCAAACAAAAGTAGAGAACTTTAGCACCAAGACTCCAAGAAGAAGTTAACATAGAGATTGATAAACTCATTGAAGTTGGATTTATCCGAAAAACCAATTATCTAGACTAGATTTCAAACATTGTAGCAGTACCAAAGAAAAATAGCAAGATCAGAGTGTGCGTGGATTTCATGGACCTCAACAAACATACACTAACGGATAGTTTTTTACTTCCTATCATAAACCATCTGCTCGATTCTACTATAGGGCACAAACTCCTATTCATGATGGATGTCGCATCAGGATACAATCAAATACCTCTATTACCTGACGATCAAGAGAAAATAACGTTCATTACAAAATATGGCTTATACTGTTATAAAGTCATGTTATTCGGTCTCAAAAATGCTGGAGCCACTTATCAAAGGTTGATGACTAAAATGTTCAAAGATCACCTTAGAAAAATGATAGAAGTCTATATTGATGATATGTTGTGTAAAAGTCTAAAAAAGAATAACCATATTACAGATTTACACACTACTTTTGACATTCTCCGTTTTTACAAGATGTGACTAATCCTAACAAATGCCAGTTTAGAGTTCAGTTGGGAAAATTCTTGGGGCACTTAACCAGTAAATGAGGCATTAAAACTGATCCAGATCGTATTCATACATTATTGTCTATGCCTTCTCCAAAAATAAAGAAAGACGTGTAGAAATTAGTAGGTAAGATTGCAGTAATAAATCGTTTTGTTTCAAAATCTTTCAATCGATGTCAATGGTCATTCAAGCTATTGTGTGAAGGAACAACGAAAAATAAATCTAAAAAAGATCCTGAGATCGAGTGGACAGCAGAGTGTAAAGCAGTATTTCAGGAGCTCAAACGTTATTTGGGAAAACCAGCGGTGATGAGTACACCTAGAAAAGGGGAAGAACTCACTATATATCTTACAGTTACCGACGAATTATTAAGTTATGTTCTTATTTGACTTGATGAAAAGACAGAGAAATATGTCTACTTCATCGGTAAAATGTTTACTCCTGCAGAATCTTGGTATACCAAGATCGAGAAACTGCTTTTAGCTCTCGTTTACACGTTGCAGAAGTTGAAGTAGTATTTTTAAGCTTATTCAGTTCGAGTAATGACAAACTACCATCTGCGAGAAATTTTATTTAAATGAGAAAAATCCAGACGAGTACAACAGTGGTCGGTAACTCTTGACGAACATGACATCTGTTTTGAACCACGACATTCTGAAAAGGGTCAAACAATATCAAATTTTCCCACAGACTTCTCAGTAGAAGATCCGTACTAGGAAGAAGATAGTACAAATACTAATGAAGAGCAGTTTGAAGAAAACTTAGACTGGATAACTCAGAAGGGATGTCATCTTTTAACTGACGGTTCTACTGGACCATCAGAATCGTACTTATTACACCTTCCAATAACAGAATCGAAAAAGCAACCAAACTCAATTTTAAAGCTATAAAAAATAATGCTGAATATGAGGCAGTAATTCATGGTTTGGATATGGCTCTCGAGATTGGAGTTCCCAAATTATCTGTATATACAGACTCTTTACTTATCGTAAACCATTACACATAGAAGTTTTAGAAAAATAGAAAGATGATTGACTACGCAGTAGTAGTAGCTGACAGAATGTGTAGATTCAAGAAGATTACTATCGAACATTTACCACGCAGAGAGAACAGACATTCTAATTCCCTCACCTATCTGGTAAGAGTCCTTGGCACAGAGGCAAGATATCTCAAGATCGAAGTAATATTCACCCCCAGTATTAACATCATAAGTTCAAATTATATTAATATTGGGGGCGTTGAAGATGACGAAGATGATTGGAGATGACCTTTTCTTACCTACATTGGAACTAATAACACATTTCACGGTGAACTCCCTAAAGATCCCACTGAAAGATGATACGTGCTGGACAATGCCAAGTGATATATAGTGGAAAATGATCTTCTATACAGAATTTCGGTCACAGGACCATACCACGAATGCTTGTCAAACAAAGAGGCTCACAAATTCCTGTACGAACTTCATGAAGGCACTTGTAGTTCCCGTGCAGCAGGAAGGTGTCTAGCCAATCGAGCTCTTACTCATGAGTCTTTTGGCTTAAAATAAAAGCTCAGGCCATTGAACTTGCAAGCAAATACGATGCCTATCAACGACATGGCCTCCAAATTTGAGCTCCAGCCTTGAAACTCTATTCCAGCAACATTGTTTGGCCATCCAAAAGATAGTCCCTCGATCTCGTAGGATAATTCCCCACTGTACCAAGCAAAAGGAAACACCTCTTCGTAGCAACGAATTACTTCACCAAATGGGTTGAAGCAGTCCCTCTATGTCGTACACGTGAAGATGACGTTATCAAATTTATATGAGAAACAATCATCATTCGGTTTGGCTGCTCCCATCACATTAAAATCAACAATGGACCTCAGTTTGTCAGCTCCAGAGTCGTTAAGTTTCTTAATCAACACAACATCATTAACTCTCCCTCCAATCCATATTGCCCACAAGAAAATGGTCAGGCCGAAATCACCAATCGTACTATTATGGATGGAATCAAAAAGTGTTTAACATAAAAGAAGGGTAATTGGGTCCAAGAATTACCACATGTATTATGGGCGTATCGAATATTACCTCGAGTATCAATTGGATGTACACCGTTCCTCCTAGCATATGGTATAGAAGCAATCATCCCCATACAATATCATCACCCCATACGCGATCATACCATGACGGATAAAGAGAATGAATTTCAGTTAGCATGTAACATGAACTGGATCGAGGAAACTAGAGATAGAACAATCTTAAACCTGGGAAGATATCACCAAGCTCTAGCACGATCTTGTAACAAGCGAGTTCATCATAGAGAGTTCAAAATCAAATATCTCATCCTTCGTGAAATCCCCAAACATAAAAAGGAGATCAATGATGGGAAACTAGCCAAAAATTGGGAAGATCCTTTCGTCGTTATTAGAAAAAGTGGCATTGGATCTTATGATCTCCCTATCGAACATGGGCAATGAAAACCTAATCCTTGGAACACAAGGAGATTAAAGTTATATCGAAGATGATAATCTATCACAGTGTACTTCTCTGAATAAATCTATAATCTTTTTTTTCTTTTTCTTTTTTTACTGAAGGTTTTTATTTATTTATTTATTTAATTAGCAAAGCAATAGTACATGTGGAGGACATAAAGCCTGGCCACTAGTTTACTGCCTAATAGAAGTTGTTCCTATTTTATCCAAGAAGTAAGCTGCCCGAATTTGTCGTGGTAACATGGACGCATTCCAAAAAAGCTGTGAATGTTGTGAACTACCAAGCTTTGATAGTGCATCAGCCGTTCCATTTCCATCTCTGTAAGTGTGGAACATGATGATATGAAGCTCCCTTCCTAGCTGACTAATAAATTTCCAAGTTGCGTTGTATCTAGTCGGACATGTGTGCTTGCACCTATACCAATTCAATAGGAATTCAGCATCCACCTCAACAATGAGAGGAAGCCAACCATGCCTTTTGCAGTATAATAAACCATGGAGTAAAGCAAACATTTCTGCAGATGTGTTAGTGCTAGTGTCTAGTGCGATGTTGTACCTAAGCTGAAGTACGCCAAGATTGTTTCGAATAATACCTCCTGCTCCGTTCAATCCTGAAATAAGTACTGAGCCATCGCTGTTTAATTTGAAGAAGCCAATAGGCGGCTGTCTCCCATCTGACGATAATTGGTCTTTTTATGGGTGTCAATTGTTTGACGAGGCGTAGTACTTGAAGCGAGATACTGTCACTGAAGTTACTGCTTCAGGTTATCTTGCACTTGGTCATACTCTCGTGTAGATCATTGTTGATTCGCTTGATTATGTCGACGACCAAGATACACCCTTCCTCGTATCTAACCTTACAACGAGATTTCTAAATTTCCCATACAATGTAAGCGGGGAGAGTACCTCGTATGAGACCCATTTGTGTACCCATGGCAGCTGCTTGTAACCACACTCCTTGACGCGTCCACCAACTATCACTGAGACCCTGCCGAACGCCACAAACATTGGCAAAGAACGCCCAAACCTTTGTAGCAACGCTCCCTTGGACAAACAGATGATCCATTATTTTTGTCTCTCCATCTGCACAGCAGTAGCACTTAGAAACGAACGGGATTCGACGCTGAATAAAGGCATCAACAGGGACAACATTGAAGCGAGCTTTCCAACTGAAGATTTGAGTTTTTAGGGGTACGGTTGGATGCCATATCCATTGCATTCGACTAAGTTTGTCATCCTCGCTTCGCCAAAAATCCCAGGCAGATTTAACCGTGAACTCTCCTGTGTTGGATGGACCCCAAATTGGAATGTCGTCGTCATCGGTGATGAAGTATTTATGGGAGAGTGTATGCTTCAGTTCAGTTGGTATTTCATGCTCTAGCAACTCCCATTTCCAATCATTATTGTTCACAACAACTTCATTCACCATTATATGTTGCGTGCAAGCGATATCCAGCGTATCCTTTAAACTGCCGTCTCCGGTCCAATCATCGAACCAAAAACTTTTGGTACCTTTGCCGATACACCACGTCGTGTTAGCATCCATAGTTGGTAAGATCCCTCGTATCTGCCTCCAAAGAACTGATTCTCCTCTACGCAAACTCGATTTTTTCGCCATTAATAGTGTATTTGTTTTTAAAAAATTCTGCCCATGTCGAGCTGCTGCGCCAAAATTTCCAACACTTCTTGAGCAAGAGACTCACCTTGATATCCATGAGTCGTCGGAGACCCAATCCACCTTCGAGTTTTGGTTGGCATATTGCATCCCATGCAACCCAATACCGTTTGTTTTGCCCGTGAAAATTGCCCCAGAAAAAGTTTGCGAACATCGACTCAATCTTGCGAATGACCCCATTTGGAACTGAAATGCATGATAGGAGAAGTATAGGCATCGAGTTGAGGACATGTGTAATGTCCTGAATTTTCAGGTTATATTTTTTATTTATTATTAAGTATTAGTATTATTATTCCTATATGTTATTCGTTATGCATTCGTATTATTTCTATTAGCAGGTTCTGTGTTGTTTCCTTCTGGTGGTTTTAGTGGTTTAGGGCGGATTAGTTTATATGGTGACCTTGGGAACCCCTGTGTGGGTTGGGGATGACGTTTTATGGTGGTGTAGTGATGTGGATGTGATTCTGGAGAATCGTTGGTTAGCTTTGGATTTCTGTGATTTTCCACTGATAGTTATTTTTTTACCAACTACTTTGTTTCAGAACTATATAGAAATGTTCGAACAAAGGGTACGTTCAGATGACCAAGTTAGGTCTTTTTGGGCATTTTTCCTCGAGATAAGCGTTACCCTTCACCTATAAATACAAGTTCTTATTTTTTTCCTCACAATTCTTTCCTCTCCTAACAACCGACTCCAAAGAACCCTTCTCCTCCCTTCAATCCTTCTCCCTTCCAATTCCTCTAACTCCTTGGTTTTGAATTGAACACCGTTGGGTTATCATCTTCAATCATCACCTCCGGCTACCAAATTTCAGCTCTTGATTCTAGAGAGACGTTTTGGTGTTCTAGAGAGAGAGAGAGGGTTGCGGTCCTCTCATCCATCGCCGTATTGGACGTCGTTCCCTCGCCGGTTACAGTCGTTCCCTCTTCCTAATTTCATATTTGATCCCGGTGTTGGTTTGGGTCATTGAGGGGCTGATTTTAGAGTTTATAATTGTGGAGTATTGGGGTTATAGAAGTGTATGATTTATTTGCAGGTATGGGCTGTTTGTATTGGATTGATGTTTGGTTTGTGATTGATTGGAGGATTGGGTGTTCGGTGGTATGATTGGGGCTTAGTGTGGTTGGGAAGAGGAGGTATGGTGGCTATTCTAGGTAGTAGTTGCCATTTTGGAGAGGGCTGCCTGAGCCGACAATTGTGGCTGTTTTGGTTCAAAAATTACTGTCGTAGTTACTATTATTCTAGAAGAAGGGTTTGGGCTATTTTTACCCTCTTCAAACACCGGGTTTGTGATTATTAGGCGGCTAATTCGATAGGTTTAAAATAGAATATCTTCATGTTATTGTAGATGATCGGAGTAGCGCAGCGCAGCGTAGCGTGGTGGATCGTGGGTTTCGATGCAGTTTTGTTACTGAATTCAGTTGTAGTGATGATCTGAAACGCAGTTTCGGGTGGGTATCCTTTGTTGGAATTGTGATTAGGTTCCGGGCCTTGATAGTGGTTGATGTTGTGGTGTTCCTGGTCTTTTTCGTGATTGATTTGGAGTTTCGGAAGTCGGTTCGCGGAGCACATTTCCGTTGGGGTGCTGTTTGGACAGTTTCGCCGAGATTGCCGTTCCGAGTATTGTTTTGTCAGGCGAGTTTTATCTTCCTTAATAACTAGACCATTATATTGATTTGTGAGTTATTGTATCACATAGTTTATCATGTTTATTACCGTGATTATGTTAGTATATGGGTTTATTGCTTAGGACACATTCACGGGTTATCCGTTTGGCATACCTTAGACGAGAGTATTTAAGGGTTTGATAAGTTAGTAAAACCCGAGTTAGTTATAAGTTTAGTTACTAGATAGAACTTGTAGGTTATGTTTAGTCGGAAGAGGTTATTCTCTGTTGCCGCCGATGTGACGATGACTCCTGAGATTCCTCTTAGACCGATTTCATTGAGGGTAGTTATTGCGGATCTTTTCTTCATTGAGGTTGAGAACAAAGGCATTTCTCAGTGTGTTGCGACGCCTCAACGTCGCTATATATAATATATATATATATATATATATATATATATATATATATATATCTTGAGTGTATTGTTGGTTAGTTATTAGGGTGTCCCGCTTGTTTCAGGGCACTAGTAACTAGGTTTAACGATTAGTAGAGACTTATGGATGGCATGTGGTTTAGCCGCCATTTCTCTTAGATAGTTAGTTCAAAGACTATAGTTCTCACCTTATAGTATAACACCTTGGTTTGTCTGGGTTGCTGGATTTGGTTACAGGGTAGTCTTGGGGCGACATAGCTTCAGTAAGATATGGTCTTCGATTTGGAGCTCATTCTCTTGCCTGTTATTGTTTTGATTAGTCTTAGGACTAGTCTAGGTATACTCTGTGTTCTCAAGGCCTGGTCCTTGAGCACTGTCGTTGTGATTGGTGGTTGTTTGGAATGTTGGATTCCATGTGGGAGTGTGGTATCTCCTGGATTGTTAGTTGTTGATGGTGAGCAGACGGCTTATCCGTGGTGGTTGGTCGTGGATGTTGAACTTCTGATAGTTTGCCTTAGGATTGTTTGCTTATCGTGTTGTGACACTTATTGTCCTCGTGATTCTTAGAGCTAATAGAGCTTACCAGTAAGCCTTCTTTCCCCAGGATGAGGTTGTTAGGGCTGTGTTCCCTTCCGTCATCTAGGAGGCAGCGAGACAGCATGGCTCAGTGAGGTCCGCGGCTGGGCCAGGTAGTTTATGAAGTTGTACGTCACCCGTGATGTTAAAATCTGCTGGGGGGACTATCACATCAGTATATGGGCTGTCACCGTTGAACATCTGTCCGCAGAGATTGTCACCTTGGGTGTGGACAGGCCTGGTGGGTTCCTGTACATCCGTGTTGGTAACTAATGTACATGATTAGGAGGATTGTGAGCTGTTCTATTATTGGGGATTGTTGACTGCTTGTTGGACACTTGTAGGTCACCCCATGAGTACTAGTCTGTGTTAACAGCTAGAGTGCTATTGTACTTGATGGTAATCATATTGCTTTGAGGAATCTTAGAGACTGATATTGTTTAGATGTCGTGAAGGTTAAGTTGTTGTTTCATCTAGGTTTAGATGGTGCAACTGAGTCACAGGACGGCATCTGTGTTAGTTTTGGTTGCCATGCTCTCAGGCAGGTAGTTATCTTATTGTGTGCTGGCTGTGTTAACAGTGGTTGGATTTCAGTCTTTACAATTTTTGTTCACATCTATAGATAATATTTTCTCCTTATCTTACTGCGATTGGATACATAAATAACTCCGCATCGGCTAACCCTCGAGAGGTTCAGGGATTCCTTAAATCGGGTTAAAATAGAAAGGTGGGTCCAGGATGGATACTATTATACCTAGTCATCCATTCGGGAGTGTGGGATGGTATGAGACAGTATTTACTATCCGGTATAGGGCTTATCCGAGTGGTTGAAATGCCACTGAATGTATATATAGTTCGGACGTTGGCTCCGTGAGATTTGATAGATTGATGTAATATCCTTTAGTCTGGTCGAGCTAGTGCAGTACATCGTACCCTTGTATCCAACAATATCTAGTAAGGTAAATCCCTTTTTAGCAGTTGTCAGCCCAATTTAGTCATGGGGGCTAGCCCTTTGGGTTGACATCACTAAATCATTCTGCATCATCATCATCATCATCAAGCATATTATTGCATCTCTGCATACTTCCTTTAAGAAGGTTCTTCTGATATAAATCCTTAACCCTTTCTGCATTACATTTAATATAGAATCTTCTCCACTTGGGATAATCATAAGATTATCTCATTCCATCATATCATCATCATAACATATCATTGCATTGGGATAATTATGGGATTATCCTAGTTCCTCATATTCTTCTCCGCTTACTAAATTTCTCTTCTCCTAATTGATTTGTGGTGTAATTAGATTCATCTTCCTTCTGCATCGATTTCTCTCCTCTCTGCATCTATTCCTCCATCTTATGTATCCAATTAAGTTATTAGGTTCATTAGTCTGATTGGTTATTGTGAGCTTTAGGTTGTTAATTGGTTGTGGGCAATCTCGTTCAGCTTATGGTAGCTTTGGGATTGCGCCCGGTTGGGGTTTGGGTAACCCTGTTGGATTATTGTGAGCCGAGGGTGTTTACCCTCGTGTGTGATTGTATTCCTGAGGTAGGTTAGTTGCTTGTGGCGCTGAGGGCCACCGCAGTGATTAGAGTGTAGTTAGTGGTTCTTGGGACTGGAGTGTAGTTATAGTCTTAGCACTCCTTTACTCGAGATGTATATATAATTATAGTATAGTTATAGATAATCATTAGACTAGTTATATACCTATTAGATACCTATTAATCATCCTATATATATATATATATACATTGTTTATCGTTAGATATTATTATATCCTATTATCATTATATTTATATTCATCTCATTGGTTAGTATAATCGTTTAGCTATTCTTGGGAGTTAGTGAGCTCATTGGTTACTCACTATCGCATCCCTCTTTCAGTGGCAGGTTGTTTTAGGTTTTAGCTGCTGCTGTGGTGATCTTTGGGGAGTTGAGCTGGAGGCTCATTCTCCAGTTATTACTGTTGGGCTTGTTGCGTAGAGGTTTGTAGAATCTTACGTTTAGACATTGTTATCTTAGTCTTTCGTTATTTCTATTTTTCCTTATTACTCTGTTGTGATACTATTGTGAATGACTGAGCCAGATTTTGTCTACGACTCGGTTGTTCGTGGGGCGAATCTTTGGATTTCCCGACCTGCACATCCTCGAATCTCAGTAATTGATCTAGCTACCGATTACTGGATTTTGGGGCGTGACAACATGAGTAAGTAGTACCAGTTTACCTCCATGTGATAAAAGCTTTCCTTGTCACCCCTGTATTCGTCATTGGATTTTTGTAAGCAATTGTTCAAAGTGTATAAGTAATACCTGGCCATAGCTTATGGGGTCCCCCAAGTATATCATTGTAAATTCTCTTTGTTGAAACCCACAAGCACTCTGTATGACCTGTTTACGTGCTACCGAAACATTATGGTGCATATACAAGCCACTTTTAGCTTTGTTGATTAATTGGCCTGAGAAATTTTTGTATCGTTCAAGGAAGTGCATCAACCATGAAATAGAACGACGACTTCCGTTTAAGAAAACGAGGAAATTATCCGCATATAAGAGATGGGTAATGGGTGAACAACCTCTAGATGCTTGGAATAGGCCAATGTTGCCCTCCGCAAAACATTTGGCTAACCCTCTGGATAGTACTTCCTCTACAATTATAAAGAACAATGGAGATAGATGATCTCCTTGTCGTAAACCCCAAGAATATTTAAAGAAGCCCTTGAAGGCCCCTTGTAAGACAACCGAGAACCATGGAGTTTCAACACATTGCGCTATGAGTGAAACACATCTGCTAGAGAAACCAAATTTGTGTAAGACCTGTCGTAAGAACTTCCAATCCAGCCTATCGTAAGCCTTTGCCATGTCAATTTTGATCATAACATTGGTGCCTCGTACCATTCTATGTAAATCCCCAACCATTTCTTAAGCTAAAGTTATTGTTTCGCTGATGTCCTTCCCTTGAATGTAAGCTCCCTGACTGCCAGATATTAATTTGTAGAGGAGTTTGCTCAATCTGTTTGCAATGATATAAGAAATTTTTTTGTATATGATAACACAAACTGATAGGTCTGTAGTCACCCAGCGAGGTTGGGGTGTCCACTTTAGGTAGTAGTATGAGAAACGAAGAAGTATAGTACCTGGAGAGTGGGGCACCATTGAAGAATTCTTTGGCAGCACTATGTAGATCATCTTTAATAATATCCCAACATGAAGTAAAGAATACCGAGGTGAAATCATCACTGCCTGGAGCGCTGTCACTGGGGATCTTGATCACACTTTCATGCAGTTCTTCCAGTATTGGTATTTGTGTGAGATTAGCATCTTCATCTACAGAGATGACATTCGGAATACACTCAAGTAAGTCTGTATTTATAGTAGTATTAGTAGTTTGCAGCACCTCCCTGAAGTAACCCACCGCAGCATCATGTATGACATCCACCTCAGCCGTCTCAGTACCATCAGGAAGAGTAAAGTCAGTTACAAAAGATCATTTTCTGTTAACTTGTGTTACAGTATGAAAGAATTTTGTATTGGCATCACCTGCCGTAACCCACTTAATTCTAGACTGTTCCCTCCAAAAGATCTCTTCATTGTGTAACATGGCCGTATGCTCTTTTTGTACAATCCTCAGCTTTGTACCTATCGGTTCATCCCAACCGTCCTGCAGGATGTGATCCAGATGCACAATTATATCCTGGAGAACATGAATATTATGAGTAACATTTACAAACACATTAGTATTCCAATCCTGTAGTGCCCTTTTTACCTTCTTAAGCTTATAGGCAAAAGACGATAAACAATTGCTGAATACACCACTAGGCCAATTTTTACTAACCAAGGATGAGAAGCTCGCATGAGAATCCCACATTTTCAAAAACTGGAACGGTCGGGGACCTTGGTAAAGAGTATTGGTGAATGAAAGTAGCAGAGGCGAGTGGTCAGAACATACTCTCTCTAAATGTAAGATTTTGTGCCTAGGAAAGGATGTCATGAAGCTTGAGTTCACCAACGTTCTATCCAATCGTGCCCATTGTCGAGAAGTGCCTTGATGATTATTACACCATGTGTAGCTTAATCCAGTAAATGAAGGCTCCATAAGGCCAGCTGACTGAATCATGTCTTCAAAGTCAACCAAGGATCTATACGAGGATCGTCTACCCCCAAGCCGTTCTGAGTGGTGCCGCACTGTATTAAAATCCCCTATAGTGCACCATGGAGAATTCACATTCAAAGATATTGTTTTGATGTCATCCCAAAGTAATCGTCTTTCAATGATGTCACATTTGGCATAGATGATAGAAACAAAAGGAACTCCAATGAGAATTATAGCTATAATCTATAATCTTGTATGTCGATATTATCTCAATGAAATACTTGTATTCGATCTTCCTACACCTGAGTACCTTCTACTGCTTCGTACTCTATCTAGCATTCTTTATACGTCAATTTTACAACAATGAAATACATGTGTCTGATTGCCCTACGTTATAGTATTTTTCTAATATATCCTACAAGTACTTCTATACATAGAATTATTGCTTCAGCCAATTCAATCATCTAATACTTTACAAGTCACTTATTGGTTAATCCCAATTCGACCAACCCATCTAATATATTAATGGTCGCTTATTGGTTCATCCCAATTCGACCAAATAGTAAACATATTACAGGTCGTTTATTGGATCGCCTAATTCGACCACTCCATTTAAACATATACAGATTATAGATCGTTTGTTGCTTTAGCCAAACTGATTATCAAATATATTATAGATCATTTGTTGCTTCAGCCAAACTGATCATCTAAAATAAATGGCACAATCGTTTGTTGCTTCAGGCAAACCAACCCTCTATTGTATAAAAACACACGGGATCATTTTGTACAACAGTTGCACAATTCTTACATTATAGTTGGTTAATTACAAGGTTAGTACAAGTCATTCTTTATGTTAAATACACTCTATCTGATTAGTTGCATTTGTTTTGTGCATTTCATTCCTCACTCGAGCTCGAATCATCATCTGCGTTCGAAGGACCTGCATCGTCATAACACTTATACAATCGTCGATGCATTAAATTTGGCATCCTCCTGCTAACAATTTGTTCTCCCTCCTTAATCATGCTCTTTTTAAGAGCTCCAATTTTGGCCAACATGGGTTTAAGGCATTCATATCGTATTGGCTCCATCTCACAATGCGAACTCTTGTCAACTAAAGCGTTATATACCATTTTACTTTTTACTTCCAATCTCCTGAACTCTACTACAAAAAATGAAATTACCGCTGTTAGATCTCTATCGAGTATATCACCTGCCTCACTTTTTACTTGTTTAGCAGGAATGAGCTCGCTTAGTTTACTTTGCGCTTCCTTCAGCATCATTTCCAACCGTTGGCAGCCTATGTTCACTTTTCGATTTTCCTTCAGCACATCAGACTTTTGAGGTTCATACACTGTTATAAACTGCTTCATATGACAAACCATAGACAATGCCCCCTCCACTTCATCATCACGGTACCAACTGTTTATTGTTTTATCATCAAGATTTATTTCAGCCTTCAAGAGAGCTGCATCCAACTTAGTATTTATATCATGTACTCTCCGTTTGATAATCCAACATAGTCAATTCCATCGACTCAATGGTATGCTCTAGTGTATATACCTTTTCCCAGGTCTTGTTTATATTTTTGTCCTGCTGGTTACAAACTCCTTCTAGCTTTTTTATCATCCTGTCAGCAACCAACCACAATACCTCATATTTTTTAGAGCGAACTCCTGCTTCTTTAATAGTTACACGCATATCCGCCATATCAGACTCCAGTAGGTTAACCTAAAATTGTAAATCTTTCATATTATTTCCTTCCTCCTCTAAAATCGCCGACAACTCGATAACTCGAGTTTGCGCAGCTATCAATTCTGCCCCTTGTTTTAATTCCCATCTCTTTTTTACTTTATCATAAAGTTTAACCTCTTTCTTGTACAGTTCGTCAGTCAATCGAACTACTAGATTTTGCTCTTTTATTAACTCTTCTTTAATTTGTGCTTCTGTTTTAGTGGCATTCTTTAATGCCCCCTGACATAAATCTAATTTAACGCTCAATTGTTCGTTCTGAACACGTAGCGCTTCATATTGATTCTGGACAGTTACTAGTTCTACCTGTCATTACAGATTACATTTAACATAGCTCGCACATTCAGACATATTACAAATCACAGTTAACAAGTTTAAAGTAATAACATGATATCTGAGTAACATAGATATGTTGTTCTATTTATCACAGAGAACAAATTTCATTTTTTCATCAAAACAAAAATTTCACATATACAAGGTCGATAGCAAATAGGAATTACTCTATTATCACTTTTTTGAGATATGCAAGACTGCCCTTGATCTCTCGAACTCTTTCTATTCGTTACTTCAACACCTATTGGAGCTATAAAGGTCACCACCTCCTGCTATCATTGTTTGTGTCACGATCGGGGTATTAGACTCTCGACCTCCTCCTCCTCATCTTCTTCTGACGACAGTTCCCTTGGCCTAGGAATGTCCCTGGACTTAGGAATAGGTTTTTCACCAACAATCTCATCTTCATCTTTGATAAACCATATATTTTCCGCCTTTGCATTCTCAACATTAAAATCCTTCCCATATTTCGTTATGAACTTCCTAAATTTGTTCTCTACCCTCACCAATTCTTCTCCATAAAAAGAGATGACACTATCAATATGACGCTAATGCTCTGTCTGAGCTGCAACTTTTTCTCGCAATGGATGTAGATGATTCTTTAACTGTATCTATGCTTTGTGCAGCCGCTGTTGCATTCCTTTTTACAACACCCTTGACGCCCTCAACTCAGCTTCTACTTTCATTTGAACAGATACTTCTTTTGACATTTGTGATGTAGAGACCTTTTTTGCTCAACATACTGCGATAATACATCCTGTAACTCCTTTAACTCACCCTCTAATTGTTGTTGGACTGTAATTTGGTCTTTTCTTATCCTTAAAAATATAATTCTCATAGCCCTCCGATCCTATATAAAGCCAAACACATCAGATAAAGATTTTACATCGCCCCAGACAACAGACATACCAGTTCGAGCAGAACACTTTCTCGCCTCTAAACTATGACGATTATGTGTTTCTTGAGCTAAAAACATAACTTGAGCTGGATCTGGAACTACACCTCTTTCCTTCAAAAGCTCTACATAAGCTTCCTTTAAACCCCTTTCACTATCTACTTCAACCTCAAAATACAGTGTCAGAGTTATCAACATACTTTGACACCTAGTTTTATCACTCGGGTCGTTAAAATAGGTCAATTCTTTTGGTTTTCAAACTAATACTCCCCTTTCCTCTTCCTTTCTTATAATCCACTATAAAAAAATTATTATTAGAGACCAGATATTAGAGACATAGTAAAATTTATCTCTAATAATCAAATATTTCAGACGGTTTTGAATCAGTTTCTAATATTTTAGTTTATGAGATAGAAAGAATTACTTTGTCCCTAATAATATAAGTTTAGGGACTGTTGGATTTGGGCGTCCTTAATTGCATAAGTTTAGGGACTTTTGGATTTTGTTGTCCCTAATTGTATAAGTTTAGGGATTGTTGAACATGGTCATCCCTAATAGGTAATGAAAATAAAAAGGCCCAATTTTATGTACGTAACTTAACTCCCCCTCCCCATAATCCTTCATCCATCAACTCTCTG